>CM025854.1:6187507-6378597 GCA_003952965.2 Morella rubra
GGTTACTCATGAAATCTGAAACTCAATTGATTGTCAAATTTGGATCTTTCTGCATGGATCATTTTCCATTCTTTGTTATTTTGGATTGACTCACTTCGTTCAAATGGAAAATTCCTGGCTTGGGGAATTAGATGAATGAGATAGACCAGTGAATGACAAGCAGGGGCAAAATGAAAGCATAAAATCTCAAACCAAACAAAAATAAGCCCGTTTTTTCCAACCAAAACATCAATGAATATCTTCTTTTCTGCAAAGGCAATGCAGTTAATGATCTTCTTCAAGTTTTCATTTATAGGAAGGATAGCTGGAATTTTCCTTCTTAAAGCTTTATCTTGAGGGTTGATTTTCAGCTGATCTGTTTTCTCTTAAAAACTTTCCTTGCGAAGCGTTTGTTGACTAGGTTATGCTTTAGTAATATTTCACTGCACAAGGAATTTTTGCCATTCTTCTTATGCACTACTGATCATAAATGCTGATGCTCCTACAAAACGGAACATTTTGACAGGGCTACCGCTGTTTTGAAGGACACAGTTACAAATGATGGTGAGGAACTCTTCAGGCTTCAAGTTTGCTATCATACGGCTACTTCCATCTAAAAACTGGTTACTATGCCTTTTCCTTTCAATGTTGATAGATAGAGAGAAGGATCTTGAAGATGGAGCTGGTTCTGCAGAGAACGCCAAAGCTGGGACTGCAGGTTTCCTCATAGAAGTTGAGAACAGAAGAGCAATTAAGGTTGGTTTTGGTTCTTATGGATGGTATTAATCTAGAACTACGGCATTTCATTTATACACCTCTGACATGCCCATAGGTAATTTGGAGCCAGCATACTTGAAGTTAAGATCTGGAGACTGCTCAAAACCTCTATACTGATTGAGTGGCCCAGTCTTTCGTTTGATAATGAAATGCTCATCGTTATGCATATATAGATTATAGCTATGGATTAAATGGTTACAGTATAGGTATGATTCTGATTGCAGGTGTTTGGAAAGAGCACTTTAATTGGACTGGCAATAACTTTCTTTGCTGGGTTCTGCTTTTCTCTGTTCTCACCGGCATTCAATTTGGCAACAAATGATCAATGGCACACCTTAAAGGAAGGGGTTCCTCACTTGTCTGTCTACACTGCATTTTTCTACTTCTCAGTCTCTTGTTTTGTCCTCGCCATCATTCTAAACATTACCTTCCTTTACTACCCCGTGCTAAATTTACCAAGATCATCACTTAAGGCTTACCTGAGAGACTGGAATGGCCGAGGCTGGGCCCTTTTGGCTGGCCTGTTGTGTGGATTTGGAAATGGACTACAATTCATGGGAGGCGAGGCTGCAGGTTATGCGGCAGCTGATGCAGTTCAGGTTAGTTTCCTTACATATGCAAAAATAGTGTGCAGTTACTTAGATGTGTCAATTCAAATCACATGACTTTCCTCCATAGGGACATTTTTAACTTAGAAAATAATGTTCCTGTCGCACTTGCGTGTTGACTAACATCTCAATGCTCGTTTCCCGGTTTTGGGTGATATCAGGCACTTCCACTTGTGAGCACCTTTTGGGGAATACTACTCTTTGGAGAGTATCGAAAATCATCACGTCGAACCTATGTATTGCTCGGCAGCATGTTGTTTATGTTTATTGTAGCGGTTGCAGTTCTCATGGCCTCATCAGGGCACCGAAAATAATTATTCTGTTGAAAGGCCATTTCTGTGGGAATAATTGTATGAAATACAGTTATCCAAGAGCATAAATATGGCGCTGCTTGGTTGATTGGTTTAGTTGAAAAATTGCTACGCAAGTGTGACGGACATTCTCAACATTCAAGTACAGAATTCTCATTACTCAGTATTGGTAAAAAAGGACAAGTAAAAGTGGTAGGGGGTGATCTGTTGGGAAAAGAGAAATAGCAGTTGAAGTTTCGGACGACTGTCAGCATGGATGGTCGTTTTAGATACTGCAAATATGTATTTGAAATCTCTGTTTTTATATTCCTCCGTTCTTCTTTCTAGTACGTGAATTGCGAAGTTTAATCTACTGTAAATTCAACGAAACTGGGGAGCCCACATCCTTCCTTCCTTCCTTCCTTCTGCTATGTAATTTGGATCCCCTTTTTCTGTTTTTCCCTTGTTAGAATTAGTTCACTTCTCTGTTCTATCCAATTGATGCGTGGCTATGCTGAGGGAAACTGGTTTGATCATATGAAATGTACATCTTCTCTCATCTGATGTCCATCTGTAGTGAGCATTTAAGCCTCTGGATTCTGGAACACGAATAATAAACTATTGTAATGCAAACATCTTTTTACCAACATTCGAAAGTTCGCACTTAAGGGATAGGATAGAAACATTTGTTTCCGTTTGGCTCTTTACTTTTCCTTTTTGGCCTGCATAATGCACTGAATGCTGTTTGCTTCCAAAAAGAAATGGTACAAAGAAGGAACTTGCCTAGTTATGTCTTATTCTTTAAGAGACTTTTTGAATTTTTTTACTGGAAATATATATATTGAACATCATCTAAAGCATAAAGGAATAGGGTAGGAAGCCCAACAATCACGGTAATACATGCAATAATTGCAAGAGCAACCTCAAAGTTTTGGCTTAGAGTTTAAGGTTGTCCTTAAGAAAAGGGTTGCTTCATGTGCATTATGGGAGCTGTTCATAGAGAGAATTGTAAGACGTCAACTGCAACATTCCGACAAGATCGGAAGGCGTTGAAGGCTAAACTGCATTGTGATTGATTGCTTTAGAGTTACTGAAAAAGATCTCTCCAAGGCCGGCTCAAGAGGTAGGCAGGTTAGACGGATGTCTAAGAACAAGAGAATTTTTAAGTAAATATATATGTATTTTTTGTTACATTAAAAATTAAAAAACCTCCAATTTTTATTGAGCCGGCCCTGGATCTCCGAGTCAACTTTAAGTAGAATACAAAAACTCGATTATTTTAGCACTATTGAAGAAGGAGAGACTCTAATGAGTATTTTGTCTGCAACCTATTTGTAAGCCACATGAGAAAGCATATTTGAAACTTGATTTATTATAATATGCGGAGAGATAAATAGAAAGTGATGGGCCACAATATGACCGGCCCAGTCCATCTAGACACGCGAACCTATCTGTAGTTCCGGCCAAAGCCACAAACGCGTTCAAGGCCCTCAGTGCGCACAAGTATGGATTAATTCCCCCAATCTTCCTGCCTAGCAATCCAAGAGGTTTCAGGACTTTAGGTAACATAAGGATCCTAGAGGTTTCAGGACTCCAGGTAAGATAAGGATCTTAGAAGCTTCAGGACTTCAGGTAAGATAAGGAATTGTGAAGCCCATACCATTAAACTACCTTTAGGACTCTAGCACTCTTTTCTTATAAAAGACAAGTACCCCATTATATTTTTCTAAGCTTAATTCATTCTCAAACTAAAATATTTTTTAAGATCTAACTTTGATATCGGAGGCTCTCCATCTGACGCCATCCCCTTTTCTTATTCCTTTCAGATCTGATCGGCTTTGGCTCTTGGTGATTTTGGCATAATCAGGAATTATTAACTTTATAGTGATGATTCGACATTTTTGTTTACTCTGATTGCCCCATTCTCGTCGCCAGCTACCCTTGACATTCAAAAATTGAACTTAGAGTTGTTTCTTTGGCAGAAAGGCAGAGATTATTCATTCTTTCATTTAAGATTGTAACAAGAATGCATTTTTGTAAAGTATTTGGAGCAGAACAAAGCGTAGTTGAATATATCAAAACTAACAAAAAGTCATAATCTCTATATTGATCACTTTTTCTGGCTGAGATCACGATTCCATCAAAGAAAGAAACATGCAAATATGATTAAATGTAGTCACCCCACTATGAGTTACCCAATAATGTTCATTCTTTCATTCAAGATTGTAGCAAGAATGCATTTTTGTACAATATTTAGAGCAGAACAAAGCGTAGTTGAATATATCAAAACTAACGAGAAGTCATAATCTCTTTATTGATCACTTCTTCTGGTTGAGATCACAATTCCATCAAAGAAAGAAACATGCAGATATGATTAAATGTAGTCACCCCATCATGAGTTACCCAACGATTGTATTCTTTCATTCAAGATTGTAGCAATAATGTGTTTTTGTACAGTATTTGGAGTGGAAAAAAGCATAGTTGAATATATCAAAACTAACAAAAAAGTCATAATGTCTTTATTGATCACTTCTTCTGGCTGAGATCACGATTCCATCAAAGAAAGAAACATGCAGATATGATCAAATGTAGTCACCCCATCATGAGTTACCCAATAATGTTCACTCGGGACTCTGTCTCTGGCTTTATGCTAGGCAACAATTCTACGTTCAATTCTTGGAAGCCAAAAGTGCAGCGACAATCAAGAAAAGACTCAGAAAGTCGATTAACAGTCTCCCAGTGTTTGGTACGAAGACAGTGTCTTGTTAATCTGGCTCTAATGGTGGTGCAGATGTAGTTTCCTTCAGCCGCGGTGTGGGAGGTTGGGACGCCCATCACTGTAAATATTGTAGTTAAGAACAGCATTAATGTCGTGTATTATGACGGTGTCGTTATTATAGATGTCTGGTTGGGTAATGTGGACATCGTCGAGGGCGAAATTTGAGGCTGTGGAATTGGTTATATGAATGGATCTTTAGGGCAGTAGAGTAGGGAGGCGATTGTTGGTCTCGAAGAGTTGGAGGTCAGAGAAAATGAGGCGTTGTGGGACTATATGATATGGTAAGATGAAGGGGTCAATGTTGGGCATGCAGTTAACTGGGTCGGCTTGTGGAACGAAGAGGGTGGCACTCATTGAAAGCATTAGTAGGGTGATCGCTAAGATGATGTTTGCCTAATCATTGAAGTAGGGTGCACCAATTAGTGGGTCTATTATGTTATTGAGTTGTTGGGCTAGCAATGATGGTGGTGGTGGAGGGGCGTGGAAAAGGCGGCGCTGGAGGAGGGGAAAAATGAGGTTGAGGTGGTGGTGATAGAGATGGCGGATGGGGATGAGGTGATAATAGAGATGACAAAGGAGGTGGTGTTGGAAGAAGTAATATCGAGAGAGGTGGGTATAAGGATGATGGAAGGGTAGGTGGTGGTAGAGATGCTGGAAGAAGAGGAGACAGAGGTGGGGATAACGGGAGTTTCAGTTGGAGAAGAGAAGATAGCAATAGAGGCTGAGATAATTAGGGAGTTGCTAATGGTGAGTACAATGAGGAAAAGAGGGAGGAGAAACGGGAAGTCGTGATAGGAACCCTACTAGAGCCCTAGGAAAAATAAGGTTTACAAACATCCTTGACAAGCCGCCTGACAAAGATGAGCTTAATCATGACATGCTCAACAGCACATTGGCATGCCCCATGGCATTGCCAAAATAAGACAACAGCTAGCAAGGCCATAAGCCTTAATATGACTCAGGAGAAGCATTTGGAGAGGCAATGCACAACAACTCAGGAAGAGTTGAGGAGCACAATGAAGGTGTCACCACAAGACCATCAGTCATGGCGGCACAACCAAAAGATGCATGGGGAGCCAATGCAAGGATGTTCCCAAAGCTTAGTGGAGCACATTGCTAGCACCACCCTATGGCCACCAGTCATGGCGGCGCAACCAAGTGTGCATGGACAGTTGATTCAAGATGGATCCCAAGGCTAAGTGGAGTTGATTGGTAGCACCACCACACGACTACTGGACGCAGCGGCGCATAGAGGAGCACAAAGGAGGTTGGTCTCAAAAGACTCAGGAAATCATGTGGATCATTTTGAGGTCACCACCCTACACGGTTGTGGAGCAGCAGAGCACGGTGGCGGCAACCACCATAAGCGGCCAGTAGGGGCCATATAGGTAAACCGCATGTGGGATCCCTATATGACCTAATCCCCCTAATTATAGGTGTTATCTTTATTTCTTTTGAGTCTCAGACATTTCCATGTTCGTGGGATTCAATTAAGGCAACAATCTTGGTCCTATTTTGGAAAGATTGTTCCTTGATTGAAGTTAGGAGTCTTTTAGGCATGTGGCAATTACCTTTGCTCCCTATATGAAAGCTTATTGCCGGCCACATCCCTAAATAGGTGGGCAATCAATCTTTGATTAATTTGTCCTTGTTTTAAGGCTAGTATTGAGGCAAAAGACAAGATCTCTACAAGATCTGCCTTTCTAACTTCAATAGGATCTTGAAGGATTGATTAAATGGCAATTGAGTCTTTCCCTTTACAAGGAAAGACCTTTGCCGCCCAAGCCCATAGAGGTACTATAGATGCCCCTCCATGACACCATTTGTAAAACTCGAATAGAGAAGTCTCTAAGAGAGTTTTTGGCCTTTGTATCATTATCTTCGATGTTTGGGGTTAAGCCTGACACTTGGGCTAGCATGGGTGCTATAGTATTTGGGGTTAGGCCTAACACAATTCACACTTGTTAGACCTGACTTGCGTTGGGTTAGGCCGGTCAAGTTGGGGGCAATCGACGACTGGGGTTATGCATGGAAGCTTGGGCTAGCATAGGAGATTTGGTGCTTGGGGTTAGGCCTGAGATCTTTTCAACTTTGTTAGAGGTTCATCGTTGGGTTAAGCCGGCGTTGTTCCATAATCAGGTTCTAAATTCGTCTAGTGGTGTCAGCCCATTCGAACTTAGGTTTGCGTATCCTTCTTTTCATCCATTTTGTCAACCATCCATGTTCTTTTAATTTATCATTTCGATAAATTTAAAATACCAAAAACATCTTTTCTTTTCTTTTGATCTGATACTCGAGATATATTTACCTTTTGAGTGCTTCATTAGGTTGGCTAAGGAGTATCAACTAAAGGCGTGAGCTAATCATGAGTACTCACAAGTCTTTACTTGTAAGGGGGATAGACATTGGTAAGGGGTCTAAGCCAGGGTCTCTATCAAGTCGGCCATGAACGTTGTTGCTTCCTGCTTTCTTGAATCTTTCTAACTAGTCAAGTGGGAATGCAGATAATTAGAAAGTAGATATTTCTAGTAATGAGATTTACGTATATGTAGAGGGAGAGAGAAAGCGGAAGGCTGAGTGAGGGAGAGCAAGTTAGTCACTTTCTAATTCTTGGTGTTTCTTCTATTTGTGTGTGTAGAGTCTATGCATGCAAGAATTGAGAAAAAGGATGATGACTAACTCCAGATCACGTGTCACGCCATATTACTTGGAGAGAGGAGGACATGCTAGTAATTTCATATAATCGAATTTCACTTTGCATCATTTAATTGTCATATTTTTTTTTTTGGTAGTTAAATGGTTTAAAAAATAAGAAAATCTGAGATCAAATTTATCTTGGGTGAGCCACTTAGCTTGGGAGTGCAGATCTGAGATCAAATATCTCCACAGATTGAGAGTGATTGTCTCCTGCCTTATCTCTCCATGATTTTGTAATCGCCTTACCTCTCTAAGATTCAGCGTTACGTTGTTCTGGTTCTAATTGTTGTATACTGAGCTGGTCTGTGTTAGTACGAACAAGGAAGTATAGAAATGAAAGGGGAGGAGGAGGTGAATAAGAAGAAGATACTCAAAATCATCAAGCATCGCTGGCTAGCACATCCGCAATGGCAATTTGAATGGACCCCCAGAGAAGCTAATGAGTTGGTGCAGTGGTGGGGAAGGGTAGAGGTCTTTGGAGTTATTGATGTGAATCTAATCCCTCCCGATGTTATATCCTGTTATTCTTCTCTTTAATTGTAACGATTGCTAAGAAAAAAAAAACTATCCAAGTGTACTAACAATGGATAATTATACCTTCAAAAATACTTTACGATAGAAAGACAAACTACTAGCTTTTTCTTGCTAAACAAAAGTGTAAGTCGACATCCATGGAGGAACATAATCGGAAGGGAAATAGAAAAGGCCATGCTTTGAAACATAGCATCTATAGAAAGCATTTGTTTTACAAGCAAGGCATGAACGTCTATCCCTCCCAACAGCAACCAACAAAGTATGACATTCTTCCATTATTTTTTTTCTTGGGTTGTTTTATTTAGTTGGTCAACAGGATAAACTTTGTCGAAATATCATTTCAAATTTATTGGTACTCAATCATACAACAAGAAGATAGCTCAATTTCCTAGACACAAACAGATGTCCAAAACTTAGGTTTTTTCTGATTTCCAAGAAGCAATTTTGTTCCAAAGGAATTGAGTAAAATCAACTCAAGTAGATTGCCACTGTCGCGCTATGCTTGAAACATAATCTGATGCTGGTTGACTCGTTTGCCGCATTAAGCATGGATGAAAAGGCCATGTTAAGAATGTTGCAAGTCAAGCTTCATGTAATAGAGTTTGTGAAATCTTAGTTTCAAAACACATGCTGAGAAATAACTTCCATGTCCAGGTAACCCCCACAAAAACTTCGCTTCCGCGTAGTTGAATTAGGGGTAGCTTAAAGGGGTAGGCAAGTGCCTCCTAATTAGGAAGGTCCCTATTATAAAGGTCCTATATTATAGTAAAATTAAAAATTTTAAATTATGAAGACTGTCTATTATAGCCGCCTATCTAAAATAAAAAAAGAAGTTTGCAGATATTTAATTAGATTATAATAAAATTTTTATTATTACCTTGGGGCTGGGCGCATGTATTAAATTATCTTGAAAAGAAACCTCTTTCCCAATTGTTGTTTTACCAAAATTTACTCAACCTTCACATCTCATATCAGAAACAACAAAGGAAACATCAACTTTTTAAGAAATATTTTCAACTTGCTAACTACAAAATATCAAAATCTCAAAATTTTCTACAAATTCTAACATCTTTTCACACCAACTTCAGAAAGATTATAAAAAATTATTTACTAAAAACTATGTCACAAGATAGATTAAGCGGTTTAACAATTTTAAGATAGATTAAGCAGTTTAGCAATTTTCTGTATGGAAACTGATTTATTAAGTAGACTTAAATACAAAAGTTTAATTAGTAATTTTGCATCTAAAAAGCCAAGAAGTAACTTTATGGTTTAATTGTAATTTTTTAATTATTATTTTTACATTAAAAGGCCTCATTTTATTACTTGCCTAAGGCTCCTGAAAAGGTTGAATTTTCCCTGGCAAGGAAAAGCAAAATCTCAACATCGAGGATAGTCGCCATTGTTGCTCTAGTTTCTGTTCGGTGCCCTTTTGCGTACTTTCTGTTCAGTATATTGACTTTGGAATGCGCTCAGTGACAATCTCCGATTCTGAAAACTTTAATATCAATTCAGTTTTGAAAATTCTGCATATTTGAAGGGACATAGATTGATTTATTAGAAATATGTTTTCCTTTAATCACTTCTTTCTTCTCATCTTGTTATTTTCCACGCTTAGCTTCTTGACTCATACCACTGCTGTCATGATCAGTTACTTCCATCATATCTGTGCTAACACAACTTTCTTCGGGAATAATATCTACAGTGTCAATCTCAACTCCTTCGTCTCTTCCCTCTCGTCTCATGCCAACAACAGTATGGAATTCTACAACACAACTTAAGGTGAAAACACCTCTGTCCCCGTTTATGGCCTCTTCCTCTGCCGTGGAGATGTCCCTACCGAAAAACTCTCTGGTCGCTATTTCGGGGAAAATATTGCAATAATTTGGTACGACGAGTGCGTGTTACGCTATTCCAACGAATCTATCTTTTCAATCGTGGTTGTGAGGCCAAAATTTGCAATGATTAACACACAGAACACCACCTCACAGGGGTTTTATAGTGAGCTAATTAACATGAGGATCACAGACTTGGCAAAACAGGCCTTGAGCACTCCAATCGGAGCCAAGAAGTTTGGGACTTTGGAAATGAATTTAGCTTATCGAACTCTGTAACTAATGGTACAGTGCACACCGTACTTGTCCAGCAACGATTGCTACCATTGTCTTCAAACAACTACAGACAGATTTTTTTTGTGTTGTGGTGGAAATGAAGGTTTGAGAATTATGTTTCCTTGTTGTAATTTTTGGTATGAATTTTTCAATTTTTTTGTGAAGCCCGTGTCCCGCCCAGTGGTTCTGCCTCCGCCTCCAGGCTCCATAACTAGACTAAAAGGTAAAGTGAAATACATTTTTTTTAATACTTTCTATTTTCGCTGTTATTAGCTGATCATATATATACAATTCTTTTTTGGTGCATAAATGGGTTGTGCAATTTAGAGCAAATGATTATTTACGAATTCATCTTTGCCTTGAAAATACTCGATCATTGGTTTATTTTGGGTCTTGCACCAGCAAATTTATGAAATCCTATTTGTAAATTAATTGTAATAAAAAGCACTAGCAAAAGGGCAAGGGGTGGACAGAGTAAAAACACTTACTCACATTATATATGTGTGGATTGAAGTTAATTGAACCCCGACAAATTTCTATTATATTCACTCCTAAAAAATTCTAATTGAAATTTTTTGGATTCAGAATGTGTAGACCGATCATGAGTAAACAAATTTTTTTTTCTTTCCCCTCTCTTTAAAGCTAGTTGTAATACTAGGTATGAATTTTACTATCCAGATGTATCTGCTGCCTCCACCTCCAAGTTCCATGGCTGGATCAAAAGGTGAAGTTGAGCACCTTTTTGACTGTTTTCATTGTTTATTATTAGGCGATCTTATTTATGCCCACAAAAATCTCATATGCTTCTGAAACCTTTATTAAATTACCAGGCAATAATTATGTATGCTCTGTTCATTAGATTATGGTATGAATATTCTTTGCTCTCTCTTCATGCTGATATTGGTGATATCCATAGCCTACTCCTCAAATTTCAGCAATCGAAGCTCTCTCATGTCCCTAGAGATGCGAACTGAGTAGTGCATCAATTAGCTCGTTAGGCCGCCTCAGAATTTAGTTCTGGAGGCACTCCCCGCAATTCTGAGCATGTCTCTCTCTTATCTTGGTTTTTTTCTAAGGCTAACTCACCTTGAGGATCCTTTGATCTCTGTTGTTTTTCTTTTGTTTTTAATAAAGTTTACTTGTTTGATAAAAAAAAAAAAAAAAAACAAGAAGAGTAACTTCTCTTTCAACCTATATAAGATAATCACTTCAAAACTAAAAGGCTGCCTAAACTAGTGGTGACTATTTATTTTTTTGCCTAGAAGGTGCTCTCACCTAGAATGTTTAATGAAACTTTTTTTTTTCTTTTCCAAGGGATGATTTCTAATCTTGTACCATTATATTGTTTAGCATTTTCCGAATTGGCACACCAATTATGGCTAATTAGATTATTAAAAATAGTGGATTTTTCTAACAACAGTGTAACAAAACCTATTTTTTTGCTAAAGCTTCTCATTATATGTGGGTGCATATATAAATTTCAGAGATCTAGTCATGATTCACCCATTGGAGGACACTCAGGATATGACAAAACACTACATAGACTTCGCAGAGATTTCTATTGACCTCGTATGAAACAACAACTCAAATAAGGTATCAGAGAATGCAATGCATGCCGCTGGTTAAACATGAGAATGTTGCTCCTAGGGGTTTGCTACAACCCTTGCCAGGGCCAGATCGTGTGTGGACTAATATCACCATGGACTTTGTGGAAGGTTTGTCACTTTCTCCGAGTTATTCTGTTATCTATGTGGTCGTGGATAGATTGTCCAAATATTCTTATTTCATTCCTCTCTCACACCCTTACACAGCTTCTAAAGTTGCTATGTTATTTACGACTTATATCTTTAAACTACATGGTCTGCTTGAGACAATTATTTCAGATTGAGACCCCACATTTACAAGTACTTTTTGGAAGGCATTGTTCAAAACACAAGGTACCAAACTTGCTTATAGCACTGCATACCACCCACAGACTGATGGGCAGGCTGAAATAGTGAATAAGTGCTTAGAAAATTATTTGAGGTGCTTCGTGGGTGATCGGCCAAAAGACTGGTCTCAATGGGTGCCACTTGCAGAATAGTGTTATAACACGAATTTCCATGCCTCAACCAAATTGACTCCGTATGAAATTGTGTATGGACAATTACCTCCTCCACTCTTACCATACGAAGCAAGAACAACACATGTGGCAACAGTGGATGCAGCTTTGCGCTCCCGGGATCAGACCATGCAATTATTAAAAGATAATATGGTTAGAGCTCAGAGTCGTATGAAGCGTTATGCAAATCTGAAAAGAAGTGTGAGAAATTTTGTTGTGGGTGAGTGGGTATACCTGAGGTTACAACCGTATAGGCAAACATCTGTGAGTCAATGCTGAAATCTCAAGCTTTTTCCGAGGTCTTATGGCCCTTTTCATATTAAAGCTTGGATTGATAAAGTGGCGTACAAACTCCATCTTCCCTCACAGGCACAGGTTCATCTTGTTTTTCATGTGTCGCAGTTGAAATGCAAGCTAGGAAATCATTGTGTTCCACTTTCTTCTTTGCCTCTAGTCGACTCCATGGTATTTTTAAGCCGGAACCCCATACCATACTGGAAAGAAGGATGTGTTGCTGTGGGCATCTACGTGTCACCGAAGTGTTGATTCACTAGTGATGGAAATCAAGGCATCGATTCGAAGGATTTCTTTCAAATCCCAATTAGGCCGGTTACGAGGGCACAAGCCAAGAAGTTTAAAGATGTACTCAACGGTCTAATTCAAGAGGCATGGGCTCAAGCAAATGCGTGGAGGCCCATTGAGCATGATCCACGTGAACAACAAAGGATTGTCAACATGATTCAAGTTCTAGAAAGATCTGGTTAAGGCTAAGCTCAAATTGGCAAAACAATATTCTATAAGACTCAATTAGGCGCCACTTTAAGGAGGCTCAATTAGGCACCCCTTTCTTCCCTTTTTTGGTTCAGATTATATGGTTGTTTAGGCACCATTTTGTTTCCTTTCTTGGCTCTTATAGGCGCCAACTTTTATTGCCTTTTTAGTTGTGTTTTGTTTTAGGCGTGTTAGGCTTTATTTCCTTGTTTTTTTAGTTGCCTTGTTCTCTTTTAGGCGAGTAGGATTTATCCCTTAATTAGGTGATTTGTGTTAGAGTTTTCTCCTTGTAATGGCCGACCTATATATAGGTGCCTAAGCAAAAAAAAATGCAAACCTTCATTTTTACAAAATTATGAGAGTATTTCTCTTTGGTTCTTTGAAGAACTTCTCGAACTTATCAGAATTTTCCATGGCGTTCATCTCGACTTATCAAACGGAGTTTCCACCACCGTTTGTGGCGTCTTCCTTATACCAAGGTTCTTGTTTATGATAAACAACGGGTCGAGGTCTTCCATTCGAAGCTGTCCTAGAACGATCTTGGGTTCCCTATTCGTTGTTGGGTCTCGTTATTCTTGACGAGGTTCACATCAACTAGTCTGGTTAAGAGATTGAAGATGCTACATGGGAGCTATTGCAGTATCTGCGCCTTCAATTTTCGCACCCTGTGGACAAGGTACTGTGAAGGAGAGGGCTATGTTACACGACCAAATTGAAGGTTAGGGTTCAGTGATGTTTCAGGAACAAGAAGGAAGATACGAAGTTGGGAGAACATGAGAACATTTGAGATGTTAGAGGGGATGTCGTTTTGAGTATGGGTTCATTAAGGGGCTGTGCGTGAATGGGCTGGAGACGTGCATGGGCGGACTAGAGATTCCATTAGTCAGTTGCTGTAGGGGATGGGCTGTAGCCCATGAGGTTCTAGAATTCTACGAATTTTGTTATGTTTGTTACATTTCTGTTTCGTTGATTCCCTTATGGTTTTGAGTATTTGTAGTGGCAGTTTCGCCTCTGTGTGGATATCAAACAATCAAGCTGTCTTCTAGATTTTCTGCTTTCTTTCAATTTCTCTGGAGGGTTGCCAACCTCGACTTGGCCAAATCTATCAACAAAGTTACTTGAATCATTATCATCTTTCACTACAATATTTCTACATTACACAGTTTATCACAAATTACAAGTAGACTGTTACACTATGGGATTATGTGGTACGGTAAGACGAAGGGGTCAATGCTGGGCATGCGGTTGACAGGGTCGCCTTGTGGAACAAAGAGGGTGACGCTCATTGAAAGCATTAGTGGGGTGATCGTTGAGATAATGTTTGCCCAATCATTGAAGTTGGCTAATCAGTGCGTCAATTATGTTGTTGAGTTGTTGGGCTAGCAATGAAGGTGGTAGTGGGGGGAGTGGCAGAGGCGGCGCTGGAGGAGGGGAAAAATGTGGTTGAGGTGGTGGTGATGGAGATGGAGATGGCGGATGGGGAGGAGGTGGTGATAGAGACGACAGAGGAGGTGGTGTTGAAAGAAGTAATGTCGAGGGAGGTGGAGATAGAGATGATGGAAGAGCAGGTGGTGGTAAAGATGGTGGAAGAGGAGGAGAAAGAGGTGCGGGTAATGGGAGTTTCAGGTGGAGAAGAGAAGATAGCAATAGAGGCTGAGATAATTAGGGAGTTGCTGATGGTGAGTATAGTGAGGAGAAGAGGGAAGAGAGATGGGAAGTCGGCCATGGACGTTGTTGCTTCCTGCTTTCTTGAATCTTTCTAACTGGTCAAGTGGGAATGTAGATAATTAGAAAGTGGAAATTTCTGATAATGGGATTTAAGTATATGTAGAGGGAGAGAGAAAGCGGAAGGCTGAGGGAGGGAGAGCGAGTTAGTTGCTTTCTAATTCTTGGTGTTTCTTCTGTTTGTGTGTGTAGAGTCTGCGCATGGAAGAAGTAAGAAGGATGATGACTAACTCCAGATCACGCATCACACCATATTACTTGGAGAGAGGAGGACATGCTAGTAATGTCATATAATCGAATTTCACGTTGCAGCATTTAACTATCTTTTTTTTCGGTAGTTAAATGGTTTACAATATAAGAAAACCTGAGATCAAATTACTCTTGGGAGAGCCACTTAGCTTGGGGGTGCAAATCTGAGATCAAATATCTCCACAGATTGAGACTGATTGTCTACTGTCTTATCTCTCCATGATTTTGTAATCACCTTATCTCTCCAAGATTCAGCCTCATGTTGTTATGATTATGATTTTTGTATATTGACCTGGTCTGTGTTAATACAAACAAGGAAATAGAGAAAGAGAGGAAGAGGAGGCGGAGGTGACTAAAAGAAGATACTCAAAATCATCAAGCATCGATGGCTAACACATATGCAATGGCAATTTGAATGGACCCCTAGAGAAGCTAATGAGTTGGCACAGTGGTTTAGAAGGGTAGAGGTCTTTGGAGTTATTGATGTGAATCTAATCCCTCCCGTGATTCTTCTCTTTAATTGTAACGATTGCAAAGAAAAAACAAAAAAAATAAATAAAAACTATCCAAGTGTACTAACAATGGATATTTATTTCTTGAAAAATACTTTATGATAGAAAGACAAACTACCAACTTTTCTTTGCTAAACAAAAGTGTAAGTCGGCATCCATGGAGGAAAAGAATCGGAACGGAAATAGAAGAGGCCATGCTTTGAAAAATTAGCATCCTAAAAAAACATTTGTTTTAAGAGCAAAGAATGAACATCTTTCCCTCCAAATAGCGACCAACAAAGTATAGATATTCGTCCATTATATTTTTCTTGTGTAGTTATATTTAGCTGGTCAACAGGATAGACTTTGTTGAATATCATTTCAAATTTATTGGTACTCAATCATACAACAAGAAGATAGCTCAATTTCCTAGACACAAACAGATGTCCAAAACTCAGGGTTTTTCCGATTTCCAAGAAGAAATTTAGTTCCAAAGGAATTGAGTAAAACCAACTCAAGTAGATTGACACTGTCGCGCTATGCTTGAAACTTAATCAGATGCTGGTTGACTCGTTTGCAGCGTCAAGCATGGATGAAAAGGCCAGGTTAAGGATGTTGCATGTGATAGAGTTTGTGAAATCTTAGTTTGAAAACACATGCTGAGAAATAAGCTCCATGTCCAGGTAACCCCTACAAAAACTTCGCTTCCGGGTAGATCCTCATCCTTCTATAACTGCACTGAACCAATGATTGACAGTTCTCTCTACTGATTAACCAAGATGAATTGATGGCTTTGTGTCCTAGAACCTTAGGCCAATTTTTCCTCTGATCACTTTTATGTGATTGACAACAAAGTACCTAATCCATCTTTGCATCAAAAGGCCCACAGATCCAGTTTGCCTTCCAAATAATAGAAGGTGATAGAAGCCGTTCTGTTTTCCAACCTGAGGACTTCAGCTGCAAAATAGGGAAAGGAAAGCAATTCAGACATCATTCCAACTAGACACAATTATATAGAAGGGAGATTCTAATAGCAAGTCTGGGCCTCCAAATTCTCACAGTATAATATCATTATAATTTGATGAGTCTTTGTTCATTTAGTCACCGAAGATTTTGCAGCCACTCTAATGTATATAGAGGTACACTTCTTAGTGAATGAATATAGATTGCACGGATGTTCTACAGCATTTGGAGAATCCACTACGCCTCCTGATTCCGATTGATCAGCACCAGGGGTGGAGCCCAACTGGCATGTGAAGATCAAGAGTGTACTGGATATCCCAGCCATCACTGTAGATATATTGTATAAATTCTAAAAACAATAGTAATTCCAGTGATCCAGTTGACTCCCATATCACGCTATATATGTCCTTTTCCAAAATGGGCATACGATGTGACTCTATAGGGACATCAAAGATGCAAATATGAAACTTATTGAAGTAAAGGAAAATCATCCAACTCGTACCTTTTGAATAAAAACTTCATAATGTTTATCCATCCATGATTGGCTCTGTAAATGCACAGATGTATTTTTATCTGTAAAATTTGCCAAAACAAGTGCATGAAAAAATGACTGCAAGACGTCTGCATTTGTCGAGTCTTTATGCAAAATAGCACTAACGACTCCCTTCTTCTCCACTAGCAAGTACATTCCTGTAAACACCAAACGAACAACTACTGAGCTACAGAGTTCAAAAACAAACAATTTTTTTGGGAAAGCATTAGGTAGAGCTCAACCTTTCTTGTAATGAGTTCCCGCAGAATGCAACAGGTCCATCCTGTTCAAACGTATTGCTGAACTTGTCAAATTTTGAACAATTTTATGGAAGTAATCAAGAGCAGTGAAATTATAGGAGCCAGCTTAGAGTTGTTTCTGTTATTAATATGCGAGAAGCAAGCCATGTTCTTCTTGAATGGCAAATGCTTTGAGATATGCAACACAGTGATCCAATGATTGAGGTGCCTTCCAACAGAAGTTGGTGCAGAACATCACTGTTGTTTGAACTAAATAGGGTCCTACATGAAATAGGAACCCCAAACTCTAAAAGAAACTTCATGTAAAATTCGTGGGCTAAATGAAATTTTCAACTCACAGTTCCAGGTGATCAAATGAAGAGACCCTCACACCTAAATGCACTTGCATGTGCATTAATTTAGCATTCTTTGACCTCCATGAAGTGGTCCATAGGGGTAGCACATGCTCCATCCTAGAGACCTTTTCAGGTGAGAGAACTGGAAAAAAAATTCAGATTTAGGCATTGAATATCAAGAGAACATAAATGAAGGCTCTAAAAGATTAAATTCAAGCTCGAAGAAACAAAGTAGTGATGTTGTATTAAGTTAAAAGGCACTAATATTGCACCAGTCCATTGAAGTGGCAGGAAAAAGGGAAGTAAAAACACAGTCAGCCCATGGGAAACAGTGAGCACAGGTCCTACCTTGGCCAGTTTCCAAGAAATGCTGCAAAAGGATGGAGCTCCTCTGAGGATTTAATGAAGTCAAGACAAGGCACCGGACAGCCTTGTAGTTTGCTGCCAAAAAAGGGAAGTACTGCTGAACCAGACTTGATATATAATATCCCCACAGCTAAGTCAGTAATAGAACAAGCATTAGATAGCACATAGGCAGAAAGAGACGGAATATCTCAAGCTCTAGTATCCCTTGGCACACAGATTCACATATTATAAGGGCTTCTGGAAGTTATATTTCCAGGTGCCACAGTAAAAGAGAAGTTTCCATAGTAGCAAGCCGTTAGAAGAACTTACCATACATATGGAACATGGTGAGAGACAGAAAAGAAAGCCAAATAGCTAGGGCATGGCCCATTGTAATCCGAGCAAGAAGCATCCCCAAAGCCATGCCAATCATTGTTGCCATCGTCTCTTGACTTCCTTCCTGTTAGCATTATACCAAAGCAACTCAACAGTCAAATCTTACCTATTAAACGTAGGTTTTCCTAGTTCTCATCCTGTAGTTAGAATAGTGACAACAGTACCTTGGCAGCTATATCTGCTGCATTACTCTGAAGGGCAAAATGCTGCGTCAAAGCAGCTCTAGTTGCTCCACTTGCAACACCAGCTAATTGGGAACACAATTTAGAAACAACAGCGATGGTTTTTTTTTTTTTCCAAAGAAAGACTCTGACCAATGCGTCCTTGCTGCATCTTTTTCCTTTCAGTTTGATGAACATTTAAAGAGAATGTCAAGATATAAAAATTATTGCAAAGCCTGTGTACAGAAAGAACAGTGTGTAGACTGATAGATACTTTGCCATTAAGTAGCAACCTAAAGCTCATCAAGAAAAAGCTATTGCCAAAAATGAATAAAACATTTCCAGTAGCTGACACAAATGTCATAAATATTCCAAAGCAACTATCCATGGAATGAAAAAGCATATTTAACCTTAGTTATACAATTAAGCTGGGAAAGCAAAAAACCACAATCACAGCAATCATCATTATCTTCTAGTTTTTCAGCTTGTACAACTAAGGAAAAGAGATACTTACTGCAAAAATCGTGACAGGCTACAAGGCAGACTACAAACACAAAAGCTGAAGGCAAACAAAGGGGATAACCAGGTCCATCAACATTGAGATAACCAGTATAGAAGCATTTCTGGTGATTCTGAGTTTACACTAAGAAAAAAACAAATTACTGCAAGTTGACAAAAAGCCAAAGAACACCTATATGGACCAGATACATTTCCTGTCCAGTCAAGTAGAAAGGCGAAAATAGGACACTGAGTATGAATAATTGTGGACTTTTTAGGTGAATTTTTGCCAGTAGGAACAAGGACTCTAAATGATTATTTGATCAAATGAAGAGAATTTTGCACAACATTCTTTGACCTCCATTAGAAATATGCAGCTCAGGGCACAAGAGAGAAGAACTCGAATAGTGATCACTAATATTGCACCAGTCCATTGAAGTGGCAGTGGCCCAAAACAGTGATCCTAAGTTTCCAAGCTGCAAAAGGACTCCTCTGAGGATTTAATGAAGTCCAAAACAGCAGAAAAAAGGGAAGTACTGCTGATCCCCACAGCTAAGTCAGTAATAGAACATAGATAGCACATAGCAGATGAGTATTTGGCACACAGATGAAGTGGTTCCATAGTAGCAAGCCGCTTACCATACACATCAGTAAGCAACAGCAAGAATCCCCAAAGCCATGCCAATCATTGAGTGAAGCATTATACCAAAGCAACTCAACAGTCAAATCTTATAAAACGATTTTCTAGTTCTCATCCTTACAACAGTACCTTGGCAGCTATATCTGCCATTACATGCTTGCAGCTCTAGTTGCTCCAAACACCAGGTTTGAGCCCAAAGAAAGACTCTGACAATGCGAATCTTATTTGGGAGAATGTCATATGCAAAGCAGAATACAGAAAGAACAGTACTACTGGCCATTTAGCAACCTTTGCTCATCAAGAAAAAGGCTATTGCAAAAATGAATAAATTTTCCAGTGACTCAAAATTCGCAATATCCAGGAATATACAAAGCTAAGTAACAGGTCAATTAAGCTTCAACTAGCAATCATCATTATCTTCTAGTTTTTCAGCTTGTACAACTAAGGAAAAGAGATACTTACTGAATGATCGTGACAGGCTACCCAGGCAGACTACAAACACAAAAGCTGAAGGAAACAAAGGGGAAACCAGGTCCATCAACATTCCTGAAACCAGTATAGAAGCATTTCTGGTGATTCTGAGTTTACATAAGAAAAAAACCTTATAAGTTGACAAAGCCAAAGAACACCTATATGGAAATCAGATACATTTGATACAAGTTTTCAAGAGAAAGGCGAAAATAGGACACTGAGTATGAATATTGTGGACTTTTTATGAATTTTTTATGCAGTACAAGGACTCTGATTATTTGAGAAAGAATTTGACAACATTCACCTATTAGAAATATGCAGCTCTACAGCAGAGAGGAACTATTGTCCACAACATCAGTGGCAACAGGATCAACCAGCTATTAGTGGCCAAAAGCAATATCATCTAGATCATACACATGCAATGAGTTTTGAAGATGATGTTCAGAGACGCAAAACTATAAGCAACAAAAATGAAGAGAACATACCAAGATCATTCATAAGATCTGCAACCAAACGCCACATCCTGGCATTGCTATCCAGGTTTGAGCCCTGAAGGACAGGGGGTCATATGGCAGTATACGGTTGTTAGGGAATCAGGAGGACAGAATTCTTAAGTTGGAAGTGAACACAATTCAACTGCCCATACCCAGATACGAGACATGCCTACTTAAAGTTACCAGCAAACCATTCTGGACTAGATATTACTACTAAGCCAACTTTTTTCATAGAATGTTGACACGTATATTTGTTAGGATTATCCACCTAGACTTTGCATTCAAAAATACAAACAAAATAACTCAAAATGGGACTTCATTAAGAGAAGAATAGAACAATTGACCTGGTAGAATGTGAATAAAATGCCTCCAAGCATTCCAGTTAGGTCCCTCAAAAACCACTGCAACAGTTTCAATGTTCCAAAATTGTAGTCAAGATGTTGCAAACACACAACTCAATAGACCACTCTCCCAAGTTTCAACTACTTGGATTACCTATAATCAAGATAACTTCACAAAATAAACCAATTTAAACTGATATTTGCGGTTGCACGCTCATGCGCGTGTCCCACCTGAAAGGTGGCACCAATGACAGTCGCGGATTTCTCGCCAACCCCAATAGCACTAAGAAGAGCCTGAAAGTAATTTAGCACTCCATTTTTTAGCAACCATCGGTAGGCCCTTGACAATGGATTGAAAATTTATATATGAGAAACGTTGAGCTTACTTGAGTTGAAAGCATGGTTCGAATGTACGTTGAAAGGCCCTGCAGGAAAGAATTAAGCCTTGGAAGTATAGTTAGCAGCAACTTTCCACAAGTTTTATTACGGCCCCTTGAAATACATGAGCGTGTTTATTTTGATTTCTTTACCTGCAGCGAATCCCATACTTGAAACGGCACATAATCTGGAGTTACACTACTAGGAAAACCCTGCATTTGATCAAACGAAGTACTAAGCGTACAAATATTAGATTCGACTCCTCTTTTCAAAAAAACGGTGAGAGAGGGGCAGAGGGTAAAGGGGAAAGCTTGCCTCGGGTACAAACGCTTGGAGAACCCGTCTCCAGATATGGTGGAATCGGCCACCAGACCTGTGTATATATGGCGAAAACAAAACCAATAAAAACGAAAGCTTTATGGGAAAAAAAAACGGAACAAATAGAAAGCGGAGGATAATGTTGGGAAGGAACCTTTGGATGGAGAGACGAGGGGAGGCGGTAATGGTGGCAGTTCTTGAGAGCTTGGTGGAAAAAGAGCCATTCCATTCTTCCAATATGATATCCGACGATGACGACGCCGATACTTCCATGGGTAGATTGCGTCAGAGTCCTCACTGTCTCTCTGTCTCTCTGTGTGATCCAATATCGAGGAACTCCGTCCTGCTCTATTGCTTCACCTGGACATCGTTGTTCGTTGACCAAACGAGTTTTGAATCACTTTATTTGGGGTTTTTTTTTTTTGTCATAATAGTTCACACATCCATTAATTTCCATGAGGTTTAAACACTTATATACACTCTAAAGACTAGTCAGACCCACCCTTTACAGAGGTAATGGGCCAGCGATCTAAGGACATAATGCCTTACAAATCCAAACTCAAAATGAGCTGAAAGTGACCCATGAAGAGTGAAAAACTCGTAAAAGGCAGCAAGAGTCGAGAGCAGAAGAGGACGACAGAATCAACCGTCGGAGGAGAGGAGTCGGCTGAGGGACAAAACAGGTGGGTGTGTGAGATCTGCGGGCATAGGCCCATACACAAGCTGCTCAGTAATCGAAGGACACGGAAAAGGAATTGGGAGGCCCAGAGGCCAAGCACCCGGCAGGTGTCCACTAGAGAAGTCCATCTGCAACTCGAATTAAAGAAAAAATGGACGTGAGATCCACGCATTGACTAGTTAGCTGCTGGATGGTGTAGACACGTTCTCCTGTCGATGCAGAAGTCATCATCACCGATCGTGGTCTACAAAGGCCTCTAAAATTGCGTACATCAAAGCACCAAATCCGCTGAAACAAAACTTTGAAAATTGAGGATTAGTGGAAGTTTTAGCCACAGTAGACCAAATTAGAGGAGAAAGAAAGGGGAGGCCGCTGGACGGAGCGGTGGGAGAAAGGGGATAGTCATCAATGGAGGAGAAAAAAACCAAGCCTAAAGCAAAAGCTGCTCATATTTTTCTCTCTCTATCATCCTTGGCAGTAGAATATTTTATTAACAAAATTATTATTTTTATCACACTACACATAAACTATTAATTTCCAAAGAGGGAGATGCCACCGCAGGAAATGAGAGAAATGAGAAAGTCATCAATGGAAAGGGGGCTCTCTAGAAATGGGCGCACTGCTTTTGGACTTTTAGATAACTTATTTTGGTCTTCATATGCCCGTAAGCTGTTCACATCAATCGGGAAAGAACCAAGCAAAGCTGCTCCTATTTTTTTTTTTATCTCCAGTGTTGGTGCTGACAATTTGTTTTAAGAGAGGCTGAATATTTTAATAATTAAATATTTTCTATTTTTTTCTATTTTTAATTATATATCTTGTTATATTATACAGCAATAATAATTTAATATGTATAATTCTTAAGATAAAAAAAATATATTAAAAATTTTGAACATATTTATTGACCTAGGGACTATTTTCATCAATAAATCATATAATAGTATGCAATATTCTTTCTTTTTTAATTACACACTTGATACTTTTTTGTTAAAATTGTGATTTTAGCTCAATGGTTTTTCTATTGGAATGATAATTTTGAATAAAACATTTTGGTTGAAATGGTTTAATGGTGATTTTAATAATAAAAAAATTACAATAAATAATGAGAGGTTGAAAAGATAAAGATAAAATAAAGTCAAAAGTACTGTATCATCTTATCAAATTATTTGTAAGAATTTTGTGTTTAATTATATAATTTTTACCTTTCAAAAACTTGAAAAAATATAAGATTTAAATTGATTTAGAATGGCTAGAGATCTCAAAGACACAATCTTTTAGTTTTAAATTTAAACAGAATGATAAAAAATCTTATTTATTATTTTATTTAGGTTTAAAAAGATTTGTTAGAAATTAAGCCAATTTCTAAAAAATTACCCAACACTCTACTTGTTGGGATTTTTTTGAAGTCCAGGAGTAAAAATGTAATTTTTATGAAAAAATTTCAATTTTGGGTGGGTGCTGGGATGTTTTGAAGTTTTTATTGGGGAAGTTTCTCTATGTCATATAATGGAAAAGCTTATGAATAAATACACTTCACACCTTACGAGGAGAACTTAACATTGGACATTGGTCATTATTCATTAATAATTGAGGCATATCATGAAAACGCTAGACTATTTTGGTTCAATTGATTAAATAAAGTGTTTATCATCAAGATGCATTGGTAAGCAACCTGATTCGAAATGCCAAATTTGACAATTTGTCCTGATCTCGCTAAAAGGAGGGTTCGAACAGCCGACCTTGTGATTAACAGCCACGCGTTCTAACCAACTGAGATATCCCAGCACCTGTTGGTTGAAGGTATTGTTTTTAAAATTTAGAGATACAAACATTTACACTCAGCAGTGTGCCCAACAATTTCAAGGAAGAGGTAGGGGAAAGGAGTAGATGAACAGTGATCGATAGAGAATGTGGAGGAAGGCAATCTCCTTGCTCCAACAGAGACCCTTTTCCTCGACCCCTGAAATTCCAACCCTTTACTCCTTCCTCCAACCTTCCATCTTCGCCCTTAAGAAAACCCCACAGTCACAACCATCAGCCACCCAAAACCCACCTCAACAAGCATTAACCTCAGACCACATAACCACCCTAGAGACTACCCTCCACCACTCCCTCCTCACGAGCGACACTGATGAGGCATGGAAGTCCTTCAAGACTCTGACCGGAAACTCCGCCTTCCCAAGTAAGGCCGTCACCAACTCTCTTATCACTCACTTGTCCTCCCTCAACGACATTCACAATCTTAAAAGGGCTTTTGCCTCTGTGGTATATATTATGGACAAAAACCCTAAGTTACTGGATTTTGAGACACTTGGAAAACTATTGGACTCCATGAAATGTGCCAATACTGCTGCCCCTGCTTTTGCTTTGGTCAATTGTATGTTTAAGAACAGATTTTTCGTTCCATTTGGACTCTGGGGCAATGCTCTTGTTGAAATTAGTAAGAAAAACAGTAACTTTGTTGCGTTTCTGCGGGTTTTCAATGAGAATTGTAGGATTGCCTTGGACGAGAAGTTGGACTTTATGAAACCTGATCTGACAGCTTGTAATGCTGCATTAGAGGGGTGTTGTCGAGAACTCGAATCGTCGAGTGATGCGGAGAGTGTTGTTGAGACGATGTCGGTTTTGGGTATTAGGCCAGATGAGTCGAGTTTTGGCTCTCTTGCTTATTTGTATGCACTCAAGGGGCGTGTAGAAAAGATTATTGAGTTGGAAGGTTTGATGAATGAGTTTGGTTTCTCAAACAAAAGGGTCTTTTTCGGCAATTTGATTAGTGGGTACGTTAAGTCTGGCAACTTGGAATCTGTTTCTGCAACTATTCTGCAGAGTTTGAGTGTAGATTGCGAACATTTAAGTTTTGGTGAAGAAACTTACTGTGAAGTGGTTAAGGGATTCCTCAACAATGGGAGCGTCAAAGGTTTAGCAACTTTGATCATGGAAGCTCAAAAGTTAGAGCCTTCAACTATTGTTGTTGATAGATCTGTTGGGTATGGTATTGTTAATGCTTGTGTTCACCTTGGGTTATCAGATAAAGCACACAGCATTCTTGAGCAAATGGATGCTCAGGGAGGTTCTGTGGGGCTTGGGGTCTATGTTCCGATCTTGAAGGCTTACTGTAAAGAGCATCGAACAGCTGAAGCTACCCAGTTGGTCATGGAAATCAGCAATTCAGGCCTTCGGTTGGACATAGAAAGCTATGATGCTTTGATAGAATCATCAATGTCAAGCCAAGATTTTCAGTCGGCTTTTTCTTTATTTAGGGATATGAGAGAGGCAAGAATACCTGAACTTAAGGTGAGTTACTTAACTATAATGACTGGCTTAATGGAGAATCATCGGCCTGAATTGATGGCTGCCTTCTTAGATGAGGTTGTTGAGGATCCTCGAATTGAAGTGGGAACCCATGACTGGAATTCTATTATTCATGCTTTTTGTAAAGCTGGGAGATTAGAAGATGCAAGGAGGACTTTCAGAAGGATGATATTCCTGCAATTTGAACCCAATGACCAGACATATTTGTCCCTAATTAATGGATATGTGACTGCAGAGAAATATTTCAGTGTTTTGATGCTCTGGAATGAGGTTAAACGAAAAGTTTCAACTGATCGAGAGCAGGGGATCAGATTTAATCAAAGCTTGGTGGATGCTTTCCTTTATGCTCTGGTGAAGGGAGGTTTCTTTGATGCAGTTATGCAAGTCGTCGAGAAAACTCAGGAGATGAAGATATTCGTGGATAAGTGGAGGTATAAGCAAGCATTTATGGAGACCCATAAAAAACTCAAAGTGGCAAAATTAAGGAGGAGGAATTTTAGAAAAATGGAAGCCCTTGTTGCTTTCAAAAATTGGGCCGGTCTGAATGCATAAACTTCATGTGTTTATGCTATCCATTCAAGCTGCTGTTGGCACTGCTCTCTGCTTAGCAACTAGTCTTTTAGGGAATGTGAGATAGAGGAACTTGAAAATTGGCTTGCTATTTTATAAAGTTGGATTGGTTGGATGCATGCTACAGAAGCTCCTGATAATTGCATTGTTTGACTGAGCGGCACCTGATACTAGTTACATTGTTTGACGGAGACTTCTGCTCACAATCCAGGGTGAAGATTTTGATTGGGGAATCTCCAAATGCAAATGAAAGGAGGAGGGAATTAAGGAAAATGGAAGTATCATTGCTTTACTAAGCTCAACAAGGCCTCTTCCTGTGGTACAAGCTCAGAGGCTACCCAAGCACTGTAGGAGTGAAATGGATTGTCCGAGTTAAAAACGTAGCAAGTTCACTAAAAAAGTGACTCTTTCCCATGCAGTCTAACATGGTTCTTTCCGAAGAACATAAATTTTTATATAAACTTGTGTTTTGATGAGTTTGCAGAATTTTGTATCTTCATGGAGGAAATCAGTGCGGTGTTCACTTTGGATTGTCAATTGTGGACTTAATCAGTTGGAGAGTTTACAGCTAATTTTCAGCTTTGTTCGGTTGGGAGTTCTCTTGGGCTGCTCAGCTTCTCTGGGAACGCAACACTCTTAAAACATGTTTCACCGGAAGCCACTGTGGGAAAACTGCTTCATTGCCTGGTATGACTTGAGTTTCATATTTTATTTCTTGAGGTTGTATTTATTCTTCTGTAAGCAGATGAAGAATAGACCCCTATTATTTTCATTATTGGTTCTGTTATAGAATCTAGACCAACAAAGGGCTAATTTAAAACCTATATTAGTTTGTAGGCCTGCTATGAATGTGGATGTACAGGCCGTGGAATTGTTAAAAAGTAAAGCGATCTTGCTCTGTTACTTTGGTTGCTTCTCAACCCTGGAAGACGCTTTTTCAGCCCCCTCGAGCTTTTCGTGCGCTAGCGCTTATAAGATTATCCACAATCTGCGGAGCTTGTCACCATCGGCTAGCAATGTGTAAGGATAAATGCGTGATCTCACTCTTGGAGCTCACTGTTTGTTGTTGATTTTTCTCCGTTTGTCCTTTCTATGGAGGAAAATAGCTTTATAGCTAGAACCCAGCAAATAGCTTAAAGAGAAGAAATGGAACCCACAGAATAGATGGGCGCAACTTTTTAGGAAGAAAAAGCTGAAAGGCTGATGATGTTGAAAAATGTTCCCCTCCACCGAAAAGAACACTGCCTAATTCCTCTCCGTCTTTTCAAATATCTAGTATTGAAGTGAAACCCTTGAAACGGTCTGCTTCATATTTTATGAATCTCCATCTCTTCAAAAACCTTCAACCAATGTCACTCTCCCCATGTGCATGGCTGTTCATGGACATCCTACTCTTGCTTTCATTAGTACTCAAGGTCTCTGCCGCCGCCCACCCCATCCCACTGAACGGTACATGTCATGACACATGCGGCACTATCCCCATCAAGTTCCCATTCGGCTCCGGATTTGGCTGCGGGCATCCCGACTTCGCTAGGTACATAAAATGTAGCTCCGGGACGCTCCAATTCTCTACCGGCACTGGCGTTTACACAATTTCCACCATCGACTACCCGAGCAGCACCGTAATTGTTACAGATCCCTTCATGTCAACTTGCTCTTCAATGCAGAACTCTGGAAGCTTCAGCTTGGATAAGGCCAGCCCATTCACTATAACAGAGGATGACATCTTCGTTCTGCTCGGGTGCTCGACGACATCTCCCGTGTTTGATCTAAATGAAGATCTCTGTGTTTCTGGCTCAGGTTCTCGTATTTGCAGAGGGCTGTATTCATGCAAGGGAGTTACAGGCATTGGCTTGCCACAGAATGCACCCATTTCAACATGTTGTGTGTATGACTCACCAAGTAGCGTGGGGTCAGGTTACGCATTGGACCTCCCAAAACTGCAGTGCTCATCGTATACATCAATATACGGGTTTGGGGATGATGCCGGTGATCCGACGAAATGGGAATTTGGCATTTCGTTGGAGTACAACGATTCGTATTACACTGATACATGCAAGGATTGTGAAGCGAGCGGTGGTTTGTGCGGGTTTGCTGGTTTAGACCAGTCCTTTGCTTGTATCTGTAGGAACGGTTTGAACACCAGCAACAACTGCCTTGGACGAGGTTAGTCCTTTTCTTAAGAGCCGTAGACTTTGGCCGAGGCATTTGGGATTTTATTTCTGAATCTGAAGTTGGACCATCTTTTTTGATACAATTAGGGTATGCTTGGAGCGGGTCAGGGGGGCAAAAACTTGAAATCAGGATGATTCTGGGAGGTACATAAATGGCAATTCCTTATTGCTTTTCTCTACTTTTATGTTCACCACCAAACGTCTTGTTTACTTCATATTTCGGCAGGGTAAAGTCTTTTCAGTACCTTTTTTCTTTTCATCCAATTGCATCTGCCATTGCTCACTTTTGGCTTTTCAACATATCTGTAAAAGGGTTACACTATTTTGGTACATCTTTCTTTTTTCTTTGAACAATTAAAACAGAACCCCATGTTTGTTACCTAGAAGCCATTATCTCTCTGTAGCACAGTAATTGCCAATGAAGTTGATGGTTTTTCCTATTTCTTCTAAATTTCATTAGGATTTTGGTTATCGTGGATGTCCGAATTCCTTTGGCGCTTATAGCTAGGAGGCCTCCCAACGGCTTGTTGAAAAAGCTTCTCTCTTATTCCTGGTGCGAGCGGCAACGCGACACTGTTCGTAAGGATTCATCATGTAGTCCTCAAGGGAAATTGAACCTAAGAGTACTGCGACTTATATGTTTCTGTAAACCGTTTGATCAGTAGAGCCTTGCGAAAACATGTTTTGGATGGCAGCTGTAACTATTTGATTTTGACATTAGATGTTCTATTCACGTTTTATGAGTTTTTCTTCTTTCCTTGGTGTTGCTCTTGGTGGTTCTAACGGGGACATGTATGCTTCCTTTGACTGCAAAAATGAGAAAGGAAAACAACGGTGTCCAGTCTACAAAGTGAGAACCTGCTATCCACTCTCTGGATTATGCGTATAAAGCTCGCAGTAAATCTGAGTTGTTTACTTTAGAGATAGGTAATCTCTCTCTCTCTCACAATGATTTAAAGGGTTAAATATACTTTTTGTCTCCCAATATTGGAGTTCTAAATGAGAGAAATCGGTCATTTCACTCAACTAATTAGCAATTTCGTTCAAATGAATGGTTAGGTGTAAAGTGTAAATGGTTAATAGTTGAGGGACAAATTGTAATGAAATTGATAATTTGAACTGCAAAATATTAAATCCTAATAGTCATAAAGTAAAAAATATATTTTTCCCATAAGTGAAAAAGGGACATCACTATGATTTCTTGCTCTAGGAATTTGATGGAGAGGAGATAAATATATTTTAAAGAACATACTAAACTTTTGTAAGGATTTAAAAAAGATATTTTCAATCAATTATAGTGATAGATATTAATCAATATAACACATCACACTATCTAACAAAATATGTATCTATGTATAGATAGATAGATAACTAGGCATTTATTTATAAATACTAAAATACAATGATAAATATGATATACTAATAAATCTATTGGTATATATATTGTACAATCACAAACTATGATGTTGTAAAGTGTCAATATATGATACGTATATATTGTGTTCTAGACATCATAAAAATTATAATTTTATCTGATTATGTTTTAAAATCTCATGAAACTTGGGTCACTATTTTTAAATTTCCCTCTTAAAAGCAAGGGAGAGAAACAGTCGCCAGAGACAGCAGCAGTCGACCCCGTGTCCTTTCATGCATTTAGTGCTCTAATGCAACTGCTTGTTTCGAATATGTTGGTAAATGTTTCACTGTGTTCGGGTTAGTCTTGCTCTCTACCATTTAAGGTGTACGTGTTGGTGGGAGCATGTATTAGTATTTTATATAAAAAAAAAAATCCTTAATATTTGCGTTCAATTTTATTTTTTCTAACTTTCCCAGAAAAATTATCGTGTCCAGTCTTTATTTAACGGGACTCTTCCAAATTGGTTTAGTCGATAGCATTACTCATCAGAGAGCAGTGAAAAAGGGAATCCAAATTTTTGAATGAAACTCCTCTATTAAGAGTTAGAAGAGGATAGATTTATCAATTTTAGCCTCATACTTCGTATCGTGGATGTCCGAATTCCTTTGGCGCTTATAGCTAGGAGGCCTCCCAACGGCTTGTTGAAAAAGCTTCTCTCTTATTCCTGGTGCGAGCGGCAACGCGACACTGTTCGTAAGGATTCATCATGTAGTCCTCAAGGGAAATTGAACCTAAGAGTACTGCGACTTATATGTTTCTGTAAACCGTTTGATCAGTAGAGCCTTGCGAAAACATGTTTTGGATGGCAGCTGTAACTATTTGATTTTGACATTAGATGTTCTATTCACGTTTTATGAGTTTTTCTTCTTTCCTTGGTGTTGCTCTTGGTGGTTCTAACGGGGACATGTATGCTTCCTTTGACTGCAAAAATGAGAAAGGAAAACAACGGTGTCCAGTCTACAAAGTGAGAACCTGCTATCCACTCTCTGGATTATGCGTATAAAGCTCGCAGTAAATCTGAGTTGTTTACTTTAGAGATAGGTAATCTCTCTCTCTCTCACAATGATTTAAAGGGTTAAATATACTTTTTGTCTCCCAATATTGGAGTTCTAAATGAGAGAAATCGGTCATTTCACTCAACTAAATTAGCAATTCTCGTTCAAATGAATGGTTTGAGGTGTAAAGTGTAAATGGTTAATAGTTGAGGGACAAATTGTAATGAAATTGATAATTTGAACTGCAAAATATTAAATCCTAATAGTCATAAAGTAAAAAATATATTTTTCCCATAAGTGAAAAAGGGACATCACTATGATTTCTTGCTCTAGGAATTTGATGGAGAGGAGATAAATATATTTTAAAGAACATACTAAACTTTTGTAAGGATTTAAAAAAGATATTTTCAATCAATTATAGTGATAGATATTAATCAATATAACACATCACACTATCTAACAAAATATGTATCTATGTATAGATAGATAGATAACTAGGCATTTATTTATAAATACTAAAATACAATGATAAATATGATATACTAATAAATCTATTGGTATATATATTGTTAACAATCATCAAACTAATGATGTTGTCAAAGTGTCAATATATGATCACGTGATATACTTGTGTTCTAGACATAAATAAAAATTATAATTTTATCTGATTATGTTTTTAAAATCTCATGAAAACTTGGGTCACTAATTTTTAAATTTCCCTCTTAGAAAGCATAGGGAGAGAAACAGGTTCGCCAAGAGACATGCAGCAGTCGACCCCGTGTCCTTTCATGCATTTAGTGCTCCTAATGCAACTGCTTGGTTTTCGAATATGTTGGTAAATGTTTCACTGTGTTCGGGTTAGTCTTGCTCTCTACCATTTAGGTGCGTGGGTGCACCTGTGGATTAATTTATCTTGTTATATAAAAAAAAAAATCCTTAATATTTGCGTTCAATTTTATTTTTTCTAACTACGGAGAGAAAATTATCGTGTCCAGTCTTTATAGAGGACTCTTCCAAATTGGTTTAGTCGATAGCATACTCATCAGAGAGCACAACAATAAATCCAAATTTTTGAATGAAACTCCCTATTAAGAGTTAGAATTTTGATAGATTTTCAAGTTAGCCTCATGTTCGCATGGAATGCACAGACGGATAGATTTCGTTCAGATTCCTATTGATGTGAGACGCTGACGACGCCGTCCCCTGTCTCATCCTTGTATCTGGTAGTGGTCTAGTGGTGGTTGGCAACGACTGTCCAGCCAAAAGGAGCAACAGACTTCCTGCTGAGACGGGACGGAGTTGGAATCTTCTTCTCAAAGATCCTAAGATTCTTTACCATCTATCAGTGGGAGTCTCACTGACAGAATAATTATTCAGAGTTGCTCCAAAAATTCCACTGCATTCTATATAATTGTTTAACCCAGTCATCCCGTACAAGTTTTGTTCTGAGAAAGCACGAGCAGTACAGTTCTTACTGATTTTTCCAGCCCACCCAACCCAATCCAATTCTATTTTTTGTTTTTGTTTTTGTTTTTGGGAAGGTTGATCCAATCCAATTCAATTTCCTATAAATAGTGTTTGTTCTTCCACTTGCTAGCTGCAATAGTGAGCACCAGCTCCTGGGGCTTAACCATAGCATCTTCTATCGTAAATCCTTCTTTAAGCTTTGCTTTAGTTTCTTAAGTAACGCAATTTGCTCTCTTTAGCCTGTTGAACTTCTTTCTCTGGGATACCCAGTTGCTTGTTTCAATATTTTCTCCGAACTACTTGTGTTTTTTTTCTTCCTTTTTTTCTATTTCAGTCCCAGAGTATCCATTAGTTGAAAAAGGAAAGTAGACAGTATTGTACGTGTGTGTGGGTTTGTTTGGCAAGTGGCGTTCAGTTTCTCCTTTGGTGTTGCAAGTAGACGCTTTGGTTGCCATTTCTTTTATTTAACGGTGCTTTGTTGTCGTTTCTCTTGTTGCAGATAATGGTTGGGATGAGAACGTTGAAAATATTCTCCTTGGCATTTGTTTTGTTGGTTCTTTCAAGCCTTCAGGAGGCAATGTCACATGGAGTTCACCCACTCTCAAAAATTGCCCTTCACAATACAAAATATGCTTTAGATGAGCTTGCCTTTGTTAAAGTCTCTCCTACTGTTCTCGGATTGAAGGTATATAGTCTTCAATTGCACCGTGCTTTTGACTCTCTTTCTAATCAGTTATCGTCATCTTAATGCTTAAATTAATCTTTCCTTTCCCGCTTCTAAATGAGAAATGGTTTTGTTTAATCCTACGGTCCTGGCCAGAGAAAAGTGGTCTCTGAAAAATGCCTAAAGGTTTTCCTTCGGATTATTTAAAGAAGTTTTTCTATTTAATGGTTTGAAGATGGAATGTCCTCTTGACACCATTATGGCAATTTTTTTTAGTCAAGGATGAAATGCTTTTAAACTAGAATAATTTGGCGTGTTTTAGGACTGATGCAATATCTCTTCACCATTGTAGGGGGAAACTACAGCATGGGTGAAGGTGGACTTTAGTTGTCCAAACCCATCAAATGATGATTGGATTGCTGTATTTTCTCCTGCCAATTTCAGGTAACAAATCTCTTTTGCAGGTAACTTATATGGCTTTTGTCAACAAGTTGGAAGATGTAGAAGGTCTGTTCTTATAGTATTTTCTTTGTGCTAGTGTTTATCATAATGGTGTTGATTAAAGCATAGCATTTTCTTCTTTACAATTTGCAGTGCGGCCATCTGCCCCCCAACCAACTCGCAGATGATACCTCCAGTGTTGTGTACTGCACCACTCAAGGTTCATGCAGCTCTTGTTTGCTATGTTTTAATTTCTTCTGGCTTTTTAGGCTGCTTTTATTTGAAGTGAGTTAGAGCTAAATTTTTTTTTTTGGTATGTTACAGTATCAATACGCAAATTATACCAACCGTAACTACACAAAGGAAGGAAAAGGGTCGTTGAAGTTTCAGTTGATTAAGCAGAGATCCGACATCTCCTTTGCTCTATTCACGGGCGGTGTGTCAAATGTATGCTTATTTATGTCCTTGTCCTCTAGTCTGCATAGTTTTTTTCTCGCTGGCTTATATGTATCACATGCTCCAAAGGAAGATTGAAATTTCCGTAGTTTAGAAACTTAGATCAAAGAATACAAATTCCAAGAACTGCTTTCTGGTATCCATCAACTCTATTTAACAAGGCTTCAATCCTGAGTACTTTGTGAAGGCTGGAGAAATCCTTTTTCCCACTCTTCTAGATTTGGAACCAAGTCTCTGTGCTAAATCCGTTCCTCTGCCTATTTTCTTCGTCTCTTTCCCCCTCTCCCCCCACCAAAAGAAGAAAATTCCTCTTCTAGTTTTGGCTTCTGCAAGTAGAGTCAGATTAGTTAAGACTGACATATTCTAGGTTTTTATTGCACATAGCATTAGCAGTAAACTTTTCTCATCTGGCCTTCCTTGAGCTACTGCCAATTAAATCTGTCTCTGGCCATTTTGCTGGCTCAAATAATTCTGTTGCTCTTTCGGCCAGCATTTGCTATTCGAGTTAGTTCATCTAAGGCTTTCCATCTGAGTTAGATTTCTGTTTCAACTTTCTGTGTTTAAAAGTTCCATGCAAATAGTAGGAAGTACAAACCTTCATATGAATGAGTTTAAGGTTTCTTGACATGCATACTTTATTCCCATTTACTCTCATGGTACTTCTCTGATATTTTTCTTTAAAATTTCAACTGCTTTATTTGAGACCTTCACATTCAACTGTTTGTGTATTTAATTATATGCTTGTCAATTTTGTATGACAGCCAAAGCTATTGGCAGTATCAAGCAAATTAGCTTTCATAAATCCGAATGCTCCAGTCTACCCACGGTTAGCACAAGGAAAAGTGTGGAACGAAGTAAGTTCAATTTCCTTGTTTGTTTCTACTTATTTTTGATGAAGAATGAGGAGAGTTTGTCTTGTGTGTATGGAAATGCAAGAAAATATTCCTTATGTTATTACCTGTATTGGTTTCTATCACATTGAAATTTACTTGTCCACAAGCTTTTATGCTGGCATCAAGTCGACATATTTTTTAATGAAGAGAGGGGTGGTTTTTGACTTCCAGGAAATAATTTCCTTCTTTATACGTGATATCAGATGACTGTAACATGGACAAGTGGATACGGCATTGATGAAGCAGAGCCTTTTGTCGAATGGGGTCCAAAAGGAGGATACCAAATGAGATCCCCTGCAGGCACACTGACTTTTGATCGTAACACCATGTGTGGTGCGTAGTTTTATTTTTTACCTTTAAATTTTGTAATATATATACTAGTCCATTGAAAGAGCGTAATCTTGTGAGGGCAAACATAGCTCTCTTGATAATCTAAAATGCAGAAACTTTCCAAAATGCAAATCGGCATAGTGTAATGGGATCTAAATTCCATCTCCTCGTACCTGAGCCAGATATCACAATTTATTTAGTAAGAAAAGAAAGAAAACTGAGAACAGAAGAATGCTTACTTTACATTCCTGTAGAATTACTGAACTATGAATGAGCACGTTGTAGGGTCATGTGAGTAATTTAATTTAAAGTGGCCAATTATATTTGCAGATGTGCTCACTCTGTCATTCTCTGGTTTGCTAATTGTTTGAGTTGATGAGGCTTCCGATGCTCTCTTGTTTATTAACTAGAGATGATGAGCTCTCTTTTGATATTATTTTTTCATATGTTAAACTCTCCCAGAACTTTCCCCCGGTTATTTTTTGGAAGGTAGATGATTCATCTTGTCCATGTATATACACAGATGCACCCGCTAGGACAGTGGGATGGCGTGACCCCGGATATCTACACACCAGTTTTTTGAAGGAGTTGTGGCCCAACAAAGAGTATGATATCATGTCTTATTTGTTGGTATGATGTTGCTTTTCGGTGTGGCAAATTTGTATAATTTGAATTTTTCTGTTGAACTTTGTTTAGAGGAAGTATGAAAGCTAGAAGGTAGGAAAAACAACAAGAATGTATTAGGATTTGCCAGGAAGAACTGAGCTTTTTATCTTTCTTTGTCTCTCCATTGTGAAATTCATATGTGCTGCTCTTGAAAAGGATTTGCTCCCACATTTTAAGAAGTTTAACTAGTACATCTAATTGTTATGGCTAAAAACTAGCCTCCAAATGTTTGGTTTGTATGCAACTTGACCTTCAATTTCTTATTATCAATTACTCAGGTATACGTACAAGCTGGGGCATATGTTGTGTAACTACACATATATTTGGAGTCAAGTATACCAGTTCAGAGCACCTCCTTATCCTGGTCAAAATTCCCTGCAACGTGTGGTTATATTTGGAGACCTGGGAAAGGTTTGAACATTCTTTGAAGACCAGATGTGCAGATTAACATATTCAAAGTTCATAAAAGCGACTCCCTCAATTTTTATTATCAGATACTTCAATATCATTCGATATATACACATTTTGCAGAGGAATTAGACATAGCATTTAGCTTAGTATTTAAGATAATAGATTAAGCAAGTGTTGCATGGTATTTAATCTCTCTCCCTTAACCTCTTAACTTTTCAAAACAATATTCTAGTTCAGCTGTGAACCATTTATGAATGTAAGACTCTGTAAAACTGTGTGTTCGCTTATCTTTTATGCTTTTCCAGGATGGATGGCTGCTTGCTTCATTTTAACTGAATGCCATTTTCTGTCTTTTTCTCCACAGCTTCGCATGCTCTTTCTGCATCAATATCAAACTGTTTGGATTCAGTTTTCACAAGTTTTATTGCTGAATTGTTCACCTTGCAGGGTGAAGCTGATGGATCGTTTGAATATGAAGATTTCCAGCCTGGATCTTTAAACACTACTAAGCAGCTCATTGAAGACTTAAATAACATTGATTTAGTCTTCCACATTGGAGATATAGTCTATGCGATGGGATATATTGCACAGTGGGACCAATTTACTGCACAGATTGCGCCGATTACATCGTCAAAGCCTTATATGATTGGAAGGTTTGTCATAACATGCATTTGCAGCTTGTTAAGCTTGTACATATCTATTGCTTTGTTTTAGATACCATCTTGCAATATGTGTTTTCAGCGGAAACCATGAGCGTGACTGGCCAGGAACTGGATCCTTCTATCAGAACATGGATTCAGGAGGAGAATGTGGTGTGTTGGCCCAGAACATGTTTTATGTCCCTGCTGAGAATAGAGCTAATTTCTGGTATGTGAATAGGACACATATACCAAGAACTTTATAGCAATCGTATACTTTGTACACCTGGTAAATCATATTGGCTGTAGGAATAGTCTTAACCTCTCAATTGTGCAAAACTCCAAATCTTCTGAATGTTGAAGTCCCATTGTCTTATATTAATTTGGTGCTGTTAATTTCTCTACCTTAAGCTTCAGAGAACCAGAAGCAACAAATACGTCCAGTATGAACTTGCCGGTCAGTTTAAAACTTTTTACTGTCTCTTGCCAGGTATTCTGCTGACTATGGCATGTTCCGGTTCTGCGTAGCCCACACTGAACTTGATTGGAGAGAGGGAACAGAGCAATACAAGTTCATTGAGAACTGCCTAGCATCTGTCGACAGACAAAGACAACCCTGGTTAATCTTTCTTGCACATAGGGTATTGGGTTATTCTTCTGTTAACTTTTACGTCTCAGAAGGATCATTCGAGGAACCGATGGGAAGGGAGGACCTTGAGAAACTCTGGCAAAAGTACAAGGTCGACATTGCTTTGTACGGGCACGTGCACAATTATGAAAGGACATGTCCAGTCTACGAGGTATGACCAAAACAAACATAGACGGAATTACCAGAACTAATAGACATTAACTGAATCACAGACATGTTTCTGTTGGATCTTGCGCTGCAGAAAGACATACTGATTTGTTCAGAATATGAGGTTGTTGACCTATGATTTAACTTCCAATGCAGAACATCTGCACCAGTAAGGAGAAGCACAGTTATACAGGCCCATTGAATGGAACAATACATGTGATTGCTGGGGGTGCAGGAGCAAGCCTTCATGAGTTTTCTACTGTCAATACCACGTGGAGTATACGAAAAGACTACGACCATGGATTTACCAAACTTACTGCATTTAACGATTCACATCTGTTGTTTGAGTACAAGAAGAGCAGGGACGGATCAGTTCATGACTCTTTCACAATCACACGGGATTATAGAGACATCTTGGCATGTACTATTGACAGATGCCCAGACACAACTCTAGCACAGTAGTAGTATCTTCACATGGATATGAAGGAGAATCCGAGCAGATGAGTGATGAGCGTCACTCACAGTGTGTGCCTTTGCAGTTCATCATCATCATCATCTTCTGCTGCTTTAATATTCACAATAAATTAGTATTTCTTCTGTATTTTTTGGGTTAGTAATTGCTATTCTACCGGAGTTATGCTAACTGCTAAGAGGCTATGGAACGGAGACAGTTATCTTGCATGGAAAAAGAAGTTTAATTGTTAATTTGAATGAATTTTTTATATTTATTATAATAAAAAGTGATTATGGGGAGAGAGAATATTTTGTAGTTATTATATTATGCTAAAACTTTTGATCTCTCTTTTTATTTTTTAATCAACTCCAACGCTCTAAAATTTTAACACTCAAACACTACATATTAGAAGGTCTAGGTAACGGACAGAAACGGCACAAAGCCAATACACAAGAAAATGAACCTAAGATCCAAAGAAGTTAGACAGGCCCAAAGCTTGAAAACAAATTGAGCCACATGTGTGGTGGCACCAATCGCCGGAGAAGAGGATCTCGGTCACTCGAATGTTGATGTCGTTCCCAATAACATTCTTGTAGCGAAGTCAAACTTTACCTCGCATTGCCTCTAAGGACCGTCTTTAAGATAACTGGCCTTAGGCAAAATCATAAGAAGAACCATTTTGTAATAAATTATAAATTATTAGATTAAAATATAAAATATTAATGAATTTTAGTTAAAATTTATTCTTCTTGCTTATTAAGATGCAAAATTACTTATCAATATTTTGTATTCCGGATTTGTTAGTAGATCATTTTCAATTGATAAAACAGTTAGTCAATTTAATCTTTCTTGCGTCATAAAAAGATCTTAGGTAGGATTTTATTAGTTTACTTTTGAAAAACTTCTTTTTCCAAAAGCAACATTTACATATATTTTTAATAATATTTTATAAGTAATACTTGCATTTATAAAGGAGTCTAATCTTTTTATATAAGTTTCTATTTTTAAAATCTCTTTTAAAACTCTGATTTTCTTAATTTTTTTCAAATAAAATAATGATAATTACAATAAATATAAAATGAAAATATAAAACTAAAGTGTAAAGTTAAAAGGTTAGAATAATAGTCTTTGTGAGTTAGTTGGGGAAAGAAAAAGGCTATTGTGTTGAGAATGTAACAATGATATTTTGAATCAGCAAATGTAAAGGAAGGAAGGATACACATTGAGAATAGAAAAAAAAAATGGTTTTATGGGCTCAAAACTCAACTTCTATATATAAAAAAGAAAGAAACTCAGCTTTTAATAAGTATGCGTTTCTTTGCATCCAATGAGAATTCCAAAAAATTTAAAACTTAATTATTAATACAATTCTTGTGATATTTACTTTTAATAAATCAGTCTATGGGATACAACTTTGAACGGTACAATTCTTGTAGTTCTTTTTTTTTAGACATATAGGTCTTTTTGTCTATTAAAAGTTAGCTCATTAACAAGGACATAGTCAAGGATAGACTATCCGACCTTGAAAGTTGATATATCAACCTCTAACCCATGTTAATCCTTTGTTAGTTGACTAACTTTTGGTGAATAAAATGACCTATATGTATGAAAAATTAGACTACATGGACCATCTTGTTTAAAGTTGTACTCCAGGGTCTGATCTGTTAAAAGTCAATACCATAAGAACTGTTGTGATAATTAAACCAAAATTTAAAAGAGATTTGGAGGCTTATTTTTTCTTTTTTCAAGTTAAATTATTGAAAGAGTCTATTAAAAGAAAAATAGAAAGTTGGAGCCTCAGGCAGGCTGGCTATGTTCTAAGACGCCCTCCTCACCCCTAGGCAATTGGATGCCAAAACAACAGAAGCATTCATGCTGAAGACAGTGTGAAGCTAAACTCAGTAACATATTCTAACCATCAACTCTATTCCTTTTTTTTTTTTGTAAAAAAATCTTTTTCTCGACCTCTTGATTGCTGGATGGAGGTTCATTCAGTGTAGTTAGGGCTACAATCATGCCTGCCAAGCTGAGGATTGAATGGTAAAACTTGTTCATTTAATTATTATTTTTTCGAATATGAGTGAGTTCAAGATTTACATCCAACAATAGTTTTTGCTTAAGCTTGTTAATTTATTTAGCTTCGTTTGATTAATTTATTATTAGCTCCTATAATGTAGACTTTGTTTTTAGACTTGTATACATCTTCGGCAATTTATTTTAATTATTAATTACTTAACCATTGTTAGGATTGTGTTTATTTTCTGTGATTACATTAACTACATTTATAAGCTTATAAAAACAAAATTGACCAACTTTGTATTTATGATAAATTATATTTTTCAGGAAGTATTTTAGCACTATTCTGTATGTCTTATTATATATTGTTTTTTTTTTTTTTTTTACTTTTATGTTGATCACATGTAGTCTTGAATTTTATCTTACCCATCAAAATAATCTTCTCAGATTTTTCAATTAAAAAATTAACGAAGTGTCACAGGACATCACATCCAATAAAAAAAATGATATGTGTTATTTTAGAGCCCAGTCAATTATAAAAATACCACACGACTCAAACAATTAAAAATCATAAAACATAATAAAAAACTTAAAAAGATGAAGAAAAAAGAGAAACACTTTACAAGACCATTGAAAATTATAAGACATACAAAAAAAAAAAAAAGCAAACTATAAACAAAAAAAATTGAAAAAAAAAAAAAACCCCAACACAGCCACCCCCTGGTGGTGGTAAGGGGCGGCTCTAACTATAGGCAGGGTAGGCGGTTACCTAAGGCCCCCAAATTAGGGAGGCCCCAATTAAAAATTTCTTTAATAGGTATTTTTTAAAAATGTTTAATGATAAGGCCTCAAAAATTTTAACTTAACACTATTTGTATAGAATTTTAGTTAATTAATTTTTTTTTTTCTATAAAGATGCCTAATAAATCTCCTTGATAAAAGGAATCATTAACTCCGTTTATAAAGTCTCTTTATTAGAGCATTGTCAACCCTATAAAAGTCTAGTTAATTAATTTTTATTTTATAAAGAGACCTATTAAATCTTTGAAGGAACTATTAACTCTTTACCAATTTATAAAGTCTCTATAAATTGATTCAAACTAAATTTCATAAAATCAATATTTTATAAAATCTCCTCAAGATTAGTTGGCAATTGATTTGAGAACTCCTATAAAATTTCACACCTAATTCGTTAATTAATTTTTTTTACCGTTACTTGACAAACAAAAATAATTCTTAGTCGTATGTTTATACCATCTGATCTATTTAATATTAAAGATCACTGGTCGTCACTAAAGTCCAGGTGCTATTATTCTAAACTTTTTATTTTATGTTTTATTTGTTGTAGTTATCATTATTTGTATTGTATTTTTGATTTTCAGTTTTTTATTTAATTTTAAAAAGTTTAAATCTTTGGATGAGGATGACTTAAAAAAACATTGTCTTTGTACTTGAAAATGTTTTAAAACATGAAGATTATATTGATATTGATGTTTAGATTTATTTTCAGAATTCAAAGTGTTAAAAGAAATTTTAAAAATAAAAACTTACACTCTAATTGAAACATTAAACTATATAAAAAGATTAGACTATTTTCCAAATGCAAGTATTATTTATAGAATATTATTAACAATAACTTTGCTATTACGGAAAGAAGTTTTTCAAAACTAAAACTAATAAAATCCTACTTAAGATCAACTATGACGTAAAAAGATTAAATAGATTAACCATATTATCAATTGAAAATAATATATTAACAAATTTAGAATATAGAAATTTGATAAGTAAATTTGCATCTTAAAAAGCTAGAAGAATATGTTTTAACTAAATTTTTATTTTTATTTTATTTTTATAAATTATTATAGAAGACTTCATTTTTGAGATTTCGCTTACGCTCCCAATTACCTTAGAATCGCCCCTAGGTGGTGCTAGGGCCTGGGCAGCTTCCCATTCAAGGCGTGGCCACAGTCCGATAGAGGGGTGATTACTAGCCCCTAGGTAGCGATGGGTATGACCTTCGCCCACAGGCCCCAAGCCATCCTATGAAGGGGTGCTCCTCAGGTTTCCACTTAAGCTTGGGCAAATATTTCGGCCTGAACTGGAATTTTGGATGCCTGCATAATTTTTTTTTGGTGTTTTATATTTTAGTTTTTTAATTTTTTAAAATTATTTAAAGTGATGTGGACTCTAAAATGTCGCGTATCATTTTTCTATTGGTTGTAACATGACAATCTTTAAAAATTTTAAGTGAAACTTATGAGAGGAATATTTTGTTCTTCAGAGTAAAACTCAGGACAACAGTAGATAAGACAAAAATTTAGAGACCAAATTAACGATCTAAAAATATTATTAACTCAAATATTATCTAAAAGTGCTCACAAGGAATTTGATCGGTATTCTAAGGAAAGAATATTACACAATTTCATCCATGTGATCAAGCTGTCACAATTTCATTTTGTATTTGAAATAAAGGGAATATTGACTTTTGTATTTTGACTTTTTTAATATGGAAAGTCCTACAACTAATACCACATTTGATCAAATACAAATTTTAAGGAAAATAAATTCACTTAATACCCATTCAGATGCCACATTTATGTTTCTCAATAATATCCTTTAACTAGAAAGAACCCATAAATCAATATTGGAATTTGGATTATAATTAAAGCTCAATCAAATAAATGCCACAGTCCTTAGAAGTGCCAATGACTTCAATATCTTAACTTCTAGAGATTTACAAATATTATGAAACAATTAAAATTAATAATAATAATAATAATATATTATAGGTTTGAGAGAAGCGTGCTGCGTGCCATCTAAAACCCTTTTTTTTTTTTGGGTAAGCATGCCATCTGAAACCTTTTTTTTTTGTTAAACCACGAATATTATATATGAAGCAAACGAGATTGAGAAAGCAACTAAATAGACTAACAAAAACGATAAGAACATAGCCATCTAAAACTTTAATAAGTCGTTCCGTGCACATCAAATATGAAAACAGTCGTCGACAACTCCCGGCCAATCCTGGGCCGATGGTCGAATCTTCTTCCAAATATTCCCAATCCAACGAAGTTTTAACTATTTTTCGATTTATTTTCAATCACCCCGGCGGAACGTACTGCAGTTTGCATCTGGTCAAGGCAACAATCTTTCTTTAAGGATAAGAATACCATCTTCGGGTTATTTATATAGTCCATCTTGGCCTTGAGGTCGTTTACTGTTTCTGTCTTCTGCAGGTCGGTCCCATGTCCGTCACAGTTCTCCCTCTTTCTTTCTCCTTACTCTGTTTTGTGCTCTTCAGTTTCTGTGGATACCCCGCTGGGTTGTGTGGAAGTTTGATTGATTTCTCTTTCTCTCTCTCTTTTCTTTATCTGTCCGTTTCGTTTGCTCGATGACATTGATGGGTGCTATAGCAATACACTGTTTTTATATCCATATTTCTGCTTTTAAGGGGAAGATATTATCTTGTAGTGATTTTGAGCTTCTCATAGTTACTTATGCAGGGTACTCTAGTTAGCCAGTCGACATCTGGATGAAGACTCATAATTTTGCAATGCAATTTACCCGTTACATATAACATATGTTTTATGCATCTTAACGTCTTTTGAAGTATGGTTTAGTGTTGCTGTTCCATTTTTCCTTATGAGCACACATGTCTGTTTTTTCTTTCTAATTTCTCCTTTTTCTTGAGTTCAGATGTTGCTGTGATGAGAGGAGTAAGTTTTATATCCTTGGCAGTTCTCTTGCTTCTTGCGACCCTTCAGGAGGTGCGGTCACATGGAGATCAGCCTCTCGCAAAAATTGATATTCGCAGGTCAACATTGGCTCTTCATGCCTCGGCTTACGTGAACGCTTCTCCTGCAATCCTCGGATTGAAAGTAAGCACTTCGACAGCGCCGTGCTTCGTTTATATTTTTGTTTTTAATATCTTAATTAATCTCGATGACGATCTTCAAGATCACGTGCTTTGTCAGTGTCGTTTGTGTAGCTATTGAATTTTCCCTGTGGATTAAGTCTCGGTAGAACATCTGAGGCAGGGACCAAACCATTGACGTATGAAGAACCTAGGTTTATTTTCTAGCTGATGCAAGTTTCGTTCACTACTTTTCAGGGGCAGACTACAGAATGGGTAACGTTGGAGTTTAGCTCTCCAAACCCATCAGTTGATGATTGGATAGGAGTATTTTCTCCTTCCAATTTCAGGTGAGTGGATGCAGATGCCATTGCATTTCAGTGAACATTTGGAAATTTGCCATTTTCTTCTTTGTTTCTTGTGCCTGCAATTATACCAAAGGGCATTGATCTGAACGGAAGCCTTTCCACTTCACCATTTTCAGTGCTTCCACGTGCCCCGAAGAAAACCCAAGAGTTTATACTCCGCTACTGTGTACTGCACCTATTAAGGTTCATTCTTCACTGTGCAATGACTTCTTAAAATGATCCCTCTATTCTTTGGAATAGGAAAAGGGCTGAAAGAGTGAATTGGATTCCCTTACTTCTTTTGCAGTATCAGTATGCAAACTACTCGAGTCCAAAGTACAAAGACACTGGCAAAGGGAATTTGAAGCTTCAGCTGATTAACCAGAGATCAGATTTCTCTTTTGCGTTATTTTCTGGCGGCTTGTCAAATGTATGCTTACAAATGTCTTCGTATTTATGTGATATCTAACTTGACTCGTACAACCCAAATTGCCGTGAACTAACAGTTCTTATGTGATGGAGTACATTTTCCTGGTTATTTTCACCTTAATCCTGCGATAAGTAGGAATTTTCAAGTACAACCAATGCTTCTGATTATTGTTGCCATGAAAAGAAAAAAAAAAGTTGCATCTGATCAGTGCTTGATGCATTATAGTACAAACCTAGAAATGCCTTTATCTCAACCACTTTTGTTGGCTTTCTGCAAGGCCTCTGCTTATGCCCTTTTGGCTCTCATTTTTATCTGTCTCTCACTTTCTTTTACAGTTAATAAGTTTACTTTTAGTTTCTATTTGCATTTTAAACATTGTGAACCGTTCCTGCAATATGTTTACTTGTGTATTCATTATTTTCATAATAGCCTAAGCTGGTGGCAGTGTCGAATCAAATAGCTTTTGCAAATCCAAATGCACCAGTTTACCCACGCTTGGCACAAGGAAAAGAATGGAATGAAGTGAGTCCAATTTCTCCTTTCTTTGCATCATCTCTTTGGACATAAGGAAGTCCTCTATTGTTCTATGCATGGAATATCAGCATACCAGAATGCATCCATCATGTCCCATCCATTTTCTTTCTTGAGAGCTATTTGGTTTCTAGAAGCTTCTGTTCCACTAGTTTACAGGGGCCTCCTATTTTTTGTTTTAGCTGATAAGATGTGATCGTGATTCTATTGCTATGTTAGGTAATGCGTTTACTTCAATTTTCTTATAGTTTTTTCAGGAGATGACATGGTTTTGAATGATATTCAGATGACTGTGACCTGGACAAGTGGATATGGGATTAATGATGCAGAACCTTTTGTTGAGTGGGGTCGAAAAGGAGGTGACCATGTGCACTCCCCAGCTGGAACACTGACTTTTGATCGTAACAGCATGTGTGGTGTGTAGCATTGGTACCCTTGGATTTTTCTTTTCTCGAATATAGTGTTCTTCCATTGTCAGTTAAGATATTCCCATGACTTATCAACATGCCAGACCACAACTGTGCAGGAATCCTCTATTCTGCCTGAAACTTGTCCTCAAGATGGACCTAGTTTCACTCAGAGTTGGCCTCTTTCCAAACAAGTGCATGATGGATCAATTTCCTTCCTTGTCAAAACATGACAAAATTTGCTCTGTCATATCCCATTGGCAGTTAATTCACCTTATCGATGTCCATCCACAGGTGCACCAGCGAGGACAGTGGGATGGCGTGATCCTGGATTTATCCATACCAGTTTCCTGAAGGAGTTGTGGCCCAATGCAGTGTATGTTGTATCTATATTCTTGCATATTATGACTATTCTAGGTGTGTCACTCTTAACAGATAAAGGTTTTTGGGGCCAGTTTTGTGCAGTAAACAGCATTTGTGTTGTTACATAGTTCTGGGCACAGTCCATCTACAATAATAGGAAAGACGAATGATATTTTACGTTTTTGCCAAAATTTCTTAAGATTTCAATCCATGAGCTCTTTGTTTAGCCATTATTCATCTAGATACTGACATAATGGCAAAGATTAATGATTGATTTGAACTGGTATTCAAACCAATTACAAAACTAAAATGAGAAGGAAAGCATTTTTAGGATGTGCATATGAGGAATGCATTGATGCATTGATATCCAGTTTTCAAGTAGTTGCATCGTTCCAAATTTATACTCCACAGTTGATAGAAATAAAAGACCTGCTCGAATGATGAGAATGAGTACGATAATGGGCTGTGTTTTTTTATTGTTTATGCAGGTATACTTACAAGGTGGGGCATCTATTGGTCAATGGTACTTATATTTGGGGTGAAAAACATCAATTTAGAGCATCACCATATCCTGGCCAAAATTCACTACAACGTGTAGTCATTTTCGGAGACATGGGAAAGGTTTGAATTCTCTCTGAAAACACTATTAAATCTCAACTACTAAATTGCTGTGAGCACCTTTGCTAGGATGACTTCCATATGTGGGTCGTTGAAGCAATTTTGTTTTTATAGACTTACTGATCTTTCAATACGTGCCTAATTTTATAGAAGTATGTACAATATAGTATGTGGAACAAGATGTGCAGCTTTCTTCAACTTTGAATGTTAATTTTTACCATCACTGTTTTACCTTGTTCTTGGGAATTTTGCCGTGATATCATTTGAGGATACTTTTTTGAAGTTTATTTTGACTATGCCATTTCTGTATAACTTGATAAAAATCTTTTGCTTGGCAGGATGAAGCTGATGGTTCCAATGAATATAACAACTTCCAGCGGGGCTCTCTTAACACTACTCGGGAGCTTATTCGAGACTTAAAGAACATTGATATAATTTTGCACATTGGAGATATATGTTATGCAAATGGATACCTTTCGCAGTGGGACCAGTTTACAGCCCAAGTTGAGCCAATTGCATCAACTGTGCCATACATGATTGCAAGGTTTATCATAATCAACTTTTACACGAAATCATTGGACATTTACTTGTCCTCTACAATGTCTTATACGGATGGTAATTTCTTCTTACAGTGGTAACCATGAACGTGACTGGCCGGGCACTGGATCCTTCTATGGGAACATGGACTCTGGTGGAGAATGTGGCGTATTGGCTGAGACTATGTTTTATGTCCCTGCTGAGAATAGAGCTAAGTTCTGGTATAAAAGTACTGCGACCGTTCAAATTTGATTTGCTATCCATTGCAATTAATGGTTGCAAGCTTGTCGCAATTGATTATGGTAGTTATTGATTATGTTCACACCTTTGACCTCTATATTTTCTGACAGAAAAAACTACTTGTACAGGCCTTAGGCAAGCCCAGATCTAAACTATTTATGTTCACAAATTCAAGCGAATCTAATATTATTAATGATATAATCAATTCTTTATCAATCGAAATCATGAACAGATGGTTTCCAGGGTAGCTAGGAGTTGTCTAGAAAGCTTCTGTTACTTTTAGAATGAAACACATGCTTCTCCCTTGCTGAAATTCAATATTCAATAAGTTTTCCAAATAGTCTCCTAGATTCTTAATTACGTTTGTGATTGTCTCCTCTTTAACAATAAGGAGCCTTATGTAGATAATTCTACTTTCATAGGAACTGACCCAGCGCAGAGACAGAAAGAGATATCTTGATATACCTTGCTGGAAAGGCATTGGTCCAGGAACTTGGTTAGGCATTGGTCCAGGAACTTGGTTAACATGTATTTTAAACTAACCAGGGTAACATCACTGTTGCTTGAAACAAAGGATCTTGAACAAAGGCCTCGTACAGCCACCCTGAAACAGAAAGAAGAATGCAAAAGGCAATGGTTCGTTAGTAAAACAGGTTTCTGTGATTTAAGTGAAGCACTTGGCAGATAGGCAGGCTCTGCTACCAAGTCAAAGATTGTTTAATGACTATCTATGAAAAATATACGATGTGAGACTGAAGAAAGATATGAAAGACAAAGTAGGGTTGGAAAGGAGATTACTAAGTGATCGTCATTATCTTTTTTGTTCTCATGTTTTTGTTTCGCCTATCCAAGTAAAACTGCAACAATCACGCCATAGGTGGCCAACAATACCTTTTGTTCTGGACTGGCTTCTAAATGTGTGAGGAACTGCTTTGAACAATATTTTTTTTTTCCAGGTACTCCACTGATTATGGCATGTTCCGCTTCTGTATAGCGGACACTGAACATGACTGGAGGGAAGGAACAGAGCAGTACAAGTTCATTGAGCACTGCTTAGCATCAGTTGACAGGCAAAAGCAACCATGGCTAATATTTCTTGCGCATCGTGTACTTGGTTATTCATCTGGTACATCATATGCCGTAGAAGGATCATTTGAGGAACCAATGGGGAGGGAGAGTCTTCAAAGTCTCTGGCAGAAATACAAGGTAGACATTGCTGTGTATGGCCATGTGCACAATTATGAAAGGACATGCCCCATATACCAGGTATTTTTTTGACTTTATGCAGTGACAAAGATACATGTTACCCATATCATTTTGCTGGATTTTGCACTCAACCATGTACAGTTGAGCAGCAAGTAAATCTAGAACTCCAACATGCACATCTATGGCTCTCGTCTATGATTGAAAAGAATATCTAGAGGTTGGGAAAATCAACTGTATATTTGGAAGCTGGAGGATAGAAATAAGGCATCTAAACAGAAAAAGGAAAAATATCATGAAATGGTTGTCATCCTCACGTAGGTTCATCTACTATTTAGTTCCTAATACATGTTAATAAAGTAAGGTAGGCAAATATTCCCTAGCTATTGGTCATTGACTGGGAGGTTTATCAACTTGGTCTCTGTTTTCAAATGGCATGCAACATGCTATCTGTGAAGCAGATGTCTGCTGCTAGCAATTGGATTCCAAACATCTGTAAGTTGATGATTTATTGCCTTTCTTTGCAGAATATTTGCACCAATAAAGAGAAACACTACTACAAGGGCACCTTGAATGGCACAATACATGTGGTTGCTGGTGGTGGAGGTGCAAGTCTTTCGCCATTTACGACCGTCCAAACCACGTGGAGTTTCTATAGAGACTTTGACTACGGATTCATTAAACTTACAGCATTCGACCATTCAAATCTGTTGTTTGAGTACAAGAAGAGCAGGGACGGAAAAGTTTACGACTCGTTCAGAATATCCCGCGATTACAAGGACATCTTGGCCTGCACTGTGGATAGTTGCCCTAGTATGACCCTAGCATCTTGAATGGTGTTGGTTCTTGTAATTGCTTCACCTTAATGATCATGTTTTGCCACAATAAAGTCTGATTAAATAACCTCTGATCAACATCATTACTTGGATGCTAGAGAAGGGCTGCATATTTGTAAGAAATGACAGCACATTATGTGGGGATCTACCTACCTATTATGTCAAAAACTATGATAGAGAAAACCATCGTTAATTCTTAACAGCTGTTTAAGTAAACTCAAGTTCTAGTGATGGAGAAACAGGGAATTTAATTTGGGTGGCGTTGTGCCCAACTAACAGGTTAATTCCTGATCACTTGTTACTAATCATCATTCAATATTTGATGACGTCAAGCAATCAATTAATATGATCATGCTACCATTCAAATCAAATCATCGCAACAATCCAAATGAGTCTTAAAGCACTACAATATGGTATGAGGCATTCCGAGTATAAGTCAGTACGTCAAGAACGGTATCGGTAATTAAGCCAATAATTAACGGACTATTTAGTTCATCATCTCCTTTTGCTCTCTTTCTTTCCTTTTCGTTTTGTTTGAGAACTTTCTCTTTCTTTCCAATGTCACTCTTATTTTTAAAACTTGACATCATTTCTCATAGAATACAAAATCACTTTATACAGAACCAAAAACACAAACAGATATAGGGATTTTGAAGATAATTCTTAAAGTGATTCATGTAGTTTTGTGATGAATATGATGTTTAATGCACCTTACTGTTTTGGATCGAGCAGCTTCCCTGCCCCCTTCCATCATCTACTTTAGATACCTGAGACAGAGTTCGACGTTTCTTCTTTATGAGAAAGTAGGAGGCCTATTAGGAAGTCATCGTCACACGTCCGCGCAAGGGAAACAACCATACAAGTTTCGGATGGCACCATCCTCCTTTCGTTTTTCAAGAGAACAGCCACTTGGAATGCTGGTATCATTCTTACGTACCATTTTGTTAAATACTATATGCAGAATGATATTTTAAGATGACCGACATCACATTAACAAAGTTAGAGAGAGAGAGAGTGAAAAAAAAAGAGATGGTCATTTTAGTATAAGTTTTACTCAAGGGGAGTGAGAAACTACATTTTGCATCCTTTAACTACTATTTACTTTATAATTTAAATCCTAATATATCAAACTCGAAACATTGTACCCCAAACTACTAATAGATTTATACTTTACATCCTAAGTTAAGATCTCTTGTAAAATTAATAAACAATAGGACATGTGGCACAATCTTCATAGTCAAATTGTAACCTAGGGTACAAACTTGATTTCGTCACTAAAAGTCTGCCTTTAGTGACAAAAATTGATTTCATCACAATTTTTCTTATCTGTGATGAAAATCACATTTCGTAACTAAAAATGAATTTATTGAGATGAAACTTTCATCATTAATAAAATTATTATTAAAAAATTATTCTTGATGAGATTCTCGTCAAGCCATTTGATCGGCTAATTAGACGATCAATAGTCAATTATTTTAATTTTAAAAAATATTTACTTGACGAAAATGTTCGTCACGAGCAACGAAAGCCTTTTGTGACGAAATGTTTCATCACCCTGACAATCGATGGTTAGAAAAAAAAAATGAAGATAAAAAATTTGTTGATGAAAGTTAAAGATATTGTGACGAAATAATTCGTCACTTATTCAATCGATCGGCTTAAATCACGATCGATTGAAAATACTACGATCCATCGGCTCTAAACCATGTTCGATCGGCTAGAAGAAGGCTGCCTGGTGGACACATGGCGGAGAGTTAATCGCCCATGTTTGACGATTGATCGGCATAACCAGTGGCAGAGCCAGGAATCAATCTGAAGGGGGGCCAACTTCTAACGGAAAATGACAAGAAAATTTTTTTTACTACGTAATGCAAAAAAATATCTTAGAGTTAAAATATTGAAATTTAAGGACTAAAAACATTAAAAATATATTATATTAAAATACACATACCGTACTATTTGCTGAGACTATTAAATGCACCAACATGACTCCAAAATACCTCCACTCCCATTTTTCAATTGCTAAATCCTGTAGATATAAACACATCTTCCCCAGATCTTGATCATCTACTTTTTCTAATTAGATAACACCACAAGCAATACACCGCATCCAATCACTCATATTCTTTGAACCATGCCTCCAAAAAAGCCCTCATTCGTTTTCCATATTGTTTCTTGGGAAAATCATGCCCAAGCGGTTGACAAGGACATTTTATCAAATACTCCCTACGAACTTAATCTCTAATCCCAACATCATATTCTTCAATGAGTTTACTTAACCCTAGGTCAACAACAATATCATTCAGACTAAATAAAACACTAGGTCTTTTCGAACTAGTAGTTGTCTCAGAAGTAGGAGTCACATTAGGAGTATTAGACAATCCCGCTGATTTTTTTTTTTTTTTTATCAAAAACTAATCCATTATCTAAACAAAACAAAAAAAAAATTCATCAATATAATTTCACAAGTCACAACCTAAGGTCCTAATCACAATTTTACAACCTAGTCTTAATATTCACAATTTCAATATAATTTCAAAATTGTATATTAATAGCATATCAGCCATTGTCTTGATCAATTACAAGTTAAGTTTTACAGGATAAAAAAATAAAAATAAAAATTCAATGTCTTGAATTGGTCCAACCGGGCCAAGGCCCCGGTTAGACCCCCCTCCCTCCACCACTGCTATGAGTAGTTTGAAGAGATCTTGAGCGCCATCCAGCAGTTTTTATTTATTAAAGAAAAAGAAAAAGATATACAAAAGTTTCTTTGGTCATCTGTCTCTAGGGGAGACTTTGCTGATAAGTTCTGATACATTTCTTGCTTCTAGCAATTCTGATAATGTGGCTTTGCAAAGGTCTTTCTTATTCTGATAATAAGGCTTTGACAACGTGCTCTGCAAGCAAAAATGTCCTTACTGACCTTCGCAACTCACTAGGTGGCGAACATTCTCTTACCAATCATAATTTTGTGCTTAGTTTCAAATTGTGCCTAAATAAGAGTTACTACGTTCTCAAGATCAACAAATTTTAAGCCTTCACACTGACCATTACGGCAAGACCAAGATAGGCCATTGAGGGGTAGCATGTGGAAATGTTGGCAGTAACTGCACAACTCCCAACCTCTCCCAACCCTTTAACTCCCAAACCAAACTAAGAGAGTATAACTTCGTTATATTTGAAACTAGAACAAAGAATGTTACTAACCACAATTTAGCATAAATGCATAGAGACACATTCATTTAGGGGAGGTAGAGCAGTAGGAATTAAAGCTAACTTGAGCTCAGTTGAGTAGCAAGAGCAATACCCAGAAAAGTACTCTAGACTAGTTATATAAATTCTTTGTTATAGTGGTCATCATCTTTCCCAGCAACATTCCAACTAATATCATTTATTTCCTCTCGATTTTTTTTTTTTTAAGATACATCCTCTACTGATATCACTACCACTACTATAACCACTACTACCACTATTACCAATATTTGTCATTGAACAAACTTGAAAATGTCCTCACTTTGAGATGGGGTATACTTTGAAAATACTTCTCCGAATCTCATGTAGGAAAGTCCAGTAAGTGATCTACCAATTACAATAAGAGAAATGTCAGGTTACATGAAACATTAATTTCAACTCTTTAAAGTTTTGGAAATGGGCGATTAGTGACCTTTCTATACGATTCCGCAGAGCCTGAGAGAGGGCTGCTGCAACCTCTTCCGAGTCCCCATGTGCCAACCAGATTCCAGATGCAATCACTTTAAGATTAAAAAAAAAACACATGATACCTCTTCTTTCATGGGAAGGGTTAGACCAAAAGAACAGGAATTTCAGTCCAGAACGAGACTGCATTAAGTTCGTCGCTATCCGTTTCCAATGGCTGATAAGAAGGATGCTCATAGTATTTAGAATGTAAACCATGCGGAGCAACGATACTGTAGAATTGCGAAGCTTCATCCTCGTATACTAACCGCACCCTGCAATCTTTCACATCCACACGTGGGTCTTTTCAATCAAGATCACTGTCAATTTCGATAACTGTTCAAAGTTTTCATATGTCAGGAACAACTGAAGCCCTAATGCATGTGCTAAATGTATCCCAATTATTCGGGTCTTCTAAAAACCATGTAGCTGGTACAAAGGCCCAAAATTCAATTGACCCAACACGAGGGACTTCAGGGGCCCACAACAATAAGGGTTCTGTTGAATACCTTTGTTCCTCTCAAAAATACAAGCAAAAGGCAGAAGAGGACATCTTTTTGTCGGTAAATTATGACTATCCCAACCACGCACATGGAATTAAAAAAAAACAAACAGCATCCTTCAATTTTCTATTATCGTCCAATTTTGAATGATCCATGCGGGTTGAAGTCAATAATATCTATTACCTGCAAAATTTAAAAAAAAAAAAAAAAAAGAAATAACCTCTCGCATTAGTAATTGGAAAACCTTATTATGCAACTTTTGTATCTAGCAACCAATAAGACAACTATAAGAGAGAGAGAGAGAGAGAGTTACTTCCAACCGTCTAGCCGAGGTAAAATAAAAGAAACTCACGTGCCATGTTTTGACAGTGCAGCAAAAACTCAGAGGTTATGGATTGAAGTAGCGGAGGAAATTCCAATTTAACTCCATTAAAGGACTAATAGAGCAGTAAAATTTGGCTCATTATCGCTGGAGGTTATTAGATAAGACTAGTATATGGAATACCAAATTAGGGTTGTGCAAGGTGGTATTGGTGGTGGTTATGCCTTCCACCAGCATCGTCACCGGCACAGCCCATGCCAATGTCCTTGCTCTGCACCCAAAAATTTTGAAAAAATTTCCTATATTAAGAGATTTTGGAAAAAAAAAAATTCCCCCCACCTAGTCATCTTGTCCCCAAATTTTGTGTAAAATTCGTTCATATCTACATAAATTTTAAAGAATTTAGTTAATATTAAGAAAATTCCTATGATTAAGGAATTTTGAAAAATTCTCCAAGGTGGTCATTAATGATACACAAATATTGAAATTTGAAATTTCAATTGAACTACTAAAGAGGTTTTTTAAGCAAATATATTTTTTTGGAGTTTTGGAAATACAAAAGCTCAGACTTCTTTTGAAAGACGGTTTTTGAAGTTGAAATTTTCTTTTCAAAGCAAATATTATCACGTATTCTTAGATTACTCTCTCTCATCAAAATCAAAACTTTTGAACTTTTGAATGACGCTTTTCTTTTTCTACTCTCAATCTTTTATCTCTTTTAAGGCAAACCATAAATGCTACCCTGACAAGTCCCAAAACTTGAGAAAGAAATAATTTGCTTAAAAAAAAACCTCTTTAGTAAGCTTCAATTGACAAAATTTCCAAATTTCAATATTTGTGTATCATTAATGACCACCTTGGAGAATTTTTCAAAATTCCTTAATCATAGGAATTTTCTTAATATTAACTAAATTCTTTAAAATTTATGTAGATATGAACGAATTTTACACAAAATTTGGGGACAAGATGACTAGGTGGGGGGAATTTTTTTTTTTCCAAAATCTCTTAATATAGGAAATTTTTTCAAAATTTTTGGGTGCAGAGCAAGGACATTGGCATGGGCTGTGCCGGTGACGATGCTGGTGGAAGGCATAACCACCACCAATACCACCTTGCACAACCCTAATTTGGTATTCCATATACTAGTCTTATCTAATAACCTCCAGCGATAATGAGCCAAATTTTACTGCTCTTATTAGTCCTTTAATGGAGTTAAATTGGAATTTCCTCCGCTACTTCAATCCATAACCTCTGAGTTTTTGCTGCACTGTCAAAACATGGCACGTGAGTTTCTTTTATTTTACCTCGGCTAGACGGTTGGAAGTAACTCTCTCTCTCTCTTCTCTCTTATGTCTTTTATTGGTTGCTAGATACAAAAGTTGCATAATAAGGTTTTCCAATTACTAATGCGAGAGGTTATTTCTCCTTTTTTTTTTTTTTTTTTAAATTTTGCAGGTAATAGATATTATTGACTTCACACCCCGCATGGATCATTCAAAATTGGACGATAATAGAAAATTGAAGGATGCTGTTTGTTTTTTGTTTTTTAATTCCATGTGCGTGGTTGGGATAGTCATAATTTACCGACAAAAAGATGTCCTCATCTGCCTTTTGCTTGTATTTTTGAGAGAGAACAAAGATATTCAAACAGAACCCTTATTCCTATGGGCCCCTGAAGTCCCTTTTGTTGGGCCAATTTAATTTTGGGCCTTTGTACCAGCTACGTGGTTTCTGGAACACACGAATAATTGGGATACGTATACAGCCGCATTAGGGCTTCAGTTGTTCCTTTGAAACTTAAAGACGAAATTGGTTCTTATTGAAAGACCCACGTGTGGATATGAAAGATTACAGGGTGCGTTAGTATACGAGGATGACGCTTCCCAGTTTCTACAGTTCCGTTGCTCCGCATGGTTTACATTCTAAATACTATGAGCATCCTTCTTATCAGCCATTGGAAACGGATAGCGACGAACTTAATGCAGTCTCGTTCTGGACTGAAATTCCTGTTCTTTTGGTCTAACCCTTCCCATGAAAGAAGAGGTATCATGTGTTTTTTTTTTAATCTTAAAGTGATTGCATCTGGAATCTGGTTGGCACATGGGGACTCGGAAGAGGTTGCAGCAGCCCTCTCTCAGGCTCTGCGGAATCGTATAGAAAGGTCACTAATCGCCCATTTCCAAAACTTTAAAGAGTTGAAATTAATGTTTCATGTAACCTGACATTTCTCTTATTGTAATTGGTAGATCACTTACTGGACTTTCCTACATGAGATTCGGAGAAGTATTTTCAAAGTATACCCCATCTCAAAGTGAGGACATTTTCAAGTTTGTTCAATGACAAATATTGGTAATAGTGGTAGTAGTGGTTATAGTAGTGGTAGTGATATCAGTAGAGGATGTATCTTAAAAAAAAAAAAATCGAGAGGAAATAATGATATTAGTTGGAATGTTGCTGGGAAAGATGATGACCACTATAACAAAGAATTTATATAACTAGTCTAGAGTACTTTTCTGGGTATTGCTCTTGCTACTCAACTGAGCTCAAGTTAGCTTTAATTCCTACTGCTCTACCTCCCCTAAATGAATGTGTCTCTATGCATTTATGCTAAATTGTGGTTAGTAACATTCTTTGTTCTAGTTTCAAATATAACGAAGTTATACTCTCTTAGTTTGGTTTGGGAGTTAAAGGGTTGGGAGAGGTTGGGAGTTGTGCAGTTACTGCCAACATTTCCACATGCTACCCCTCAATGGCCTATCTTGGTCTTGCCGTAATGGTCAGTGTGAAGGCTTAAAATTTGTTGATCTTGAGAACGTAGTAACTCTTATTTAGGCACAATTTGAAACTAAGCACAAAATTATGATTGGTAAGAGAATGTTCGCCACCTAGTGAGTTGCGAAGGTCAGTAAGGACATTTTTGCTTGCAGAGCACGTTGTCAAAGCCTTATTATCAGAATAAGAAAGACCTTTGCAAAGCCACATTATCAGAATTGCTAGAAGCAAGAAATGTATCAGAACTTATCAGCAAAGTCTCCCCTAGAGACAGATGACCAAAGAAACTTTTGTATATCTTTTTCTTTTTCTTTAATAAATAAAAACTGCTGGATGGCGCTCAAGATCTCTTCAAACTACTCATAGCAGTGGTGGAGGGAGGGGGGGTCTAACCGGGGCCTTGGCCCGGTTGGACCAATTCAAGACATTGAATTTTTATTTTTATTTTTTGTAAAACTTAACTTGTAATTGATCAAGACAATGGCTGATATGCTATTAATATACAATTTTGAAATTATATTGAAATTGTGAATATTAAGACTAGGTTGTAAAATTGTGATTAGGACCTTAGGTTGTGACTTGTGAAATTATATTGATGAATTTTTTTGTTTTGTTTTGTTTAGATAATGGATAAGTTTTTGATAAAAAAAAAAAAAAATCAGCGGGATTGTCTAATACTCCTAATGTGACTCCTACTTCTGAGACAACTACTAGTTCGAAAAGACCTAGTGTTTTATTTAGTCTGAATGATATTGTTGTTGACCTAGGATTAAGTAAACTCATTGAAGAATATGATGTTGGGATTAGAGATTAAGTTCGTAGGGAGTATTTGATAAAATGTCCTTGTCAACCGCTTGGCATGATTTTCCCAAGAAACAATATGGAAAACGAATGAGGGCTTTTTTGGATGCATGGTTCAAAGAATATGAGTGATGGATACGGTGTATTGCTTGTCGTGTTATCTAATTAGAAAAAGTAGATGATCAAGATCTGAGGAAGATGTGTTTATATCTACAGGATTTAGCAATTGGAAAATGGGAGTGGAGATATTTTGGAGTCATGTTGGTGCATTTAATAGTCTCAGTAAATAGTACGGTATGTGTATTTCAATATAATATATTTTTAATGTTTTTAGTCCTTAAATTTCAATATTTTAACTCTTAAGATATTTTTTTGCATTACGTAGTAACAAAAAATTTCTTGCCGTTTTCCCTTAGAAGTTGGCCCCCCTTCAGATTGATTCCTAGCTCCGCCACTGACTCATAGGGTTGTTAACTCCTAGATTTTAACCAAAAGGGGTCCTTGGAAGTTGGCCATACCTGTTTTCTACTTCAAAATATTTATAATTGAAGTATGTTTTCTTGAAAACTAGGAATTCTTATTATTTGTTTTCAAATTATTGCAAATGCGTCTATTTCCGCCCTTTTGTTTGTTATATAAATTCTTGGCTTTTCTTGACTGTGATATACCCATGTTTTCTCCTGTCTCTATTCCTCGAGAATTGCTGAGGCGTCAAACTTCTTAGCTGATTTTAGGAGGAATTGTGCAAGCACGACCATTTTGTCCAGGGATCTTAAACTATGAAAAATCAGTGCCTGCGAGAGTTGCTCTGCAGATGAGCATTTCCTTTAAATCAATCGTATATCACTGTATATGCTTCTTTCTTATGATGAAAACAATACCTAAGCAGAACTGGGTCATTTTGTATGAATTTCTTTCGTCTTGTTCTCCATGTATTTGCGTACATGTGTTAGAAGTAGCTTTGCGCGTGCTCTGTATCTGTGGTCATATCTGGTAACTTGGTTGGAATCAAGTTGAACATTTTGATTTCTTGCTGATGCGTGATTGGACTATCTGCAGGAGAGGACATTCTACGGTGGAGTTCATCTTTGCTGCTACTGAAAAGGCAGTCGGGTTGTACAAACGCAGTCCAAAACAATGGTCGTTCCTCCCTATGCTCGTCCCCGTACCGGGAGTATGGAAAATAATAAAATTTTCATTTCCCACGAAGGAAGAGGCATACCCTTACAATCAAGGCTGTACGTGTTTAAGTCATCGTAATGTGTCTTTTGTTTCCATACACTGAGCATTCCTTAATGTTCTGTCTTGAAAGTCAAGTTGCTTTTTCTTTTTCTTTTTCTAATATGGCTGAACTTGATCCTGCCAGTGAAAGTGAAAACAGAGGATCGGAACCACTGGGCACCAGTGACAATTTGAAAATATAAATCTTTGAACTTTTTAGTTTCCTCTGTTATGGACAAGATTCATTCAATACTTCTTGTTTTTCCAATTCTTTTTACTATTTAGACTTTTGATCAGCTGGAAGTGCCGTAGAACTTGTTTTGCGAAGACACGAGATATTTATAAGATATATAAATATCAAGCCCTCGACATTGTACCAGTCTGTGTTCATTCTCTTCTTAAATGAGGTAGTTAATTAAATGAAAGAGTTCTGCTCTAGGCATAACAACAAAACTTCGTCTAAGAATTCCATGTATAAGGTCTTGGAAGAACCACCTAATTAATTAAAACTCGACAGATCTGACTGTTGAAGCTTGGGGATTCCGAGACCAATACATAGGCATTATGAACAATTTGATTTCTATCAGATCCAGTGGCTGAATGATCGGGTACCAAAGAGAATGTTGAAAGTATGGATCTTCATATTTATAATTTCCTGCAGTTAGTGGAGAACTCAAGAAGTCTATAATTGGGTATGTCGAAGGATTGTGTCTCATTTTGAAGATGTTAGTTGACACGCTTGTTGAAGCATCTTCTATCTTTGAAAAGGATTTTGAATTTTGGCGTTACTCTTTTGAAACTGTGTTTCCAGTCAAAGCCTTGGATGTAAGCAACTTTGGCTTCTAATGAGAGATCTGAAGCGTTAGAATTTCGTAGCTTTAGAGCCTCAATTCCAGCTTGTGCGCCTACTGAGGTGCTTTAAGTATCTCATAGCAACTTCTTATGGGACTTCTAGTTAAGCTTTCAAATTTGACCCCTCTCATAGATCAACCAGTTCTCATGAGGTAGCCCAATGTGCCTCAAGAACTCTTTCCTCCGAACTCTCTCTCTCTCTCTCTCTCTCTGTAGTCTATCCTGAGCCTATTGCAGATGTTGTGGCTCAAGAAAGAGGATCATCCCAATTTTTGTTGTTTGGTTGTTTATTTCTCTTTTGCTGTCAAACGTTGTTATTGCGTCTTGTTTCTGTGAGATTTTTTTACCCTATCACGCGGTTATTTAACTAAAATGACTATGTCCTAATGGTGCTAGAGGCGGAAAATTACATGTGAATTGGCCTTCTCCATCTTCCTGTTAGTTATTTGAACTAGAAGTAAATCCTAAACGAAGAGTTATGGATGTACTTCAAATAGGCTTCCATGGATTGGAAGACGCACAAAAAAATTTGTTTTTAGATATTGCATGTTTCTTCGAAGGAGAGTTCCTAGATAGCATATTGGATATATTAAAAAGTTTAGATTATTTTCTAGGCAATAATATTTATGTTTTTGTCGAAAAATCTCTCATAACCATCTCGATGGGAAGGTTATGTATGCTTGATTTGCTGCAAAAAATAGGTCAAGAAATAGTTCGTCGTGAATCTCCTAAAGATCTTGGTGGGCATAATAGATTATGGCGTGATGAGATGTCCTTCACGTATTGAAGCATAACACTGTAAGTAGATCACTATGATAAGTACATTTTCATAAAATTCCCTTCTAATTAATTAATAACCATTATATATTTCTTCCACAGCAATCAATTAATTGCTCTTGTTTACCAGGGAACGGATGCTGCTGAAGGTGTTGTCCTAAAAGTGGCTCCTCCGACAAAGGTACGATTGACGGCCGAAGCCTCTCAAGGACGAAAAAGTTAAGAATTCTTAAAATTGGAAATAGATATATTCAAGGGAAATTGTGGGACATTCATGATATATTGAGCACACTGGAATGGTGTGGAAATCCTTTAAAATCCTAATGAGTTACGTCTCTTGGAGTTGTGGGGATATCCTTTTCAATCCTTACCGACTAGTTTTCAACCAAATAATCTTGTCGAGCTCAGAATGCGTCACCGCCGCATCAAACAACTGTGGATGGGATGTAATGTTGTAAGATGTTCACCTTTGCTTATTTATTGGTTCCTTAGTTCTAATTATTTATTTTACATTATATAAGTTTCCGTTTGAACAAATTATTTGTTTGTTTAACAGATGTAGAACCAGAGAAAAGAGAAAAGAGCAGATGCAGAGTTGAGAGAGAAAATTGTCTCCGTTGTATTGAATCAAGCCAATTACAAAAGAAAGTTATATACACTTGCCAAAGAATGAAAAACGAAATAATCTGTTATCAAAGATTCTAACAGAAATCCTATAACGACCACTACAAAGCGAGAGCAATGGACTGACTGGCTCGGCTAACAAACTCCAGCTCATAGGACTAGCTGAGAATCTGACTAAGCATTTATGCATCCACATTAGCATAAAATGCTCTACGACACGTGCTGTAATACCATCTTCTCCTTCGAGTCATTCTTCTTCATCTTCAGCTCATCAGATGACTCTACAGCAGATTCTACTTGCTGTAATAACTGAGTTTAGGCAATTTGAAAAGCATTGACCTAAGTGGGTCTGAGGAATTAATTGAGATACTAGACTTTTCGGGAGCTCCAAATCTTAAGAGGCTAGATCTTGAAGATTGTACAAGTTTGTCTCAGGTCCACTGCTCTGTTGGAGTTCTGAAACGGCTTAAAGGATTGATAATTCGAGGTTGTGTTAGTATAGAAAGCCTTCCAGATAAGATCAGCTGGGAATCTCTGGAATTAATTGATCTTCATAGCTGCTCAAAACTTGCTAAATTTCCAGATGATGTGGAACATATGACAGGTTTGGAGTCACTGGATTTCTCATGTACTGCCATAAAAGAATTACCATTTTCAATCAATAATTTAACTGGTCTTTCCCACTTGTCGTTACCGTTCTGTGAAAACCTTTCAATTCTTCCGAGGCTATATGCAGTTCGTCGACTCTGACGTATTTGACATGGCAGACGGCAGTTCTTGTTTCTTTCTGATCATTCCATTACTTTCCAAGGCCGACGTAGTATATGGATGAACACAAACAAGCCAACCCATATGCTGCATTATTGGATTAAAAAATAATATAAGACTTTGAAATTGGGTTTGGTAATGTGTAGGCAGGCATGATAGAACCCTGACCATGGAAGGAAGGTGTGGACACCTTTTGCGGAGCTGGCAGCGCCGAAAGCTGAAAATTAAATATTTGCCATGCTGTTCGGGTGATTTGATCGCACCTCCTTAGCCTTGTCAACGGCAATCTGCTAGAAGCCGAGCGATCCTGCATGACCGAAAAGCAGATTTATTAGAGTGGCTCACGTCCTAGCAAGTCACTAATCTACAATGGTGTTTAACTCATGACCCCGTTACATATTATATACTAAACTAGTATACTTTATTACTTTGCACGGCCACCATTATATGGAACTTTCTTTATAATTTCTCTCGTCTTTCCACCCACGGTATGGTGGTTTCCTTATAATTTCTATGTTACGTTTCCACTCCACAGAAGCAAAGAAGGGAATCCCTTCGGTAGGTAAGAATGGAAACAAAAATAATATTTTTTTTTTGTAGTTAATCGAGAGGAAAGGAAAAGGAAGATGGAGAAGAAGACATTAGAAAAAGACTACCCGGTCTTTACAACAACGTGTTAAGACATATATCAATCTAATGATCACTATATTAATTAACACAAATATTTATCAAACAAATCCATATAATCGATTATTGGATTAAAACTTAAAGCCTTTATATTGGGTTAGGTGATGATTAGGTGTAGGATAATGATATAGAGACTCGATTAAGACCATTATTAAACCAACGAGAGCATATATGCAACATTACAAAGGAATCATTCGTTGGAGGTTGCACCCAACTAACGCACACAAGCGTTTAATAGTCAAAAAGGTTGGGAACGCGTCTTCTCGGTTTTTTCCATCAAAAGACTCAATTTCCACAAGCTCATTTCACCGACACTCCCTTAAGTTAACGCCCTCAATCCCTCACCTTCACTCAAAGCCTCGCATTCTCTAAGTCAACAAATTAGCCTGGCCTTGAACGAGCTTGTATCTCTCCGATGGCATCCTCCAGCACTCAACCAGCTTCTTCATCTTCTTCTTCAACCTCTAGATGGAAACACGACGTTTTCCTCAGTTTCTATGGTCAAGATACACGCAAAGGTTTTACGGACCATTTATATGCTGCTTTGACACGAAAAGGCATTCTTACCTTCAGGGATGATGAAAAGCTCTCCCGAGGAGAATATTTTTCCAAAGAGCTCTTGAAAGCAATACAAGAATCCATGTATGTAGTTGTCGTTATCTCACGAAACTATGCCTCCTCTAAGTGGTGCTTGATTGAACTTACAGAGATCATCAAATGTGAGAGAAATACAGGGTTAACAATTTTGCCTGTTTTCTACCACGTGGAGCCCCATGATGTACGGAATCAGAAGCATACTTTTGCAGAAGCTTTTGCTAAGCACGAACATGACTCCAAGATTGACATGGAGACGATACAACTGTGGAAAGCTTCTTTGAAAGAAGTGGGGTATATCTCTGGATGGGATTTGCAAGAGAGGTAACGCCTAATTTTTCCTTCTTTTAGTGTGAACATATAGAAGTTGAAAAGTATAACAATTTTATAGAAATTTTATCATTGTCATAACTTGCTGCAATAAAATATGGCCGAGTACTTTCCCATTGGTTAAAATCACGAATAATTTGAATGGAACCGTAGGAATTGAATTCACAGCTTGTTTTGACTTTGGTTGAAGAACCTATGCGTAGTCAGAAACTCAAGTGCTACCAGAAGGAAAGTTCTTATTTTTCCTTCCTTCATTTCCTTGATTCTTTCTTTACTTTGTCTCGTCCGTTCATTCCTTCCCTTTTTTTTTTTTTCCTCAAAATATTTTTTACAAGCCACAGTCTCATCTAAATCAATTGTCCCATTTTTTTTTATAGGTATGAATCAACCGTGGTTGAAGAAATAACTGCAAGGATATTCAGTCAATTGAATAGTAGATTCTCGCCTCTTCACAGGAACCTAGTTGGAATAGACACCTCTGCAGAGAAAATGATGAACTTACTCAGCATGGGATTGGATGATGTTCGCTTTTTAGGGATTTGTGGGATGGGTGGTATCGGTAAGACAACCCTGGCAGACGTTATTTATGATAGAGTTTCTTATCAATTTGAAGCGAGCAGCTTTATTAGTTCTGTAAAAGAAAAATCTGGAACGCATGGTCTAGTCTCTTTACAAAACCAACTTATTTCTGAAATCCTCAATGCAAAAGAAATACATATAGGGGATGTTCGTAGGGGAATCCATGTGATAGGCACTAGAATGCAGAATAGAAAGATTCTTATTGTTCTTGATGATGTGGATGCAAAAACACAGTTAGAAGCATTAGCAGGAAGTCATGACTGGTTTGGTCCAGGGAGTAGGATTATTGTAACAAGCAGAGATAGTCATTTATTGAAAAGACACGTGGATTATCTCTATGAGATTGAGGTGCTAAACAATGATGAAGCTTTGAAGCTCTTTAGTTTGTCAGCCTTCAAGAAACTTCATCCTGATGAAAATTATACGGATTTTTCTGATAGTTTTATAGAATATGCTCAAGGCCTTCCTTTAGCTCTTAAAGTTTTAGGTTCTTCTTTGTTTGGTAGAACAACAAATGCCTGGAAAAGTTCCTTGGATCAACTGAAAACAAATCCTCGAAAAGAAATCTTAGATGTACTTGAAATAGGTTTTGATGGATTGGAAGATTTGCAAAAAATGTTATTCTTGGACATTGCATGTTTCTTCAAAGGTGAGGTCTTGGATAATGTGCTAATGGATATATTAGAAAGCTTTGGCTACTATCCAGACATCAATATTGAGGTTCTGATGGATAAATCCCTTATAACTACACGTTATGGATGTTTGGAAATGCATGATTTGTTACAAGAAATGGGTAAAGAATTAGTGCGCCGTGAATCTCCTAAGGAGCCTGGTCAGCGTAGTAGATTGTGGCATTATAAAGATGTCCTTCATGTGTTGAAGAATAATACTGTAAGTGGATTCGTCAAGACAATAACGTAGAGCAAGTATTTTTTCAACTAATTCTTGAAATTAATCATTTATCGAATATTTCTATAATACAATTAGTCTTTTGTTCTTGAATAATAGGGAACAATTGCGGTTGAAGGCATAGTCCTAAAGTTGCCTCAAGATAAAAAGGAACCATTGAGTATTGGAGGATTCACAAAGATGAAAAATTTGAGAATTCTAAAGCTCGACAACGTAATTCTTGCAGAAAACCTATGGGACAAGTTATGCACAGCGATAGGGCATAGACATCCTTTGGAATCTATACCAACTGAGGAACTACGCATAATGAAATGGGATGGATATCCTTTAAAATCCTTCCCCACTATTTTTCAAGCAAATAAACTTGTTGAACTTAGTTTGTGGTGTAGCCACAATATCAAAGAGCTGTGGAAGGGAACACAGGTAAGATTTTCCTTTTTATGCATTTGTGTATTTTTAATGAGCAAAAGTTCTTTAGTTTGTATCTTTATTGAATTATTTATTGGTTTGGTGTTTGGTTATAGAGTTTTGGCAGTTTGAAACGACTTGACTTGACTTGGTGTTCAAGCTTGATCAAGACACCAGACTGCACCGAAACTCCAAATCTTGAGTTTCTTGATCTTACCTTCTGTTTTAGTTTGTCTCACGTCCATCCATCGATTGGAGTTCTCAAATGGCTTAAAAAATTGAGTCTAAGACGTTGTGAAAGTCTTAAAAGCCTTCCACAAGACATGACTGGCTTGAAATCTCTTCAAGTACTCAATCTTAGTGAGTGTACAGGACTTGAAAAGTTTCCTGAGATAGTGGGAATGACATCTTTGAACACGCTTCAGTTGAATTACACTCTCCTAAAAGAGTTACCATCATTTAGCAGTTTTTCTCGCTTTGGCAGCTTGAATTTAGATGGTTGCTCAAGACTTGAGGAATTTCCAGATCTGAGTCGATTGCAATGTTTGGTCTTTTTTTTTGCAAAAGATACTGCTATAACAAAATTACCATCAGTCAACCTACTTCCACAAAAGTTTGGAGAGATAAATTTTTCAGGACGTAATGATCTGCCAACTAAATCGGGGGAATCGTGCTTCGATCGTCTATATTTGAGATTTTCTTATGGCGGTGAAGATATTCATTGTGAAAGAAACTTTCTAGAAGGGTTGTGTATCAATTATGACAGCGAACACGGTGGGGATATCTTGTACTTTGGACTGAGCAAATATCTATATATTGGGAAGGTCTCTCTCTCTCTCTCTCTATATATATATATATATGATCATTTCTCTTTGAAATTAGAAAGAAACAAAATTGATTCATTCACACACATATATATATATATATATATAGTTCTTTAAATTTCTAGGTGCTTCTGGTTATTTTTTCACAGAACTTTTCACAAAATGGAAGAGACATATTTGATTTTCTAATGACTGGCGCTTCGTTGGCAACTAGTGGAATCTCTGAGTGGTTCAACGATACAACTACTACCGGTTCCTCAGTAAAAATACAAGACCATCTGAGGTGTCAAGAGAGTCCTTCAGCTAGAGGGTTGGAAGTGAGCCTCTCTCTTAATTATCCTGCTGGTGAACAAATACAAAAGAGTTGTATAATAAGATTTCCCAATTGCTAATGCGAGAGGTTATTTCTGTTTTCTTCTTTTTTTAATTTGCAGGTAGTAGATATTATTGACTTCAAACCCTACATGGATGATCCAAAATTGAAGGGATGCTCTTTGGTTTTTATTTATGAATTCCATGGGCCTGCTCGGGATAGTCCAATTTTTAACCCATGGGAAGCTCCTCTTCTACCTTTTGCTTGTATTTTTGAGAGAGAGGAAGGTACTACAACAAAACCCTTATTGTTGTGGGCCCCTGAAGTCCCTCGTGTTGGGTCAATTGAATTTTGGGCCTTTGTACCAGCTACATGGTTTTTAGAAGACCCGAATAATTGGGATACATTTAGCACATGCATTAGGGCTTCAGTTGTTCCTATTAAACATGGATGTGACATATCGAAATACTTTGAACAGTTATCTTTTTTTGAAGATGATGAGCAATACACGTGGGAAAGGGACAGTGATGAAGAAACAGATAGTGATGTGGAATTGGAAGACCCACGTCATGTGGATGTGAAAGATTGCAGGGTGCGGTTAGTATACGAGGATGAAGCTTCGCAATTCTACAGTATCGTTGCTTCCCATGGTTTACATTCCAAATACTACCAGCATCCTTCTTATCATCATCAATAGGAAACAGATGATGATGAGGAAATAGATAGTGGTGAACTTCTAGACCGTTGAGTCAATGTAGTCTTGTTGAAGCCTCAAATGCTACAGCCTACAGACTACCCAAGCTTCAGACGATGCTACTACTAATTGGATGGCTTCCTCGACTTTTCCTCTTTTCCCTCACTGTACCCTAACCGTTAAATTCAATCCTCTCTGCTGTTGTCACCTGTCTGGATCTCTTTCCTGGGGAATTTTTCTCCCTAGTCTATCCAGAACCTATTGATGTATAAAAGGGGATGGGTTTGATTATTGTGCAAAGGCTTATTTTATGAGTGTGTGTGAGTCAAGGGTTGAGATTAAAAGATGGACATCTGATGGCTGAAAAAAGGCCATGCGCATCTTACCCTGTATTTGTTTAATCCCAGATGTTTTTATACAGAAATGAAAATATTAGCATACCTAAAGAGATTAGGACAAAAACCTTAACGCCAATGATGGTTTGAAATGCTTACATGCACAACTATTTTGCGTGGTATGTGGGCTGACCGTCACAGGAGATAGTGAATCATTGTCTACTCCTTTTGAAGGACTTGCCATACCAACTGCTTTGCCACCTGAATTGCACTGAAGACGTTTTCCCCTGGCTGCCATGACAATGTCCTGTGACTGCACAATTCGTAAGATACGTTGTAAGAACGAGTGTACTCTTGAAAAGGCGGGAATACCTATGGACGTAAAATTCCTAATCTAGAGTTTCAACAAACATATGTCATGTAATGCACCTTATATTAATTCGTGGTTCTCTGCTGAAGTGAGGAAAAATGTTTAAGAATTATCTCTTTCCATCACCCATCCCAAAGGAACATTTTCATTGGCTAATTGTTTGTTCAATCATGCAATACTTACATACTTGTATATCAATATACCCCACCTCGCTAAACTTCTACATACACTTTTGTTTCTCGAGTCTGAAGATGTTGATCATCAAAGACGTTGTATGTTGGAATACCTATGGATGTCTCTTCTTGATCTAGAGTGCTTTATTTTCATGACGCTGATATAAAGAGATTGATGCTCTCTTGCAAAGTGTTGTGTGATGCAACTCGTAATAATTCCTAAATGGGACTAAGTGATATGAAATGCAAAACGAAAAAAAAAAAGCCATTTCACAAAAGTATTGCACACCAAACTATCTGAATAGTAAACGAACCGTTTGCACAAGAACAACCTAAGCTATGTTGTTTCAAACAAATTCGTCTGCACACCTTGTACACGTTCGAATGTTTAATGAGATAAATGTTCAAAAGGTTACAAAAACCGTTCAGACTGCGATTGTCGAAGAACCGAGACTTCGCAAAAACTAGTGGTAGACCGTTTTAATCGATAACTATTACATAATAATTACCATTTATGTATCAAATCAATCCCAAACTCTAACTAAACATGATAATAAGCTACTCAAGTCATTAAATAACAAAAACTCAAGCATAAACACCTAGTTTTTACCCGAAACCCAAAAATTTCAAAACTTCCCGTACCTCAAATCTTCGAAATCCTCCTTTTCTCTCTACTCCAACACTGTCTCTACTGAATTTCCTACAATGTATATTCATTTAATTTGTTAGATGCAATTAGAGTCGAATAAACACAAGAAAATTAAGATTAAAACAAAAAAAAATCAATAAATTACTTTTATATACCGTAAAATGCTCAAAATCACTTAAATCTATGTTTGAATCTGCTTCTATCTCTTACAAAATAATTTCTCAGCAAATAGATGGAGTTTCGTCGAATTTCAGAGCTTAGGGAGCTTTCGGAGAGTTTTCGCGAATGAGCCATGGTTACTGGGTTTCACGATTTTGAATCTGTTCAAGAACCGTCTGGACGACTGATGAAACGTCCGGACACTATCTGCGTGAAACTTTACCGCCAATATATTCGCAGCATCCCAACGATTATATCCGTTGCACACAACATCGTCTTAACATTGGATGATGTCGTTTTGACCGAACAAAAATGATGTCATCTTCTTTTGAAAGTGTTCAAACGATCAAGGCAGAATTACAAATCTTTGTATTACCTAAACTACAGCATTTTAAATTCACATATTAACCTTGCCAACGGTTTTTACACATCATCTGGACGTTTGCCCGTGTAGAACAACACTGTTTTCCTCTTTAAAACGACATCGTTTTCTCGTCCGGACGGATGTCTATATGTTCAAACGCTATTAAGTTAACTATATAAACGACATTTCGTATTATTCTTGTAATCATACAACATTACATGCAAATGTATATCATTCTTTCTCACCTTAATCGTACAGTATAACATACATGTAAATATATGAGATATATATATGTTATAGTACAACATATATATTAAGTTAGGATACATATATAGTTAACATATTAAGTTAATATATTGAGTTAAGTAAGAATTAGTTAAAGTTAATCAACATAAATATCCAAAATAAAAACCATATGTCTACAAATACAAATCCATAAATAAAAGATGTCCAAAAAACATAGTGTAAAATAAAACTAATAAAGCAATAAACATAAAAATAACGTTAGAGTTATGGTGCACGCTCAGAGGGTCCTAATCCGAGGGCCTCATGTATCTTCTCTAAGAGCTCCTTCATACGAACCATCTGTTTCGTGAGCGTCTGCAGCTGTGTCGGCGTGGTAGTCATAAACTGCTTGAGATCGGGCATCTGCTCCTGTATGACAGTCAGATCCTTCCTCATAGTGATGATCTCCTTCTTCAGCGTGTTATCGAGAAGAACTATGTTCTCCTCGAGAGTGGTGAGACGAGCACCTAGATCGATGCACAACTGATGAGTAGGATCGACTATCTTCCGTATAGCTTCCTTCAGCTCCGCCATCCAAGATTCTGCCCAAGCTGGTTACTTTATCTGTATCTGCTGACTCGAACTCTCCCCAACATCATGAACAGGGGCCGCTGGCACTGGTTGAGCCTCTCCGACACTGACACCTCGCCGTAGTTACTGTTGTCAAAGCTGAGCTGTAGAACAGCTCAAAGTGGTCTGACAGATCGCACCCAGAGGATCAATTCTTCCTATCCTTATACGAACCATGTACAATGTCAACAGCATGAAGGAACTGTGTCAGGAGAAGTCTGTACAGCAACCCAGAGCTCGACGGTGTCTTCACTTCCGATCGCAGAGTCATGAAAATGTAGAGAGGCAGATACACAATAAGACTTCTAGTGACGATCAGCATCAGCTTGCCCCTCGCTATAAAACACTCTATTGTGTGCACTCTCGACTCGATGTCGTAGACGAAGATCAAATGCTTGATACACCAGAATAGAAGCATCTCATTCTGGTGTACGAAGGATCTGACAACCACCACATCCCGGCCCTGCAATGTACGGAAGATGTCCTCTCGACTGGGCTTCATCGGGATGTCCACGGTAGGGAAGGCTCCAACCGGTCTTTGCATACCTAGGTATGCCGCTAACATGTTCGCCGATAACAGAAAGGAGACACTGCGTAGAGTGATGTTCCAGAGTGGTGCATCGATATCTGCAATGTCCATTGTGGCATAAACTTCTCAGTTCAAATCTATAGATGTTGTGTTGGTTCTCTTCATATAGCTGATCCACCTCTTATCGTCCATAATATCCCCGATGCTCCGATCCTTAAATTTCATTTCCTCGAAATCAAGAAATGCGACGTCACGCTCCACGATAACAGATTGTATAAGGATCTCTGTTCGTTGTTTCTCCAGCGTCATATATCTGTTTGGACAACCAAGTGTTTGCTGCTCGGAGCTCGAGGGGCCAGAACTAGTAGTAGCTGAACGTTGGTGCTTCGACATTTCTTAATCTGTTAAAAAAATATATATTAGTATTAAATAACATTAGCATTAAGGCAAAGTGGTGTAGTTTAAGAGGAAAAAAATGGTCGGAAGCATAATAACATGTTCGGACTGCAAAAACAAGATTATTTTATAAAAACAAACGACGTCATCTAAACACATAACCGTGCGCACGGTAATAACATGGCGTCCAGACAGGTATGTAATAATGCAACTCAAAATAGTAATCGTGCGCACATACACAACTGTGCACACAAACGAATATCATATTAGTAAAACGATGACATCTAAAACCCAAACGTGCGCAAGGTTAGTAATACTGTCTGCACTGGATGATAAAAAACTAACTTTAACGAATATCATATTAATAAATGACGACGTCTAAACCCTATATGTGCGCATGGTCAATACAAAACGCCCGGACAATATAAAAATAATAAAAATTACTTAACAGTAACCGTCCAAAGGCACAAAACGTTTTAATTATCGGAAAAGATGAACAAGTCGACTTAGCCATGGCCGGTCTCCTCCCACCTCACAACCACCCCAAAAAAAGGCCAAATTTAACCACATTATAGTCTAAACAATCCTACAATCCTAAGCAATCCATATAAACCCAAAAACAATACGTTTAACATGATTTCATTGCCTAAAAATTGATTTCAAAATTTCTACGTAAATAACGGATGAAACTAACATTTTTCACCGAAAAATCCAAATGAAAACATACGAAGCATACCTTAATACTAAGTAATGGACGAAATAGGACATAAAGTGGAGAATTTGTGAGGTAAAACATCAAATCTTCGAGAGAAACAGAGAGAAACGAGGTGCGGTTTGCATCGAAAAAATGAGTTCTAATGGTTTCCCTTCAAATTTAAAAGTCGTCGATACTGTTGAAACGCTGATGGGACGTGCATTAAATGCCATGAGTTGAACTGTTGCGAAAATGCTTGAAATTGCACATTGTTCGGACGGTTATATTACGTGCGGATGTTCTCCACGTGGCACCAAGCAACGAGGAGGTCCAACATTCGTTTAGAAAACAAGCAGATGGGAACAGCTGTTTCGCACGACTGTCGTAGGTACACACGTGTCCATCATGCAAGGATTGTGCAGACAGTTCAGACGACTCTCGCAGAGATGTCCCAACGGTTTCAGTATTTAGTGACAAATTGGGATATGTCACAGAAGGGTGACAAATGCCTTTGTTACCGAAAATGTGTTCTCAAGTTTAGTCAGTGTCCGAACAGTAACAACTATTACACATTTCATCTGGCACCAGCATTTGGACGACTATTGCAGGTACGTCCAAACGTTGTTTATGCTTTTGTGAAGATTTAGTTTTCGTCACAAATGGGTGTCGAGGCATTTTTGTCACCCAAATAATGTCGGGATACTGTTGTTATCTTTTATGACGAAAACTTGTTGTCACAATTCTGTAACGTTTGGGCTTTTGTCACTCAAAAAAAAGTTCGAACTGTTTTTTATGTCGTTCAAACGTTTTTTAACCTCCTCGAACACCTTGTGTGACTATGTTGATTTTGTTGTCAAGAAAACCATTGTTTAATGTCAAAATATTTTTTGACACCAAAGAATTTGACAAGTAAGGTCAATATTCTTGTAGTGTTAACAGGTAAGAAACGTAGGAAAAAGTGTAATTATATACTAGTACATGGATGAGAATTAGTAGACAATAATCAACAACAAAGTAGACTTACTCGGAAATAAAAGACTAGCTCATCTTAGATCCCACTTTTCCCCATTCACCTTCTAATAGCTCAACTTTGGGTATAGTTTTAGGGCAGGACCTTTCCAAATGAGATAAGTTATGGGAGCAAACTGCACAAAATTGTTGAGCAGAAGTGCTGATTTTTACGTCATGATCAACTGAAGGCATCTTTTCTCTGAATGATAGTTGTCTAGTTTAACGTGAACTAGCAATTAGTTTGCAAAACAAAACTATGCGACCAGCAATTAGGCATCTCTTGCCTTATATATAAGAAGTCGAGCAGGGTTTGAGTTGCATCTCGTTTCTTTATTACTTTATTTCCAAGGATTCTTTAACAAATATGTTTAATTTACATCCCATGATAAGATCAACGTTTTGATCAACAAAAAATAAGCCACGGGTCGCGACCAAGACTTTTGTTGGGGAGAAAATTAGAGAGTTGCAGCATTTTGATAAAAATAAGAGATTTTTTGGGAACACCTACGAAAATTTCTTAGCTTTCTAGAGTGAGATACCAACCGGTTTTGAACATTCAACCACAAACTGATCAATATTGTTTGAGGGTCCTATCCTACCAAAAGTCGCTTATCAAATAATTGCTTTCGCAGAATATTGTTTTAACCAATAATATTCAATCTAGCGAAATAGTTTTTTTGATTTAGAAATTAAGGATTTTAAAATTGGGTTAGAAGAAGAATATTAGGTGTAAGAAAACCCTACAATCACCACATGCAGTAAGACAACATTAAACAAAGAAGGCTTATATCCTTGATTATCCTCATCTTTAGGGTAATCCGGTATTAATTAAGGGTCCGTTTGTTTTGGTATAAAACACTTTTTTTTGTAAGGCATTTTTTTTTGTAAATAAGTTTCCAATGCATTATGTTTCAGTAAAGTATTATAAATTTAGTGATTGGTTGTTATATCAAATATATTTTCTAAAAGTATTTTTCAATGTTTTTGACGTATGTTATATTTTTTCGTAATTTTATATGATTAATAAACTTAATTTTTAACATTAATTTGAAATGAAATAAAATAAAGTTTTCAATAGAGTAAGAAAGGGGTCGGGTTCCTTTGAATATTCGTGTTTCGGGTTAGAAACCCAAATACTTACCTGATATTTTTTCGAGTTCGTATTTCAAAACCCAACCTCGACCCCGAAAAAAGCTAAAATCGTCAGGGTTGAGTTCCTTTGAATGCTTGGGTTTCAGGTTAGAGACATGAACATGACCTAATTTTTCTCGGGTTCAATTTTCAAAGCCAGACCCTAACCCTGAAAAAAGCAAAAATCGTCGGAGTCGGGCTCCTTTGAATGCTTTAATTTTGGATTAGAGACACAAAAATGAACCTGATTTTTCTCAGGTTCATTCTTCAAAACCCGACCCGACCCTAAAAAAAAGAAGAAGAAGCTAAAATTGTCAGGGTCGAGTTTCTTTGAATGCTTTAGTTTCAGTTAGAGATTCGAACATAAACTTGATTTTTCTCAGGTTCATGTTTCAAAACCCAACCCCGACCCTAAAAAAAGTTAAAATAGTCGGGGTCAGGTTCTTTTGAATGATTTGGTTTCTAGTAAGAGACCGAACAAGAACTTGATTTTTCTCGGGTTCTTGTTTAAAAATTCGACCCCGACCACAATCTAACCCGACTAGTTTGGGTTGAACCAAGTCGGTTTCGAGTTAGGACATTGGGTCGATTGGTTTTAGGTCACCCCTAAGATTGGGAGAGACAGGTTAGGAAAGAAGATTCACTAGTTTCAAAAAGTAAGCCACTTATAGGAAAGTGGAGCTATCAAGGGCAGTTCACAGGTAATGGCGGTAGGCTGGTTAATCGGCACCACCACCGGTACCAGTATCGATAGCTACCCTTGCTTAGTAGCAGGGGTGGTATCGGTTGCCATTTTCACCTATTAGGCGGTGGCAGTGAAACTGCCCACAGCTGGGCGGTTCACTGCCAAATAGTGTTTTTTTTTAATAGATGCTACGATGTCGTTTTATTTAATAGTGACAGTTAGGGTTCCCCCCCTCGATGGCTCCCTCATTTCACAGCCCTCATTCGCAGTCCGCCCCTCCCTCATTTCTCCCCCTCCCCCTTGACAGCTTGACTCTCTCTCTCTCTCTCTCTCTCTCTCTCTCGACTTTCATCTGTCTTCTCCGCCTCCTTCAGCTGCCGCCGGCCGCCATGCAACAAGACAGCTGCTCTCTCTCTCTCTCTCTTTCAACTCTTATCTCTATCTCTTCCTCACGGTAAGTCTCCTTCTCCCTCTACGCCTCTCTCTTTTTCAAACCGCTTGGCTTAATTGAAATTAATCAATTATGGAGTTAAATTTTGATAAATTTTTGTTTCAATTTTTCCCCAATTTCTTATTATTGTGCTTAATTTTGGGCAGGGGCTTGAATTAAGGTGCTTAGTGATTGTGCTTAATTTGGGGCAAGGGGCTTGACCGAGTGTTTAATTGATAATTTATTATCAATTGATTCAATTTTGTGGCTTGAATTAAGGTGAGAAGTGATTGTGCTTAGTTGATAATTTTATAACAGTATTTGAATTTTGAAAAATTCAAGACTAACAGTGTTTAAAATTTTTACAGTTTATCAAAATAAAAAATAAATTGCAATTTGCTAGACTGGAGTGGACCCCTGGTAGTGGTATGTCTCTCTATCTCATTCTCTCTATACAATTCAGTTAGAAAAATTCATTGATTTAATATGCAAAAAATTGCTTTAGGGTTTGGTATTTGGATAATTGTGATTTGTGAAACTGTTGGAGGATGAGATTGAATTGGTTTGGATACTTGTGGTTTGTGAAACTGTTGGAGGATGGGATTGAATTAGTTTTGATAGTTGTGGCTGTGGTTTGTGAAACTGTTGGGAGATGAATTGAATTGGTTTGGATACTTGTGGTTTGTGAAATTGTTGGAGGATGGGATTGAATTGGTTTGGATAGTTGTGGTTGTGGTTTGTGAAACTGTTGGAGGATGAGATTGAATTGGTTTGGAACTTGGATATATGTCATTTTGTGAAACTGTTTGTTTCAATTGGTTTGTGAAATTGTTTATTTTAAATTTGAGGTTATGTTTTGTTTTTCAAAAATCAATTTTTATTTTCAGATTTTCAATGTCTTTAAACTCTAAAGCATACATCGAAAAGGCCAATTTATGCTAACTTCTAATGTGGAGGTGGTTATAATTTAATATGATCACATCTAAAGTTATTAGTTGGCCAACATTTTTACATTTTTGAAAACCAAAGTTTGTTCCCTATTTTTTGTCTAATCACAAGAAGATTGGGACATTGGAGTTGCAACAACATTCAGAGTCTTATGTGTATTATAAGAGGACTTTAGCTAGTCATGTGGATGTTGGTCAAATGTTATTGAATCATGATGTATCGAAGGCGAGTGGTGGCGATGTTGGGGTGATGGGGTCCCTTATAAGTTTGATGAGAAGGCAATTAAGGAGTTGATTGCGAGAATGGTCATTATAGATTAATTGCCATTTGTTACGGTTCAGATGATTGGTTTAGGGCATTGATGCATTATTTGGAACCTAAGTTTAATATGCCTTCGAGGTATACGTTGATGAGAGATTGTATGGTGATATATTTAAGGGAGAAGATAAAGTTAAAGGAGGGGTTTAGAGTGAATAAGTATAGAGTGTGCCTCAGCACAGATACTTAGACGTCAATCCAAAACTATAACTAAAAATTGCATAAGAGGATCTTGTCATTTAAGAGGATCCAAGACCATAAAGGGTCAAGTATTTTAAAGGAATTAGAAGATTGTCTACTTGAATGGCAAATCGATAGGGTGTTCACTATTACGGTTGATAATGCGTCCTCTGATAATGCGACGATGGTCCGATTTAGAAAGAGGCAAATATTTGAAAGTTTGGGTGGTTTGAACTTGAAGGTTGTGTGTGGTCATGAGTTCTTACATTTGAGGTGTCGTGCACATGTTCTCAACTTGATTATCTCGGAGGAATTAAAAGATGTGGACACCTCAATAATTAAAGTCCGCAATATGATTAAGTACGTGAAGTCTTCACTCCAAAGGTTAAAAACTTTCGAAAAGGCTGTTGCAGAAAAAAATATTGCATATGAACAATTTTTTAGTTTTGATGTTTCAACCCGTTGTAACTCTACCTATTTTATGTGGAATGTGGCTGAAAAGTACCATAAGGCCTTTGATCATATGATGGTATTGGATGGACACTTTGTTATTTATTTGCAACAGGATGGGCATGGGAGACAGGGATTGAGTCCACCTACGTTTGAGGATTAGGATGTCATTTTTCATGCTATAAAATTTTTGAAGTTATTCTATGAGGTGACTTTGTGGGTATCGGGATCGAACTTGGCTACCTCCAATGTATTCTTTGAAGAGTTGGCTAAGATTACTAGACATATCACCAACTATAGATCTAGTGGGCATAGGATGCTTATGGATATGGCAACAAAAATACAGGCGAAGTATGATAAGTATTGGGGTGATTTAAAGAAGGTTAATGAGTTTCTATTCATTGTAGCGTTGCTTGATCCTCGATACAAGTTCGGGGTGTTGGAGTTTTGGTTCAAGAAACAATTGGGGAAGGAAAAGGAGGAAAAGTGAAGAATGTATTGGAGCGAATGTTTACTGAGTATAGTAGTGCCTAATCTACTAGTAGTGGTAGTGGTACTGCCACTGCTCCTCCTCATGATGTTGTTGATAGCACTATGCCTGTGATGAAGACGGAGATGACTTTGATTAATGGAGAATTTCTCAGAAGATGTTGAAGTCCAAATCTGAGATTGAAAGGTATATATCTAAGGGAGTTGAAGAGAAGACTCCAACATTTGATATTCTGAATTGGTGGAAGGCGAATTTTGCAAAGTTTCCAATTCTTGCTCACATAGCCTGTGATATATTGACAATTTCCATCACCATTGTGCCTTCTGAGTTGGTGTTTAGTACTGGAGGTCGGATCTTGGATCATTTCAGGAGTTTGTTGGCTCCAAAGACTGCAAAATGATTAATATGTGTATAGAATTGGTTGAGAGGTGACTCTATTGTGGGACTGGTTGAGGCCCAATTGCAAGTGTCTGATAACATAATTGAAGATGAAGAGACTTACAGGCTTGATTCAGGTAAATTTATTCTTTGGTTGTTACTTGAATCTTGATGCTCTTAAATCTAATCATTATAACTTGATACTCTTATTTCTTAATTATGTAGAGTTACCTGCTGTGAAGACGGAGATCGAGATGGAGTAGGACGTATGGCGCTAGGAAGTTTTATGTTATTGCACTTGCCCCACCTTTGAGTCATTTTTTATACTCTTGCATTTGGACAATGATATTTTGGTGTATCATATATGTATAGTGTTGTATTTGAGTAATTTTATAGTATTGTATGTATTTGTTGTAGTTTTGTAACTTGTAATTTGTAAGTTGTAATTTGGATTTAGAAGATAGCCAAATTAGGTCTTAGTGTTTTAATTGTGAGAATGATCAATATTGGGTTACTTTTTATTGGTCATTCTAAAAAAAAAAAAAAGTCATATGATAAGAATCTTCATGACTAAAAATAACTATTGTCATGGGGATCAATAATATGGCCTACATTTCAATATTTGGATACAATTTCAACTATATTCCTTTATTTCATAATTTGTTTTAGATTTTTAGACACAAATTACAATTTGTTGCAAAGCTTTACACTCAAATATTTCAAGTCTTTAAGTTTAACATTTGATTAGAAAACACAAAGTTGCTGGAAGGTTTTTGATTGAGCCAGAATATTGCATGTTGAGTACATCTAAAATTAATATAATATTAATTGTTTAATTTTTTAAATATTGGTTTTAGATGGAAAAATGGTTAAGAGGCATAAATCTAAGTTGTGCATTTAATTGCTGAATTTATATGACTTTAGATTGAATTTATTGCACATGCAATTTTCCCCATCTTTAGCTTGCCTATACTTAAGTCATACCGTGTCCAATACATTCTAAAATTATTATTTTTATCATTTGCACTATAATTATTGGCATTGCAATTATTTTATGAATTTAATTTTGTGATATGATGTCATTAACTAATTAAATATTTTTGTGCAGGGTGATAAAATTAATTGCTTTCTGAATTCGCAGACAACAAGAGCAATCTACAGGGACGCATGGCATAGCAAAAGGGATTCATTAATGGCAGTACTGTAATTCTATGAAGAAATGAGAGACTAAATCTCAGTCATTCATCTCTCTTTTCACTTTTTTTTTAACCTAGCATCTTATTCTCCTCCTCCCTATTTTTTTCTAACCTAGCCTCCTTTTCCCTATTTTCTCTCCCTCTCCCTTTTTCTTCTCTTGTTGGCCGACTATTCCCCTATTTAATCTCTCTCTTTTTCTTTTTCCAAATCACAATCTCTCTTTTATTTTTCTAGCAACACTTCTTCCCAACCTATTTTTTCTCTCTTTCTCTCCCTTTTTTCCCTCTATTTGCCGCACAGAGTTTCTTCCTTCATATTTTCTTTTCCTTATTTCTCTCCCTCTTAGCCGAATAAACCCTAGACTTTTCTACTCTCTATTTTCTTTTCAGCCGCCCCTCTCTCCCCCTTTTCTTTTTCCTCCAATATTCTCTCTTGTCCTAAACCCTACTTTTTCTCTCTAACTTTTCTTTATGCATTACTCTCTTCTCTCTCTCTCTTTTCTCTTTCTTCCATTATTTCCTCTTTGCAAAAAAAAAACCTAGTTTTTCTTTCCTCTCTTTATTTTTCTACCGTCACTCTCTTTTCTCTCACTACTTCTCACCTTTTCTTTTCTCTATCTTCTCCCTCAATTTTCTCTCTCTTCATTATTTTCAGTTTTTAGATTAGTTTCTTTTATGCTTTATAATTTCAATGTCTTGTATTTCAATTCCCAGGATTTAGATTTAAGTTTCTAGCTTTTAATTTCCTGTTATTTCTATTTCAATTTTGGATTATGTTCTTGTTGTTTTTGTTGTCTTTTCACTTGAATTTTGGGTTGTAATAAATAATATTATTTAATCCAAGAATCTTGTGCCCTTTTTTATTCCTTGTCATTTAATTATTTTCATTTAAATTCCGTCATTTAATTTTTCATCCTTTACTTATTGTCCTTTAATTTTGTTATTTACTTTCCATCATTTATTTACCGTTGTTTATTTTTCGTCATTTACTTTAATGCTTGTTATATTCTTAGTTTATGTTTTGTATTGTTTTAATTTCGTTACAAACTCTCCAAAATCCAAAAATATGAATCTGAACTGTGTTCAGTAAACGCTTTTTATTTTCTCTTTGTTTCTTTTACTCGAGTTTGAAATTAATCTATTTTCTCTGATAAGACGATCTGACCTTTTGGGCTAATTATTACACGACATAACTCCCATACTTGGGATAGCCTTTGCGCTGCTCATTTTAGAGTTAGTCAGTTTTACGTTTAATTGTAGTAGTAAACAAAAAATACAAGGAAAAATAAGTGTTGCACAGCAAAAGATGGAAAAAAAGAACAAAAAAAGAAAGATAGAAAAGGCAAAAGATGGAAAAAAAAAAAAAAAAAAAGGCCTACAAATAGGGGGCCCAAATGGCAAAAGATGGAGCAAAGAAACCAAAAAAGGCCCAAACAACCCAAACAGTGGCCCAAATGGCCAAAAGAGTGGCCCAACAGGCCCAAAAAACAATCCCAGCGGTGGGGCGGTTAATCGCTACCGCTATCGCTAGCGCCGCCACCGCTGGGCACCGGTAACACCTAGGGCTGCACAACTGAAAATTCGGTCCAATTTTTGGACCGGACCGGTCCAAAATGGTTCGGTTGGACCACTTATAAGTGGTCCAGATTGGTTTTTTTTTTAAAAAAAAAAATTGCTCCATTGAGGCGCTTCACGTGTTCGATTGGCATTACTGAGAGTCTAAGATATTTAAGGTAAAAGTTTTAAGTTTGTATTAACATTTTTTTAAAAAAAAAAATTATTATTTTTATAAATAAATCCGGTCTAGACCTTTTCCCAAAAGGCCTGGACCGAACCGGATATAACCAATTTTCCAAATTTGGTCCGAACCGAACCGGATTTGGGCCATTAAGACCACAAATCTGATCCAGTTTTGTGCTCCGGTCCAATCTGCGGTCCGGTTTTGTTCAGCCCTAATACCATCTGTACCAGTTGCAATATTTTGGTCACCACCCATGCACAACCCTAGAGCTATCTTTTACGGTTGACTGAGTTGAGTTTCGGTTGACAGTATTTTACAAGACTCTCCAAACAGTCGAAATGATGGAAAGTACTTTCTAGAAAGTAAAATATTGTAAAACAAATGGAGCCTAAGTTGAAGTTGACCAGCTCTTTAGATTGAAAGACTCAAAGTAATCTTATACAAAAAATGACGAAGCTAAGCTATCCAGAAAGGACAAAAAGAGAAGTTTAGGTGGAGCAGTAATAAGATATTAAAGTTGTAGTTGCTGTGAATTGAGGAGATTCAGTACAAGAAATTTCATCTTACATGAAAAAAAAAATTTGCCACCAAAAGCTATCATTTTGTCAAGAAAGGTTTTGAGTGAAAGAAAATGATTTTGTCACCGATTTGTCATTATAAGCCCGTTACCAATGATTTTAGGTGAAAAATTATGAATTTCGCGATGCAAACCATCCGAATGAACTAGTTATTCGTACAAATTATAAGTAGGTATAAGTAAATGATATAATCACCACAGTTAGACAACATTAAACAAACTAAGCTCATATCCTAGATTATCTTGATCATATTTGGGATAATCGGATATTAATTTAGTCGAAGTTGGCTTTTGATTGAAAGACACACAAACTAATCTTACACAGAAAATGACAAAACTGACTTATATATCAAGAAAGGACAAAAAGAGAAGTTGACTGAGCTATACAAGTCTTTGTTAAAACAGAATCTACAGTATTGTGGTATTATATATATATTGACGAGCCAGCCACAGCTGTCTTCCAGATCTAGCGATGTTGCAGTACTGTATAATGTTTTGCTACATAAATTGATTTCTTTGGTTGAGAATCGACTCCGACCAAAGCAGAAAAACCTAGTTCATCAGAGGGGGGAAAAAAAATTGGAAAGAAACAGGAGAAAAATCTGAGGAGAATCGTTTACGAAAGCTAATTAATTTCTTTTACGCTTTTAAAGATAGAAGATCGAGTCCCAACAATCTTCTTGCGAAAGTTCATGATGAGACAAAGAAAAATCTATTCCATAAAGGAACAACAGATTCACTTGAAAAATATTGATTTCCCTTGACAGAAAAAACTGTGTATAGACAATTTTGTGCAAAAACTGTATGTAAATGATCATCACAAGGCCGTTATCCATAATTTTTTATTATATACTCGTAATTGGAGATTTTACATTTTAGTTACAGTGTTAGGATTAACACTGTAAATAAAGCACAGACACCTCTGATTGAAAAATAAAAAATAAAATAAAGCACAGAGACCATGACGTGTACACTACAATAACTCATAGTAATTAAGTGTTCGAAAGAGAGAATGTGTATAAGTGGTGGAACCATCGACACTAAACAATTATCCACACAGGAAAATCTTAGCATGAGAAACAAATAAAAAGAAGGGATAAATACCAAATTGGTCCCTGTGGTATTCGAGAAAATCGATTTGGTTCCTGTGAAACAAAAATAATGAAATTAGTCCCCACATTGCTTAACTCGTTTACCGTTGGCCCACCCACTCCAGTTCGTTAACTCCATTGCCAGAACCTACTCCACGTAAGCTAAAAAATGCCACGTTTATCCAACCTGACCTTGCCACGTCAGCCCTTGACTCGTCACCAAAAATTACTTCACCTGATTGTTTTTCCTTTCCAGCGTGACCCCACACTTCACTTACTCATCGAGTGGGGACCTCTTTTGAACCCTAAGCGTTTTGCTGCAAATCCCCAATTCATTTCTTTTCTTTCGAGCATCTTCTTCTATGAAGAAAGCCCTCGTGGTGTCGTTCATCAGGCTCCAAAGAAACAGATAGAGGCTTAGAGAGATACATAACGCACGCAAAAGTCATTTTCGTTTTCCTTTTTAGTATATTTTAATTTTTACCAATTCCCTCGCATCATTTTTGAAACCCGGCGTTGCTTCAAATCTCTCCCCCCTCCTTCGAACTCCAGCTCACACTGCACAAGAAAACTCTAGAACAGAGAGAAAGCTCAGAGAGAAACAGAGCAAATTGGATCAGCAGAAAACAGAGAGCAATATGGGCAGTAACAGAGAGCTCTTAAACAACGAGACCTCTTATTCTTCTCCTTCTTCTTCTTCTTCATTGAGTGAGGCTTTGATCTTCGCTACTGTATGCATCATTGGCCTCCCAATTGACGTGCATGTCAAGGATGGTTCTGTCTATTCTGGACTCCTCCACACTGCCTGTGTCGAAGATGAATATGGTATATCGTCTAAGCTTGCTTTCCATTCTATTGGCTTTCTGAACTTTTGTTGAATGGGGCCGATTCATTTCTGGATTTTGATTTTCTTTAGGAGTTATAGTGGACCCCATTAGAATGCATTTCTTGAAGCAACCTGCACTTTGTTGCAATGCTTGTGCAATATATTGTAAAACTGATCAGCTACCTGCAAATTGTCCAACAAATTATACAGTCAATGAACCCACTCAATAGCTACTTAACAAAAATGAAACAAAAAGGCAGGATGAGGAACAAATGCATGTTTCTCACTAACAGCCTGCCATTGCCTCAAAATAATAGGTGACGGGATTAAACACACTTGCAGAAGTTAAAGATGAGCAATAAAATACCATTGATAAGGAAGGAAAAAAAGACAGACAAGCAGAGACGCTAGGGAACAAAAAGAGAAGCACGAACCTTTTTAGAGGGCAAAACAGAGTGCGTCCATTCCCAGCCTCAAGTTCTATAGGTTTGGAAGTGGGTATGAGGGTTTGAGAAGTGTGAACCGGAGATGCTTTGGAGAAACGTTTAGTGTTGGTGGGGGAAGGTATTAGGTGGGTCAGGCGGGATAAGAGGGCCAAGTGGGAGTGTTTTTTGTGACGTGGCAAGGCCAGGTTGGATAAACAAGTGGTATTTTTTAGCTTACGTGGAGTAGGTTCTAGCAATGGAGGTAACGAACTGGGGTGGGTGGACCAACGACAAACGAGTTAAGGAATATGGGGACTAATTTTATGATTTTTGTTTCACAGGGACCAAATCAATTTTCTCGAATGTCACAGTGACCAATTTGGCATTTATCCCTAAAGAAAAAGTTCAGTACACCGTAATCATAATAGTGAATGTGTATCTGAAGGACAAAAGTGGAGCAATGACATACTTTTCAACAACATCATGCACAAGGACTAGAATACTTGCGTATATTACAAATATTGTAATCCAAAATTGTTCACGATTTGGATAATTCAAGAATTATGGGGACTTAATAAGTATACAAAACACTGTCCGAACGGCTCCCATCTATGTCCAGATGGAGATTGTTGAAGAACAAAATCTTTCCAAAATCGCACACGAGCGAAAGCGAAAATCAACTAAACAAACAACCAAATCACAAACACTTTAGTATATTCACACCATAATTAACTCCAAACTCTAGCACAATACTATTATAAGCAAAATACTCAAAAATAACTAAGAGAACCTAAAATAATCAATGCTTTTCATTGAAAACCCAATAAAAACCCGTACCCACGTACCATAAATGCAATGGGATTCAAAATTCTCCTTAATCTTCTCAGTCTCCAGCTATTTCCTATAATACAATAATTAGCAGAAAAACATTAGCATCATAAGAACGAAAATGAAAATCCAAAAAAGACTCGTTCATGTCCAAACCCCCAAACCAAAAACCAGTTGTCAGTAATGCTCTCTAATATCTCAAAAACCATTGGAAATTGCACAATCGATGACAAAATTAATACGTCACAAATTTTTGATAGGTGGTGTTCGTCACCTAAAAAATGTCTGAACATTTATTAATTATGTCCAGACGTACTTAACGTTCCACAGACTGCACCGGCCAGTAGCTCCAGTGACAAAGTTTCAATTTCTTCACTGAAGTGTGTTGTTTAGTGACACATTTCAATTTGTCATGACTCAAAATTTTTGTTACTAAAAACTAAAATTCTTGTAGTGATTGATGATCCTCAATAAATGAGTCTTGATTTTACCCTTTGATTAAGCCATAAATTAGGGACTTGTCTCTCTTGTGCAATCTCTCTCCCATTTGTTTCAACCCAAATATTTATAGGAATTCTTTTCTTATAATCTAGAAAACTTAAGGCGTTTAAATTGGGTTTGGTTTTGACTTGGTGTACTATATGGATGAACACACTAGATAAAGACAAATATTAAACAAACAAACCCATTTGCTCCATTATTAGATTAAAAAATTATATGAGACTTTGAAATTAGGTTTGGTGATGTTTCTATCATGCCTACGTGCTCATCACCTAACACAATTTGAAAGCCTTATATAATTTGTTAATCAAATAATGGAGCATATGCTTTGTTTGTTTATATTTGTCTTTATTTACTGTGTTCATCCTTATCCTAGCCCCCTTTGCTTCGCATGAAAGTTGAGGGTGAAATTTCTTATTAAAATCAACGTAGATTAGTGACTTGGTATGTTAAAGGCTTTAATATCATCTTGGGTGAAGAAAAAATTTGTCACCACAAGCTATCATTTTGTCAACAAAGGTTTTGGGTGAAAAATATGGGCTATGTTTGAGAGTTACTTTCAAGGTTACTTTTTGATTTTGATTCCAAAACATGTTTCGAATTGATTTTTATTGGAGTTCGTAAAAATAGATCTATAGGCTTAAAATTAGTTTGGAAAGTGTTTTGCATTATATATATATTTATTAGAGTTTGTGAAAAGTTAATAAATATTTATATTTTATTGAAATTCATGAAAAGTTAGACAAATATGATTATATAATTTACACTTTAGTGCATTCGTGAATTGGGATATAAGTCATCGCTTATGTAAATAATTTTTGGACCTACCTAGTTGCAAATGCTCGAACTCACTTGTTGTATATTCTCACCGAATTAAGGAGGCGATTCCATTGGCTATACTACTCGTGCTTGTCCTGGGCCTAATATCTGCCAAGCATCACTATTGCGCATCAGTGTGGGCATCAGTGTTCTTATAGTGACTTAGATTAGGTGCACTTTTTTTTTTTTGAATTCCCGATTATTGCAGTTTCCATTTCGCCAAAACTTTGCCACCTGCCAAAATTTTAAAAATTCATGTTGGTCAAAACTTGTCGCAATTGAGTATCGAAATTGTCCAGATGCAAGAATCACGTCAAATAATTCACATTTGTGGCCTTTGCTACAATGTTAACATGCCTTATAAGTTCACTTTACTAAAAAAAAATTCCCTTGGATCTCTGCTTTTAGATCCTCTTTGCGGTTTTCAATGTGAATTTTAGTGTATAGATATATAGAAGGGAGACACAAATAACTTGCAAATAATATATTAAAGATAATAAAACATATATTATTCGAAATAATCATATAAGAAACTATTCGAATTGTGAGTTTATTGAATTGTTTCATCAACATTGTTGGGTCAAAATCCCCTTTTGACTCTGCACTGGGTATTCCACTATTATTAAGGAACATAATACTGATTAGTGAACAATAACGAAAATGTTCCTTCATATTTATATATATAGAGAATACAATTCACATGGATATAGTAAGTCTGACTTGGGCTGCTTTATTGGTAGTCTTTACAATATTATATACCACTTCTACTAATCGCTCTTAATGCCGCATCTCTTCCGAGACCGGAGCCTTTTATCATGACTTATGCTCGTTGCATACCTTGATCCACTACTGTCTGAATAGCATTTCTTACTGTGGTTTAGGCAGCAAAGGGTGTCCAACACGCGCACTCTTACGTAAACCAATATGCCCATTCCGACGTGAACCAATTCTTGGTATAGGTTTTGCCATGTCTTATCATCTAATAAATATAAGTAAGAGATATATGGATATATCCATTTTATGTCAAAACGGATCTTTTTTTTTTATTATTTGTATATCAGTTCCCTTAGAAAGTCTATTTTATTTTAGAAAGATTATCATTGTCTTTGTTTATGTCTTGGGTTGGAACAAATTACTCGTCCTCATCTACAGATCAAACAACATTTTGTCACAAATTTTACGAATAGGGGCCCTTATTTTCATATTTATCATTCATTAACTTAATTTCTAATTTTTTAATTGGAAGAAAATAATTTCTTGATATTTTTAACTTTCGAATTGAAAAGAATATTGAAGTTGAAAAAGAAAAAATAAACTAATTCAGAGTCTATAAATTATATATCCTTTGGTTAAATCATAACAACTTATTTTAATTTTCGCACATGGCTCGCATGTTAGGATCCCCGGTCAAGGACTCAAAAACAATCACCAGCTCCTCCACGCGATCCGCTCCAACACCACAATCGATCCTCCCGAACCGTTTCCAGTAACACACGAGCGTGGTAAATAGGATCTAACACACAAGAAATGAAGAATACCTCACTGTTATTACGAAAAACGTGGTCTAAGGATTATTAGTCCTTCGAACCACAAGAACACTCGTACAAGGGTTATTAGCCCAAGCACGCCCAACTCAAGAGGTTATTAGCCCCAAGTCTACTGGCATAAACGTGTCTATGCCTGGCCAACACTCACAAGCTCTCTAAGCTTACAAAACACAACTCTCTGAATGAATGACTACTAATGCTCCTGAGGGTGCTTATATAGGCATCCTCAGGAGCTTACAAAATCCTACCAACCCAATCAAATCTCCAAGATTCTAAGGAAACAATTCCTAGAATCAAGGAGATTTGACGATACATGCCTAAAACAACTCAACTGAAAAGGAAAACTAATCTTCTAGAGTTTAGAAGAAATATCCTAAATCTAGAAGATATGATTTATTCAATCACTCACTACAAGGAAATCAATCTCTGAAGATATCTCCATAAAGCACTTGATCTCGCCGTCGTCTCTGCCCTACACGGTGGCGCCGCCGCCATTCTCCTCCATGGGTGGTGATGCTCCTCGACTCCCCAGGCCATGCTCATCACATCCCGCCGGTCACCGCTAAGGGTGGTGGTGTTCCGCCGCCGGTGGTGGCTGCTGTGGGTAGCCACTCTTGATCATCTGCTGCTGGTTGGCTTGGCTGGTGGCCAAGGTCTTGCTGTGGCACTATGTCAAGGCAAGTCTCGGCGCTGGCCATGGGCTTGCCATGGCATGTCTGCGGCTGGCTGGCATGCCAGCATGGGCATTGCTGGGCTGTCATGACTTGTCAGGGGTGTTGGTGCGCCTCGCTTGCGCACGCGCTGATGCCATGGCATGTCTGTGGTGCTTTGGCCGCGCGCTATGGGTGTGTCATGTGCTCCTGCCATGCGCGCTGTGGGCATGTCAGCCCCATGGTGTCACTGCGCCGCATCTCGCAACTTATCCTCCCACTCGTGGCCGTGTAGGCCATGGTCTTCACTTGGGATCCTTTCATTCCCCCTTCCATGAAGTGTACCCTTGTCCTCAAGGGTAAAATTTGGGAACCTTAAGGCTATGTCATCATAATCCTCCCAAGTTGCTTCCCCTCTAGGTAGCCCACTCCACTGAACCAATACTTTCCAGATCTTCCTTCTAATCCTCCCCGTGGCACCATCTTGTATTCAAGAATCTTTGCGGGTTGTAGTAGCATTCTTCCTTCCTCATCGAAGGAAGGCAATTCCTCTACAATCAGCTAGGATCCCCAACTCGTCTCTTGAGGAGAGACACATGAAACACCGGGTGAAGTCTTGAGGTTGGTGGTAATTCCAACCGATATGCAACTACTCCAACACGGGCAGCCACCTTAAATGGCCCATAGTACCTCTTCTCAAGCTTGTGCTTGCCTTTCTCTTCATTGTCTTTTGGCCATATGGTTGAAGCTTCAAGTACACAAGTCCCCGGGCTCAAATTCTTCTAGTCTTCTCCCTTTGTCATAATATTTCTTCATGCTCGATTGAGCCTTCTTAAGCTCTCTTTTCACCTTAGCTAGGATCTCATCTCTAGTGATCAAGGCTTCCTCCACCTCTGCATTCTTAGCCGTGCCCTTCTCATAAGTACCAAAGTAGGAGGCTTCCTCCCATACACAACTTCAAATGGGCTAAGTGTGATGGAAGAGTGGTACGTTGTATTATACCAATACTCCGCCCATGACATGTATTCCATCCACCTTGCTTGCTCATCGTGGCAATAGCATCGCAAGTATTGCTCTAACGTACGGTTGACCACCTCGTTTGGCCATCGGTCTGCGGATGGTATGAAGAACTTGTCTTCATTTTGCTCCCTTGTAGTGCAAACACTTCCTTCCAAAGGAGCTCATGAACACCCGATCCCGGTCCGTCACTATGGTTCTAGGGAAACCATGGAGCTTCACCACGTTATCCACAAAGGCCTTAGCCACACTCTTCATAGTAAATGGGTGCTTAAGGGGTATGAAGTGAGCATACTTACTTAAGCGATCGACCACCACTAAGATCACTTCGTACCCTTGACTTGTGGGCAAGCCCTCCACAAAATCCATGGACAAGTCTTCCCATATAGCTTCCGGTATGGGCAAGGGCTGCAAGAGACCCGTAGGGGCCCTCGTATCATGTTTGGCCTTTTGACATACGTCACATTCAGCCACCCACTTCTTCACGCTCTCTTTAGGCCCTCCCAATAGAAGAAATGCTTGACCCTCATATAGGTCCTAAGCCACCCCGAATGACCACCTTCTTTGCTATGGTGGAAGTGAGTGAGAATCTCCTTCCTCAAGTTTGGCACGTCGGGCACATAGACATAGGACTTGTAGTAGATAAGCCCATCCGCAATTTGAATCCGGTCACCCCATCACATGGGCTCTCAAGCTTCTCTATGATCTCTTGAGACCTCGCATCCAACTCCACGGCCTCTCTAAGCTTGTCCATATCCTCCATTCAGCTCCACTCAAGGCACTAAGTTCGGCCTCATCTTCATAAAGAGTCCACATCATTGGACTTCCCTCCTTCCTTGATAAAGCATCAGCCACTTTATTCTCCTTGCCGGGCTGATATACAATGTCATACTCGAATCCCAAAAGCTTCACAAGAAACTTTTGTTGCTCGGCGTCACGATCTTTTGCTCTAGCAAGTGTCTTAATGCTTGTTGATCGGTCACGATAGTGAACTTTCTTCCCAAGAGGTAAGGTCTCCACACCTTCACCGCATGCACGACCGCCAACATTTCTCTTGCATAAGTGCTCCATGCCTTCTTCATTGGCCCTAAGGCCTTGGAGATATAAGCAATGGGCCTCCTTTCTTGAGCTAGCACCGCCCCAATCCCTTCTCCACTTGCATCAATATACACTTCAAATGGTTTCTTGAAGTCGGCAAGGCCAAGACGGGTGTCTTGGTCATGGCTCTCTTCAAGTCCTCGAAATCTCTCCTTCCATCTTCGGTCCACTCAAAGCCCCCTTTTTCAGCATAGAGTAAGTGGCTTGGCTATCAATCCATAGCCTTGCACGAACCTTCGATAGTAGCCCGTCAAACCAAGGAATCCTCGCAAGGCCGACACATCCTTGGGTAAGGGCCAATCCACCATAGCTTCCACCTTTCGCTGGTCCACCTTCACTCCTTGGCCCGAGATGATGTGGCCAAGGTACTCCAGCTCTTCTTGCATAAAGGCACATTTGGAAGCCTTGATGAAGAAGTGGTGCTCCTTCAAGATCACAACACTCGCTCCAATTGCTCCAAGTGTTCCTCCACACTCTTCGAGTACACCAAGATGTCATCGAAGAACACCAATACAAACTTTCTCAAGAACGGCTTGAATATGGCATTCATAGCCGCTTGGAAAGGTCGAGGGGCATTACACAGCCCAAAAGGCATCACTAGGTACTCATAATGGCCGGAATGAGTCCTAAATGCCGTCTTGTGGGTGTCTTCCTCCTTCATCCGGATTTGATGGTATCCGGCCCTTAAATCTAGCTTGGTGAACACATGAGCCCCATGCAACTCATCAAGCATCTCATCCACCGTAGGTATGGGAAATCTATCCCTCACCGTTGCTTCATTCAGTGCTCGGTAGTCGGTGCAAAAGCGCCAACTTCCATCTTTCTTCCTCACAAGCAACACGGCGATGAAAAGGGACTAGTGCTTGGTCGAATCAAGCCACTAGCCAACATCTCCTCCACTTGTCTTTCGATCTCACCCTTTTGAAAATGAGCATACCGGTATGGTGGCACATTCACCGGCTTACTCGCATCTTTCAACACAATGCGATGATCAAATTCTCTACTTGGTGGCAATGAGGTAGGTACCTCCAATACTTCCTTGTGTCTTTCCAAAATCCGTCCTCACACCTTGGGGCAGCTCCTCATTCCATCACTATGCTTCTCTTCTTGCTCTTCATCTCCTCGGTTTTGGCCCATCACTATGGCGAAGCAATGAGCCCCACCCTTGCATAGCTTCTCGAACATATTGGCCTCGCAAGGCCTTGGCTCTTTTGATGCTAGAGCTGTCCACGTCCTCTTCTTCCCTCCAAGCTTGAACTCCATAGTCATCTTCTCGTAGTCGTGACAACCTTTGCCAATGCCTCTTAGCCATGCATTGCCCAAGACCACATCTAGCCCCACCAAAGAGAGTACATGAAGATCAGCCGCTATACGGACGCCTTGGACATTCATCTTCACGGTTCTCACTACCATCTCGCATCTTAGCTTTTCACCATTTGCCACCTTCACATCGAATGGTCTACTTCTTCTCCATGCAATCCCACCTTAGAAAGGATGCGGGAATTGATGAAGTTGTGGGTAGACCCACTATCCACCAATAATGTTACTTCATGCTTACCAACCCAAGCCATAAGTCGCATGGTTGAGGGCTTTTGTACCCGGACATGGCATTGAGGCTCAACTCGGCCTCCTCACTTTCCTCATCGCTAGAGGACTCCTCATGCCCGTGCTCTTCCTCACTTGTCTCCCCCACATGCTCCTCCTCTACCTCGATCATACACATGACCTTGGCTTTCTTGCATTGGTGATCCGGCTCCACTTTTCACCACATTTGAAGCATAAGCCCTTCTTAATGTATTCATCAAGCTCCTCACGACTAAGCTTCTTGACTTCCTTCCCTTTGCTCCTTGAATCTCCCGTAGTCACCTCCTTTCCCTTCCAAGACCCCGTGGAATACAAGGGTTTAGAAACCTTGTTAGCCACTTGGTCCTTGACATGTCTTTTCTCGAAATGATGACTTCTTCAAGGATTTCAGCCATCCTCATTGCTTCTTGCAGCCTAGTGGGCTGCTTCAACTTGAGCTCCTTGGCAATCCATGGCTTTAGCCCATCCACAAAAGTGCCGATAAGTGCCTCCTCAGACCAACCCCTCACCAAGGTTTGGAGTTGTCGAAATTCCTCCACATACACATGCACCTTGCCTTCTTGCTTGAGCTTAGCTAGTTGGCCATGATGGTTGATAATGGGCGAAGGGCCCAAATTGCATAAGCAGCTCCCTCTCGAATGCCGTCCACCCGAGCCTTCTTCCTTCCTTCTCATATTGGGCCCGAATCCATCTCCACCATTTGCTTGCCTTCCCATCAAGGAAGAAACATGCGTGGCTACTCTCTCCGCCCTTGGTACTTCATAGACATGAAAATAGTGGTCCGCCTTATCGAGCCACTCATGAGGGTCACCACCATTGAACTTAGGGAAGTCAATCTTTGGTCTTCTTGGTCCTCGGTTGTTAAACCGATTTCCATCATCATTTTCATAGTCACCTCCACGTAATGTGGCCTTCTAGGTCCTCGGTGGTTAAACCGATTTCCTTCATCTTCATCATAGTAGTTGTGGCCTTTTTGCGGTCTCTCATGTCTTCTAGCATCTCCATGGATCCAGCCATAGGGCATTTCCTCCCCATACCGACTCCCACCGAATCTTTCCTCCGTCCTTGCATGGTCATCAACATCATGGTCGGACTCCTCCTCTCGCAGCCACCTCTCCACTACCTCGTGCTCATTCTCCACACGTCCAGCCAAACTAAGAGGTCTAGGCTCTCCCCTTGTGGACTCGAAAATGTGAGTTTCTCTCCCATCAACAGGCTGCTCCTCTTCCACCCTTGGGGGTTGTAAGCGGTTGCCCCCATTCGGTTCTCCTCCAAGTCTTGCCAATATTGCTTGCAAGTCTTGTCTCATGCCTTCCACCGCCTTCATGTTCTCCTCCGTAGCATTAGTGACTGAAGTGATGGCTCCTTGCATGTGAGCCATGCTAGTAGTAGTCTCTGCCATCTTCTCCTTCATCCAAAGAGGGATGACTCCAAAGCTTCAAAGCGGTCTCGGTTGGATGGAAAAGTACTTGATCCGGTCTCCATTGGAATATGGGCTGCAACAATAAGTCCAACCTTGGGTTCTCTCCAAAAGAAGATCGAACCCCTCCTCCACCAAGAACGTAACAAGAACAAACTAATTCCAATCTTGGGTTCTCTCCAAAATGAAGATCGAACCCCACCTCAAATAATATTTTCCACCAAGAACAAACAACTTCCAACTACAACAATTCCAACAAAGAGAATCAAAGTAAGGTTTGCTCGTGTTTACCTCACTTGAAGTGTAGAGATCTTCAAGCAACTCCTCTCAATGAAAGCACCAATTTGTTAGGATCCCCGGTCAAGGACTCCAAAACAATCACCAACTCCTCCACGCGATCCACTCCAACACCACAATCGATCCTCCCGAACCGTTTCCAGTAACACACGAGCATGTAAATAGGATCTAACACACAAGAAATGAAGAATACCTCACTGTTATTACGAAGAACGTGGTCTAAGGATTATTAGTCCTTCCGAACCACAAGAATACTCGTACAAGGGTTATTAGCCCAAGCACGCCCAACTCGAGAGGTTATTAGCCCCCAAGTCTAGTGGCATAAACGTGCCTATGCCTGGCCAACACTCACAAGCTCTCTAAGCTTACAAAACACAACTCTCTAAATGAATGACTACTAATGCTTCTGAGGGGTGCTTATATAGGCATCCTCAGGAGCTTACAAAATCCTACCAACCCAATCAATCAAATCTAAATAAAATCTTTAAGATTCTAAAGAAATAATTCATAGAATCAAGGAAATTTGACGACACATGCCTAAAACAATTCAACTGAAAAGGAAAACTAATCTTCTAGAGTTTAGGAGAAATATCTTAAATCTAGAAGATATGATTTATTCAATCACTCACCACAAGGAAATCAATCTTTGAAGATATCTCCATAAAGCACTTGATCTCGTCGTCGTCTGTAGCCCTACACGGTGGCGCCGCTGCCATTCTCCTCCATAGGTGGTGATGTTCCTCCGACTCCCCAGGCCATGCTCGTCACATCCCGCTCGGTCACTGCTAAGGGTGACAGTGCTCCGCTGCCGGCAGTGGCTGCTGTGGGTAGAGACTCTTGATCATCTGCTGCTAGTTGGCTTGGCTGGTGGCCAAGGTCTTGCTATGGCACTATGTCAAGGTAAGTCTCGGTGCTAGCCATGGGCTTGCCATGGCATGTCTACGGCTGGCTAGCTGGCATGCCAGACATGGGCATTGCTGGGCTATCATGGCTTGTTAGGGGTGTTGGTGCGCCTCACTTACGTGCGCGCGCTGATGCCATGGCATGTCTGTGGTGCTTTGGCCACGCGCGCTATGGGCGTGTCATGTGCTCTTACCGCACGCGTTGTGGGCATGTCAGGGCGCCCATGAGTGTCACTGGCGCCACATCTCGCAACTTATCCTCCCACTCGTGGCCATGTAGGCCATGGTCTTCACTCTTGGGATCCTTTCACCGCGCTTTGCGTGACAACACGCGCGAGCCATGCACGCTGGAATTTCCACCACACATTGCTCGAGTGAGCGATGCATGCTGGAATTTTCAGCGCACACTGCTTGCGCCCTGCGCGCCAGATACCAAGAGAAGAAACCATACTCAAGTAACAAGTGACCATGTAAATACAACACTAGTTGCCATTGGAGTACCACAGAAAGCTGAATTTATTGCTTACATCGTCACAAAAGAAATCAATAAATAATACTTATGTTTCTAGGCCAATAGATATACTTAACACAAACATCCCAACATCCAAAATCCTAAAATTCTAAAATAGAGATTTAAGCGAAATGTGAGTTCAATCTCTACAACAGTTTGACTATTGCGGTTTCATCAAATTATTCACATTAGCCAAGAGGAATAGGCTTTCAGTTTTTTCTTGTCGAAATGTTCAAATTTTCCTTGCTCACCAGGGAACAAATAAACAACCATCCTTGTGTCACCCATCTAACTCTAAAGACCAAAAGGCTAGTGACCAAAGCTCTATTACCCCCAAAAGGAGCAGTAAAATATTATACCAGAAAGAGTACAATGGCTTACCTGCGAATCGATGTAGAATCATAGAAGAAGACCACAAGCTAGATCAGAGTATTGAAGTGTGGGAATGAGGAGCGAGATCGTGCTGGGGAGAACGATCAGAGGGGCGAAGTGTTCTACCAGAAAAGACCGGCGAAATCGTGAAAGAGAGAGAGGGACTAAGGGATTTGGGGGGAGAATTGACGTGGCAAGTTTTATTTAAAGATGTGTTCTATTTGAATGAGACTGGGTTGAATGGCTAACACGCAATTTTTCAGCCTGAGCATTGGAAATAATTTTCATAGGGCCGAGAGCAAATTATCTGGACTCCGTAGGGGCCAAATTGAATTGTTTGGTCTTCGAAAAGGGTATCCAAGGATTGAAAATGTCAAAATGAGATATTTTCTGAGTTCTCAAACATAGCCATGATTTTGTCACCCGGTTTGTCACTATAAACTCGTCACCAAAGATTCCAAATAAAAAATTATGAGTTTTGTCACATAAACCCATAGGAAAGCACCAGTTATACAAACAAATTATGATTAGGTATAAGAAAACGTTATAATCACCACAGTCAGACAACGTTAAAAAAATGAAGTTCATAACCTAGATTATCTTCATCTTTGGGGTAATCGAATATTAAAGTCACAGTTGACTTAAATTAAAGAAAGACACAAATCTTATATAGAAAATGACGAAGCTGAGCTTTCCAGAAATGACAAAAAGAGAAGTTCAGGCTAAGGTGTAATTAGCTATTAAAGTTGTGGGTGCCGTCAATCGGAGAGATTAACACTACGAGAAATTTCATCTTTGGTGACAAAAAAAAATGATTTTGTCACAGTTTGTCACCATAAGCCAGTCACAAAAGATTTCAGGTGACAAATTATAAGCTTCATCATTCAAAACCATCCGGATGCACTAGTTATGAATAAGTGTAAGTACATGATATAATCACCACAGTCACACAACATTAACAAACGAAGCTGATATCCTAGATTATCTTCATCTTTGGGGGAATCAAATATTAAATTCGCGGTAGACTTGGATTAATGAGAGACACAAATCTTATAGAAAAAATGATGAAGTTGAGTTGTTCAAAGAGGAAAAAAAGAGTAGTTCAAGCTGAGCTGTAAACAAATATTGAAGTCGCAGTTACCGTCAATTAAGGAGATTCACTACGAGAAATTTCATCTTTGGTGACAAAAAATTTGTCCCCAAAAGCACATTTTGATATCAAAGGTTTTGGATCAGAAAATTGATTTTATCACCTAGCTTGTCAGTATAAGCCAGTCACCAAAGATTTAAGGTGACAAAGTATGAGTTTCATCACGCAAAATCGCTTGGACGCACCATTTATAGGTCTGAACGGTTTTCCGTTCGATCCGTCACGCCTCAGTTCTTTCACTTCATTGTCACTGAATACACACTCATGCCTACGTAATCATCACCTCAGACATTTTAAAAGCCTTATTTAATTTGTTAAATAGATAATGGAGCGTATAGGTTTGTTTGTTTAGTATTTATCTTTATCCATTGTGTTCATCCTTATCCTATCCCCCTTGACTTCACATGAAAGTTGAGGGTGAAATTTCTTATTAGAACCAACGTAGATTAGTGACTTGCTATATCAAAGGCTTATTAGTCCTTGGGTATAGTTGGATCTCAAACTGGTCCTTAGGTATAGCTGGATCTCGAATTGGTCTTTCAGATTTATTTCGTCCTAAACTAGTTTCTAGGAAATCCTTCGTGTCCTAGAGTATTCATTCTCTCAACTCGATTGGCCGTGTTTACGAGATAAATCCCATGCGGCTAATGGGTACATATTACTACCGATCGCAAACAGCCATGTATCTTCAAGACACTCAAACTGTCAAATTGGACAGGTGGCTGTTCATTTAAAATTCACATCAAACTATTTATGCCACCTAAACCTAAAACACCAACTCATAACACCATGTTGGACACGTATTTTGTAAAGACAACGCACTCCCGAATGACTATAGGCCATGTGGCTGCTTGCTATTGGTGGTGAAGTGCCTGCATGAGCCACATGTAACTTATTATGTTAACGGGGCTAACCGAATTAATGAATAACTACTCCAGGACATAAAGGATTCTTTAAGAATTAGAATATAATGAAATAAACCCTGAGGAACGGTATGAGATTTGATCATGCATACCTCAGGGACTATTTGTCTAATTAAGGCTATATTAAATCATGTGTATTTTCCTTTTTAAGGAATAGACTTGATTTGGGCCAAGTTTGCAAACCAAGATTTTTTGATAATTTTAGAAATGTTGTTAAAATTTCAGTTGAATAGAGTTTTATTAGTTTTTGAGAAAAAATAGTGAAAAATAAAATTGTAAAGAAGTGGGTGAAAAAGTGAAGGAAAAAATGATTTCAATGAATTTTTTTATGTTTATTATAATAAAAAGAGATTATTTGATAAAGGGAGATAGATTATTTTGAAGTTTTTTTGTTATTATTTTTTGTTCATATTTTCTCAATATTTTAGGTTTTCAAACACTACTATTTTCCAATTGAAAGTTGCTATATTGGTTGGCGCATTTTAATTAACATAAGTGAAATTTTTTGGGAGACGTACAAAAATTTTTTAGCTTTTAAAAAATTTTCCTAGAGAAACGAACCGGTTTTGAACCTTCAAACCACGAACTGAATAGTTGGCCTGTCGTTTGAGGTCCTTATCATATGTATTCAATCTTAGGCAAATAGGTTTTGGATTTAGAACTTGAGCGGAAGTTGACTTAAGATTGAAAAACACACAATTTAATCTTATACAAAAAAACGATGAAGCTGAGCTGTACAACTCGTTGTTCAATGAGGATTTACAGTATTCTGGTAATATTGAGGAGCCAGCCACAGCTGGCCACCTGATCTATTATAATCTAATCTAACCTGATTTAAAAAAATTGCAGCAGCACTGTACGTGTCCAAAGCAAACACGATTCAATTCACCGCATATTACAAAAAACCACCCTATGTCGAATTGTTCATGGACAAATATTTGATATAGTCCACAAAAGACCATACATTCATTATACCTTCAGGATAATAGAGATCCCTTGAAAAAATCCTAGTCCACCAAACCTGCCACCCAAACTTATGTTTCGGAAGCAAAAATTTTAAGAATTTTGAATTTTTAAGATAAAATTTTTAGTTTGATTTTTATAGGGATTTGTAAAAATTTGATGAAAAAGTTCAAAAATAAAGAGAGATAGATTTGATGAAATTTTTTAATGAAAAAATAATATAATTTGTTAAAAAATAAAGAGAAATATGATTTGATATGATTTTTTTTAATCATAAAAGTATTGAAGTTGGTGTGAAAATGTGTTGAAATTTTTGTAAAAATTTTGTGATTTTATTATTTGGTTATCAAATCTTGAAATGTCATTTTGATGAGGTTACAATTTGGTGGCTCTCACCATTCTATCGTCCACATGATAAGCTTAATGTGTAAAACTACATAAAAAAATTATAATATCTTTTTTTATAATTTAACATTTTTATTCAATTTATGACTTACTAATTTAATTTATTTTTATAATTATAACTTTTATTAAGATTTAGATAGCTACATGCCACGTGACCATACAATATTGCAAGCATAATCTAAACTTAAACAGTGATTTGTTAATTTTAAAACTCATGTGTTTAAAATTCTATAGAACTCAGATAATAATTTTGAAATTTCCCTTTATCAGACAAACCCAATAAGTGTCAACGATCATTTTGTAAACCCCAAGGACAATATTTTCAAATGGGTTTTTGAATCAAAACCCAAGGAACAAATGAGTACTTAATCCTATTAACTTTATGTTAATAATTAAGTATTTATATCCCGTGACGATTCAGAATAGCAACAAGGCGGTACTTTCTTCATTGCAGGGTATGTGGCTCTAAGACGATAATTCAGCTGGATATGGTACATAGGAGAATCATCAAAGTTGTCAAACAGCAATCACCAAACCTTTTTTTGTAATTAAAAAATCGAAAACTTTAGAGATGCGATAAAATAAAAGAACTGTTCAGAAGCTCCAAAAAGGAGATTTTTAGAGTTCGAATGGTCGACTTCGTTGTATTTGAAGCCACCTTATATACATTGTCTGCATCCGTACATGAATCGCAATGGCGAAGGAGCACAAATCTCCATCAAACAATTAGCCGATTCTTTACATAGCCACCCGTCATTACACCCCAACATTAACTGCAAAACTCTAACCAACAAACTCACTATTCCATGCCAATCCAGATGGATAAGTATTAGACCAGCACAAAACTTTCACTCGTTTCAAAATAAGCTGGTCTTAAATTTTTCTTTTATCCAAAGACAGTTTAAAGTATGCATAATAAAATGGACAAATTGCAATACAAGAAAATTCCAAAGATGGAGTGGTGAAACGGATATACCATACAAGAAAAGCAAAAAGGGACCTGCTCAGAGTGCCATCTCAGCCTGAAGTGCAGCCAGTTCATCTTCCTCAGCTGTACGCTTTGGCACAGGACGATTTCGTTGTTGGCCAACAGGGACCTGCACCGGAGCTGCAGGAGCAGTTGTTGCTGGCTGAAGAAGCTGTTCTTCCAGCTCAGCACCTTCCAGCTCTTCGAGTTCTGCTTCCAGTTCATCCTGCAATGACAAAAAGGTGTAGTGTCTCCAGCATAGAATAATAAAGCTCAACTAATGGTTCCAAAGAGAGAACAAAACGTGCTTTCTTTCTTGGCAGCGACTAGACCCAATACAAATTTGCAAAAACATCAATAGATCAATAACCTCATCAAAATCGGCTGCTGCACCAATTGGAGCTGACAATGCTTCCTGAATCTGTTTCATGTTTTCTGTCTGCTCGTTGATCTCATCCATGGTCTTGTCCACATCATCAATATTCCTGTCAAATGGGAAGATGATTGCAATCAAACAGCTAATGAATATCAAGTGGCAGCAATAAGAATAACTAGAAACAGTTCCAACAACAATCATTTTAGAGAGCTTCGTTGAAAGCATTTAAGGGAAAGCAGGCTTCCATTGAGGCTTAGGATAGGATCTATGGAGTCAGCTTCCATATCAAAATGAAAATTGCTATCAGACCATGAATCCAAGAATCACCATGTTTAATGAAGCTATTAAAAAGTGTATGAAGAACAAATAGCCAGATAAGAAATAAATTAATAACAAATACAGAATAAAACTGATTATACTACATACGTGGCCTTTTGCATTGCCTTCATTGCAGAAGCTCCAGTTCTCAATGCATCTACAGTCTCTGTAGTAGCCTTTGCACCTTCCAACAGTATCATCTGCAACATTTATACAGGACCAATTCTAGTGTCATCCCATCCACCAAACAAGAAATAGATCTGATCTTCCCTTCCTCTCTCTCATTACTGTCTAAAGTACTAGTAAATAAATTTATATAAAGCACACCTGGTCATGGATACGCAATTGGAAATTTCCAAGTTGCTCTATCTGCTGCTCGTATAGCCTCTTCCTCTTCAAACATTGTATAGCCGCTACATGACAGCAGGACAAGTTAGATTCCCACCCATTAACAATGCGAATTTGCCAATGAGGCATGAAAGATCCAAAATCCAAAATAATTGGGTTCAACCATAGCACTTGTTCATAGTATCCAACTCAGACGATATCAAGAGACTTTATCATCAAGATTCAGAAATTAAGACACAATACAAGAACGTCAACAACAACATCGTCTTTCATTCTCCAAGAATTCCGAAGAAACATAAATATATCAATCTTTGACATTTGAGTAATGCTTTCTAATATCACAGGACCATATCCAATATTGACAAATTCCTAACAAAACAATGATTGAGAACTGCAGTGGTGAAAATTTGAATGCGAAGGACCCTCAATGTGAAGTTCCTCAAGCTTCGGATTCAAGCCACATATAGTTCAGTATATTCATTCTGTTACACTACAATATCGGCTCTGCATGATAAAACCAACAGGAGTCTCATCAGAAACAAGCAGCTTTAAGTGTACTCAGTCTACATAGCAAAGTAGAAAAGCGGTATCATTTTTCTTATATAATCCAAAACTTAATCCTCAATTGAGTATACACACATTACACAACTGCAACTCTTTATGCTGGAAACTTCAATGGAATTCCTTGCTACAACAATTCAAGATGAAATCCAACAACAGAAAGCTAAAATTCTCCAGACAAGACATGAATGCGCTATCCAACCATACCCCTTTTGTTCTTAGCTCTTGTGAACTCCTTGGCCTTTTCAACCTCTCCAGCAGCCTTTTTTACAAGTACTTTCTCCTTTTTCTCTAGCATTTCAAGAGTCTATACATTTTGGGGAGTAAAGAGGTAAAGCAAATTAGTGATCAATCATAAAGTTAACAAATAAATAGTTAACTATACACAACAACAAGAAACAGTACCAATTAGCAAACTGATCGCAAAATCAATGCAATAACACAACCAAGAAGTTCTATGCTTTATCTATGAATCAAGCAACTTCAAAAAAAGAATCAATACAGTAGCTGCTGCAATAGAAAAAATCAGCAAGAAATGAGTAAATACCAACGAACTTTCTTTTGTTCCTCAAAGTTTTTTTCCTCCCTAACATCAACTCTTTTTAGAACTTCCTTATTGGTCACATAGTTCGAATATGAAAACAACTTCTTCAAAGCACTAAATTCCACAAAGGCCAATTACAGATCTCATTCAACTTCAGGGCATGAGGATAAAAAATATTTGGGCACTCTTTTGAATTGCTTATCTAACATAGCTTTGGTTTCAGTTGACAACTACAACTTCAAAATTTTCCAGAGTACCCCAAGAAAATCAAAGAATTGAACATTGACAGACTATCATCCGAAAATGTTCACTCAGTTGCTCATTCCTGAGTCTTATAATTGTTTCCCTGGCGTCTTTTTGTGAAATGCGTAGCAATCAACTTTTGTATTTTCTGTGCTCCATGAATATTCATGCTCCAAAAATTTTCATCATTTATGTAAACACATCACTGTGCCACAAGATCCATAACAGTTCCTTCAAAAAAGCAATTGAATTTCGCAAACCTTCAATTAAAGGACAGGATGCTTGAATTCTATAAATCCTAAACTGCTCTCATGAATACCTATCCTAGTACAGTGAAGTATACTCCAAATTCCTCAAAGTAAAGATTCAGATTTATCAGATCGGAAATGCACCGAATAAATAATATGTGAATAAATCAAATAACTAATACATCCGCGATCCTGATCATACCTCGTTCAATTTGTCTAACGTAGCTAACGCATTCGTTTCCTGTTTAGGTTTTCCGAAGAGCCGGTTAAACATGGTTGATTCTCACCGATTAAACTGACTTGATCTTCTGCAACAAGATTCCACCAAAAGAAGTAATATTTCAATATACGTGATGGATTATTTCATCACAAAATTCGAAAGAACGGATAACGGAGGAGAATTATGAACATAGTTAGACATGTACGGACCCTATAAATGGAGGTTCTTGCTTGACGAGTGAGGAATCCAATGAGAGATTAGGGCTTTGGATCTGCGAATTATATGAGAGAGAGAAAGAGACGGGTGGTTTCCTTGTGGATTTCTTCGGCGTGTTGGAGATTGGGGATGGGAAGCTGCTTTGCCTTTTCTTCACGTAGTTGTCTGTTGGGAGTCAGCGGCTTTCCACGTGTCAGTGGCCTGTGGAGTGTGGGTCCCGCGATTAGCGAGGTTGTATGCCTTTGATCAGTTTGATTTACCCGGAGGGGTAAAACGATGCCGTTCTCATCCTTCTTCCCGCTACTTCGATCCCTTCGTGTACCGATTTGGACGTTATAGTTGGCTACTCGGAATGACCGACTCGGGAGCGTCTCCCATTCGCAGAGTTTCTTTTTCGGTGGTGCAACCACTTCGACATTGACTTGTTTTGTCGATCTGAATGACTTGGTCTTCTTCTATCTTCCAAAACATCTTTCTGTATATACACACACACACACATAAAAAAGCATCTCACTAGACTCCAAAGTAAAAGAAGCAACCGGATCCACTCTATTTAGCGTTCTGCTACCATATGCTTGGGTATTGAATGTTTTCAACTTTCTTAAAAAATTAACCATAAAAAAAATCTCAAAACTCAAAAATGTTACAACCAACGATCAAAATTTTATAATTTTCTACAGATCCAACAACTTTTTATACAATTTTAATACATTTTGATTAAAAAAAATTACACCAAATATTCTCCCTTCTTACTTTTTAATTAATTCTATTACTTTTTTATTACAAAATTCATAACATTTTATTTTATTTATTTTTTAACGAAGACTAATAAAAATTATTCTACAATTAAATATTCTTCAACTTTTTCTTCAATTTTTTTTTAAAAATCCTATAAAAAGTCAAACTCAAACATTTTTTCTTACAATTTATTTGTCAAATTACAATTCTTATTGATACAAAGTTTTTTCCTATTGACTTTGGAGAAACTGCTTGTGAGTTGCAAAGAAATTGGTACTCGGACATACTCACGATATCAGAGAAATACAAGCACAAAGAAACGAACTCAATGCCCAAACAGGATCTAAAATTACCCACTGACACATCATGTTATCTTAATTTTCTCGTGGAGATCACCCGTTTTTTTTGTCGGTGGGATTCACATTGTGATGGTTTTGACTTTTGGAGCGTACTGTTACACAAAATGCTGGAGGAAATGCTCCATGCTGAGGCCATGGCTCGTCGGCATCAGTCGTCACTCGGTTATTAGTTATCGCGCGAGTGTGATACAGCCCGAAGCCTGACATTATTACAACAACGATTTATGGCTCTCTTCAGTTTTCACCTAACCCCACGGTCGGTGTAATGCCCCCGGACTTCCAATTGGCCCACATCGTCCTTCGTTACCATATTCGCGGAAGGAAGTTTTCAAACCAAAATTTAAGTTAAAATTTTCCTTTTCCAAACTTAGGTCGATGAGGTTTGTTTTTTCAATATTTTAAAATATGAAAATTTTTAATAAAATAAATATATTTTAAAATTTTTAATTTATAAATATATATTTTTAATTTTTATAAATTTTAATAAAATAAATATTTTAAAAATATTTTTTTAAATTTTAACAAATAAACACCCTCCTTTAATATGGGTGTTTGGACGTCAAAATGTTAAGATTTTGATTTATGAAAATTAGTAAAAAAAAATGAAAATAATTCGATTGAATTTTTGTTTATAATTATTTTATTACCAAAAATTTGGCATGCAACGCGAAAACAGACATCCACAACCTCATTGGCTTCCCTCCCACCAAACACACTGAGTCTGTGAACACCTTCTCATTGTCTTCCAATTCAATTGCAAGTCGCCTGAAGTTTCATTCAGAATCAATGGGTTTCTCCAAGTGGGTCTGGTTGATCTTCATTCTCCATGGATTTCTGGAACTACCCATCTCCGCAAATCCCTCGCTGAGCCCGGAAGAGTTGGCTCAAATTCCCGTGGACTTCCTTGACTTTGCGAAGAAACCAGAGCTTTTTGATTGGATGGTGGGTATTAGGCGGAGGATACATGAGAACCCTGAACTTGGGTTTGAGGAATTTGATACCAGTAAGCTTATCAGAGAGGAGCTTGACCAGATGGGCATCTCCTATAAATACCCGTTTGCTCAAACAGGTGTTGTTGGCTCTATCGGGACCGGTTCACCGCCTTTTGTAGCCATTCGAGCGGATATGGATGCTCTTCCTATGCAGGTTTCTTTCGATTTCGTGATTCGTTCATTTTGGCTGGTTTCTCGTGTTTAACTTTCTGCTTGCTGTGACATTATTAGGTGACAGATTCTACTGCTTTTGGTCATCTTTATGCAGTATGCTAAGTGTCCTGATAATTGGAATGGACCCCTGCAGTAGTAGAAATCCAGAATTATTGGTATCTGATGAATTAATGTTAGGTAGGAAATTTTAGAAACTAATGGGATTTCGGTGGTTACAGGAGAGTGTAGAATGGGAGCACAAGAGTAAAGTTCCTGGGAAGATGCATGCATGTGGGCATGATGCCCATGTCGCCATGCTTCTTGGTGCTGCAAAGATTCTTCAAGAGCATCGCCATGAGTTCCAGGTTCCTTCCTTTAGCACCTTACATGCGGTGTTATCGATTCTCTTTCCATTAACCACGTCCTTTTATTATAGGACCGGTTTGCCTTTTTATTTTCTACCGACTGTTCGTACTTGTTTTGTCAGTTCGACCACTTCATTGAGAGGGATCTTGTGTATCGCATGTTAAATGTCAGTTAGCATTCATATGGTTGTTTGAGACAGAAAAATGAAGTCTCACGTACAGACATTTTGATTGTAAACCGTTTCAGTTTAACGTGTATAATTCATGTGGTAATAAACAAATTTATTCTACTTGACCCATATTACGTATCCTTAACTCCTATTGTTTTATTGGCTAATTGGGTTAAACATCAACAATTGAGATTGGCAGGCTCAAAGGGTAACCTAAAATGGAAAACGAGACATTAGAATCCTCAGAAATCATTTCTACACATAATGAATAACTGTCAAGACTGTTGACTTTGCTTATGATCTTATTCTAAGTTTTGTTGGTATGTATTTGACAACAAAACATATCAACTACCTTGATAAAGACAACAAGAAGCAGAATTTTTTCTGGCCTTTTCATTTCATTGAGAGAGAGAGAGAGAGAGAGAAGGGGTGGGGAATGTTTTGTGCATCTCTCTATGGCTGCCTTGCACGATCAATGCACACAATAGAAAGTATTAGATTGATAGTATGTTGGTGGATTTGGTTGTCATTCTTTTGGTGTATGAGTGTAAAGTTGTGGAACACTAGGTGGTTGTACTTTTGAGAGAGGTAAGTTCTTATGTCAATACCTGAGAATTGCAAAGTACAAATTATCACTGCTAGTCTACTCTAAAGCTAATTTACTCTAAAGCAAACTAGCAAGTGTCTCAGATACCAGCTTCATCTTCATTTCTCTTCACTCCTTGTTATGGCCAACCGTTCTAGCCCTGGAGGGGCATAATTGAGTATAACGTATAACGTTCCAAAATTGCCCAAAAATATGAACCATATATGAGGTGATTGCTCACTGACTGGTGGCTAATAAGGTGATTGTAAGGGGGCTGGAGAAAATGGCTCTGGAAAAATATGAAATCCCCTTGGCCCCACATGTGGAAGACATCCTCCTCCAACTCAAAAAACTAAAATAATCTCCTTAGCCCCCAGATAAGTATGAGAAAACATATAATCTCTACCCAAACTTGGAAATTATATGTATCTAGGTTATTGCTAAAAGTTCACAGTTTAGCCCTGAATCTCAAATAAAAATAGCAAAATTTTCTTGAAAGCTCAAAAGTTTGGTGACCTACAAATGTCATAAATATAATTTTGCATGACTGCCATCTTTTAGGTCCCTAAACCCCTCCTTCACTGTCATTTGCTTTCTCTCTTCTCCACGACCACAACTTCAATGGAAAGTGTTGAGTTTCTGGTTGGGAAAGAAAACTATTGTCTTTAGTTCTTGAACTTTCACTATTGTCCGTATCATGTATATCTGAACAATGAACATATACATAATATCTTTTGGGTTGAATTAGATTTCTAGTATTGTTTTCGTATTATTCCATAGATATATTGCGTAAAAGGAACAAACAGAGCATTCAATAATCACAATATTTGTTTTAACTAAAGATAAATTCATTCTACCAATATCCCCTGTTTGCCTTTGCACTACGTGCACTCAAAATCATGGTGTCATATATCATCGTTTATGCTGTGTTAGCATTATAAAAGTTTATCTATTGTCCCCAGAAGAAAATTTTCATAACTATTTCTCTGTTTTTGATAGGGAACAGTTGTACTTGTTTTCCAACCAGCTGAGGAAGGAGGTGGTGGGGCAAAGAAAATGTTAGAGGAAGGAGCTCTGGAGAATATTGATGCCATTTTTGGGCTGCATGTTAGTGCTGCTTACCCTATTGGTGCAGTAGCCTCCAGATCAGGCCCTCTTTTGGCCGCAAGTGGTTTCTTTGAGGCAGTAATCAGTGGTAAGGGAGGTCACGCGGCAATTCCCCAGCACACTGTAGACCCAATCCTAGCAGCTTCCAATGTTATTGTTAGTTTGCAACATCTTGTTTCACGGGAAGCTGATCCCTTGGATTCACAGGTTCTCTCTCTTTCTCTCTCTCTCTCACACACACACACACTGACACATGGACAGTGGACACGCGTGCGCACACACTCAAACCCACCTACTCAGAGTCATGTAATGTTTTTGCTGTTAAGTCAAATACATGAATTTTATATGCTTGCATAGAATTCTTTGTTCTTTTATATTGGGGTTGGCGTGCGCGGAAATGCAAGTAAAACAAGTGCAGCCTTACAAAACTTGTTTTATTCCTGCAATGCCCTTGTCATGAAGTCTTTTCTGACCTTCCAATTATAGTTTTTCATTCCTTCTATCTGTTACTGAAAATGCTTCAAAAAATATCATTGGCATCTGATTCTTCATACGTGCCATCGTGTTTTAAACAACTGCAATTAGTTGCATAGAGGACAAATTTCACAGGTTGAATTTAATTGAGTAATTATACTTCCCAATCACACAACCAGTTCCTATTTCTAGCCGACTGCACTCAGGAATGTAACATGTATGAAACAAATTGGACTTGTACTTTTTTGCAAGCAAATGAAATGAGTCCATTGTCGCATTGGCATCACCTTTGGAAATGTTGTTCTTGGCAGTAATTTCATTCTTTAGAATTGCAGTCTTCTTTTTTGCTTTTTAATTTCTGTTCAGGTAAGATCTCTGGAGAATTGATGTTTGGTTTCAAGTGTAAAAAGTCATGGATTATTTTCCTTTTTTTTTTTTTCCTCTTTTGTGTTTTTTGATTTGCGTTGCATTGTTTTGTTTTGTGTTGTCCTATGTGGGTCGCCAATCATTCTTTAGTGAATTGAAATGATCAATAACGTTTAAGAAATGTTTGTGAAAAGCATTTGGAGGATGGCACCTTAGTTGCTGCTTGACTGTTTAATTGAATGATTAAACGAGAAAGCATAACCTTGCAGGTAGTTACTGTTGCTAAGTTCGAAGGAGGTGGTGCCTTCAATGTTATTCCGGATTCTGTAACAATTGGTGGCACTTTCAGGGCATTTTCAAAAGAAAGCTTCATTCAACTTAAACAAAGAATTGAAGAGGTAAACTTGTTGCATGATACTTTAATTGCCCTTTATTTTTTCACAATAAGTATGCTCATTTGTTTTCCTTTTCGAGATGCCCATGCCAACAAGGATGAATCATGGGCATTGGATACTTTTCAAACAATTCTCTGGAAAAAAACCAACGATATGAAATGAAATGGGAAACTACAATGTTCTTTTTTTCTTCTCTTGCTTTCTTCTCTCTCTCTTGTTGTAGTATGAATACCATATCTCCTACTCTACCTTGAATATCAAGCTCTTTGATGCAAGTACCAGGTTATCACAAAGCAAGCCAGTGTACAGAGGTGCAATGCGACTGTCACCTTCAATGAAAAGGAGAAGCCCTTCATCCCAGTAACCATAAATGACCAAGATCTGCACAAGTACTTCCAGAAAGTCACAGGGGACATGCTAGGCAGCCAGAAGATAATAGAAATGCAACCGTTGATGGGAGCAGAAGACTTCTCGTTTTATTCAGAGGTGATTCCAGGATATTTCTTCTATATAGGGATGAAGAATGAGACACAAGGACAGTTTGAACGAGGCCATTCGCCCTTCTTTAGGATCAACGAGGATGTTCTTCCATACGGAGCAGCATTACATGCATCACTAGCAATTAGGTATCTCCTGGAAAAACAACTCCAACCTAATCCACCAAAGGGGAGCTTTCATCATGATGAACTTTGAAGTGCTAAATAAAGCATGTAATTGATGTCTTGATAGGAAAGCACTGCCAAAATTTTGAATTGTAGGTAAATTTTATGGTAGAACTAGAACCCCTGTAAATTAAAGTTATTATCGATCTCTTTGTTGCGTGGAAAACCATGTAAATAGTGCTTCTACATTATCGGTGTTTGGTGAAGATACCGGGAACTAACGTGTAACATAAATGCGTGCTCTGTTTGTTGCGTGATCGTAGGCAATTTGACATTCACAGGGTATTTGCTTGCGGCATGCTTGTCTAGAAGATGGAGATTTTAAGGGCTAATCATTTGCAAAGAGCGTTTTTGTTTCAAAGAATAATCAGATTTGGTTCAACAAAGTTGAATGATTTGACGGATTCAGAACATCCACAGATTTCTGGGGATTAAGGAAACACATCAATGTAAACCAAGCTAGGCATGGCAACTTGAATCAAGCATACCTTCTGAAATTTTCTCTTCCTTAGGGTTCTTCATCAGTCACTGAATTTCCCAGGTGAAAATACCTCAAAAACTTGTACTTTCCATCTAGAAACCAAAGTTTTCAGTGCTTCTTGTCATCGAGGGACTAGGATCTTTTATATTTTCTAATATAACTTCATGACATAATTGTTAAAATCCGAACAATTGTATTCACTGATTACAATTGCTTTCACCGATATTTTCTACATGCAAAATCCGTGGAAGCCAAGCTAGGCATGGCAACATGAATAGAGCTGACCTGAAAGGTTTCTTATTTAGGTTTCTCCATCATTCACGTTATTCCCCATGTTAAAATACCTGGATGATGTCATAGGACGCCCTTAATTATAGGTCAAAATGAATCTCGCCTAATTTCAAAACAGCGACTCATTTCTCTTATGTTTCGAACAAATCAATCACCACCTTCTGTTTGGATTGGCCATTAAATCATATAGAAACATAAAAATGTCTGAAATACCCCTTCAAGATAATTTTTTAAATATATATATATTCAAGAAATAAATATTACATTTTTATCTGTCATTTTTTAAAAACTATTTTTAGTAATTTTGTCTTGAAAGAGCATGTCGGTCATTTTGCATATGGTGTAACGGTCAAATCAAACGGAAGGCGAAGATTGATCATGTTCGAAACATAAGGGATATAAATTGTCATTTTGAAACTTAGAAAGATGAAATTGATTTTGACTTATAATTAGAGGGCATACTATATTTACCCCTAAAATATCCAAAAACTTGAACTTCCAGTTAGTGACCAAAATTGTCAGTATTTCTTGTCATGGGAGATTAGGATCCTCTATATTTTCAACTTCATGACAGAATTGTAAGCATCTAGACCATTGCTTTCTATGATGTATTTTACATTTAAAATCGTTATCTCTAGATTTATTAGATAAATGTAGCGGAGGATTCTCAATTTCTAATACCTATTAATTAAATGCTTCACGTTTTACTTAATTAATGCACAACTCGGTCAGATATGTGAAATCAATGAGAGATTACGAGTAAATGACGAAATGACAAAATTTACAAATTTAGATATAATTGCTAAGATTTTACAAATTCCACCATAAAACTTATTCTAGAGAATCTAGTAGATTTCTTGTCCCAGATTATGCCAGCTTGACATTCCCCATTGTCATAGAATCATGAAGTTTTTCCTCAGTCCACTGAATCTAACTGAGTTATTAGTGAGATGATTGTCTATAGATTTTAAGTATTTAGAGAGGCTCAAACATGTAAAGGACCATTTGGCAACCAAAACCAGTACCGCCACACTTTGCATCATCCACCAACTGGAATGGCTTATACCAAAATCCTTGGGCATGAAAGCACGAGTCGAGTTTCATCTGCATCCTCTTCATCACCATTTGGAAACACCCATCCTCCCGTTTCGCCATGCTTAGTTGATTCAACAAGTAGTCGAGGAAGGTTTTGGGGGAAATTGAAGCATTTCTGCAGATGGTTCAAGCTAGATACATGGAGGCCTAAAAAGATAGGAAAATCGAGGAAGGACTGCAGCAATGCCACGCCAAGGCCTAGCGGCGCAACGGCGGATGAGGAACGCGATGATAATGTGCAAGCGGCCATCATATACTGCAAGAAGTCTATGGATTTGGTAGACCTGACTCTTCTCCATTTTCCTTGCCCTCAAATGAGAGGAGCATGCTATTTATTGACCTCGAAAAATTTCAAATGATTGCAGGCCGCGTAAGAATGATGGTAATCAATGACTTCCATTGGAGATTCAACCCCAAAGAGATTGACACCCAACCCATCTTCAGTGTTAGTGTAATCCAACAGTACTCGTGCTTTGGTAGATCCCTGTAGTGTTGGGATGAGTTTCAGAGGCTGACACTCATCGGAGATGGCTTTTACGGACCAGAAGTTTGCCACGCCTAAGCAGAACGACAAAGCAAGTTCAACGTTGCTTCATGCAAAATGAAATATTGGAAGATCATTTGGCCCTAAATTATGTACTTTGTGCTGTTGTTTATATTGTGCAAATAAGTATCAAGAATTCTCCATGTGTTATGAATATTATAATTATGAGTTATAATTATATATTATTATGGATAATCATTACACCTCTTTATTTTCCACTATTATGTACCATTTTAATTGCTTTTCTTTCTATATATGACCTTATGTCTATACATTCACCTTTTATATACCCTTTTAATTATTTATTTATTTATTTATTTCTATGTGTGACTTTATGTCTATATAAAAGGGCCTTGAAATGAATTATATATACAAAAATATTAAATCAATAGAACATAGTTTCTAAAGAACTATTTCTCTCTACTCTCATCTACCTCGTACGATCTTGTTATTTACGTCTAACAATTATCACAAAAGCATCAATCGAGTTTCAAAATTGAAAATATTTATTCCTTCGTATTGGAAAGGATAAAATTTGAACCATATTAATATCTTTCCTACATATTCGTTTTTGGCCAAAGAAACAACAGTCCTTGCGCCCTAGAAGAGTAGAAATTTCCTCTTTGTAGTTTTGCTGCTTGGAGGTATTAATTCAAGCTTAACTCCTTCCACGCCTCCCAAAGCAAATTGGCCTTTGGAAAGAGTTCATTCGATAGGGGCCAATTCCCTTCTTATGTAGAAATCTCAAGCCTTTCTATATTCAAACTGGAGGTGTCAAGTAGGGCTGCAAGACCGGAAATCCGGTCCGGTTTTTGGACCGGAATGCGGTCGGACCGGATTTCCGGTCCTACTAAAATAAAGGACCGGACCGGACCACTTATAAGTGGTCCGGTCCGGTGTTAAGCGGTCCGGTCTGGACCACTTAAGTGGTCCAGACCGGTTTCAATTTTTTTTCCATTTTTTTCGTTTTTTTTTTTTTTTTTTTTTTTTCATTTTCAACACACATCTTTTAATTTTGAGATTAAAAAAAAATGTGAACTCCTACCATAGTTTGCTCATTAATTTATGTGAATTGATTTAACTCATAGTCTCATACTATAGTGAATTGATTACTCATAGTCATCTATAGTTTATTCATTCATTTATTAATTTATGTGAATTCATTTAAAGACTTAAAAATTCATTTAACTCCTACCATAGTTTGCTTATTAATTTAAAGATGTGAATTCATTTAAAGTGAATTCATTTAACTTAAAAATATAAATTTATTTAACTATACTATAATTAATTTAAAGACTTAAAAATGTGAATTCATTTAACTCCTACCATAGTTTGCTTATTAATTTAAATATGTGAATTCATTTAAAGACTTAAAAATGAATTCATTTAACTATTATATAGTTTGCTCATTAATTTAAATGTGAATTTATTTAAAGAAAAATTTGAATTTATTTAAAGACTTAAAAATATGAATTCATTTAATTACTACTATAGTTTGCTTATTAATTTAAATATGTGAATTGATTTAAAGACTTAAAAATGTGAATTCATTTAACTCCTACTATAGTTTGCTCATTAATTTAAATATGTGAATTCATTTAAAGATTTGAAAATTTGAATTCATTTAAAGACTTAAAAATGTGAATTCATTTAACTCCTACTATAGTTTGCTTATTAATTTAAAAATGTGAATTCATTTAAGACTTATTGTGAATTCATCTTACCTGAATTCATTACTATACCATCAATGAATTTATAATATAAAATAGCACGTGATATTTTATAAACATACAATTCCTATTTAAGTTGAAAAAATTGCTAGTATTATTTCTAAATGATTATTGAATTGTAAAGTTAACGTAAAAAATGGATGATTTATTGATTTTGATTGAATATGAGTTTTAAGATAATAAATAGTCTACCATTCTTTTTTTTCTTTTTTTCTTTTTTTATAAAAAAAAAAAAAAAATTATATAATGCGGTCCGGTCCGGTCCGGACCGCATTTTTAAAAACCTAGACCGGACCGGACCGCATTATCCGGTTTATAAAATCCGGTCCGGACCGGACCGGATTTAATTTGCAAAAACCACAAAACCGGTCCGGTCCGGTCCGGTTTTGTGGTCCGGTCCGGTCTGCGGTCCGGTTTTGATCACCCCTAGTGTCAAGGCAATCGTGCATATATACACGAGGGATTATGGCTCCAAGAAATAAACCAGAAGTCGTCACCCATATGCTAAACGCAAGAAAAACCCCTACCAACTAAAGATCTTTGGTAGCAAGCACCAACCTACCAACTTTTACCTCCATTTCGGCCGCTCCCCAATCTCCCAGATGTTATCTACAAGCATATACCTAGAGTTATCGGTAGAAAGCGGTACAGAAACCACGATCATATAACCAATGCTTCTGCATCAAAGCTACCTATAGACGACATTCAATAGGAATGGGAACTAGCCGGCAGTCTCGAACACTTGCCACCATAATTGCATGGCAGAATTAAGAATATATAAAGGGAGATTGTATAAAACGAACGATAGTAAATTAAGCCAATTATAATGTCCAACTGGACATATCATCAAATGCACAATCAATTTAAGAACATCGCACCCATAGGCAAAATCATATGATTCTTAAGCTAAACATATAAGAAAAATTCCATCCTTATCACAATCCAGTACATAACTCTTTGCCTCGGCATCAGAGTCTTTAACAAAAAGATCGAAATTCATCCCAAACAGAAAAAAACCAAACAAATATTTGACCTAAAGAGTTTCTCATCCTTCCATAGCATTGCCTCACTTCTCCGACGAGTTGGGTCCTCTCTTCTTGCCGAATCCAACCACTACAATCACCCAACAAAGAACAGTTTCGCATCAAAATCATAGCTTTCAAATCTCTCACCCCATAAATTTCACGAAACGCTTAAAATATAACCATGCTATTGCAAAACACAGATTGACAAACACAAGTGTCAAATAGAAAATCCCTACTACCCTAATTTCGAAACCACATATTAGACCTAAAACAACGATATAAACGATAGACTTACCAGCAGTGACGAATCGGCGATTGTATTGCATGCGCTTGTGAGCGCGTCCGCGGGGCTTCTTTTTCTTGTCTTGCTTGGCCACTTTGGGAGTTTGGCCTCTAACTTTACCAGCACGAGCCAGAGATCCGTGTACCTTACCTGAAAAAACGAAGTACACACCACCAAGGAAAGGAAAACAAATGAAATCAGATACTGGAAAACTTGCAAAGCGCAGAAACCGTAGGGGAGGGATCGGAAGCAGAGAAGCATTTGATGTCGATTAGCTTACCCATGGCTGATTGCTAGAGAACTGGTTGGATCCTCAGCCGCTTGAGTGGTTATGCTGCGCGTTGTTCAGTAGAGAAAGAAGAATTAGGGTTTTGCGAGGTAATATAAAGGGTAGTTGAGTGGGCTGGGCCAGCGTTCGAGGCACACGAGAGTTCTAATTCGTTCTCTACTTCTCTTGATGCCACTTCTATTTTCCAGCCTATTAGGCCCGGAATAGACTTAACCGGGCCCATATTGCTGGCCCTTGCGTTAATATTCTTTTTTTCTTCTACATAGCTGGGCCTTGCAGTCACTTGAGGTCTATAACACAATTACCATGGACCCATGGTCGGTTTGAGACGAAAGGAAGCAGATAACTGAAAATTTTAAGTGCGAGTAACAAACGGATGAAATCGAAATGACTCATTTTAGTTTGTCTTAGTATTTACGGAAATATAATTTTATTTGTTCCGATTCAGCATGTAAGCTTTTTTGGGCTAAAAATATTTTTTGGACCGAATTTTTGGAATATTTTTCTATTTTTCATCATAAATTAGCAATAAATATAAACATACAACCAAAGTCTAGATTATAAAATAAACATTCAAACAAATTCAATACTCATCATATGTTATACTTTATTTTGAGCACTATTTTTATTTTACTTTTTTAGAAAAATCGAAATTGAAAATTCTGGTAATTTCGCCTGAATTTTCGGTTCGAACCGAAAATTGCCAAAAATAACTTCCGATTCCGATTCCAGTATACCAAAACCATAACCAAATTTTCAAAATCAGAAGTGAAACCGGAAATTCTGATTCTTATAGAAATTTTTACTCACCCTTAGAAAATTTGTTGGACAAGTCTTGAAACAGTTTTTCTTTTAGGAATAAATATAAAATTCATATATGTAGTTCCTGGAAAATGAAATAAGTCCCTTGAGGTTTAAAATCCTTCATATTTGAAGGGTAGCTGAGGGCTAAAGTCTCGATAGATTTTAAAACTCAAAGATTCAATTTGATGGATTTTAAAGTTTCGAAATTTATTTAATTTTCATGCAAACTACATAGGCGCACTTTGAATTTATCTCTTTTCTTTCATATGTGAAAGATGAGTTTTTGTTGCTTTTAGTTTTATTTTTCAACAAATATATTTAAATGGGAAATTGGGGTTTGAAAATTTATTAGGCCCTTTTTATAGTGGTAAGATATTTTTAACCAACACTTTTTTGCTTGATTTTTGCTCTGTATTCTAGTTAACTTTCACTCTTTTCTAATGATTGAACTTGCTTTGATCTATATTGTGAATAACATTTGTTGCTGCAAAAATGCAGAAAAAAGGGGAGAATAATTGATCTTATATCGGAGAATAGTTTTGAAAATAATTTGGATCTTCCTCTGTCTATGGTGAATATGTTTATGCATGTTTCAGCAAATTACTTTCGTTTTTTTACTAAAGTGAACGTTTTAACAAAAGCGCGAAATTTACCGAGTTTTATGGGTGGCATTTGTATGGCTAGTTACGAACACATCCGGTATAATGTTATATACTGGCGTTCCAATAAAGGGTAAATTTGTATTTTCAGCACATATGATCCAGTGAATCCTAATGCTATTCGGAACTAGTCGCTCAGAAAACAAGTTATTTCAAACAAGCCATCCGTTCAACTTAGAGTTTATAACAGCATTTTTTTTTCCCATGTAAATCTAAGACTCCTATGCTTTTTTTTTTTATATATATATATATATATAACTAATTGAGTACTGTTTCGTGATCAACATGTTACCTCGAAGAATTATTCATTTGCATTCAAATTTGCAAATAATAAAATTAAGATCTACGTGAATCAATTGGTTTGAAATTTTTTTTTTTTTTTTTACATAAATACATTTTTTTTACCCTTCAATTATATGAAGTTTGACACATTGCACCTTAAACTACTAGTTTTGACACATTTCATCCTCCAACTACCAATCTTATATATTTTGCACTTTTTGTCTCAAATTAGATAGAAATTGATTTTTTTTTATATGAAAAATGATGACAAAGCCTCCAATTACTTAATGAATTGATAACAATACCTTCAATTAAATATGAACATATACAAAGTAAGTTAAATGCATTATCATTATTTTAATCTAATTTGATGGAAAAAAATATTTGACCGAGGATTCAAAATGCATACATAAAATTGATAATTCGAAAGTGCATTATATCAAAATAAATACTTTAGAGTGGAATGCATCAAATTCTCTATAATTGATGAGAGAAACTGCATTTATCCCCTTTTGTCTATATTTGTCAAAAATTATAAACAATCGACATTATGAGTAACCCAATTAGGCAGCAAAAACTAATGGGCAACAGAGACTCTCAAGATTCAAGGAAATTGAGAGATGAGTCAACAGATAATTTGTCGCATAGTCCTCAACCTACAGCGCACTCACTGCAGCTCCTTGGAAATGTAACTGCCATTTGTGGAAAGACAGTGCCCACATGTCATCCTCCTTGATTTACTCTATGCTTCTGTTAGACCACTTGCATAGGGATTTGTTTTGATCTCTCTTATCTGGTTTGTTAGCTACCGCCAATTTTTCTAGCTAGTTTAATTTATTCTTTCTTGGCCTGTATAAATAACCCTCGTTCCTTGATAACTAAGTTCTTACAGCATATTTGAAAATATTCAAACTCTCACTACCTCTTTGTTTCACGCCATCGTTTTCTCAACGAAATTATGGCTTATCTTTTTCATTCCTCATCCAATTCTAACAGAGACCTCGCCGCCTCGGTAGGCCAGGTACTCAGCCATGGGTGAATCGAAGATCAAAGAAGATCAGAAAGTAGTACAGAGGAATTTCTCCTAACACATGTTATTCAAGTCCTCACTCTACATATGGTAGCTTGTCTAAACGTGGTTTACAAAGAAAAGTACACAGATGAGAATTAACTATCAAGTCTCTTTTGAAGTCTTGCTTTGCTCGATTCTTCCCACAGTCTTCGTCCTTTTAACTCCCTTGATTACCTCCGCCAATTTTGCTCCCCCTTAGACTTGAATCTCAGTTTTTCTACCACAAAATTGCCCTGAAGTCAGCATCTTCCATCAGAAAAGTCTATGCTTACGTGGTCGTACAAAAAGGCTGAATGGAGGGATCATGCGAATCGAATCAACCCATAGATTATAATGCAGCACAAGAAAGGAAAAAATCGGCTGACCACCCAACAAAAATAAACATGCAGGAAACAGTGTCGTTAGTCTGCCCCAGATCAAGAAGGAGCTTGTGTTGAAGGAGATCACCATGCTTACTATAGAGATGAAGAGCGCAAGGAATCCCAATAGCAATTTTCCTGGCAGCAACCTGAGAAAATCCTTTTCCGTGTAACGTGAAGTGAGAATTGACAGGAAAAACAATACAGATGTTGAAGAGAATATGAGTGATACTGCATCTGATCCAAAAAATGCTGCAAACCAGACGTTTCCCAGAAAGGTAGGAACGCCAGTTGCGTCATCGTTGCCACCTGGTACAGTGAATGCTGCAGCAAAAACAATACCAGCTACAAGTGTTGCCACGAGCATGCAAGACTTTGCTGTGCCTTTCATCCACTTTTCCCCCTCGTTCTGTAATTCTCTATGGGTCCTCATAAACTTTTCTCTGGGTGTTTCAGAGTCTAAATTCTTCTTGTCCACGTATGGAGGCAGCACAATGCTTTCTACTTTCTGCAATAGCCAGGGTGGAAGTTTCAAAGTGAACGTGGATGGAACAAATCATGTACAACTAATACCAGCAAATCTGAATACAAGAGGAAAATACACTTTCTCTTTATAGTAAACTATTCCTACTTTGATAATAGGTACAACAAGCGGTGTAGTGAGTCAAAATTAATAGTTAGAGTCTACATTCTAGAAGAACTAGTGCAATGTGTTAAAGATGATAGTGCTTTAGGTCCATTCAAGTGATAGCTTCGAAAGGAATTTTTATTTTTAATTATTTTTTAACTTCATTACCGTAAGTTACAGTACATATAAACAAAGTAATCTTAGAGCATAATTTTGAACTGGTCATACTTATAGTTTATGTTTCAGACGTGAGTTCTTTGTCCATTAAAAATTAACTGACTAATGGAAGACCAATATAGATTTGGGGTCAAGATGTCTATTTTTACGTCGAATAGTCTATCCTTGATCTCGTTCCCATTAGTGGCATAACTTTATGTGGAATAAAGGATTATCTAAAAAATGAACCACAAAAACTAGCTTATTAAAAGTTATACCCAAGGGACTGATTTGTTAAAAATGAATACCACTACATGTTTGTCAATAATTAAGCCTTTTTTTTTAAAAAAAAAGAAAAATGGTAGTGACGCTTACCTTAAACCACCAGAACTCTTTTTGCAGTTGAAATGCGGCTCCTGGTATGAAATTTTGCCCACCTGGAGGAGACGATTCTCCAACTAAGTGTAGCATGTTGTTGCCGTTCTCATCAAGACCGCATGCAATAAGATCCTTTAAACCGCCGATCTCATATATCAGATCAAACACAGCTTCTTGCCGATATAAAACAGCAATGTGGAATAAAGTTCTTCCATTTTCTTTCATGCGTAAGACATCCGGATAAGAGCGTATAAGTATGATTAGGAACTCAACGTTTCCGGACCTTGCAGCATCAAAAACTAGAGATGTATGATTATCAATTAGGTATGTGAACTGTCTCTCCGGCAACATTCGAATTTCTTTCCAGATATCTTCTACCAATTGACGGACTAAAGTCTGCTGCAACGCTTTGTTAAAGATACGCTTGAAACCTAGAATTAGAGATCGGGATATCAGAACACTGTTCATAGATCGTGACGTAAAAGAGGAATATCGATTTATTTTTATAAGCTTAATCCAACAATGTTCTTATTTCATTAGTGTTATTGTCCTTCAATAAAGATAATTTACAGAAAATATACTTTATTTTCAAAAGTATTCCCTAGCTATCAGATAATTATGATAATCACTATATTAAAAGATATCTATTGAGTGAAATAGGGGTTGAAGACAAACTAACCGAAGTACTTTAAGCATCTTTCCCACACCGAGAGCTGGTTTCGTCCGCCAATTGCAAGAGGTTTTCTGGCCAACTCTTCCAATGCTATCTTTCCATCACTATTCACGGCAGTTACTAAGGTTCGATCCTTTTTCAGAATCTTCAATGCTGTATCTGTTGACAAAAACAGCAGAGTCTTTCGATCCGTTTAAATCTCATATGCAAGTTATGCCGCAAAGAGCATGATCATCATGAACGTTCAAACATTTCTATGATTCAATTTTACTTACGCCTAATTAGGCAAGTCTAGGAGAATGACACTCTGCATTCCAAACTGCTCTATTTACCAAAACTTACAGTACTGCCTACCCTTTACTAAGATTTGACTACTAAAATAGTGCTAAGTGATTTATTTTCCATCCATTTAAATAGTCATAACTGAACCGAATGTGCACATTACAGACTGCCTACAATATACCAAAGATAATAGTTCGTAAGACACATTACAAGTAGGGAGTAATTTGAAGGTGGAAAAAACATTAACCAATTACAGTAATAGCTTTGTAAACTAGTAATCTCAGACTCACAATAAATAAGAGATAGGACATACCGTACAAGTCTGTAGAAACAGTAGCAAAAAAGAGTGCAGTGCGTTCAGCAGTAGTCAACTCTTCAAAAGGAGTAACAGAGAATAGATACGACGTCATGTGTCTATGACCCAACAAAGCTGCAAGGTAAAGTGGTGTCCTCCCATGTACATCACGGATGCATGGCAGTCTCTGGTCCAATTTCACCATTTCCTCAGCAGATGTTACGATTCCTGATAGAGCAGCATAGTAAAGAGTTGTCTCTCCATTGGTGCTTCTCAATTCTAACAAGTCATTTGAAGTCATTCGACTCATCAAGTTTTTCACAAAAGTGGTGCGTTTTGCTAACACTGCAATGTGAAGAGCTCTCTCATTCCACTTTGTTAGGGGAGCTCGGACAGCATCGGGATATTGACCGAGAACAATCTCAGCAGCATGCCAATCGCCTTTTAGAGCAGCTTGATAGAGGGGCACGCACGAGTTAAGGTATTGATCTCTTCTTGCCCCTATAAGTTTTGAAGTAGCTTACATATTAACTTCATTGTGATAAATAATGCCATTTAGATCCTGAAGGAGCTAGAAGATCTTAAATCCTCCATATTGAATCTTCTAACTGCATATATATATATATATATATATATATCTGCATATATATAGATATATATTCTCTTCTTTGAAATTTCAATTAGTCGTTGTAAACCCTTTAAAACACAATATCTTTGGTGATGAGAAAATTGTGACCATAAGCTCAAACTAACGACGGGATCTTTGACACTAAAAGGGCCTATATTCTTGCAATGTTTATAAAAGCTTCGTTGAATTATATAAAAGCTTTAGGAAAAAAAGTTTGACAAAAAAAAAACATATATATATATTTTTTTTTGTAGTGGCATTAATTCTACAAGGTGCACCAAGCGCCTTCGGGCTTCCATTGGCCAAGAAGCGCATTACCCTCTACACAATATAAACTATGTTTTGAAAAAAATTTGATGATGGTGTAAAGTATCTAATATGATTGTGTCAAAATTCATTATAGTTTATGGGTAAAAAGTTTATTTATCCCTTTTTGTTATGTTCAAACACTTTGGTTTATGAGATGTATCTTCAACTATTCTTCAAACACTTATTATTAATCGAACGTATTTCTGCAGATTTCTTTCAGGTGGCAGTAAGCATGTACAAGCATCTTCATCTACAAGGAGCGAGATTTCCACCCACCCATTACCACCACCACCTGCATGTCACTGGCAGACCATCGAATCCAAATCCTCACCAGGTCGATGATGATTGAGCCCCAAGCGACACCTTTAGACTTCAAGAAGCTATTGTTCGAGAGCTAGACTATTGGCTTTTGTTCACAATCGATGTTTTGATAATAACAATACAGTTGATTGAGTCAATTGATTGAAGTAGATCCAAGTTGAGAGTCATATGAAGAAGCAAGCTTTTAAGGATCAAGAAAATGCAAGGAGCTCAAAACTTTTTATTTTGACAAGGATTTGAATCACACTTGTATATTTTTCAAACCTCGCATAAACTTCTTATCACAAGTTTGACAACCAAAATTTGCTTTAAGTATTTTAAATCATCCCTATTTAAATTTTCAATCCTTATTTATATTCTTGGAGAGTTGGTTTTAGAAATTGGAATTTCAAATGGTAAAAAAGGGGCTTTTGAATTATAACGGATGATAAATAGTTTATAGCGATCGACCTATTGTAGCGGCTCCACAAAATCGTTTATAGTGGTTGACCAATAGCTACAAATACCGTGAACGAAATTAAAAATTTATGACCGTTAGAGCAATGACTACTTCTAATAGTCGACCGATACCTTGTAGCGGCTAATCGGTACATCGGGAATTGTGTTTAAACGGCTAGAAACGGCGATTTTTCTCATACTCACTATATAAGTGATCTCTTAAGATATTTCTAACAACTCTTGAACATCCAAACATTTGATATATCCTTAAAAGAATCCAAAAGCCTTATTTTCATATCAAAACTATATTTCTCAATCATTCACACAAATTACACTTTCATATCCTTGACATTGTATGAAGCAAAAGAGATAAAACTTTCTATTGTCTTATCTACTTTTTAAGAGAGTTAAATTTGTGTATCTCTTCATTCAAAAATGTGTGATTCCTTTAGTAAAGGGTTTTTAACAAAAAATGAGCTTAGAGGGGGTATATATCAAGTTCGGTTGAATTTTGAGTGTTGAGTCGGCCAGGAAAGCACTTGTAAAGCTCTCTAGTACTTAGAAGCTGGAGTGTACACTATTTGGAAGATAATGGAGAAAACATCAAGGCTTGGAAAAAAGATTGAAGAGTGGATGTAGGCGGAGTTACCTAACTACCTAAAAATCTTATGTTGATTTTCTCTAACCCTATTCTTTATCTTTATCACTTATATTTTCTTCTGATATTATTGTATATTACATGTGTTATGATAATTATTATATCGGTTTTGTAGCAAACAAGAATTTTAGGGAAATTTCTTAAAAAGTTTTAAAACTCAATTTACTTATCTCTTGGATTGTCGTAATCTGGGAATTACAAAGACCATTGGGGCCTTGATGTTGTATCAGGGATGGGTTTCGCATCTCTCATTTTCGGGCGTAACATCCATGGACTTGGTGTGGGTGTTAAATGCCGCTCTCCTCACAATCGAGGACATTGGCGCCGACATTTAGGATATCACTTTCTATGGCTTCCCAATCAGGTTTTTGTAGACGAGTTGGCCACTTTCATGCACCTAGAGATGCCAGTCAAGCTGTACTAGAAGAGGCATACTAATAAGGATGGAGAGTGGGTATTAGATGCTTCATGCGAGAATTTTGTAAATTGTCATCCTCTATTATATATTTTTAATCGTAAATGTTCCACATATTGACTTTATTTCTTGTTTCTGCATGTGATTATGAAGCATGTTATTTCTTACTTTTGTAAGAAAAGATGAAGGTGTTATAGCTACAGCACGAGTCCGAAGGAAAAACATAAAGTGATTTACTGTTTGGACTTAGGTACCAAATCAGAATATGTGTGGTTTAGGCCACTCAGTTAAGTCGGTCACCTCCTTGTCTTCAGTATTGTTTGTAGATCAAGCCTGTAAACTAGAGGATGATAGAATGGAAATAAAGGTGACGAGGGTTAGACAGAATGATTGTGCCAAGCTCCCTTTTAGACATGTAAAGATGAAACACATGTTGTGAGAGCAGCAAGAAGATCAGGAGCAGCATAAGCAACAATAACAAAAGGAGTCAGATTTGAAGCTACAGCAAAAGAGGTAGGAGCTGAATCGGAGCAGTTGAGCGTCGTAAGGCCTACTTTTTGCCCCCAGTGAAGATATATATTAACTCTATGTTACATTAACTGCGACAAACATATTTTATTATTATGATGACAAATACTTAGAAATAATTTTTATTTCGTGACACTACTTGTGAATATTAATGATATTCTTGAATTATTAAATTACTTGTATGCATAATTTATTAATAATTGTAACCTGTTAATGTTGGAACGTCATATACAACATGAGAAAAAGGCGCAACGTTGGATTGGGAATGCAAACAGTAGCGGATGCAGGAGCTAACGTGAAGGGAGGCGGGCTCCTAAGATAAATTTAAAAAAAAAAAAAAAATTTTACGTCTAAATTTTTTTTTTTTTGCTTGTCCAATGGGGCCAGCCCCCTGCATCCGCCACTGAATGCAAACATTACAACTAGGGTTGGATAGCGGTGTAAACGGGGTGGTTTTTCCCCCAGTGTATATCGTTACCTCCCAGAGCAGTGTGCCAAGTTTGGCCACCGTTCTCAACCCCACCAGGGGCGGTTTCTGTTACTAGCAGTGCGGTTACCGTGAGGCAATTCTTGGTTAACAGCCACACTTTGGGTTGGGAGAGAGAGACTGAGTTAGGGAGAGATGGGCGGTTGAGTGGTTGAAATTTGGTGCAGTGCAGCTAAGAGAGGGGTGGCTTCATGTCGGAAGCTTTAGGCAGAGAGGGAGGGGTGGCTGCAGCAACTAAGAGAGAAGCACCGATTCAAATTTCTAAGGGCTGAGAGCCTGTGGCATCGGGGAGGGAACTGAGAAGGGAGAGAGAGAGGGGCTTGCAATTAGATTAAAAGGGGAGCTCTATTTTTTATTTTTTTAAAAACTATATTAAGTGAAACGGCATTTGTTTCTCATTAATGGGAAACAAAGTTGTTTTTATAAAACGTTATTAAAAAACAGGTGGTAGCAGTATCCCTGCCCGTGTTGGCGATGTTCCCACCATCGCAAATCCCACCAAGATTTTCCATAAATCCCAACCACCCCTAGCACCGCTAGGTAGTGGTAGTCGCTGAGCGAGGATAGAGGCGAAGGTGGTGGCGGTTTAACTACTCACCGCTGGTGGGCTGAACAACCCTAGTTACAACGGATTCTCCGGAAGGGAGGTCTGCATGAACACCTTAAGTGTATGAACACTATAAACCTGTTTCATGGTCCAATCCGGCTTGCGATATTTGTAAAAAATTTAGAATTCATCCCTATTTGAATAGAGCGTTCAACCAACATAAATGGTTGGATCGTGTATTTTGGGACAAAATTCTTAATCAAAATCGTCCCAAATTGGACATACGTTGGCATGTCAGGCGAATGCATTCTGCTAATATTTTCAAAATACCTACATATATAACTATGTATTTGAGATTTGCTTTAGTGCGAGGCTGCTAAAAAGTGGTGGCGTTCACGAAACTTTTCGGTCGAAAACTCGAAAAGTTATATCTGCAACGTCTCTTTTGAGTCCATATGAACAAGAGATAAGGACAGAGCACTGTTTTTTTTTTTTCTTTCTAAAATTAGTTCCCTAATCAATCTTAAATTGGTCTATTTATTTCGTTGTAAATTAGTTGTTATGAAATTGTCATTCTTCAATTTAATTAGTCTTATTAACGGAATAAATCTCACATGACTAACATAAACACATTATCATCAATCACAAGCAACCACATATCTCTAAGTCACTCAAATTGTCAAATTGGAACGATTGGTTTTAATTTAAACTCCACATCAAAATGTCTACACTACCTGAATCTAAAACGACTGCTCATGATGTCTTGTTGGACAAACTTTTTGTAAAGATAATGCACCACAAGTGACTTTGAGTCGCAGGCTGCTTGTGATTAGTAGTGATGTATTCTCGTTAGCCACACAAAATTTATTCTGTTAATAGGACCAAACGATTTGAGTATGAAATGATCACTCTGAGATAGGAAAGATTCTCCAAAGAATATTATATGACAAAATAAACTATAAAGACCACTTTGACATCCAGCTATACTCCAAGGACTAGGGGACTAATTAAACTATATAGATATATATTTTGAGTGAGAAAGCGAGACAAAGACAGAGCACTTACTTTCGTAAGGAATCAGAGTCTCGTTTGGAACATACAGGCCGTTTTGGGTTAGCTCCTGTGTTACATCGGGCCGCACCAGTTCTACTTGTGAGGTACCAGCAACTAAGCGATCCCGTCGAGGAATTCCAAAACTTGGCTCCTGTAATGCTGTTGAAGGAACTGATTGAACTGAAGACAACGATTGTTGATGGATATCTTGTCCAGAAGAAACCCTGTCTGGACGACTCATTTTTGGCACTGGCTCACTCCTTACAATTATCGGAATAATTGTCTGTCTAATTCTTTGATCAGACACGGTGATTGCGACCCCTTCCAATTTTCTTTCTTTCTGGGATAGAAATTAAATAGGTCAGTACATTATTAGGCGTGTCGACAAAGACTGAACCAATACACACCACACAAAAAAGATATATTATCTTTTCATATTTCTCTACTTTGAAATAACCTAATTTATTGAAAATTTCCATTTAGTATCAGAATTGTGTTGCAATACCAAAGACCTCCAACATTTTTTAACTAGTTAATCGAATACATATCTTCAACTACAGTTTAGGTTTGTAGGGGAAATAGTACAAAGTGATGTCTCTTTGGTTAATTGACGTATAAACTTCTTGAGTTACGATTTGTTTTGTGCATTGAGATACCAGCAAATTAAAGGATTGAGCGAGAGAGAGAGAGAGAGACAAAGGTGTTGTTTGTTTATCGAAATTTTAGAGAATATTTTCAAAATTTTAAGAATCTTTTGAATATTGAAGTTTATTGGAGTTTGTGAAAAGTGTGAAGTGTATGTATAAAAATGTGAAGTTTATTGAGATTTGTGAAATGTGTTTAGTGTGGTGAAAATTTTGAGCCCTCAAAAAATTAGACAAACAAACGCTGGAGATTCCAGTTGAAGGTGATGTGTAGCAAGGATACCGATTTGTGAGCCAATTTAAGCAGAACAACCATACTGCACTCAGCCATTGCTCATGACAAATTCAAAAATCCTTTTCTTTTCTTTTTTTGTTTTTTGGTTTCCCGTCGACATTTATGAATCTATACCATGAAAAACTTCCCAGCTTTCGAAAAGGGGGAAACAACGAGAAAGAGAAAAATGCCGAGCGAATGATGAAAACATGATTCATGCAGGTCATTTCTTAAACTATTCGGAATGTTCTAGCCGTTACATATGGAGCCTCACCTGTTGAGCAGTCGGCGGAATCGGAGTGCTTCCTACTCGAAGCCCGAATTTGCTTCTGGCTTCCGGGTAGACCAGTTTTGTAAAGAAATGGATAGAAAAAGGATACACGCAAATGAAGAGACTGAGGACCGCTACGTCTTTAAAAGAAAACATTATTGACTTAAAACTTTACAAGTCAACCACCGAAAAAGTATGGAATTATTCGATACCCAAATGAAGAAAAAAAAGAAAGAAAAAAAAAAAAACATCACTCATAAAATAGGCTATAAACAAATTCCTTTGGCTTCGTCTCTGAGAACAGTAGCGTGTTATTTTCACCTTTTAAAAATGAAAAAAACTGCACTGGTAGAAGGCGGGAGAGTGTCACTAATTTAAAGTCAGTTCGTTTTGATGAGATTTTTAGAATTTTAAGTATTTTTAGAATTTTTAGGTGATGTTGAAATTATATTAGTATTTGTATAGAAGTTGTTGATGTGTAAAAAAAGTAATGATGATTTTTAAAGTTGTTATTTGTAGATTATTTTTATTGGGATGAGTGAAAAATATAAATCGTAAAATAATATTGTTTATTTATAATATTTATTAATATGATCTCGAATTTCTTTTTTTTTTATTACAATAAAAAATTTATAAAAGGTATTTAAAAAAAAACGAAGAAGCAAAGAACAAGAAGACAAATTGTGTGTTTGACGCCAACATCTCACTGACAAGCTGATACTACGTAGGAAAAGAGAGAAAACAAATGTCGTAGGTTATTAAATGGTAGTATAAAATGATGAAATCGCCCTCAACCAAAACTTCAACTTGGTTAAATTATTTAGGATATTTTGATCCATTCACATATTCGAATACTTAATGTACTAATCGTGTGGGGGTAATGTGTTTTTAAAAATCCCGTTTTATCCTTCAATTTTAATGTAAACAACGTATAAATGGAGAATAGTTTGGTAATTCTGTATAAGTATGACCAGGGCAAAATAGAAAATTAATGAATTACATTTTCAAATAAATTTTCAAATAAATCATGTTCTGTGGGAATTTTTTTAAATTGAATGCGAATCTTTCAAATTCTGCCTAGCCCTAAAGTGGCAAACCCGAAAGCAAGAATATATGTACTATAGATTCCCTGGGCCCCTGGCCAATAAATAGAAGACAAGATATGTCATGACAAGGTGTTTTACCTATATATCCTGGGTTCGATTTTATCCAAACCGGACGCTGCCTTTCTTGAATCTAAAGACATAAAGACAAGGAATGAACAATATCGGGGGACATTTTTTTAGCTTCAAGTTCCTGATTGACAACTCAGAGGAGAGCTATAGAGGCTCGGGAATGCTCGGATGCTATGGTGTGTTTATTTGTAAAATTTTAGGGAAGTTAAAATTTTTGGGTATTGAATTTGATAAAAAAAGTAAAGAGAAAAAGAATTTGTAATATTTATTATAATGAAAAGTAATTATTTGATAGGGAGAGATAGATTATATTGTAATTTTTTATTATGTTAAAATTTTAGAAAGTGTAAAATTTTAGTGTGCAAACACACCCTAAGTTGAAAAGTATGGCTGCCAATTAGAGGAAGCAGGGATGTCGGTTTTATTTGTGAGATTTTTAAGATTTTTATTGTAATTGTGAATATTTATGTATTTTTTAATATAATAATTAATGAAAATTTTTAAAGACATTAAATTTTTATTAAAATTTGTAATAAAGTGTAAAGAAAAATAATTTGATGTACTTTTTTAATTAAAAAAATATTGAAGTTTAATAAAAAAGTATAAAGAGAAAAGATTTGTTATAGTTTTTTTAAAAAAAAGTATTGAAATTTGTATAAAATATTGTTTGAGTTTGTATTAAAGGTATTGATATTTGTGTAAAGTTTTTAGATATTTAGATGTTAGTTTTAAACTTATTTTATTCACTATATTTTAAAATATTTTTACAAAACGAAAATATCCCAATAAATTTTAATTTTTCTTTCGTTGTTCTTTCCCTTCTATCTCGTATGTTTCCTTTTAGATGTCGTGTCCTTGTTTGTACGCTTTCTTTCTCACTTTTTCCATATATAACATGAGGTAGTTTAAAAAACAAAAAAGAGTAAATTTTAGTATTTGACCCAGGGCGTACCTTTTTACTTCTGGGTTCCGCTCTATAAAAGCTTTGATGAAAGATTCAGACCGTCATTTTTTTCCGCGGTTATTCGACTTTTAACTCCCACCATCTTCAAGACGTATTCTACACCAATCCTTTAGGAATTTTAACAGTTTGTTTGTGGCGGTCACATTGGAAATCGCCTCGAAAATTCTTATTAGATCGGGTCCTGGATTTTTCGGGCATCGTTTGGCGATGGGCCCCATGATTTGGGCCTTTGTAAGGCTTTAGGACTCTGTGTCCTGTGAGTCTGTGACCATTTTAGATCGAGTGGTCTAACCGGAGAATGTTATGAAGCTTTTAGGTATCCTTTCGTATTTATGTTCATTGGCTCATGCACCAGATATGTTGCTGTCGTGGTTTAGTTCTAGTTAAACAACCGTCGGGTATTATTAAGCATTCGCAATCACTGTACATTACCATGACCGTTTCACGGTGCAATGGATGTAAGCGAATTCATTGTTTGTGTGGCAAACTTTACACAAGTTGATTATAGAGATCCCACAGGCGACGGCTTCAGGACAGGGGTGATAGTTGTTGAGCTAATTGTAGATGGGTTCTCCATGGAGAAGGTGTAGAGTTGCCCAAATCCTTATCTGCTAGGGCCTTCCTTCGCATTGGCCTAGGATGGAGAGAATGAATTGGGCCTGCGTATGTCCCATGCTGGCTGCATAGCGAAAGTCGGAGTGAGCCTCCTGACAATTTAACAGTTTGTCGTGCTGGTGCCTGAAGGAGGGAATTAACGACAAAGCATGAAAAACTTAAAAAGAGCATTTGATGCCTTAATCTACATCTAACCAAAAACTTGACAAAGGTTGAAGAAATATTTTCTTTTTGTTGGGGCAAAGTCATAGTTAGCCCCCTATGTTTAGGCAAAAATCAAATAGTTATTCTTAATTTTCAATCCAACGATTTGAGACTCATATCTTTCAAAATAAATCAATCTTCACCCCCCATCTAAATTCTCCGTCAAATGAGAGAGTTTTTTGTCCACGTGCGTCGCACGTGCCTCTATGCCATCTGAAATGACAAAATTGCCCTTGATAAGTGATTGGTGGATGACCTCGATGCCCTTGCTCTGTTCGTGCCGAGACGAAGACCAAATTAATGAAAAAACCTACTCTGTCGTGCCCTAGACAAAAAAGGAAAGAAAAAATCCCCAAATAAGTGATGTCATGCCCTCTGTAGAACCTCATTCAATTCGGCAAGATCAAAACTGTTAGCCTAAGGTTGTTCTTACAAACAATCTATTTTGGTTTTCATGATAACAAAGTTTTCATACTTATTCAAGACTATTAGATTTTACATTGAAATTTCTTTTCAAGAAAATTATATTTTTAGAGTATCAAGGTTTCCTTATTTTAAAATCTCTCCAAGCATACTTGATCATCATTACACTTGCTAATTGATCATCTTTTGTATTGTAAGTATTTTTTAGATTTATTGAATTGGGGTAGTTGTTGTTAAAGAACATTTTTTGTCTAAATGTTGGAAGTGTCGACACATTGGACCATAAGTGTCAACACATTGAACTATTACCCGAGAGTTGTTTTTCAGAATCATTCTAAATTTTTTCTAAGTGTTGAAAGTGTCGACACATTGGATCATAGTGTCGACACATTGAACTACTACCCGAGAGTTTGTTTTTTAGGTCATTCGAAATATTTTTTTGACTAAGTGTTGGAAGTGTCGACACATTGAGCCATAGTGTCTACACATTGAACTAACACTTGAGAGGTTGTTTTCAAGCCAAATTTTAATGTGTCAGCACATACCATCAATGTGTCGACACATTGCACGATTTTGCAAAAATCCTGGAGCAACGTCAACTCATCCAAAAAGTATCCAAATAGTCTTAAATGACCTCCAACAGCACTCAAACTTTACAAGAAGACCCTTGGTGCCCTAAGAGCTTTAAATAGAAGAAGATGGAGAGAGAAACGATGGACATGTGCGCTATTAATTCTTGCCCTAATTTCTAGAGAGAGAAAGCTTTGAGGAAGAAAGAAGCTTCACCAACCAAGAAAGCTCGTACTCCCACCTGTAAATACTATTGGTTTCTTTGTGAATCTTGTCTCTTTGCACACCTTAGTACTTCATACTTGTTTATTCAGCTTAAAGAGCCTTTACTAAGATTCCCTTTGTACCCATTCTTGAAAAACACGCGAGTGTTTGGGAAAACACTTGTCCTACTTGTTGGGTAGAAGAAATCCTCTAGGTTGTGAGGATTTGTGAGAGTGAGTTAAAGTGTAAGCTCAAAAACACTTTGTAAAGGTTCCTTAGCACCCGAGAAGCTAAGGTGTACTTCCTATTTGAAGATAGTGAAGAAAGCCTAAGGAAGTCAATAGCCTTGGGGGTGGACGTAGGCAAGTGTTGGCCGAACCACCTAAAAGTCACGATGTCATCTCTCTACCCTTATCTCTATTTATTGTTGATATCTATTTATTGTGCTTCTTTAACTAGTCCTTGATTTTATAGATCTACTCTCTTGCTCTTTAGAAAAAGAAAAATGGATCTCTGCAAATTCGGTTTTATAAGAAAAAAGGTTAAATTTTTTTTATAAAACCCAATTCACCCCCCCTCTTGAGTTGTTTTTGCTCTCTCAAAAACCATTTGGAAGGTAAAATCCCAAATAAGTTTTGTCTTGCCCTAGACGAAGACCGAAACCAATATGAAGGAGAAGAAGACTCAACGGTAAGCCCATATAGCTTTCAACCCTCATTTGATGTGTTCGGTTGTACATGTAATGGTGATTGTTGGAATGTTTAATACAACTATAGGGATTTTAGGGATTGAGATTACGATTTCGTAGCAACTGTTTGAAGTTTCATTTCGTAGGCATTTTAGATGTTTGATGTTGTGGAATGTGATGTTGGATTGGTATTTATTGGCGTTTTAGGTGGTCCAAAAGTGATTGGGACAATTCTGTATAATATATTGCAACCTATTATATTGTGGCTGACAACATGTGGTTTGAGGTTCATGAGCTGAAATTTTATCGTTTTGTTAGCACGTGTAGCTTACAAGTCTTATTCTATAAAGCACATGGGTCTTAGTCTAAACATCACATTTTTTTTATTACTCACGCAGTCAAACTTTCTCACAAATTGTTGCACGTATGGCTCACTAAAATATCCCCTTGAGGCTCACTAAAATAATTCATGTTAAAGCTTTGTGGGGAGATGCAAGGAATTTCTTTAAGGAGATCATTTTCAAATCTGTTTGTTTATTTGTCAAAGTCTGCAGTTTGCTTATTAGGGAGATCATTTTTCTTGAAAGGGATGTCAGTGGGGCAGATGAATGCCCACATAATCTGTAAGTCGGCATCTAATACCTCATCTCTTGAATGGGCAGACTAGAAAGAATAAATATTCTCATTCCTCTTTAATGTACGGACAAGCTTCATTTTGTACACTTATCAGGTTTTTATTGAGCTGATCTCATGAGTTACGTGTTCAAGTTGCTTTCAATGTACCTAAAAGCTAAAAACCTTGTGCTTTGATTAGGAAACTTCAGCCCCTTGTTTTTATTTATGATAGAGAGAGAAAAAAGGAAATAAAAGAATTAGAAAAAAGTTCAGCCTTTTATCGTTACTATTCCATAACTCTTATTAGGTTTGACTTTCTCATAAACTTCAGAGGTTTATATCTTCTAATGGCACCTGAAAGTTTTTAGGGTAGCTTTCACCTTATCACTATTCCCAGAAGTGCAATGTTGCCCTCTTAAAATGCTGCTTGATGAAGGAGCATTTGAAAATATAGAAGTGCTACTTTGAAGAATCGGTGTCTAACTCTTCTTCTAGCATAGTAAAGTATGCACTGCTTAGTGTTGTCTGGTAAAGAATTCTTGAATCTAGTGACAGTTGGAGATGTTCTTGATTGAGTTTCATATCAAATTCCTTCTGAGTTGATTACAGATAGTATATAAATATGTCTTACATATCAAATGCACTCTTAGTTCAAATGAGTTACTATCACAGACAGTTTTGCTTCAGGATTTATTTATAGCCACAGATGACGGAGTAAACATGTATATTGTCCCAGCTGAAGATTGAATTAGAATCCCATTATCAAACAACTTCATCCCTAGTGATTATCCATTGAGACCAATTGTAGCGCATTTAATTAGTCAGAACAAACATAGGTCTGTGAGTTTCAAACGATGACAAGTTTCACTATCTAGATCAATTGCCTACATTGTCAAGTATAACATAACAAGAAATAGAAAAGGAAAAAGGACTAGAGAGGTGGATATTGGAAAATATTTCTCCTCATTTAACCAACAATCTTTTCATACTAGTGGAATAGAATGCTCATTATGCAAGACACCTACTATCTTATTTGCCTCTCCTATCCCCTGGGATATGAATGACTGCCTTTGATGTTGATGACATATCTCTCAAGTCAAATCCCCTGTACAATAGAGAAATTTGACAATCTCGACAAATCATACCCCCTTGCTAATTTCAGTCTTATACTGCCCATCTCAGTCCAAAGATAAAAAAATCCCAACATAATTTCTCTAGTTTGGACCCGCAGTGTAGGTGCTCAATTCAATCCTCCATTACCAATTTAAACTTGATCACCAAAAAGGTTTTGAGAAAATGAATTTGCAGCCTATACTCCACCTAAGTTAGCTCAAAGTTGCATGTTATGGGTAGAATACGACATGTCATTTACTTCACACAGGGTCAATGACAAATTACGGTTTGTAGAATGGAGAATATCATGAAAATTGCTTCGTTCGTGGGCTTTAGCAAGAGTTTACGAACAAGGTCAACATAGAACTGTCCAGAAGAACTTTGTAGTGTGTGGATATTAAAAAGCTCCAAAATTTTTGCTTCATACGTCAAAACTACAATAATTGCATTTTCAAATTGGATTGCAGAAATGGTGGTTGTCGGCTTAGTTAATTACCAAATTTATATTTTTCCAATTCACAACTCTATCATCTCATTATGTTTTGCTCTGATTGTGGCAGGTCCCGATGGCGTCAAATTCCATTGTGTTTAAGTCCATTGTGTTTAAGATCCACTATGGGGGCAGATTTGACAGGTCGAATGGTAGAAGCTTATATGTTGATGGGAAGATGGCTATGCACCCAGATCCTTACGACTGCGACTACCTATCATTCATAGAGGTAAAAGCAGTTGTCAAAGAATATAGGTATAAACATGGTGACCTATTGTTCTACCTAGAGCCTAGGGCTGGGCAAAAACCCATGACCCGACCACCTGACCCGTTTCCGACCCGATTGGGGCGGGTTTATACGGGTTCGGGGTCGAGTTTTATATGGATAAAAACCTAGTTTTCGGGTCCAGGTTTGGGATTTGTAGCATACCCGATATGCAACCCGAACCTGACCCGAAAAATATAAAAAAAGTTTTTCATTTCTACCCTTAACGAAACGCACTGTTTCGCTAAGGGTAAATAACCTAAGTCCTAACCCTTGCGATCCCCCCCTCTCCCTCCTTTATCAGCGCCGCGTTCCCCCCCTCTCTCTCTCTCTGGCCTTTCACTTCACGCCCTACTCGGCCACTCCTCTAGCAGCCATATCTCAGTCTCTCCCACTCTCTATGTCTCTCTGCTGCCCTAGCTCTCCTCTCTCTCCATCTCTCTGCTCTGCCCTAGGTCACGCCTCACTCTCTCTCCGTCTCTCTACTGCGGCGCTGCCCTAGCTCTCCTCTCTCTCTCCGTCTCTCTACTGCCCTAACTCTCCTCACGCCATGGCCGCAGGGAGCTCGAAAATCGGCGGCTCTGCGGTACATACATAAAAAGGAGGAAGAAGAAGGGCATTTCGGGGATTCGCAAGGCGTTCTACCGGAACTCGTCAGAGAAGAAGTAGCCCTGGGTGGTCCCGGTGCTCAATATCATGGGGCGCAAGGAAGGTTCAACAAATGGGGACGATTCATTGGAGGTCAAGAAAGAGACTGACATGTGCAGTGGGCTCTCGTGAAGGCCGGTGAGGATCGTGTACATGTGGTACCATGTTTTTAGGCCTGAAAGCCCAAATGGTTATGGGCCACATCTTTTAGGCCTTTTAAGCCGAACCCAAACCCGAACCCGGGCTACAGGTTCGGGTCGGGATTCCACCACTTTCGACTCTGGTTTGGGTAAAAAAAATCGACCCTTCGGGTTCGGGGTTGAGCATTGGCAAACCCTGCCCCAAACCCAGTTTGCCTAGCCCTACTGGAGCCAGAGAATACCCTTTTAATGGGCTACGAATTATCTCGAAGTGGTGGGATGAAGCACTTAGTAGCGATGATGACCTCTATGACGTGAATATCAATGCCAACGCTAATGTCGAGGCTGTTGCGTGTGCGGAAGATGTGATATGAGTCATTCAGCTTCTGAGTTGGGTGGTCCCGAATTAGCTGAGCTGGGAGGACATTCATTCGATGTTGGTGGACCTTCGTTTGAGGTTGGTGGACCTTCTGTAGGTCATATGAAGACACAGAAGCTGCAGATCTGGAGGCCGAAGATGAAGATTAGAGGTCACACCTCCTCCATCACCCAATGGTAAAGATGATAGTAAAGATGACGGTAAGCAATTAATTCACTTATTTTTGTTTTACTTTGGCTTTTGCAATATGTTAGTATTTATTGTAACATAATAACTTCACTAAGAAACTATTTTTTGCAGGATATATGTCAGATATGATACCATCTACTTTACTTGTCTCCCCGCCACATAGCGATGATGACGTTGCTGGACCCTCTCGATGTGCACCTGAGTTTGTTGAACGTGACTTGGGGTCAGTAACCCTTGTGAAAGGGATGAAGTTCCCGTCTTCTGCACTGTTTAAAGAGGCCGTGAAGGAAGGAAAATATTGCTATAGGGAAGGACATCCGCTTTCATAAAAACACTGGCGATAAGGTGGTCATTGTTTGTAGGTCAGAGAAGTGCAAGTACAGAGTATATGGTAGGAAGATACCGAAGGAACTATCTTTTGAGATCAGGGATATTCAGCCTCAGCATAGATGTCCTAGAAGATATAGACTTTCGCAGATTAGTTTTAGATGGATCGCGAAAAAGATGATCGACCAAATAAAAAGCCAACCTAACATGTCTGTATCTGCTATATACGACGAGGTGAAGCGGAAATGGCAATGTGAGACAAGGTGGCAGAAATGTTATCGGGAAAAGAAGAGGGCTTTAGAGGAGATCTACGGAACCCACAAGGAGCAATATGGGAAGGTGTGGGACTACTGTGCCACCGTACGGGATACCAATCGGGTCTTGTTTGATAGTAATGACTGACCGAATTACACCAGAGCTGCCACCGTTCTTCCAACGGTTATATGTATCTTTTAATGCAATGAGGACGGGCTTCAAGAGGGTTGTAGGCCCCTTATTTGTTTGGACGGTTGTTTCTTGAAGGGCGAATTCAAGGGGCAACTTCTAAGTGCAGTAGCGCGGGATGCAAACAACAACATGTATCCCGTTGCATTCGCAATTGTTGAGGCCGAATTGAAGGATAGTTGGATTTGGTTTTTAGAGACATTAATTGGTGATCTTGGGCTGCTCCTCAGGTGGTTGGACCTTCATGTCAGATCGACAAAAGGTCACGAGTTCTTTGATTTGATTACTTAATTTAATTGTTTCTTCCATTACATACGTCTTATAGGTTTTAATTGTTTGTGTAGGGTCTTGTTCCAGCATTTGACGTAGTCATGCCGGGTGCAGATCATCGATTTTGTGTGCGGCACCTTTATGCGAACTTCAGGGATGCTGGTCACTGAAGTAGCACTCAAGGATAAACTATGGGAGTAGCCACAGCATATACGGAGTCCGAGTTCAATAAGAAAATGGATGAATTGAAGGCATTGAGTCCTGACGCGCATGACTACCTAAGGAACATTGACCCAAGTGTCTGGTCGAGGTCATGGTTTCACACGTATAGCAAGAGTGATCTTTTGGTCAACAACCTCTGTGAGTGCTTCAACTCTTATGTTTTACAAGCACGGGACAAGCCAATTATTTCTATGGTTGAGATGATACGGAAGAAGTTGATGAGGAGGTATCAGCAGAAGAGGGAGGGGATAAGGAGTTGTAGTAGTAGATTATGCCCACGAGCGGTTGAGAAACTGGAGTCTATAGGTGAAGAGGCAAGCCACTGCCTTCCTACGTATGCTGGGGGATGGTTTTTTTGAGGTGGAGTGTCATTTGAAGCAATACGTGGTAAACATTCATAGGAAGACATGCTCTTGTCGGAGGTGGGATCTTACTGGGATCCCGTGTCCACACGGGTTTGCTGCTATCGTCTATGATGGCAGAAACCCGGAAGACTTCGTTGACTGGTTCTATACTATTGAGGCCTATCAGAAGGCATATTCCCCTATCATTTATCCGGTTCCATCTTCGGAACAATGGCTCCATACTGCGTATGAAACGCTGGAACCTCCCCATCAAGGGCTCATCCTGGTAGACCTAAAAACTTCGAAAACGGAGACCAGATGAGCGTACACCCACTGGTAGGATTCCACGAAGACAAAGTGGGGTTTTATGCTCTGAGTGTAAGGAGATGGGTCACAACAAAAGGACCTGTCCACGCTTGAATAGAAGAAAGCATCACAAAGGGTTCCAAGTACCGCGGCTGCACCGGAAGCACCATTTACTAGTGGACCTCCACCATCACATTCTACCCCAAGTACCCGTAGCACTAGACAGGTTTGTGTGATTCCATTTTTAGATTCTGTATTTTGAAACCGTATCTGATTTTTTGTAATGTTTATACAGACCATTCGGGTACCACATTTACGTGATGAAACTCCCTCCCAATCTACCCCAAGTACACGAAGAACACAAAGGTAAGCATTGGTACAGATTTTCATTGATTTGTCAAAAGTTTGCTATTTTTCTGACTTTTACATATCTGTTTTATTGATTATTTTAGACCCAACGGGGACCACAAATACGTGATGAACCTCCATCGCAATCTACCCCAAGTACACATAGCACTACACACGTGAGTATTCTAGTTTAGTTTTAGAAACATAAGTCACTTACGAACTGTCACTTATAGACATTTTATGTGGTTTACATTAGAGCATTCAGATACCACACTTACGTGACGAAGAGACTCCATCACAATCTACCGGCGAGCCGCTTAGTGTACCTGTATGTTTGCTAACATATTAAGTTAACATCAAGGATACATATGACTCTTTTACTGAAACTTTTGGTAACATTTTTTGCGTAGCTTACAAGAAGCCGACGACTATCACAGCTATTGTCTGGGATTGTTGAAGTTAATGATAATGCAGTAGCAGCAGTCAGGGTGAGTCAGCACACATAACTTATACAACCAATGTATTGTTTTTAGAGGACTATTAATTAGTTGATTTTTCCAGGTCTCAAGAAAGAAAGCCTCGAGCTGAGACTCCATACAAGGAAGCCCCAGCTGCGGAGTCATTGCAGATGCATCCCGCAAGGAAGAATCCCCCATCTACCAGAAGCATTGTAGCTGCAACAGGGATTGCCTCTCGCATACGAATGCGGACCTCAAGCCGATTGCAAAAATTTGGGTCGCAAGGCGGTTCTACAAGCACACCTGTGGTAATCGACCTAACAGCTTCAAAAGGAGCAGGTGTAAGGTGCTCTTGGGGGCCCCCTGGTCGTGGAGGTGTTCAGTTTCGAGTTTCGCAGCCTCCTTTGGGCAGTGGAGCAGCAGACAATGATAAAGCTCCACTTACAAAGTCCAAGGGAGTGAAAGACAAAGGGAAAAAGCCTCGTTGGCAGATATAGGACTTTATTGAGATACATGATTGAGTACATGATACATGTTATGATATTTTGTGGGAATGTAATAGCAAAGTTGGATGTAAATGACAGCTATTTATTTTGGATGTAAATTTGCACTGCATGTACTCATTTTTGGATAGTGTAATTGGCACTTGGATTTTGTTGGATGTAAATGGCAGCTATGTAATTTTTTGGATTTATGTTGACATTACTTTGATTTTGTATGTAAATGTCTTTTTTGCACTTGGTTCTTTATTAAGTGATCAGGATACTTTCAATGTGTAAAACTTATTGTGAATATCAGTCAAACTGTCAAAAGTGATTTGGCATGAATTATCAGATTATTAATCAGGTACTATTGTATATAGTTTTGGTAGATAGTTAATCAGGTACCCATTACTAATAGCACGTTTACAATAAGAGCTATACATAATCAGTCATGTGACTCTACAAATTTAGTTAGCTACTGACCAACAAAATCAAACAAGTCTCACTGGTAGCATCGATTTTCTCTCGAATTTGGACATTAAATAAACACTTCATGCGGCTAACATGAGCTTCAAGGGTACACAACCCGGTACTGAATATATGAGCAGCAAAAATTCCAAAAATAAGAAACAAGCAAAACGCTAAAGCAGCCCTATAACCACTGATCTTAACATCTGAAACCCTTCTCTCCACATCAATCTCTAGCCGATGTTGAACGATCATAGCATCAATGTTGGCTCGATTTTGCACATTCAACTTCTCAATTTCTATGCAATGCTGCTTCGACATATTTACGATCTCTTGCTCGATGTTGCTCAGTCATCGCAACAATGACTTCAGTTTCATGACGGGGCTCTCTCTCAATTGATTCCCAAGTACACTGTTCACCACGCGACTGTGAATGCATTGCTCGGAGTTTTGTGATAACCCTTCGTCCATACGAACACATTTTAGGATCTCTCCATGCAAAATAGTTGCAGTGACCTCCGTCCTGTGATATAAAAATTTCACCTAGCTAATAAAGAGTACCACAGAACAAACCAAATTTAATAAATATTCGTAACTAATTGATGTACATTACTATAACATTATTAAACATGCAAAACCAATTGATGTACATTACCAGAATATACATTAACAACCAATTAAAAAAATTAAAACACTAACCTTGAATTTCACACAACCCCAAAATCATCTCCCAAAGTTTTCATCCGTAAAGGCAATAGTCGATTTTGCTCTCAGATCACAATAACATTTTGGGCCCTCTGTAGAGGCTCCACTTTCAACACTTCCCGAGCTACCAGTTATGTGTGAAACAGACATTTCAAAGGCTGGAATAAACCATGCAGTACCTTACTTAATTCAGTGTAATAAAAGTAAATAACATTATATAAAGGCACAACAAAATCAATAGCTTGATTTCTTTAAAAAATAGGAAGCTTAATGCCAAAGAACAAAACTAAATATGATGAAATGTTATGTAAGGTGCTACTGTTCATTGTTCTCATAGCTATGTTTCCAGCAGTATTAACTATTAAATAGAGTCTTCATCTACATTTTACCTTTAAACTGTAAATATCCATCTTGGTCAAACATTTGCAAGCAGACATAGAATCTCAACAATTTCTTCTCCATTATGCTATTTAAAGTACATGTTATTGTGTAATTCAATTTCCTTTCCTTTAGTACTCTGATACAAAAGAAAATCCATTCTTTTTTGTGAAATTGGAATGGCAGGGATTAGCCTAAAGGTCTCTTACTGCTTTTTGGTAGTCATCTTGAAGTTGTTCTTCCTAGTTTTGGGTTTTATGCAGACAATGAAATCTTCATTTTCAAATATTTCACTATCTAGAATGAGAAACCCACTAGTAGGTGCCTGTATATTTGCTTCTGCAGTTTTTTTTTTCCTTTCCTTGCAAGTGATAGTGATTGCTCATAGTTGGCATTTTCCTGGATCCTAGATAGAGTGCTTTTTTTTTTTTTTTTTACACAAAAGGAAAATTGACTTTGGGAATGTGTTAAACTTGCCATTCCTGGACTGATAGTTGCAATGAAAGGAAATTTTCAGTAAAACTCTATTTTGGTTTTGCCTTCTTGAATGATGAGAATAAGTGTCAATACTTTGCATTCTCTTTTTTCTTTTTTTTTCTTTCTAAATTTTCTCTAGAGCTATGTAATTGCTAAAGTAATATGCTACTACATGCATGATGCATTTCTTCGTTTGCAGGAAAGTTTTTTCTCTCACTCTCTCAAGTAAAAAAGTGTAAAGCATATGACAATGGTGACTTCACACACCTAAATATCTAGACATCGTCCAGAACTCCTTTTTAACTTTCTCTTCCATGTACACACTCTCTAAAGGAGGAATGAATAGATCATGATCCCCATCTAACCCAATATCAACACCCCCCAAAAACCTAAGAGAAAAGGGAAAGACCAAAACTAAGAGAAAAAGGAAACAAGAAAACAAACGAGAAGAGGAGTTGAGTGCTACCTTGATCTCAAACGAAAATAGGTGGCAGGAGGCTATCAGCAACAGCTGATTTCAAAGGAGAGAAAGCCGAAGGTTGAGTGGAGAGAGAGCCGAATTCGTGCAAGAGAGGGGGAGAGATTGGGAAGATTTATCTTACACTCACTGAGGGCATTCTGGTAATTTCATATGGCATAGAGGCACGTGTGACGCACGTGGACGAAAAACTGTCTCATTTGATGGAGAATTTAGATGCGGGGGGCGAAGATTGACAAGTTTTGAAATATATGGGTATCAAATTGTTGGATTGAAAATTAAGGGTAGCTATTTGATTTTTGTCCAAACATATGGGGCTAACTATGACATAATCCCTTTTTTGTTTCTCTTCGGCGGACATAATGGTTTATAAATTTTTTCTTGTGTTTTTTTGTATTTTAAGCACTCTAAAATTTATTTTCGTGAAGCTCAATGACAAAATTTTCGAGAACCAAGTGACTGCTTGGAATAGCTATTTTATGGCATGCTTTTTGTATGTAAGATTATACATCATATCAATCTTTCCCAAATATCATAAGGGAATGCAAATCTAGCTTTTACCATAGAAGTACAAGCATATATTTTGAACTTTGTTATCGTCTGGGGACAATATTTTAGAGTTTTTTTTTTTCTTGGATAACTCTAAACAAAATTTCACAACAATTTTTTTTTATAAATTCTAACACAATTTTTTACAAACTCCAACATTTTTTCATTAAAAAAATCTATCAAATTTTCCCTTTTTTACTATTTCAATGAAATCTATATCATCCCAAAAAAAAAAAAAATTCTCCAAAATTTTTTTGAAGTTTAAAATATACAAACATGTCAATATGTTTTTTTTCTCCAAAGGTTTTAACTTTTGTTTCCAACTTGTATATTCCTTATATACCGGTTTTGTGTTCGTTTTTGGTTTAATTGATTCACTAGTTCTTGGGATATGACAAATCTAGTTGGTCTATAGGGTTTATTTCGTTTTATAGTAGTCTTTGAAAATCTTTCGTATCCTAGAGTGATCATTCTGTCAATTAGGTTATCTTTATTAATAGAATCAATCTATCGTCTAAGAGTGACTTATTTTGCCAATTAGGTTATCTCTATTAATCCTTTACATCTTAGAGTGTGCATAACGCTGCAAGGACAAAAGATTCCCACACATAACAATCCACTTTATTCCCTAAACAATTTCCCTTTAGATGTCACGCCGGCCAGCCTAATACTTTCGGACCAAAAAGATTCGGGCATAAGATTAACGCCTGGAATCTCATTTTTCGAAATCTTCTATTTCCGGCCTAACGATTCACTGTCCAAATACAGACACGTCACTCTTCGTACTACATATCATTACGTGGCTTAATTTGGTGAGAAACCACAATAGACCTTGTACCAGGGGATCATGTTTTTTCCATATCATTACGAAATGCGAATGTTAGGGTTTTTCAATTAACATCCTCTGCTGAAAGCCAGCCACAGACTCGAGTGAATTGGAGCGAATGGCAGACGACTCAGCTTCGCTACCGGTCCAACTGGCAGCGACAACTCTGAACGACACCGTCTCTTCCTCTGGTGTCCCGAAGGCGGAGTTTTCTGACCGTGTCCCTATTCGAGCCATTGTTTCCCGCCCCGATGGCGGCGCGGGGCTTTCTGGCCAACGTGTACGGGTCGGCGGATGGGTCAAGACGGGTCGTAAGGCGGACAAGGACGCGTTCGCGTTTCTGGAGCTCAATGACGGGTCGTGCCCAGGGAACCTACAGGTCATAGTCGATGCTGCAGTGTCCGATCTCACCCCGCTCGTGCCGACCGGCACCTGCGTGGCTGTCGACGGCGTGTTGAAGCTGCCTCCCGCCGGGACCAAGCAGAAGGTGGAGCTTCGGGGCGAGAAAGTGGTCCACGTTGGCCCGGTTGACCCTGCCAAATACCCGCTGCCGAAGACCAGGCTCACGCTCGAGTTTCTCAGAGATTTTGTGCACCTTCGTCCTAGAACCAACACGGTAAATTCCTATCTTTGTTTGTTCAGTGGTGCTAACGTCGCTGTTCCTTTGATTTCCTTTTGTTTATAGAACTCACACAATGTTTGTCTTTTTTCATCGTGGCGGCTATTTGACTTTTGGTGGAGAAATGTTTTCCCTGAACATAGGTTGCTGAATACTTCTATTTTGCGAATTTCTCGGATAGTGTTCGTAAGGAAAATTTAAATTTTTTCCCCGTGCGCGCCGGATTTTGGAATGTATTCAACTGTCTTACTGTAGTTTTTATTTAATATTTATTTTTGCTTCACTCTATCTGTGTAAGGTGATCGTTTGATCGATTCACTTATAAATTTTGGATTAGAAGGTTCACTTAAAGCGCCCACTGTTGAACTTATCTCCCACGTTAGTTACAATGAGAAACTTTGGTAGGATTCTTAATGTCGCATTTTAAATCTGATATGGGCATACTTTCTTTTTATGGGGCTGGCGGAGATGATTTTACTGGCAAAATCACCATTTCATTGTTGTCTGCATAACAGAGTGTCAGGTTTTCTAGGGGGCTGAAGACATTAATTTTTAAGGAACTAGTACTTTGTAAAGTTTTTGGCATTTCAATTGCTTGCGCATTTGTTTCTTTTCAAACTCTCCCCTTACCCCCAAATGACTGGAGAGATCAATTAGTTCAAGATGCACTTTGCAGACTTGGGGTTGCCATTGTTTAATGCCCAATTTTCCTTTGCTACATGACCCTCGGTAGTAGAACCAAATGGGAGAATGATCATTTGTTGCTGACTAACTTCTGTTGATAGTGCTTATTATTAACTATTGAAGAGCGAAATATGGGTCCTGCCTGATTATTTGTTTATGATTTGAGTTCTGATAAGTCCATAATATCCTCTTGGTAATAATGTAATGCTTTCCTTTAACCCTCTTCTGGTTTCTAATTATAGTAGGCTGTGGTTGCAGATATCTGCGGTTGCTCGAATCCGAAATGCCCTTGCGTATGCAACACACACGTTCTTTCAAAAGCACAGCTTCCTATATGTGCACACACCAATCATCACCACCAGTGATTGTGAGGGTGCTGGTGAAATGTTTCAAGTTACAACTTTAATTAACGAAGCTGATAAGTTGGAGAAGGAGTTAATCAAGAATCCTCCTCCATCAGCTGCTGATATAGAAGCTGCTCAGCTTCTTGTCAAGGAAAAAGGAGATATTGTTGCTCAGCTGAAATCTGCAAAGGCGAGCAAGGAGGAAATCAGTGCTTCTGTGGCTGAATTAAAGAGAGAGAAAGAGAATCTAGCAAAGCTGGAGGAGAGATCAAAGCTTAAGCCTGGTATTCCTCAAAAGGATGGGAAGATTGACTATACCCAAGATTTCTTTGCCCGTCAAGCATTTTTGACTGTCTCTGGCCAGTTACAAGTTGAATCTTATGCATGCTGTCTCAGTAGTGTCTATACCTTTGGCCCAACTTTTAGAGCTGAACAATCTCACACTTCAAGGCATTTGGCTGAGTTCTGGATGGTGGAGCCTGAAATAGCATTTGCAGATCTCAAGGTTTGTAAACTTACGTCTAGTATAGTACGCTTGTTGATATTTCTGTTGCATGAGAAGGCTAATAAAAAGCATTTGGAGTTTCATTTCAATGCTGTAAATGAATATGTGCCTTAGTATTTGTGCTTGTGGGAAAAAGCCGGCGTGACCCTTTCCCTTTAATAATGTGATATTATTGCTTATTATATAGCTATATCTGAATAATTCATTTTGAAGATGATGGGATTTCTTTTAATCCTCTCGTTTTAAAGTCAACTGTTTGGTTCATGATTTTGATCTGTTGGAATTGCAACGCAAACTCTTATTCAGAATGCTGTCTTGAATGCAAGAAACTGTTTCCGGTATCCAGGAAACATTAGTTAATGTCTTTTATCAATTTGTGGTGCTTATGCATACGCGTGATTGGAACCATATTACATGCTGGGTAATATTAAAGTGCCTGTTTTTGTAGGATGATATGAATTGTGCAGAGGCATATGTGAAATTTCTGTGTCAGTGGTTACTTGACAACTGCCTTGATGATATGGAATTTATGGCTGATAAGTTTGATAAAACTTGCATCGATCGTCTAAGAATGGTTGCTTCCACCCCTTTTGTGAGGATTTCGTATACAGAGGCTGTGGAACTCTTGGAAGAGGCTGTGAAAAGTGGCAAGAAGTTTGAGAATAAAGTGGAATGGGGGATTGATTTAGCATCTGAACATGAAAGGTATGTAACAATCGCTTATGTGTTTCTTCTACTTGAATTGGATTTACTGATACTTTCCTAATGTTGCAGATACTTGACAGAGGTGAAATTTCAGAAACCTGTTATTGTCTATAATTACCCAAAAGCTATCAAAGCATTCTACATGAGGCTTAATGATGACTGTAAGACGGTGGCTGCAATGGATGTCCTTGTACCAAAGGTACGGTATCTTACCACACGTGTTTGTTGTTTGTCTTTATGTATGTATTCTGATTCTGATTGTCACTTGTTTGCATATGAACAAAATTAAATTTTTCCCCGGATTACTTCAGGTGGGAGAGTTGATTGGTGGGAGCCAAAGAGAGGAGCGTTACGATGTTATTCAGCAAAGGTATGAAACTTTTTGCACTTTATTGGTCATTTTACTGGGAGCCAAAATACAAGAGCTGCGGTTTTCTTTCTCTTTTTGTAGGCATATTTCCCAATGAGAAGTTTCACTTAGAATTACATTTTCCCACACGTTAAATCCGAAAATTTGAACTAACCAAGGCAATCATCGTTGTGATTGCATTCTTTGGTTGCAGAATACTAGACATGGGGCTGCCTCTCGAGCCATATGAGTGGTACCTTGACCTGAGGCGCTTTGGAACAGTGAAACATTGTGGTTTTGGTCTTGGCTTCGAACGCATGCTACTTTTCGCCACTGGAATTGAGAATATCAGAGACGTTATTCCGTTCCCCAGATATCCTGGCAGAGCGGATCTTTGATTTCTATTCTGGCATGGGATATGGCAGTAGTAATTCACCTTTTTGAGTCTCACAGAAATTGTTCCTTTTTCATAACTCTATAGTGTCAAATCATTTTATCTATGATTGATTTCAAATGTAAGTGAGTGATTAAATTATAGGATTGTAATCTTTAGCTACTTGCGAGATCGGTTATTCCGCTCTTCTTTTCTTTTTCACCTTTTTATGTTCCATTGAGAGTGATGAATTGTCGCTGTTTGCTCAATTCTGGACCAATCGCAGTGACTTGGAAAGTATTGCATTCCGACTTACTGGATTTCAGTGAAAATTTTATAGAAGTGCATGCTGCACAAAAGGAATCAACATCTATACAGGCGAGAGAAGAGATATGCGGCCACTTCCGATGTTTGAAGTTTGCGTGGGGTTCACTTCTGTCCCCCATGTGGCAAGCTGAAATCGGTGGTGGCGTCTCTAGTGGACGGCATTGTCTCCCGGTCTTTCTTCGGCAATGAGTTGTTTAAACGGTCTACCGTTTTATACCCCCGATTAGGAAAATATCTGCCGAAACGGCAAGTCGGTAGCGTAGGCTACATATGAATTAAACATCGATCTGATTTGATTTGAAAAAGAAAAATGGCCATCGGGCTTATTTATCGCATCCAAACGACACAGTGTTTAGTACAACAATTCCCGAAACGGCCGTCGTTTTTGGCATTGCGCTGAAGTCATCCCAACGTCGGTTTTGCTTCGGTGCAGAGAATTCCAAATTACCAAGTGCTAGTTTAGAGAGTTTGGAAAGAAAAACTGCGATTTCGCAAAATAGTTCGTCGAAGACGATGAATAAGTTGACCAGAAAATGGCGAAAATCTCACAACGGCGACATCTCTATACCGACTCTCGACGATTCTCACGCGATGGATACCCAAGGTCCTCTCTCTCTCTCTCCCTCTCTCTCTCCCTCTCTCTCTCTTCCTGCAAATCTCCGTTTGTTTTAAATTGGGTAAAACACGTTTCGTTACGGAGAAAACGATGGTACAGAACAGAGAATTCAGTTTTTTATGTCTAAAAAGATCTTGCTTTACTCAAAATTTTCCATTATCCGAGTGAGAAGCTTCTAGGACGCTGGGAGGTTCTGATTTCTGCCGACTTCTCTGCACCGAGATAAATTATTGTGTTGTAAAATTCCTTCTGTTATCATATGGATTTCTGGAAGCTTTAATGGTTTGTTATCTAATAATTTTGCAGAACAAGAGGAGTTGATTCGATCGTTTGAAAAGTCTCAAGCTCAACAGAGTCGTTTATGGAGGGTATTTTATACGACCTTTATTCTTTCTACAGACAAATATGGGCTCCACTTAACGCTTAACGTTCCTAGCTTGATTTCCAGTTTGATGTTCTGTTTTGCTTGCTTTTTGGTAGGGTGTGTTCGCAGCATTTCTCTTTTGTTTTGCTGTGTTTCTTTTGTACTCCATCTTCCAGCAGGCTTCGTCTCCATGGGAACTGGTACGGAAACTTTTCACATTGCCATTTCATGTATAAGTATGTTAATCTAAGAACATTGTCTGACAAGAGTGTCAAGAATGCTTTGCCTTGCATTATTACATCGAATCTTGTGGGATATATGGAACTTAGTAATTTTCTTGTTACAACTACCAAGAGATTACTGAATATTTCTAAGTTCAACCAAGGATTGTGAAATTGCATATTGCATTGCTTTCATTTCAAAATCGACGTTTCTTCCAATGACCGATACATGTTGTTCTTTGGTGAACAGCGTTACCATGCTTATTTCATGGAGGAGGTTGACTCATGGATGATATTATCTGCAGGTTTATTTCTGTTCTTATTGGCATATTTTCCATTCATTTTTGGCTCTGCGTCATTATTGTGGGTCTTTGAAGAATCAAGTGTTCAACTATTTTTGGTAATCAGTGTGCATTTTTGGCCCTTGCATAGATGGTTCCTGCTGTACCTTACCTAGTCTTGGTTCTGAATCAAGTTTTTCTTGCTCAACTTTAGTTTCTGCATTCTTATTATTCTCCATTCACAAGGGGGAGTTTCAACACCTGATGTTGTTATATTATTCTTTACAAAGTTGGTTGTGTTAAATCTTTCCAGATATAAACCTGCTTCTAAATTTAACAGATTGGGTCGCTGTTTTAGCATGCTCATTGGCCATCTTAGGGCTACTTCAGGACTCAAAGCATCACAGGCAATGGATGTGGTACTCGTGCTTTGCAGGCATCATCCTGGCAGTCTTTTGGTTATACTACATGTTGAGGTATGTCAACTTTTCAGAAATATTGTCTTTGATGCATTTTCTATTTCTATGCCAAAGTGGGAGGGGACCATCTCAAAGACTCAAACAAGAGAAAATTGTGATGGTCTCAAACAGGAGAATGTTGTGTCCAGTTTGCAGGGAGGATATGGTGATATAAATTTTCTTTGTACCTGTCCTTTTTCATCATTGCCTTGTAATCCTTTATTTTTCTTCCTAAATAAACCAGAGCTTCTTTCTATATTGAATCAATTAGACTGTCGTTTACTTTTCAACTGTATTTTCCCTTAGTTGCTCAGTATGTTTTCAATTTGGTGCCATTTTCTTCGCTATATTGCTTGTTTTGGCCTCTTGAAGAGTATTTTTTCAGTTGAAGTGTATCGTGGTGTTGAATCCTGCTTGATGTTCTAATATGTTAACGTTGCAATCATCTGTTCTGTGATACTTCCTTTTGGTGATAGATTGCCAAAGTTCCGGTGGGATGTTATCTGGCTTCCATTCGGGCCTCTTAGGTATGTTATACTTTATCCTTCACATTTGTCAGTAACAATACGATTGACTAAGAAATACTCGTACCTGAATTGGAATTGCAGTGGAGCTGGAATCTGTCTGTATGTGGATTATCTACTATCGGAGTCATCGGAAGAGATTAAGAAGCTTCGAGGCTATATGTATTCTTATAAAGGCATTTAAAAGGGAATGGCGATTACTGTAGTTAGTTTTGTGCCAGTTTCCAGAAGAGACAGAAGCGGGGAAGAATATTTACTCCAGCAACGTGATGTTCTTAAATACTTGACTAACCGTTCGATGTAAATGCACAGAACAGTGAAACAGTACGAGTTTCCTCTGGTAATTAGTAGTTTATATCTTCTCTACTGATATTATAATACTTGACCTATAGAGTTTCAAGTGAGATGTTTGGAACTTGCAATCTTTTGCCTTCTGAAACAAAGAAATTAAGCTTAAAGGTCAACAATCAACCCTTTCTATCACCCTAGCTTGATTAAACCCTTCGCGTAGTTTCTAGAGAGAGAGGCAGCGCCTTCTCTCTAGAAACCCTACCCTAACCCTCAGTGGCGGAACCAGGATTAATATTCAAGGGTGTTGAACTTTAAAGGCGAAATGACCATCTTCATTGCAAGACCTCTAATATCTCGAAGTTTAATAGGAGCCTCTCCAAGTTGGCTCAGGCCTATGGGTATCGGTTTAGGTCATCTTTTATTTTTATTTTTTTTTATTTTTTTTTAAAAAAATTGAGAATATCAGAGACGTGTTCCCCAGATATAGAATCTTTGATTTCTATTCTGGCCAGTAGTAATGAGTCTCACAGAAATTGTTCGTGGATTGATTTCCTTTAGCTACTTGCGAGATCGGTTATTCCGCTCTTCTTTTCTTTTTCACCTTTTTATGTTCCATTGAGAGTGATGAATTGTCGCTGTTTGCTCAATTCTGGACCAATCGCAGTGACTTGGAAAGTATTGCATTCCGACTTACTGGATTTCAGTGAAAATTTTATAGAAGTGCATGCTGCACAAAAGGAATCAACCCCCACCTGCGTGGGGTTCACTTCTGTCCCCCATGTGGCAAGCTGAAATCGGTGGTGGCGTCTCTAGTGGACGGCATTGTCTCCCGGTCTTTCTTCGGCAATGAGTTGTTTAAACGGTCTAAGATTAGGAAAATATCTGCCGAAACGGCAAGTCGGTAGCGTAGGCTACATATGAATTAAACATCGATCTGATTTGATTTGAAAAAGAAAAATGGCATCGGGCTTATTTATCCATCAAACGACACAGTGTTTAGTACAACAATTCCCGAAACGGCCCGTTTTTGGCATTGCGCTGAAGTCATCCCAACGTCGGTTTTGTTCGGTGCAGAGAATTCCAAATTACCAAGTGCTAGTTTAGAGAGTTTGGAAAGAAAAACTGCGATTTCGCAAAATAGTTCGTCGAAGACGATGAATAAGTTGACCAGAAAATGGCGAAAATCTCACAACGGCGACATCTCTATACCGACTCTCGACGATTCTCACGCGATGGATACCCAAGGTCCTCTCTCTCTCTCTCCCTCTCTCTCTCCTCTCTCTCTCTTCCTGCAAATCTCCGTTTGTTTTAAATTGGGTAAAACACGTTTCGTTACGGAGAAAACGATGGTACAGAACAGAGAATTCAGTTTTTTATGTCTAAAAAGATCTTGCTTTACTCAAAATTTTCCATTATCCGAGTGAGAAGCTTCTAGGACGCTGGGAGGTTCTGATTTCTGCCGACTTCTCTGCACCGAGATAAATTATTGTGTTGTAAAATTCCTTCTGTTATCATATGGATTTCTGGAAGCTTTAATGGTTTGTTATCTAATAATTTTGCAGAACAAGAGGAGTTGATTCGATCGTTTGAAAAGTCTCAAGCTCAACAGAGTCGTTTATGGAGGGTATTTTATACGACCTTTATTCTTTCTACAGACAAATATGGGCTCCACTTAACGCTTAACGTTCCTAGCTTGATTTCCAGTTTGATGTTCTGTTTTGCTTGCTTTTTGGTAGGGTGTGTTCGCAGCATTTCTCTTTTGTTTTGCTGTGTTTCTTTTGTACTCCATCTTCCAGCAGGCTTCGTCTCCATGGGAACTGGTACGGAAACTTTTCACATTGCCATTTCATGTATAAGTATGTTAATCTAAGAACATTGTCTGACAAGAGTGTCAAGAATGCTTTGCCTTGCATTATTACATCGAATCTTGTGGGATATATGGAACTTAGTAATTTTCTTGTTACAACTACCAAGAGATTACTGAATATTTCTAAGTTCAACCAAGGATTGTGAAATTGCATATTGCATTGCTTTCATTTCAAAATCGACGTTTCTTCCAATGACCGATACATGTTGTTCTTTGGTGAACAGCGTTACCATGCTTATTTCATGGAGGAGGTTGACTCATGGATGATATTATCTGCAGGTTTATTTCTGTTCTTATTGGCATATTTTCCATTCATTTTTGGCTCTGCGTCATTATTGTGGGTCTTTGAAGAATCAAGTGTTCAACTATTTTTGGTAATCAGTGTGCATTTTTGGCCCTTGCATAGATGGTTCCTGCTGTACCTTACCTAGTCTTGGTTCTGAATCAAGTTTTTCTTGCTCAACTTTAGTTTCTGCATTCTTATTATTCTCCATTCACAAGGGGGAGTTTCAACACCTGATGTTGTTATATTATTCTTTACAAAGTTGGTTGTGTTAAATCTTTCCAGATATAAACCTGCTTCTAAATTTAACAGATTGGGTCGCTGTTTTAGCATGCTCATTGGCCATCTTAGGGCTACTTCAGGACTCAAAGCATCACAGGCAATGGATGTGGTACTCGTGCTTTGCAGGCATCATCCTGGCAGTCTTTTGGTTATACTACATGTTGAGGTATGTCAACTTTTCAGAAATATTGTCTTTGATGCATTTTCTATTTCTATGCCAAAGTGGGAGGGGACCATCTCAAAGACTCAAACAAGAGAAAATTGTGATGGTCTCAAACAGGAGAATGTTGTGTCCAGTTTGCAGGGAGGATATGGTGATATAAATTTTCTTTGTACCTGTCCTTTTTCATCATTGCCTTGTAATCCTTTATTTTTCTTCCTAAATAAACCAGAGCTTCTTTCTATATTGAATCAATTAGACTGTCGTTTACTTTTCAACTGTATTTTCCCTTAGTTGCTCAGTATGTTTTCAATTTGGTGCCATTTTCTTCGCTATATTGCTTGTTTTGGCCTCTTGAAGAGTATTTTTTCAGTTGAAGTGTATCGTGGTGTTGAATCCTGCTTGATGTTCTAATATGTTAACGTTGCAATCATCTGTTCTGTGATACTTCCTTTTGGTGATAGATTGCCAAAGTTCCGGTGGGATGTTATCTGGCTTCCATTCGGGCCTCTTAGGTATGTTATACTTTATCCTTCACATTTGTCAGTAACAATACGATTGACTAAGAAATACTCGTACCTGAATTGGAATTGCAGTGGAGCTGGAATCTGTCTGTATGTGGATTATCTACTATCGGAGTCATCGGAAGAGATTAAGAAGCTTCGAGGCTATATGTATTCTTATAAAGGCATTTAAAAGGGAATGGCGATTACTGTAGTTAGTTTTGTGCCAGTTTCCAGAAGAGACAGAAGCGGGGAAGAATATTTACTCCAGCAACGTGATGTTCTTAAATACTTGACTAACCGTTCGATGTAAATGCACAGAACAGTGAAACAGTACGAGTTTCCTCTGGTAATTAGTAGTTTATATCTTCTCTACTGATATTATAATACTTGACCTATAGAGTTTCAAGTGAGATGTTTGGAACTTGCAATCTTTTGCCTTCTGAAACAAAGAAATTAAGCTTAAAGGTCAACAATCAACCCTTTCTATCACCCTAGCTTGATTAAACCCTTCGCGTAGTTTCTAGAGAGAGAGGCAGCGCCTTCTCTCTAGAAACCCTACCCTAACCCTCAGTGGCAGAACCACGATTAATATTTAAGGACGTCGAACTTTAAAGGCGAAATGACCATCTTCATTGCAAGACCTCTAATATCTCGAAGTTTAATAGGAGCCTCTCCAAGTTGGCTCAGGCCTATGGGTATCGGTTTAGGTCATCTTTTATTTTATTTTTTTAAAAAAAAAAAATTACATGTAAATTTTTTTCCTGGAAGAGTAATGGGTGTCGGCCGCCACGCTTCGCACCCCTCAGGTTCCGCCCCTGCTAACCCCCCACCTGCCCCCCTCTCTTGCTATAGTTCTCAGCGGCAAGAGCCCTCCTCCCACCTTCATCTCCCATCTCGGCCCAGTTTTCTGTGGCCGTGTTCTGTCCATATTTCTCATTTTTCAGCTCTTTTTTAGGTCTCTTATCCGGTGGTTTTGGGCTCCAAATCTCGGCATTTTGAGTGATCCCTGGTGACCACACACTCATGGGCTTGCGTCTCCTCCTTCAGGCGCTTCGTTCAGTTGCTCCCCGCCTCAGATCTACCAGTGCGTGACTTTCCATGCGCGCGCGGATCTTCTCTCCTTCTGTTTGTGCTATGTCTAGTGGTGTTTGGAGGACACGCCTCTCACATCAAGCTCCAACGTCTCCTATCGATCTGCTTTCTTGTTATCTAGCGTCTCCTAGACGATGCATGGGGCCCACATGCCAACACCTTTCCTGCACCTCTGACCTGCTCAACAACGTCCTTTGGGTTGTTTATTTCTGTTTTTGTTATTTCTTTTTATTCTCTGTTATGTTGGTTCTGGGCTGGCGCATGTGTGCCTTGTACCGCCATTTGGTTGTGTTCATTGGGACGCCACCTTTATTGAGAGTCTGGTTCACAGTTAGAGCAATTCTCGTTGTATTTTGATCCCGTAATGAAATACAGATATCCACTTATTTGCTTTAAAAAAAAACCCTGTCTATCACCCTACAAACTTTACTCAACCTTTCCTATCTCGTCTCTATCAAACTCACAAATGAGAACTACCTACTGCGGAAATCTCTCATGGTTTCATACCTCACAAGCAAACAGCTGTATAGCTATGTTGATGGCTCTATCTCACAACCTTTTCCTTCCATACTCGGCTCCTCTATCTCCCCACCGCTGAAAATTCCAACTACGCTACTTGGGTCCAACCGGACCAGAAGATTCTCAGCGCCATCTTCTCCACTCTCACCTCAGATGATCGGCTCCAATACAGCCCAGGAGGTTTGGACAGCCTTGAGACATTATTTGCCTCCCAGTCACAAGCTAGAGTCATCCAACTCCTATATCAACTTGCCACCATCAAGAAGGGGATCTCGACCATCTTTGACTACATCTGCTGTTCTGCAAGGTGAAAACACTCTCAGACACCATGGCAGGCGCAGCAGCTTGTAAACCATCCGTTTCCTTTGATATCAGCTTATCCCGTTTACATATTAATATCTTTTTTCAACCCATAAAATACTAGCTGAAAAATGAACCTTTTTGCCTTTATTATTCTGGATTTTTCTTTTCAGAATTGAAACTGTGTAACTTGACTCCAAAGTAGTGGCTTTGGGACAAAATGTCGGAAAAACATCACTTCTGTCACTAAAACATCACCAGGGCTCAAACCTTAACAAGCCACACCATTGATTAAAGGCCCTAGGCCATGTAGCTATAAGTACCTCTCCTAATTAAAAAATCAATTTTTGGAGGTTGGTCATATTCAATTTCCACTTAATCTGTTCTTGTTTCTTTCTCAGTTTAATTAGAGGACCGCAAAAGTTTCTTCAGGATCTTCAGCTGTCCACCAAAAGAGCATACAAATCCACGTTTTTTGTTTTGAGATAATAATAAAAACTTGTACCATAAATTTCTTTCTACAAGAACTGTATTTGTCCTTCACAATTTAGTTCTCCAACTTATTAAATTTTAAAAACTAAATTCGGGACAACTTATCCAACTCTTTCATCAAGGGTATTGACCAAGACCAAGACGACCTGATTCTTTACAGAAAAGTTAGATGTTTGACTAATTAACTAAAAAATTAAATGTGGTAGTTTGTCCATAAAATGGAACTTGCAGTCCATGTTTGGGGTCAGCTTGATCGCAGACCTTCATCAGAGATTCCACCAAAAAAAAATGATGGATTGCTGTTCACATAGACCTCACTAGAAGTAATTGGACCAATTATGACAAAGATCTCCATTTCACAATGATCAATAAAGCAAAAGATATAGGTCCAAACCTGAAGGAAAACTCAACATTGCTATAGCAAGTCAAACCTAACCATATCTACCCAAGCGAAAAACTCTATAAGTATTCCAATTGCACCAGAGCAAAATGGTGTTGCACATACGCCCGTGCCAGGACTGCTAATAGTCATGTTAAGCGCAAGTAAAGAAGAGAAATGGGAATAAGCAACACCATTATCTTAGTCATGTGAGGATGGGTGTCAACAAGATAGAAGCAATTTGATAAACTGCATTGACTACATCTGAACTGAATTTCGCAAGTCGAAAATAGTAGGAATAATAGACCATAAATCTAAGAGAGAAAAAAGAAAACACAAGTCTGATTCATAATACCAAGAACCCCAGACAAAAAAAACCCTCATCCAAAACCCTTAAGCCGCCTATTGACAGCAAGTTTACTTGTAAAAGAGACTTAATAAATCAATCATCTTCTTCAATCACCTTGGTGCCCAAACCCCCCAGTCCCTCAGGTGGGATTTCAGCAACAGTGACAAGGGAGTAGAGCTCTTCCTTTGCGTCTTCATCATCATTCCTCTTTCGAGCAATGCGGACCCTTATCCTCCTTGGAACACTCCTGATACCCCTGCTCCATATGTGCTTGTTCAGCTTCACATCCACCCTAACATCCTTGGTTCCCATAGCTTTTTGTGCAAATTTCCTGATCTCCTTTATTGCCGTGGGAGCCTTCTTCTTGAATGTGCTGTTTTTTCAGAATGACAGAAAAAACACGAGGTAATTAGATCCTCTCCCATCACATTATAAATGAAAGCTATAGTTCAGTTCTGCAACAGTCACGGTGACATTATTCTGTAACTACTATCACAAGGTCTTCATGATAACGTGCAATTCATATCTGCTACAGCCAGCATGCATCGCAACAAAAAGTTTTGGAGGGCAAAAAAATGTGTTTCCCCACCCTGTTGTGTTGCAGCGTCACTTGATAAAGCTGAACTCTCATACTTATGCGATAGACACAATATGAAATATGAAATCTTGTCATTTATGTAAACCAAGAAATTGCAAATTTCAGCTCTTATTCTCCATCAATAAACCACAATAAGCACAAGGGAAATAAGCCGTAGATACAGGCGAGATGATTTACTATTCATTACTAACTATCACAAAGAAAAACTGAATGTGAATTTATAATCCACATCTATGATTGTACTCAATATTTCATTGTGCAAAACCTTGCATAGACCATCCAGAAAATTATAAGCGCCCGTCTTTCACATTGTGACCAGTGTCTTATCACAACTTTATTGTTACATCCTTCCTGAGTCTTTCACATTTTAATATATAACCTATTAATCACCCAGCAGGACTGCCCGCCTGGGGGAGAGGGTGGAGAGGGAGGGGGGTTTCACCACAATCTGAGCAACGATGTTGAGACCTTTTGAATGTCAAATTTTCACCGTCACAGTCAGGACCATTTCCTATTCCCCATCACCATCATCAAACCCTCAATTACCCACTTCCAACCCTTTACCTCGTCAGTGCTCCAAAACCATCAAGGTTCCTTGCAGCTACTGAAGAATGAGTGAAATGCTTTGTGCATGTTTTCACTCGCGGAATTTCAGAGGGAACAGGAAAAGAGAGGTCATCAAAGAACTCGGTACCAAACAAGCAAAGCTAATTAAATACTCCAACCCAATTCTCATGACACGACTCCTATCTATTTTACATCAACCTGACCAAAAATCACAGAAATTTCATAGATTGGACAACCTCTAACAACCCATGGCATGTAAGCCGCCCCACCCAACACTAAATTTCTACACCTCAATAAGATAATCAGAAAAAATTGACACTCAAACAGCGGGCTATAAAACGATAGACCCAACAAGCTAATTGCATAAAATACAGCATTAAACGGTCAAAACAATAGGGAACAATTTAGAATTTAAATAAAAAAACAAAGCAGAGAAGGTAAAAGGGTTACCAGCCATGCAAACGCTTGTGGAGGTTGATGGTGAACTCTCTGGTGACCACCTCCTCCTTCCTGCCCTTGGTCTTCTCCACCATTTTCACTCCCCCTTCTCCTCAAACAGATTACCTGAGACCAGACAACCCAAACATTCTTAAATCATCTGGTTCCTAGAAAAACGCAGGAATTGCAAAAAAACGAACCCATTGAAGTAGTAAAATAATATCCGATCCAGACAAGTAGTTCATTTCGTTTTCCGGGATCTTCTAAACAACCAAAGAGAGTTAGAGAGCGAGACCTCGTGGACTTCGGGCGATGCAGAGAGACAGAGAGGCGGAAGCGGAGGTCAGGGTTCACCTAAAAAGGTAGCACAAAACCCTGGAATGCATACCCTAATAAAGGTCTATAACCACTTTTTCTTTTTTCTTTTTTCTTTTTTCTTACTTCAAATTTGTTGTAGTCCGACTTAAGGTGGCGGCCTTTGCCTTATGAGTTGGGCTATAGCTATAACTGTGGCTGGCGCGTTGAGCGGATTATTCGTAGCCTTCTGTGCTACTTGCCGTTCAACAAATCCATGCTAGACGTCGTATTGTCTTAGAAAAGCTGGATTCCATTATTCCAAAATGTTTGTAGTACATGGTCAGTCTCTATTTTCGGTCGCACATCAATTTCCCTGTTTTAATATAAATTAAACAAATCCTTAATCTCTTTTTTAAAATTCTCATTGCATCATTAATCTCAATTTTTAGCAACAAATACAAATATCAAAATTATTAAACCGTTCTCATTTTGTTGGAACTGGTGTTTGTTAGCTTACCGTAAAATTTTGGCATAATATAATAACTACAAAATATTCTCTCTTCCCCTATCAAATCAATATTTTTCATTACAAATAAATATAAAAAGTTCATTCAAATCATCTTTCTTCACTTTTTTTACCAACTCCAACACTCTAAAATTTTAACCACCATAAAATTTTAACACTTAAACATGTATCCAAGTCGAGTGAATCTAGAATCTCACCACTTTCTTTAAAATTTGTGAAAAAAGTTATGTTTAAAACTAGAATCGGGATTAGTGAATTTTTGGGGCACAATTTTTTTAAAAAAAATAAAAATTCAAGAGACCAAGAACAAAAAATAATTGAGATATTTGGATTTTTTTTTGGTTATATTTGCAAACATAATGGAACTCATAAAGAGATATTTTGAAGGACAAACGTTTTTTTTTCTTATGGGAAGATGTTTTTTTTAGTAATGTTGTAAATCCATACGTCGAGGAAAATACTTTTTTCACCCATGAGCTATCACATGTTTTTCATTTTGCAATTGAAATTTTTCTTTGAATACAAAATGTCAATTATGCTTTAAAAAAAATTCAAATAGCAGATTATAATTAAAGATATAATCGTTATTTCATTTAAAAAAGAAGAAGTTAATTCTAGTTCAATTTACATGATAATTTAGAATGTAAAGTGCAAAAACGATAACAATTAATAGGTAAGAAAGTTTTTTTTTTCCCTTAATAAGTGAAAAGTGTATTTTTTTTTTTTTTTCCATACTTTTGGAACTGCCTCCATCTGACTAACGCAGCTTTGTTAACATTTCTTAAAAAATGCATGTTCCAACTAGAATCAGGCCTAGTGAATTTTAGGGGCACAATTTTTTTTTAATTCAAAAGATTGAGAACAAAAAATAACTGAGATACTTGGAAAGAATAACAATGTTTTTTTTTTCCTGGGATACGATGTTCAGTAACGTTGTAAATCAATACTTTTGGAGCTGCCTCTATATCAGACTAAACACAACTGAACTGCAAGAGCTTCCTATGATCACACGAGGAGTAGACTAGGCTGGTCGCTAGGATTGGATAGTTCCGTTGACTTAACTTCGATCCTATTAGACCAAATTATCAACATCTTTAGCTAAACAAGTTTATTAAGAAACATTTTAACTTGAAAGAATGGATATACATGGTTATGTTACAAGGGTTGCCATACTTTCGTGAGAGATCTACTCGTCCTCTTATGATGCAGCAATAAACCTTCAGACATATGAACACAAAAGGCATATGGAACTCCGCCCAAATAAATCTCCTAAGACTTCAGGGTACTCAGAGAGCTAAGACTGCCAGCAATCCCTGGCCAGACCAATGCGCTATGTAGCTTTTCAAACCATATACAATTTTCTTCGACTAAGGTTCATCAGCAGGGCACAACATCTTTTAAGAAGAGGAATTCCAGAAAATATCTGCAGTAAACGTATAGAGATTGTTTAAACAAGGCATTCATCCTATTAGACTATCACCGCATCTTTAGCTAAATCACTTCTTCCGAGAGACATGAAGTGACCAGATGAAAGAATGGATATACATGGTTATGTTACAAGCCTTCATTGGTGCCTGCCATATATAAATATGTAGTGTGCTTTCCTCTAACCCACTTGTGATATATCCTTTTTGATCAGATCTACTCGTCTGTCTCTTATGATGCATCCACCTGGGATGAGGAAATAAACAATTGTGCTTTGTGTTGGAAACCTTCAGACTTCCTGTGTATATGAACTCCGCTACAAGTCTCCTCAAGTCCTTCTTCCCATGCATATGGAACTCCGCCCAAATAAATCTCCTAAGACTTCAGGGTACTCCGTGAATATCTCCACAAACTGAGAGCTAAGACTGCCATACCAGCAATCCCTGCTAACATCTGCCACAACATACATGACCAATGCGCTATGTAGCTTTTCAAACATAAGATGAATTTCATATACAATTTTCCAGAACAAATTCGACTAAGGTGACAGCACCAGTCAGAAGAAAGAACTCATAAAAGCAGGGCACAACATCTTTATAAGAAGAGGAATTCCAGAAAATATCTGCAGTAAACGTATAGAGATTGTTTAAACAAGGCATTATCATAACTAACCTTTGCATCACTCCGAGAACTGGTCTGAGAAGATCGGAAGAAAGATTTTATTAATTTAATGCGAGATGTCTGGGGCAGTAGAATCACTGCAGTGTACTGTTCTCTACAGGGAAAAGGCAGTATCCTTTGTAGTGCCAACTGTACTGTTAGTGATGATAACAATGTTCTTACTTTGGATCGCCCTTCATCTATGACCTGCATCAATGAACAAATCACACATTAGTTTTCGAGTAAATTCAAGGAAGGACAAAGTAAAACATACCTTTCTACGATAGTGCTATTATCAGAGTGGATGTTTGGACCCGAAAACAAAGTGCTCGCTGCAAATTACCCAAGCCTTATATTTTCCTTCTCCTAAAACAACTTTAGAAGTATAGTAGACACTAGACACTAATGATGATCATTCAGCAGGAGTGATATTGCCATTGCCAATAACATCAATGCTGATATTGTTTGGAGAAGCATCCAAACTATCATTTGTCTTTTTGAGGGTAGGAACTTGTACCCAACTCAAACATAGAATGAACTGACAACTACGTAAACCAGAACAGTTGCAGTTGAATTTTCTACAGATAAAAAAAGATTGACGAAAACAATATTAAACTTGAAATCCAGAAGTCGCATATTACAATGCCACATTGGTGCAAGAGATACTCAGAATTCTTGTCTGACAGAGCTCAAAAATCAAGAAAAACTGTTACTGGTAGACAAGTCTCATCTCTCACCATTTTTGCCATTCCTGCATATTCTTGCACTCTTTAAGGGCAAAAGATATACAACATACTTATGTGCATACTGCAACTACAACATAGGCTGGAAGACACACACAGTTACCTTAAAAGAAGTGCCGACATCACCAGCATAGATCCTCGACTGGTAGCTGCGTAAAATCCTGTCAAGCCAGAAGTAATTCTCCTGAAAAAATAAAAGCAAATCAGTAAAACAAAATGAATGGTAGCAAACTGCTTTCACTTCTCACACCCATGAGCCTCATGCTCTGGATGATTGGCTCAAACAGACGAGAAGAACAAAGTTCAATGTTTTACCACAACTTAAAAGTTGAAAATGGTAATCACATAGATTCCAACCCATCTTCTTAAAAACCTGTATGGGCCATAATAGTATAGAAAGCTCAAATTTGCAGCTAAAAGTTTACCTGAAGTCCATTCTCATGAGCTCTTTGCTCAATTTCAAGAATGGTTGAAACATCCTCATCAGAAGGTCCTTCCTCTTGAAGACGTAGTATCTCATCCAGAGCAAGATCAGCCTGTTAAGAAATATTGCAAGACCTGGAAAGTGAGCAGGCTTCAAATATTACAGCAAAAGCTAAGAAGAAAGTAAAGCTATGCAAACTTACCAGTTTTGAGGAGATTGCTGGATCACAAGAGAAATTTATACTGATATCACCGCGAACATTTCCAGTACGTGAAGGTTTATTACCACCAAGAAACACTGAAACACCAGCAGAGTAGATCTGGGCATATGGAGGCAACTATTAAGAATGAGGCTGAGAAATATTACAATTTAAAATGAAAATGACAATTTGCAAGCACACCTGCCCATGCTTGAAGCGCAGAACCTGTATCAATTTTGTTTCAAGAAGTTTGTTTAGAAACCCAACAAAATGAATCTCTTCCACCTGCCATGTATTTATACGTTTAGTTTCTTTTTCAACAGGAAACTCATTATATCCTGTCAGTAAAATGATAGTCAAGAATGCCTGGTCATAATCTATGACAAAAGCATTTAATTGGTAAATATAAAATAAGCAGCTGACCATGGTTCCATTTTTCAGCTCCACAGGAAAGCATAACTGGACAGAACTTTGGGCTTCCACCATGGGGCTGCGGACCACTTCTCTACAAGCATATCAAACGATTAGAAGGGATTTGAATCCAAACAGAAAAAACACATCCACACAGAGGATAATTTCAAAATGTTAAAAACATTATAAGAAATCTACGGAGTCAACAACCTTGAAAAATAATGACAAAGAGGATGATTTGAATATGGGGAGTCCAGTAAGAGAACCAACCAGAACCAAAAGGTTTTCCCCTCCAAATTAGAAAAAAAGGAAGGAGGGAGGGAGGGAAAGGGGGGGGGGAAGTACTTTAAGGTGCTGATTACCTAATTATGGTTGAAGGAAAAGTGAATGGCAAGCCATTGAGGTCATCACGGTTAAATCGCATGATAGGTTCAGGGGGCCTTGGTATTCCACCCTGCGTGCAGCATAAAACACATTTGACCTTGGATATTTACCTCTTCAAAGACTAAATAGAAGCTACTACTCACCAAATACTGCAATATCAAGGGTAGTGCAATTGTAGGAACAATATTCCCAACAATCACAACGGTAAAAGTTGACGGATCCTTGAAACAGTTATTGAAATATTCACAAGCTTTTAGGGGATCAACTTTTCGAAGGTCACTTATTCTAATGGGCTGCAGAAAAAGAAATTAAACCCAAGTTAGAAGCAGGGTACAGCCATCTTGAATCAGCAAGACTAGAACAGGACTTCAGTCGCACCCTAAAGAAAAAGGAGTTTCCATAGTTGAGCTCCTTAACACGGTTCGCAAAAGCAGTGCAAGGGTCCCTCTCTTGAGCACGTACTGCTTCTTCTGCCATTTGCATGACTATTTTGACATCTTCTCCCACTGGTGTCACATTTGTTGTGAATAGTTGATAGACAAGCTGCCAGAACAAACATAATAAAAAAATTGACAGGTTGTGACACTTTCATTGTAGTGTATTAAGAAGATTAAAAGAAAAACAGCCTAAAATAGCCAACAAACCATGAAAACCCAGATAAAGGTGAAGGGAGGCATGCGGCAAAATAGCCAGCAACATTCTTTTGTCTCATCTAATTGAATTATGACAGAGGAGCGTGAAAAGAATTTACTTCCTCAAACACACATATTAGGGGCAGTGGGCCTAGGGAAAGTATATCACACTGATAAATGATATTAACAATATCCTCACAGATACATCAAATGCATGCTCATCTCTTATGAACCTTCTACCCCCCCCCCCCCCCCCCCTTTTTTCTCCCAACAACCCAAAAACAAAACTAAAATAAAAAAGAAGAGAGACAGAGAGAGAACAAAACCACTCTTTCAAATCGAGATGTGCAAATTGTTGCAATGTCATTATCATTTTGTGTGTGTGATTACATGCAACAATTCATGATAGATTCCCCCATGCGTAAGCTTGTAGAGTCCAAATAATTTAGACTTTGGGCATGAATTGAGTGAAGCAAACCTGCAAGGCTGTTTCCAGGTCTGAAGGTGAACAATCACCAGAGAAACTTCTCATGTATGCTCCAAGATTCACACCAACTTCAGCCCTCTTGCCAGCAAGCATATCCATCAATACTGATGGTCTATAACCAAATATACCGATTTCTCCAGCAATAGTAGTTCCCATTGAGCAAGAGAAATATTCGCTCTCTTCAAGTTCTGATAAACCCCCATATGAGAACCCTGAAAAGATAACCTGTTGAGACAAAGAACCAAAAGCTTCATATGTAGCACAGGAACCTTGCTGAAGCTAGCTGAAGGTTTGATCATCCAACAAAGACAAATCACTTTGATAAACCCAAGAATCATTACCAGTCCAAATCAAGATAACATCAATAATCCAAGTTCTACTCTGACCGAGAATTAAATTATTACAACCCTATCTTTTTGCAACAGGAACTAGAAGGAGAATAGACAAATGTCCAGACACAAGAGCCTTCAAGGTCCATCAATAATGATTAGTTCCCTTAAATATGCAGCATTGGAAAAAACTATGGAAGGATATAATAGGAAGGAAGAAAAAAATGAACCAAAAATGCTCCAGGGTTTCAAATTGACACCAATTTACTATATCCAATAACTCCAGTAAAGGCTGAACCTAACACGGAAGCAAGTTCTAAAGTCTCACAATAATGACACTGAACCAAGTGATCTACACCACAGAGTCCACGCAAGAGGTGATTTATTTATACCCACAAAATACGATAGAGCAATTTCCAAATCTTTTGTTGCGGCAAACAATAATGAAAGGAAGCTACATTAGTTGCAGACTGCAACACAAGACTTGAATGAACCTAGCCCTCCTAGATAATATCAGGTGTATCTGATCCCTCTCTTTCTAAGCTCTAACTGCAAATGTCACAGCCACATATTTGTCCGGAAAAATGAAACTATACAGATCTGTGTCATAGTTGACAAGGCCAATCCCCTAATTATTTCCCTTCCAAATCATAATCCTGAAAGAAGTTGTAGATCAAGACAAAAGTTGCTTCATCTCACTCCCACCTTAATAATGTTCATCCATTAGGTCTATATCAAGGCAAATCATAATATTTTGTTCGCCTCATTCACATAAAAGAGATATATCAAGGCATCAGATTGGGTGATTTGTTTTGATTTCCTCCCAATTCTCTCCCATTTATGGTTATAAATATCAAAATTTGTCAACTTGAGATTCTAAATAAGCTGGACCAAAAAGCAAAAAAGACAGCATAAACAAACAAGTATAGATAAAGACCATTCCGGATCTAATTGAAATGAGCATTAATTTCCAAGAAATTTGATTAGATAGGTCTTTCAATAGCCAGGCAGTATTATACCTGATCAGCAAGAAAGTCGGTACACTTATAGCAAACTCGCATGCCATTTGACAGAATTAATTCTGTGGCTCCAATATTGGGATATTCAAACTGCTGCACAATATTCCTGAAGCACATTATTTAGGGAAAAAGTTGAGATTAGGATAACCAGATTGCAATAGACAGAAGTCCTCCAAAGTGAACAAAAAAAAAAAAAAAACCAATCTGACTGGCTAGAGTCACCAGGACACAAAGGAAATGTAATCAAAGCAGATTAAAAAGGGGGCCACGCAAATCAAGTTCAATGAGAAACATGTGCAAAAGATTTGTTTTAACAGAGGTCAAACTTTACCCAGGCTTTGGCTTGGTACTGACAATTTCTTCTGGAATGTTTTCATCATCCCAAGGAGAAATGTTCCCCTGTTCCTCAAGCATATTGATCTTTGACACTATATTTTTCAGATCATCCAGAGTTGCAGAAGCTCGAGGCTCAATTGTCTTTATAACACAGCTGTGTGATGTTTGTAATTTCTCCGAGTACTTGGATACCTCTAACGCCGTAATATCTGGAAATACAATGGTCAGAGCCACACACACATGTATATTCCATGAAAGTTAAAATTCAGGAACCAATACATTTAAACCTGATGAAAACATTTCACTCACGAGGTAGAAGAGATTTTTGGAGTTGAGCCTCATATTCAATCCCAACTACAGGCTCATTTCGAAGAAAATGCTGCAAAAAGAAACACAACAACAAATTTCTCCTATAATTAATTAAGGTTCACACAATTGGAAGCCCCAAGAAAGCTACATGTATGATATACTTGTAAATATTCATCCCGCAAGCTGGTTGATTGCATTTGATCTCGCTCCAAATAGGCAGATTCAATCTCTGACATCAGCAAAGCTCGGACAATAGATATTTCACGTTCAGAAAATCCATGTATCCGTACTCTGGCAACCTGAAACAAAAGAGTTGTCATTCAAAGGTAAACGTTTTGAATGTGAATGAGTGAGAGATAGAGAAAGAGAGGGAGGGAAATACTCGAAACAAGATAAAAAGCAGACCTCAATCAGCATTGACTCTAGGGCCTCAATAGTCCCTCTTTCTTTGCAAGATGAAGTCATTATATATGCCTTCAATGGACGAACTAGAACATCCGCAGCAGCTGAGCATGAAAAATAGGGAGGATTCCTTCTGCGGGAGATCTTAAAGTACCTCTGGTTTAAAGCATAAAGGAACATGGATTCTGCAAGTAAATCCCTATAGCCCTTCACAGTCTTCAGTTGATCCGCTAGCATCTTATAGCTAATCATCACTGCAGACTATTTTGAGTGGATTCATGATATCACCATCAGAGTCACCAATTTCATTGAAAGCTATTTACTAGTATGCTATTCAAACGTGCAGAAATATTTGCATGAAGATTTACAAGTTTCACTGGACTAACCCCAGCAGCTTCAGATTCAACAAAACATGAACAACGTGGCTCCTCATGAGATGGAACGGGAAATGTTGGTATAAGTGGAGGCTCAGATGCTGAACTTTTCTGCCCGAAATGGGTCTTTATCAGCTCAACTACGCTCTGAGAGTGAGATAGAGAGAGAGTTATCAAGAATTTGTAACAAGAAAACATACTTTTATACCAATATGAAGATTTACATATTAATCAAACCTGCGTATCAGAAAAATCTCCTACAGCTATCACTGCCATATCGGATAAATGGTACCACTTCCTATAGAACTGCTTCACAGTCTCATGAGAAACTGTCCGAATTACTTTCTCTAGACCAATTGGTAAGCGCTCGGCATACTGCAATTCCATATGAGGATATGAGAAGTAACATTCAATTGGTAAAACATAAGCATATTAAAGGCCAAAAGGAGGACACATTAAGTAGTATCCCCAAATATAAAATTCCAAGGGTTGGTGGCCAAAAGAATAAGAACAGATCATCAGGTCAACAAGAAACAAGAAACGAGAAATCTTTTGGACCTTTTATGCAATAAAGGTACAACCTATAACAGCAAGATTGTGAGAATGAACTGATAAAGTAATTACTATATACTATTAACAAAGTTATTGTAGTTAATATCAGTACCCGTGAGCCTTCCATCATCAGACCCCAATGTGCATCCTGCATCCTTCCAGCAGCGTTCCGATTCACTCGGTACTCTTCCAAGACAGCTCCTCTTTCTTTCTCCAAATCATCTTTTGAGACTCGAACCTGCATGGAAGAAGCAAATGTAGAAAAAGAAGCAAAGACTTGTAGCTTACTAAATATGGTAGAATCTCCGTGAGTACCTCTGAACTGAATTCTGCCAAGACCGAAATGGCTTCGGACAACAGTTCGGGCTTATCAACAGGAACAAACAACTCATACACAGTGTCGTCAGCAGATGTTACTGCATTCTGACAAGCGCCAAATTCGGCCCCAATACTCTCAAGAAATTTGATAATATCATGATTTGTATATTTTTCAGTGGCACTGAATGCGAGGTGCTCAACTATGTGAGCAACTCCTCGTTCATCCTCCTCTTCCAAAACTGATCTGCCAGGAAACCAATAAATCAGCTTGTTTGATATTCTTCATATATATGCATGTATGAATTGTTTTGTAACACTTAATTTTTCAGCTCTATTGAATGTAAAAACCTGCCATCCATCACTTTTAGATGCTCAATAGGTTGCGAATATCTGGGCCTTAGACGAAAACCAAATTTAAATTCCCAGATTCTCCGCAGGTTAATAAGTGTTTGCTATTTTCAAAGGGTCTATCTCATACACCAAATTCGAATAGCATTCGGGTGATACATGTATTCCATTGTCACATATGGTAGTGACAGCATCTATAGCTGGTAGTGACTGCATCTATAGCTGTCTTAGCTCTCATAGGCGATGCCAATATCCCATAATATGATTGTCCTCAACCCGAAGCATAAGTCGCACTTGCCCAAACATAACATGGGTCAGTTTCTTCCACGAGTTTTTCAAAGTTTGTCATAGCGCGTTAGAATGTATTCTTGCAGCCTAAGAGAATGCAATAGTCCCTTGTAATAGAGCAAGCTAAAATCACCATCATCGAATTCAACAGAACTGGAAAACACAATCATATATAATCAAACCTAAGCTACCCAACAAAACCAAAAAGGCTGCAACCGTACGCAACACCAAAAAAGAAAAAAGACAGCATGTAGAGCACTTCAAAAAGAAAAAGAAAAGAAGTTATACCCGACTTTAACAGCAAGAGCGAGAGCAGCTCTCATTCTGGGCTTAGAATTGCGTCGAACGTAGTAATAGAGACCATTGTCGAGCCTGCCGTAGTCAACACCAACCGGTTGTTCAGCAAGAGCATGGTCCAGGTCCACGTTAACCAGCTTCAGCGACCTGAAGCCATGCTTCTTCGCGATCTGCGAGTTCTCGGCCGGAAGCAAATCCATGCTTCTCGTTCTCTGTTGCCTCCCTCTCGCTCTCGCCGTGCAAATTCTCTTCCCAAAAAGGAATAATCCGGTAAAAATTCTCTTTTTGCTTACCAGCGGCACCCACTGGGCTTTAATTTATAGAGAATTAAAAAGAAAGAAAAAGAAACAGAGCAAATGTTTGTGTAGGGACAGCCAATGCCAAGGATGGTCAAGAGAAACAAATTTGTTTGTGCTCCAATTTGGTACCACTAGGAAAGTTGTAATCTGGTGCATCGTTTGGGTGGTGGGCCCACTCTATGGCTTTGACACGCAATGGTCGTATCACGCTCAGTAGCACGTCCGATCTGAGGAAAACAGCGGCTCCGGTCTGAAGTGGGTCAAGCTCTTTCAAACCTCGAATTTCTCTAACAAAATATTCCATATTCCTTTTGAAATTCGTCATATCTATAGCGACGAAAACTAGCCGCCCTAGTGGCCCCTTAAGCCGTAGCTTTCGTCTGAACATAATTTCTCGTAACATGCTTTATCTTCGTTGCCCTAAGTTTTTCTTACGGTGAATCCTTCGTCTTCAAACATTATAGTATGAATCTCTATAGAACATAAATTCATAAAAACACAAAAGAACATTTAACCTATTTGGATGCATCCAAAATTTTTTTTTGGTAGAAGGTGCCTGTGTTTGGATGAGCAAAAAAATTTCATAGTCTTAAGTCTTTTGTTAGAGTTAGTGGAGATTCTATTCGGATTGTTTAAAAATTTATTAGAGTTTATAAAAATTGTGTTGAAATTTATAAAAAGATATGAGAGTCTGTTAAAAAAATTTCAAAGCTTTTTATGTGCATCCAAATTTAATTCTTTTACACAATTTTTAATAATTTTTCATAATCACTAATATTTTTTCACAAATTTTAATAACTTTTTCACAGACTCCAATAAAATCTACACTGCCTTCCATCAAAAATATTTTGACCATCCAAACAAGGGAAGCGTATAGAAACGTGTTTCTTGGCATGAAGAAACCTAGTTAATTACATAATTTTATTCCTAAAACAGTAAAATTGCTAATGGTTTATCCATTAAAAAAAAACCTCGTAATGGTAGGTTTTAAACCTGTCTCAAATTTATACTGTATAAGATACTCCCTCTACGTTGTAGTACAAAGATAATTCCCTCCCCGTATTGTTAATTTAGTCCTTTTTGAAGTGTACAATCTTATGTTTTCTTTGGCGAAAGCCAATCGTATAGGGCTTTTATTGGTTTATGCTTGATATATGCTGCAGAGTTGAAGTTTTAGTCGTCTACTCGTGCCTTTTTTTTTTTCTTTTTTTTTTTTCTCCTGAGCTTATGATCATCTTTTATAGTGTTCTGTTGGTCCACTTTCATTTTTCTTTTCCCCCAAAGTTTAGACAAATATTATATTCTGATTCCCTAATGAACACAAAAATAGACCGAATGGGTGGTAAAAGGTTATTTGTTGACTTATTATTCGTATTTTATTATACAAAAAGGTGAGATGAGTGTCCTGCATCCGTTATTTTCAAACTAGAATCGGATTCATTTCTTCAAATATTAAAAATTAAAAACTTTAAAAAGAAGTTGGATTGTAAAAAAAAAAATCCACAATTTTAATTGGAAGTATCAAATTTGATGAGGAAAACACATAAACAACTAATTTTGCAGAAGAAGGTTACACATTTGGTCAAGAAGGAAAAAAAAAAAACCTGTATTATTATTATATATTTACCCGTGGTTATTTGTGTTAATTCATCTTTTAATATCGCAGATTCAAAGCTTTAAGTTTTTTACACGTTATCTAATGGCTAAATATGTATCTGGTTTATTAGGCCATTATTTAAAGGATTAGGATATTCTTTAATTCTCTTCCGAATTATATCGTGCAATTGGAAAGAAAGATAGACATAATATATGGATCTTATTGTAAGGTTCATATCCGAAACTTTACATAGATAATATTAAATAGTGTAGGGTCGGTGCAATTTGAGAAAGAGATAGACACAATATGTGGACCACACTATAAGATCTACACTACCCGAAAATTTTACATGAACAACCTTAAATAATATAGGATCCGCCTATTTGTGTCTATCTTTCTATGAATTGCACGATATAATTTAAGCAAAAAAATTGTAAAAGATCCTTATTCATTATCTAAGGTTAAACATCATGGCTTTCAACTAAAATTGTCTCAATTTCAACCAATCCATAAATTGATAGTCAAGGAAGTATAATTAAAAAACTTGTTAGCTATTAATAACCACTCTAAATTTGGAATGGTAGTCACACATGACCTAAATGGATCATAATTTTCCTCCCAAAGAACGATCTAAAAGTTGGATAAGACTTTGGTCTTAGTGTATAGTTTTTTTGAATTAAAGGAGCAATAGCCCACCTATTGTTTTCTAAGACTATTAGTATTGTTCTTTTATTAAGCTCTTAAGTAGTAGTTTAGTGGAACTTGTGATGGGACACTAATTATTTACAAGCGTATGATTATTAACCCTTCAACCCACTGCTCTATCCCCCTCTTGGAAAAGAAAAGAATGTGGGGACACCCAAGTTGTCATCTCGTTTGAAATGCAATGCAAAACTGACAAGATGCATCTACAAAATGCCAGTAAGTGTCGATGTGTACTCATGTTTTGATATGACCGTTCAGATTTGTCACGTAACTTAATTGTTTATTTATTCTAATAATTTTTATATTTATGGAGTGTGTACATGAAATCTACAAAACAGTTTGATGGTACAATACAGTAGGGGAATACATTGCAAAATAAAATGATAGGATGGGAGTGCGAAAAGTAATTATTTAAAAAAAGTTAAATTGAAATACTTTTAATGATATGAATCATAATTATACATTTTTATGAAGCCTAAACACTCAACACGCCCAGCCCTAGGCTGAAAGTTGACTATCTCTAATTTCAATGTAAGTTATTTAACACAATAGAGACTAAATGTTACTCTAAAATAGCTGGTGATGAGCACTCAGAATTAAAAGGAAAAAAAAATCTTTTTTAGCTAAGCTTTTTTGCATGATTTGGTCGTATAATAAAAATAATAGATAAATAAACTTTATACCCTTCAATTATTGAGATTTTGATATTTTGCAACTCAATTTATTATTTTTATTACATTGTACTTATCAACTATTAATTTCAAACACTTTGCAATCTCTGTTAAAATTTTTAGTTAATTTAGATGAAAAATAATTTTTTGGTGTGCAAAACCACATCAACTCTTTATTATTATTATTTATTCCCTTCCGTGTTTGCAACCTAAAATTTTGGCTCGTCTTATAAAATAATATATCCTCATTAAATTATCTATTTCTATTACAATAAAAATAAAAAAAATGATTTAAATTATTTCTCTCCTCACTTTCTCACAAAACTCCCATAAATCAAAATTTTGATTTACAAACAACACCTAATCTCCTTTATTTTTCAAATTAAGCACTAAGTCAAGATATGTGTTGTGGAACAATCACACAATCCATGCTTATTTGAGATAGAAGGAAAGCTAAAGTGTGACACAATAACTCAGTAAGCAAAAATGACAAAACCATGCAAAAGTGAGCCAATTTCAACAGAAATGTTTATAACATAGACTTGGACTCATAAAAATTCACTTTGTTTTAGGCATTGCAACCCGCTTATCCCTAATTATGCTTACGGATCAAAAGAGTTTGACGAGAAAATTTTTTGGCTTAATATGCTTGGCAGTCCTTAGGATTTGACCTTTTTCCAATATGGTCATTAGGGTTTAATTTGTACCACACAAGTCCCTGTGATTTGACCTTTTCACAATATGGTCCCTAAGATTTAATTTGTACCACACAAGTCCCTGGGCTTTTCCTCATTTTTTTTAAGTCCTTCTATCAACTTCGGCCTAACTCTTTAACAGAGAATTCCAACATGGCTGCTGGACTCTATATTAGCTCCCATAATAACACTATACACGTGTCTAGATTCCACGTTAGTACGCCAGATAATCTATCTACTTGTCACATCCCCGTGATATGCTAGCTTTAATTTGTTCACCCTTTCTCTTCTTTCACCTCCACTGCCGCTCACCGATACACACATTGATGTGGATGACATTGGTGGTAATGGGACTACGTGAGAGGGTGATGGTAAGTACTTGGGTGATCGCAAGGGTAAAAAATTGAAGCTGACGTGTTGCGGAGACTGACAAGCAGGTAAATTATTTGGTGTCTTAACGTGGAATTTAGACATGTGTAGCATTGTTATAAGAGATGATATGAAGTTCGACAGCTGTGTTGGAATTCTCCGTTAAGGAGCTAGGCCAGAGTTGATAGAAGAACTTAAAAAGAAATAAAGAAAAAGTTAAGGGACTTGTGTGAAATAAATTAAATTTCAGGAATCATATTCATATTGTGAAAAAAAGTCAAGCCACAAGGACTTATATGATACAAATTAAACACCATGGACCATATTACAAAAAGGTCAAACTCCAAAAAAAAATAGATAAAGTTTTTTTCAAACACAAAGATTGTCCTCAAAAATATCAACGTACCGTGGGCTAAATATTTGGACTTCATGCCGTACACATGACTAGTACCTGGTCAGGAACGGAACTTTTACTTTGCCATTTACTTAATATTTAAAAGATTTTTTTTGTTGTTTTAGTACCAAACAGTGATGACTTCTGCACATTCAGAAAACTTGACTTGCAAAACTTATCCACCGCTGACGCGAAGTTTAGGGTTGCGTAAGTACAAGAGAAAAAAAGATCGAATAAACGAATGCTATCCTGACCCGCTGTTCGTCATCAGAACAAGCGGGCCGAAAAGGTGGATGGGATATATTATTAAGCCTTTTCTTTTGAAATTTGAGATATGATGCAAAACTAGCTTTTTAAACCTATGGGCTCATGGAGGGACGAAGCGGACCAATGGTAGAAAAGCATACTTTAGAGTGCCAAAATGAATAAAAAAAATAAAATATTGCCAAAAAACCATTTAAATTGGCTATAAAATAGGCTTAGATTTTACAAAGTATGGGGGGTTGGGGCCACGCCCCCTAGCCCTCCCTTGACTTCGTCTTTGAGCTCGGGTCTTAAAGTGCACTTTCTTAAACTTGAAATCGTACTCATTCTAATCCAACTGAGTAGTTCGAGTGCACGCGAGAGATCTTTGAGAGATTGGATTAGGCATGTACTCATTCTAACCCACTCGAATAGCTCTGAGCGACCATATAAGCTTTGAGAGTGTGGGTTAGGCGCACATTAAAGGATTCAAACTATCATTCGCATAAAAAAACTCGCGACTTAAATGAAAAATTGGTTAGCATCTTCGAAGTTTGTCATGAAGTTAAATTCAACTCATGTAGATACTCGATCAAGTCTATCCGAGCCTGATACTTGTAAATGAGTGTCCAGATTTCTTTTATTACAAAAAAAAAATGCATTTATTCTTACTTGTCTATCAAATCTTCTAAATTCAAGGGTTTTAAATAACAGATAAATCTAAAATTTATCTATGTATTTTACCATTTTATTTGATTAGTCCTTAAGCTTTAAAATATATTATATTAGTTCACGAAGTTTAAAATTCTTCAAATTTAAGACTCTCAAGACTAAAGTAGTGTTGAGTTTTAAATTTCAAGTAATTTGATGAATTTTAAGGCCTAATGACTGATCAGATAAAATGGTAGATCGTAAAGACAAAATTAGTATTTGGCCTTTAAAACAATATACTAAAATAAACTTTTCTAGTAATCACATAGTTGTTACATACTGCATAATTCTTGACAAATCAAATGCTAAGAGAGAAAACGTATATTTATATATTTCATTAAGAAAGTTAAGTAATTGGGTAGAAAAAATCATCATGCTTCAATTGTTGGCGTAGTACAAAATGTTATGCATATAATTATCAAAATAACATGCCATAAAAAAAGACAGGGTGCTTGTTTGGACAAACACTTATGAAAATTTTTCTTCACTTTGAGAGGAAAATTCTAGGTTAAGACAGTTTTTTCAGAATTTAAAACGAATTTTTTTGGTTTCTCGAAAAATCGAATATTGGTTGAAAAACTTGGTTGGGCTAAATTTTTCTTTTTCTCATAAAAGCTTAGGCTATGTTTGGTTTGATTTCAAAATATTTTTAAAAAATTTTCATCATCATTTTTTCATCAATTCTAATACATTTTCACCAATCTCAATAATTTTTATAAATTCCAACAACTTTAACAAAATTTTTTATCTATCCTAAAAAATCTACACTACTTCCAAAAAAAAAAAAAAAAAACAAACACAAACGAATATTTTCAAAACAAAACAAAACAAAACATACCCTTAATTAATTTTTCATGTTTGCACATAAGCACATTTCACTGGACAAGACCGTTGCTAACGTAATCTGGCAACAAAAAACTATGCTTATCCTACGCCCCTGCGCACCGTTTCCTCGACCGCCCACCTTTTCCCTCCACACCCACCGCTTCCCGCCGTGTATGACAGTTAAGCTTTCGAATCTGAGTTATGTTCTGACTAGAACGTTCCTTTCTATAGCTAAAGCGAGTCGAAACCAAAAATTGGATTCTCAGAACTTGCTGAGGGAATCTGAAGAAGACGAGGAAGATGAAGGTGAAGACCTGGACGAAGAAGAAGACGAAGTCGAATTTTCAGCTCGAGGTAGATATAGAGGGAGAGAAGATGAGAAAGATTACGATAAAGACCCCGAGTTCGCTGAAATCCTCGGTAGTTGTCTGGACGACCCGCAAAAGGCGCGATCCAAAGTAAGGACTGCCTTGTTGGACTCTTTTTCCTCTAGTTTTGGGCTTCTACTTTCAGTACCAGGTTTTAGTTTGCTAGTGTTAGTTTCATGGTTTACTCTCCGTATTTTTACTTATAAAAAAAAGAAAGTGTTAGTTTCATGGTTTATGTGTTAATTATTAGAGTGGTTATCTTACATTTTTGTTTGTTGGCAATGTTTGCGGAATTGTCCAAAATGGACACCGGGTGAGGTTAGGAGCTGTTAGTAGTAGATTTTTTGAGAATTTCCTCGTGTGTGAGTTGAAATGGGTTTTGCCGAATTACAGATGGAGGATAGGTTGAGGAAGAAAAGGAACAAAATTTTGCAGACAAAGACTGGTTCAGCTATACCAATGAAAGTGATCTTCAACAAGTAAGTTTGAGTTAATTGGACATTATGGGGTTATACTAATGGAATTTAGTCTACATATGGTGATGTGAAGTGTCTATGGTGATTTTTTGCTAATAATGCTCACCTGATTGCTTTTCATATGAGCATGCGTGTGAGAATTGGATGAGGAATGAAAAAGATAAGCCATAATTCTGTTGAGAAAACGATGGCGTGAAACAAAGAGATTGTGAGAGTTTGAATATTTCAAATATGCTGTCAAAACTTAGTTACAGAGGAACCTGAGAGGATTATTTATACAGGCCAAGAAAGACTAAATAAACTTAGCTAAAAAAAATGGCGGTAGCTAACAAACAAGATAAGAGAGATCAAAACAAATCCCTATACAAGTGGTCTAACAGAAGCATAGAGAAAATCAAGGAGGATGACGTGTGGGCACTGTCTTTCCATAAATGGCAGTTACATTTCCAAAAGCTGCAGTGAGTGTGCCATAGGTTGAGGACTATGGGGCGGATTATCTGCTGACTCATCTCTCAATTTCCTTGAATCTTGAGACTCCCCCTCAAGGTGGACGCACAAATTAAGTGTGTTCATCTTGGACAGTAGAAAATGAAAGGTAGCCGTAGGTAGAGCCTTTGTCAGAATATCTGCAATCTGCAACTTTGAACTCACATGTACTGGTGCAATGGTTCCGGCAAGCACTTTTTTTCTAACAAAATGACAATCTAGCTCAATATGCGTTGTTCTTTCATGGAACATTGGATTTTTGGTGAGATGTAGAGTTGCTTGGTTATCACAATATAGGAGGGCAGGTCTCGGATGACTTGTGTTAAAATCTTGTAGTAGGTTCATCAGCCATACAATCTCACAGTTGGTATTGGCCAATGCACGATATTCAGCTTCGTCAGAGGACCTAGATGTGGTGGTTTGCTTTTTTGATTTCCAGCTAATCAAAGAATCTCCTAAGAAGATGCAAAAACCAGTGGTAGATCTTCGGGTCTGATGGCAAGCAGCCCAATCTGAGTCGCTAAACGCCCTGAGAAGTGGTTCAGACTTAGAAGAATATAGGAGACCTTGGCCTATGGATCCTTTGAGATATCTCAAGACCCGATGTGCAGCTTGCTGATGAATTTGTGAAGGTCGATCCATAAATTGACTCAAGATGTTAACAGAATATGTGATATCCGGTCTTGTAATGGACAAATAAATCAACCTTCCAACCAACCTCCTATAACCTGTAATGTCAATGAAAGGATCTGCTGCCAAATGAGAAAGTTTATGATTTGGTTCCATTGGTGTGCTGATAGGCTTGCATCCTAGTATACCAGCATCCTTTAAAATCTCAAGAGTGTACTTCCTTTGATTCAAATGAATTCCTTTTTCTGATCTTGCTATTTCAAAGCCAAGGAAATACTTTAGACTGCCAAGATCTTTGATCTTAAATTGGCTGTGTAGATATGTGTTGATGAAGTCAATTGTTTTGATATCATTGCTTCCAATGAGAATGTCATCAACATACACTAATAATGCAATAAACTGGCCATCATGGATCTTTGTAAACAAAGAGTAATCTGACCTGGATTGTTGGAAACCAATGGTAATGAGAGATGCAGAAAATTTTGAGTGTCATTGCCTTGAGGCTTGCTTAAGGCCATAAATGGATTTGTGCAGCCTACAAACTAAATTTTGATTTGTAATTGACTCCCCCTTAGGCTGAAATCTCGGAGGTAAATCCATGTAGATCTCTTCTTCTAAATCCCCATGGAGAAACGCATTGTGAACATCCAATTGGTTCAAATGCCAATTGTGAAGTGCGGCCAAAGCAAGGAAGACACGAACAGTAGTAAGCTTTGCAACCGGACTAAAGGTTTCATGGAAGTCAAATCCCTCTCGTTGAGTGTAGCCCTTGGCTACCAACCGGGCCTTGTGCCTTTCTATAGAACCATCGGAGTGCAATTTGGTCTTGTAGACATATCTACAGCCAATTGCTTTCTTTCCTTTTGGAAGAGTAGTGATTGTCCAAGTGTTGTTGGCTTCCAAGGCATTTAACTCATCTGCCATGACTTTGATCCAATGCTCAGAGAGAACAGCCTCTACATAGGTGGTAGGGTCTCGGGTAGAAGAGAGGGAGAGTGTATAGGCCTTGTGAGAAGGAGAGAAATGAGTGTATGAGAGGTAATGCGCAAGTGGATGAGCAGTGGAGTGAGGAGGTGATGATGAAGATGCTGAATTGCAGTGATAATCAAGGAGATAGTTAGGTGGGTTTCTGACCCTATCTGATCTTCTCAAGGGTGGAGGGGACGGTGAATGTGGTGGTAAAGGAGAAAATGAGGGTAAGGTGGTGGAAGGAAGAGGATCAGAAGGAACGGAAGAAGTGTCAGTTAAAGAGGCAAGATCAGGGGAATGAGGTGAGAGTGGATCTCTGTCATTGAAAGAGGGAAAGGAAGATGAGGGAAGGAGAGTTTGGAAGTCTACATCCGAAGGGAGTGGAGGTAGAATGGAGTATGGAGATGGAGCAAATGTGGAATTGTAATGATGATGCTGGAAAGGAAAATAAGTTTCATGGAAAATGATGTCTCTTGAGATGCTATACTTGTAATTGTCCAGATCATAAACCTTGTACCCCTTAACCCCTGGTGGATATCCTACGAACACACACCTCCTAGCTCTTGGATCTAGCTTGGTTTGATTGTGTTTGAGAGTGGAGACAAAACATAAGCAACAAAAGACTCTTAAATGTGAATATGAAGGGAGAGCTGAAAAGAAAAGCTCATAAGGTGACCGATTGTTGAGCACAGGAGTGGGGATCCTATTTATCAAGTGAACTGCTGTTAGGACAGCATCTCCCCAAAACTTGGTTGGGAGAGAGGCTTGGAACAGCAATGCTCGAGTAGTGGAAAGGAGGTGCTGATGCTTCCTTTCAACTACCCCATTTTGCTGAGGGGTATAAATGCATGTCTTTTGATGAAGGATTCCATTTTTATTATAAAATTCTTGCATCAAAAACTCTGTTCCATTATCAGATCTGATTTGTTTTACCTTGAGATTGTATTGAGTTTGTGTCATTTGGATGAAGGACTGCAAGAGGCTTCGAGTTTCAGATTTAAACTTCATCAAAAAAATCCATGTCATTCGGCTGTAGTCATCTACTATAGTGAGGAAATATTGATGTCCTTGAGGTGTGGCTTGTGAATATGGTCCCCAAATGTCACAATGGATTAACTCAAAAGGAGAAGAAGTGGAAGAAACACTACGAGGAAAGGGATTTCTTTTCTGTTTTGCAAAATGACAGACATTACATTGATTGAAATCAGTACATTTTACATCTGAGGCATGAGAAGAAATCAAATTTAGCCTTTGATTTGATACATGTCCTAGTCTAAAATGCCATAAATGAAAATCTTGACTTGCTGAAACTTGTTGGACCCGAGACAAATGGCTGGGATCAGAATTAGTGGCTGCACAAAGGAACTTCCTAGTGAATTGGAATCAAGGATGTAGAGTCCCTCTCGTACTCTAGCAACTCCAATCATTGTCCATGTAGCTAGGTTCGAATGAGACACTGTTTTTGAGAGAAAATGAGACACAGAGAAGAGTTTTGAGTTAATTTGCTGACCGAGAGAAGATTAAATGTAAAAGATGGTATACATAGTACTCCATGAAGGGTTAAGGTGTTACTGATCTGGACAGTGCCTATATGAGTGACTTGTGCTTTTTCTCCATTTGGCATCTATACATAAGCTTGAGAAGTGGTTGTGATGGAGGAGAGGAGAGTGGTGGAGCAGACCATGTGATCTGTAGCTCCAGTATCCACTATCCATGTGATGTGTTTTGGTTTTTGTGAAATGCAAGTGGTCGTGGATGCAAAATGGTGATCATGTTCAAAGGAAACGATAGGAGTTTTGAATGAAGGTGAGTGGTAGGTGATCATACCTGCCATGTAGGAGCTATGAGTGGAAGGGTGAGGTTGTGGGGCATTTTTTGCTTTTCTCAAGTCCTCTATGCTGAGCTGTGATGTCTGAGAATTGGCCAAGAGCATGAGCTGTTGGATTTGAGCTTGACTCAAAGCTACTTGAGCTGGTTCTGCTACACTGGTGGTTTGATTTGCTGAGTGATTGTTTCTTTGGTTTGGTCTTTGTGAACTTGAAATCAGGAGGGAATCCAATCAACCAGTAGCATTTATCCTTAGTATGTCCAATTTTTCCACAGTTGTAACAAGTGAGGTCAGACTTATCTTTCTTCTTGGTCTGATTGTGAGATGCCGCCAAAGCGCAAGATTCTGCTACAGGAAGAATTGCAACCCGAGCCTGCCTCTGTCTCTCCTCTTGTAGTACAAGTGAAAAAGTCTTATCAAGTGAGGGCATGGGGCTCATAATGATGATTTGACCTCGAATGCCATCATATGTCTCATTTAAGCCCATAAGGAACTTAAAAACATTGTCTGTTTGCTGCCTCTCTCCAACAGAACCGAGTGCATCACAAGTGCATAAACCACATGAACAGTTTGGTGATGGTCAATAGTTGTGTATCTCTACCCATACTGCATTCAGTTGAGTAAAATACTCATTTATAGATTGAGTTCCTTGTATGATAGTCCCAAGTTGATGCTGAAGTTGATAAATGCGAGCATTGTCAGGTTGTGCAAACCTGTCTTTGAGTTTGTCCCATACTTTCTTGGCATCACCTATGAAGCAAACATTTGATGATATCTCCGGGGAGATGGAGTGAAGGATCCAAGAGAGGATGACATTATTACATTTGACCCATGGCCCATAAAGATTACTGTTTCCAGAAGGAGTGGTGATGCTTCCATCAAGGAAGCCCAATTTATTCTTGACAGAGTGAGCAAGAGTGAAAGATCGGCTCCATGATAGATAGTTGGGGCCAGATAAAGATGGAGTAATGACAATAGTATTTATGCCATCAGAATGGGGTCTTCAGATGGTGAGAGATTTCTGGCAAAAGGATTAACGATACTTTCATCTGTAGACATGATGAAACTTGAATGAGAGTTGACAGTAGCGGAAGGAAATCAGAATGAGGAAGGTGAGCAAAAGAACAGGTCAAAGATCAAGCTTTGATACCATGTGAGAATTGGATGAGGAATGAAAAAGATAAGCCATAATTCTGTTGAGAAAACGATGGCGTGAAACAAGGAGATTGTGAGAGTTTGAATATTTCAAATATGCTATCAAAACTTAGTTACAGAGGAACCCGAGAGGATTATTTATACAGGCCAAGAAAGACTAAAATAAACTTAGCTAAAAAAACATGGCGGTAGCTAACAAACAAGATAAGAGAGATCAAAACAAATCCCTATACAAGTGGTCTAACAGAAGCATAGAGAAAATCAAGGAGGATGACGTGTGGGCACTGTCTTTCCATAAATGGCAGTTACATTTCCAAGAAGCTGCAGTGAGTGTGCCGTAGATTGAGGACTATGGGGCGGATTATCTGCTGACTCATCTCTCAATTTCCTTGAATCTTGAGATTACTCAATTCTCTCTTTCATAAAGACATATTGGGCATTGACCTGTAGTTTTCAATCATATCTATTCAGACAAAAGGTGTCTGTGTGCTCAGTCTCTTCCAGAAAATGGATAGTTAAGATTTGTGCAACTGTATCTAGCATTGCTCTGGGGTTCCATGTTGAATTTGATATTTTATTGCTAACAAGGTTACCAATGATATATGTAGCATCAATGCTATTCTCCAGAGAGGGAGTTGATGATAACAATGCCCGCCCCTAGTAGGATTTCCAGGAGTGGTTTCTAGGTTGGGGTGCGAGTAGTAACATTATTTGGCACCAAACCTTACTCACGAGAATTTACTTGGGACACAGTCTGTGAAAACATAGTGATTGCACTGCTCTTCTGTATTACTGGTTTAGCAAAGCCCGAAACACAAAGGATGACAGAAAGTTTAGGTAGAATCTTTAGTATTTGACAACGGATAGTACATGAACCATCTTGAGGCATTGTTCACTGATTGTCATCCTAATGTTCATATGAACCATTTTTACATGGTCTTTTTGATCTTTGGTATTTGACAACGGATGGGATAGGATTTGTTGGATTCATACTGATAAATTGAGGACAATAAAGATATTTGCATATAGCATGCATGATTGCAGAGTGCACTGTGTTTGTCAGCTGAACCTAAATTCTTTTCAAGGGCTGAAAATTTTTCCTGACTACCTGTTTCTCATTCCTGGAATCACTTTCTTCCCTCAACTTCTAATGATGGATGTCATTACAATTGCTTTATCATTCATGTGTTTTGTATAAAAGCTGGTCTCTTTGCTTTGAAATTTGCTATATATGGAATTCATCACTACTCCTCTTTCGTATATGTACTCCTCAACGGCTGGCATTTCCAGATTTCAGTTCTCAAACTCGTACATATGGTTTGAATTCTACAACATTCCTTTGGAGAGAGATATAAAGTTAATTTCTGATGTAAGTGACTGTTCTTTAACCTAAGAGAATCCTCTCCACAAGATGATGTTTAAAGACTTTCTTCTCCCACCCCCTTCCCTTTTTATCCCCAGTTTGAAGTCTGCTGAGTTTGATTTTGTTTGTTTTCAGACCCTGCGATCATGGCACATTATTGGACGTCTTGGTGGGTGCAATTCCATGAATATGCAAGTAAGTTTGATCTTTGTAACACTTCGATGCAGTTCATGCTATAAACCCTCAGAAAGTTGTGGACATGTATGGATGGCAAGTTTAGTGCATGGGAACTTGGAGACTTTTAAAACAAATAGGTTTTTTTGTTAATATCGACTACACAATATTGTTCCTGCAGTTGTCCCAGTCTCAAGTGGATAAAAGACCGAGTTATGATGCTATTGAGGGAGCAAATGTGACACCAACCACCTTTTACAATATTGGGGATCTTGAGATTCAAGATAAGTTGGCACGAATCTGGTATGATAAACATTTTAAAATCCTAGATGATGGATGTGTGTGTGTTTTCCTTATCCTGTTACTGATGATGCTCAATTTACATGTGCTGATGGCTTTCTGAAGTGAGAGAGAGAGAGAGAGAAATATTTGTTGGCTCTTCCTGATCTCCTAATGTGTTTAACAGGGTGGATATTGGGACCAGTGAATCATTGCTTCTGGATGTTTTGATAAATGCATTGACACAGATAAGTTCTGAGTAAGCTTCCCATATTTATATTTCTTCTGAAATTTTTTTTGCTAGTTATGGACTCACCAGTTATGTTTTGGACTGGAAGTATTTAGTTCTTCCTGCGCGTTTTGGATTTATATATACTTGCAATTTCCAGAGAATCATAGTTACAGGTTTCCAAGAGGCAAATCCCGATTAACTTGTCCCTGCATTTTTGTTGGTTTTTACATGGGAATGTGAAGTTAAAGATTGAAGTGCATACAATAATGGCTGGGTTCCCCACCCCCCCCCCACCCCCCCCCCCCCCCCCCCTCTTCCAGCTCCTCAAATGGTTTTCTCATGTATATTCTTTCATTCCTTTCTTGGTGATTACCAGCATTATAGGAATTAAGCAATTGACGTTTGGTGGATCCGAATTTGAGAACTGGAAAGAGAATTTGATATCAGAGGATGCAGGTTCCAGCTTCCACAAGATTTAGCCTACTTCGCTATGCATCCAGGAAAAAGTCATCGATGGTGACCTTCTTCACTTGCTTAATTTCTTGTTACAAGAAATGGGTGCAAAGAGCAATCACGAATGCAGATATTGTGTAGCCTTCAGTAAAAGCAGGTTCTAAGCATTTTCCTCTTTTAGAATTGAATGATTTAGACTAGAATCCAGTTGAGACACAGAGAGAACGCATACAAAACGGTTGTAGCCTGAAGTTGATTTGTCAGGAATTTCTTGTAACAAGAAATTAAGCAAGTGAAGAAGGTCACCATCGATGACTTTTTCCTGGATGCATAGCGAAGTAGGCTAAATCTTGTGGAAGCTGGAACCTGCATCCTCTGATATCAAATTCTCTTTCCAGTTCTCAAATTCGGATCCACCAAACGTCAATTGCTTAATTCCTATAATGCTGGTAATCACCAAGAAAGGAATGAAAGAATATACATGAGAAAACCATTTGAGGAGCTGGAAGGGGGGGGGGGGGGGGGGGGGGTGGGGGGGGGGTGGGAACCCAGCCATTATTGTATGCACTTCAATCTTTAACTTCACATTCCCATGTAAAAACCAACAAAAATGCAGGGACAAGTTAATCGGGATTTGCCTCTTGGAAACCTGTAACTATGATTCTCTGGAAATTGCAAGTATATATAAATCCAAAACGCGCAGGAAGAACTAAATACTTCCAGTCCAAAACATAACTGGTGAGTCCATAACTAGCAAAAAAAATTTCAGAAGAAATATAAATATGGGAAGCTTACTCAGAACTTATCTGTGTCAATGCATTTATCAAAACATCCAGAAGCAATGATTCACTGGTCCCAATATCCACCCTGTTAAACACATTAGGAGATCAGGAAGAGCCAACAAATATTTCTCTCTCTCTCTCTCTCACTTCAGAAAGCCATCAGCACATGTAAATTGAGCATCATCAGTAACAGGATAAGGAAAACACACACACATCCATCATCTAGGATTTTAAAATGTTTATCATACCAGATTCGTGCCAACTTATCTTGAATCTCAAGATCCCCAATATTGTAAAAGGTGGTTGGTGTCACATTTGCTCCCTCAATAGCATCATAACTCGGTCTTTTATCCACTTGAGACTGGGACAACTGCAGGAACAATATTGTGTAGTCGATATTAACAAAAAAACCTATTTGTTTTAAAAGTCTCCAAGTTCCCATGCACTAAACTTGCCATCCATACATGTCCACAACTTTCTGAGGGTTTATAGCATGAACTGCATCGAAGTGTTACAAAGATCAAACTTACTTGCATATTCATGGAATTGCACCCACCAAGACGTCCAATAATGTGCCATGATCGCAGGGTCTGAAAACAAACAAAATCAAACTCAGCAGACTTCAAACTGGGGATAAAAAGGGAAGGGGGTGGGAGAAGAAAGTCTTTAAACATCATCTTGTGGAGAGGATTCTCTTAGGTTAAAGAACAGTCACTTACATCAGAAATTAACTTTATATCTCTCTCCAAAGGAATGTTGTAGAATTCAAACCATATGTACGAGTTTGAGAACTGAAATCTGGAAATGCCAGCCGTTGAGGAGTACATATACGAAAGAGGAGTAGTGATGAATTCCATATATAGCAAATTTCAAAGCAAAGAGACCAGCTTTTATACAAAACACATGAATGATAAAGCAATTGTAATGACATCCATCATTAGAAGTTGAGGGAAGAAAGTGATTCCAGGAATGAGAAACAGGTAGTCAGGAAAAATTTTCAGCCCTTGAAAAGAATTTAGGTTCAGCTGACAAACACAGTGCACTCTGCAATCATGCATGCTATATGCAAATATCTTTATTGTCCTCAATTTATCAGTATGAATCCAACAAATCCTATCCCATCCGTTGTCAAATACCAAAGATCAAAAAGACCATGTAAAAATGGTTCATATGAACATTAGGATGACAATCAGTGAACAATGCCTCAAGATGGTTCATGTACTATCCGTTGTCAAATACTAAAGATTCTACCTAAACTTTCTGTCATCCTTTGTGTTTCGGGCTTTGCTAAACCAGTAATACAGAAGAGCAGTGCAATCACTATGTTTTCACAGACTGTGTCCCAAGTAAATTCTCGTGAGTAAGGTTTGGTGCCAAATAATGTTACTACTCGCACCCCAACCTAGAAACCACTCCTGGAAATCCTACTAGGGGCGGGCATTGTTATCATCAACTCCCTCTCTGGAGAATAGCATTGATGCTACATATATCATTGGTAACCTTGTTAGCAATAAAATATCAAATTCAACATGGAACCCCAGAGCAATGCTAGATACAGTTGCACAAATCTTAACTATCCATTTTCTGGAAGAGACTGAGCACACAGACACCTTTTGTCTGAATAGATATGATTGAAAACTACAGGTCAATGCCCAATATGTCTTTATGAAAGAGAGAATTGAGTAATCTCAAGATTCAAGGAAATTGAGAGATGAGTCAGCAGATAATCCGCCCCATAGTCCTCAATCTACGGCACACTCACTGCAGCTTCTTGGAAATGTAACTGCCATTTATGGAAAGACAGTGCCCACACGTCATCCTCCTTGATTTTCTCTATGCTTCTGTTAGACCACTTGTATAGGGATTTGTTTTGATCTCTCTTATCTTGTTTGTTAGCTACCGCCATGTTTTTTTAGCTAAGTTTATTTTAGTCTTTCTTGGCCTGTATAAATAATCCTCTCGGGTTCCTCTGTAACTAAGTTTTGATAGCATATTTGAAATATTCAAACTCTCACAATCTCCTTGTTTCACGCCATCGTTTTCTCAACAGAATTATGGCTTATCTTTTTCATTCCTCATCCAATTCTCACATGGTATCAAAGCTTGATCTTTGACCTGTTCTTTTGCTCACCTTCCTCATTCTGATTTCCTTCCGCTACTGTCAACTCTCATTCAAGTTTCATCATGTCTACAGATGAAAGTATCGTTAATCCTTTTGCCAGAAATCTCTCACCATCTGAAGACCCCATTCTGATGGCATAAATACTATTGTCATTACTCCATCTTTATCTGGCCCCAACTATCTATCATGGAGCCGATCTTTCACTCTTGCTCACTCTGTCAAGAATAAATTGGGCTTCCTTGATGGAAGCATCACCACTCCTTCTGGAAACAGTAATCTTTATGGGCCATGGGTCAAATGTAATAATGTCATCCTCTCTTGGATCCTTCACTCCATCTCCCCGGAGATATCATCAAATGTTTGCTTCATAGGTGATGCCAAGAAAGTATGGGACAAACTCAAAGACAGGTTTGCACAACCTGACAATGCTCGCATTTATCAACTTCAGCATCAACTTGGGACTATCATACAAGGAACTCAATCTATAAATGAGTATTTTACTCAACTGAATGCAGTATGGGTAGAGATACACAACTATTGACCATCACCAAACTGTTCATGTGGTTTATGCACTTGTGATGCACTCGGTTCTGTTGGAGAGAGGCAGCAAACAGACAATGTTTTTAAGTTCCTTATGGGCTTAAATGAGACATATGATGGCATTCGAGGTCAAATCATCATTATGAGCCCCATGCCCTCACTTGATAAGACTTTTTCACTTGTACTACAAGAGGAGAGACAGAGGCAGGCTCGGGTTGCAATTCTTCCTGTAGCAGAATCTTGCGCTTTGGCGGCATCTCACAATCAGACCAAGAAGAAAGATAAGTCTGACCTCACTTGTTACAACTGTGGAAAAATTGGACATACTAAGGATAAATGCTACTGGTTGATTGGATTCCCTCCTGATTTCAAGTTCACAAAGACCAAACCAAAGAAACAATCACTCAGCAAATCAAACCACCAGTGTAGCAGAACCAGCTCAAGTAGCTTTGAGTCAAGCTCAAATCCAACAGCTCATGCTCTTGGCCAATTCTCAGACATCACAGCTCAGCATAGAGGACTTGAGAAAAGCAAAAAATGCCCCACAACCTCACCCTTCCACTCATAGCTCCTACATGGCAGGTATGATCACCTACCACTCACCTTCATTCAAAACTCCTATCGTTTCCTTTGAACATGATCACCATTTTGCATCCACGACCACTTGCATTTCACAAAAACCAAAACACATCACATGGATAGTGGATACTGGAGCTACAGATCACATGGTCTGCTCCACCACTCTCCTCTCCTCCATCACAACCACTTCTCAAGCTTATGTATAGATGCCAAATGGAGAAAAAGCACAAGTCACTCATATAGGCACTGTCCAGATCAGTAACACCTTAACCCTTCATGGAGTACTATGTATACCATCTTTTACATTTAATCTTCTCTCGGTCAGCAAATTAACTCAAAACTCTTCTCTGTGTCTCATTTTCTCTCAAAAACAGTGTCTCATTCGAACCTAGCTACATGGACAATGATTGGAGTTGCTAGAGTACGAGAGGGACTCTACATCCTTGATTCCAATTCACTAGGAAGTTCCTTTGTGCAGCCACTAATTCTGATCCCAGCCATTTGTCTCGGGTCCAACAAGTTTCAGCAAGTCAAGATTTTCATTTATGGCATTTTAGACTAGGACATGTATCAAATCAAAGGCTAAATTTGATTTCTTCTCATGCCTCAGATGTAAAATGTACTGATTTCAATCAATGTAATGTCTGTCATTTTGCAAAACAGAAAAGAAATCCCTTTCCTCGTAGTGTTTCTTCCACTTCTTCTCCTTTTGAGTTAATCCATTGTGACATTTGGGGACCATATTCACAAGCCACACCTCAAGGACATCAATATTTCCTCACTATAGTAGATGACTACAGCCGAATGACATGGATTTTTTTGATGAAGTTTAAATCTGAAACTCGAAGCCTCTTGCAGTCCTTCATCCAAATGACACAAACTCAATACAATCTCAAGGTAAAACAAATCAGATCTGATAATGGAACAGAGTTTTTGATGCAAGAATTTTATAATAAAAATGGAATCCTTCATCAAAAGACATGCATTTATACCCCTCAGCAAAATGGGGTAGTTGAAAGGAAGCATCAGCACCTCCTTTCCACTACTCGAGCATTGCTGTTCCAAGCCTCTCTCCCAACCAAGTTTTGGGGAGATGCTGTCCTAACAGCAGTTCACTTGATAAATAGGATCCCCACTCCTGTGCTCAACAATCGGTCACCTTATGAGCTTTTCTTTTCAGCTCCTCCTTCATATTCACATTTAAGAGTCTTTTGTTGCTTATGTTTTGTCTCCACTCTCAAACACAATCAAACCAAGCTAGATCCAAGAGCTAGGAGGTGTGTGTTCGTAGGATATCCACCAGGGGTTAAGGGGTACAAGGTTTATGATCTGGACAATTACAAGTATAGCATCTCAAGAGACATCATTTTCCATGAAACTTATTTTCCTTTCCAGCATCATCATTACAATTCCACATTTGCTCCATCTCCATACTCCATTCTACCTCCACTCCCTTCGGATGTAGACTTCCAAACTCTCCTTCCCTCATCTTCCTTTCCCTCTTTCAATGACAGAGATCCACTCTCACCTCATTCCCCTGATCTTGCCTCTTTAACTGACACTTCTTCCGTTCCTTCTGATCCTCTTCCTTCCACCACCTTACCCTCATTTTCTCCTTTACCACCACATTCACCGTCCCCTCCACCCTTGAGAAGATCAGATAGGGTCAGAAACCCACCTAACTATCTCCTTGATTATCACTGCAATTCAGCATCTTCATCATCACCTCCTCACTCCACTGCTCATCCACTTGCGCATTACCTCTCATACACTCATTTCTCTCCTTCTCACAAGGCCTATACACTCTCCCTCTCTTCTACCCGAGACCCTACCACCTATGTAGAGGCTGTTCTCTCTGAGCATTGGATCAAAGTCATGGCAGATGAGTTAAATGCCTTGGAAGCCAACAACACTTGGACAATCACTACTCTTCCAAAAGGAAAGAAAGCAATTGGCTGTAGATATGTCTACAAGACCAAATTGCACTCCGATGGTTCTATAGAAAGGCACAAGGCCCGGTTGGTAGCCAAGGGCTACACTCAACGAGAGGGATTTGACTTCCATGAAACCTTTAGTCCGGTTGCAAAGCTTACTACTGTTCGTGTCTTCCTTGCTTTGGCCGCACTTCACAATTGGCATTTGAACCAATTGGATGTTCACAATGCGTTTCTCCATGGGGATTTAGAAGAAGAGATCTACATGGATTTACCTCCGAGATTTCAGCCTAAGGGGGAGTCAATTACAAATCAAAATTTAGTTTGTAGGCTGCACAAATCCATTTATGGCCTTAAGCAAGCCTCAAGGCAATGACACTCAAAATTTTCTGCATCTCTCATTACCATTGGTTTCCAACAATCCAGGTCAGATTACTCTTTGTTTACAAAGATCCATGATGGCCAGTTTATTGCATTATTAGTGTATGTTGATGACATTCTCATTGGAAGCAATGATATCAAAACAATTGACTTCATCAACACATATCTACACAGCCAATTTAAGATCAAAGATCTTGGCAGTCTAAAGTATTTCCTTGGCTTTGAAATAGCAAGATCAGAAAAAGGAATTCATTTGAATCAAAGGAAGTACACTCTTGAGATTTTAAAGGATGCTGGTATACTAGGATGCAAGCCTATCAGCACACCAATGGAACCAAATCATAAACTTTCTCATTTGGCAGCAGATCCTTTCATTGACATTACAGGTTATAGGAGGTTGGTTGGAAGGTTGATTTATTTGTCCATTACAAGACCGGATATCACATATTCTGTTAACATCTTGAGTCAATTTATGGATCGACCTTCACAAATTCATCAGCAAGCTGCACATCGGGTCTTGAGATATCTCAAAGGATCCATAGGCCAAGGTCTCCTATATTCTTCTAAGTCTGAACCACTTCTCAGGGCGTTTAGCGACTCAGATTGGGCTGCTTGCCATCAGACCCGAAGATCTACCACTGGTTTTTGCATCTTCTTAGGAGATTCTTTGATTAGCTGGAAATCAAAAAAGCAAACCACCACATCTAGGTCCTCTGACGAAGCTGAATATCGTGCATTGGCCAATACCAACTGTGAGATTGTATGGCTGATGAACCTACTACAAGATTTTAACACAAGTCATCCGAGACCTGCCCTCCTATATTGTGATAACCAAGCAACTCTACATCTCACCAAAAATCCAATGTTCCATGAAAGAACAACGCATATTGAGCTAGATTGTCATTTTGTTAGAAAAAAAGTGCTTGCCGGAACCATTGCACCAGTACATGTGAGTTCAAAGTTGCAGATTGCAGATATTCTGACAAAGGCTCTACCTACGGCTACCTTTCATTTTCTACTGTCCAAGATGAACACACTTAATTTGTGCGTCCACCTTGAGGGGGAGTCTCAAGATTCAAGGAAATTGAGAGATGAGTCAGCAGATAATCCGCCCCATAGTCCTCAACCTATGGCACACTCACTGCAGCTTTTTGGAAATGTAACTACCATTTATGGAAAGACAGTGCCCACACGTCATCCTCCTTAATTTTCTCTATGCTTCTGTTAGACCACTTGTATAGGGATTTGTTTTGATCTCTCTTATCTTGTTTGTTAGCTACCGCCATTTTTTTTAGCTAAGTTTATTTTAGTCTTTCTTGGCCTGTATAAATAATCCTCTCAGGTTCCTCTGTAACTAAGTTTTGACAGCATATTTGAAATATTCAAACTCTCACAATCTCTTTGTTTCACGCCATCGTTTTCTCAACAGAATTATGGCTTATCTTTTTCATTCCTCATCCAATTCTCACACGCATGCTCATATGAAAAGCAATCAGGTGAGCATTATTAGCAAAAAATCACCATAGACACTTCACATCACCATATGTAGACTAAATTCCATTAGTATAACCCCATAATGTCCAATTAACTCAAACTTACTTGTTGAAGATCACTTTCATTGGTATAGCTGAACCAGTCTTTGTCTGCAAAATTTTGTTCCTTTTCTTCCTCAACCTATCCTCCATCTGTAATTCGGCAAAACCCATTTCAACTCACACACGAGGAAATTCTCAAAAAATCTACTACTAACAGCTCCTAACCTCACCCGGTGTCCATTTTGGACAATTCCGCAAACATTGCCAACAAACAAAAATGTAAGATAACCACTCTAATAATTAACACATAAACCATGAAACTAACACTTTCTTTTTTTTATAAGTAAAAATACGGAGAGTAAACCATGAAACTAACACTAGCAAACTAAAACCTGGTACTGAAAGTAGAAGCCCAAAACTAGAGGAAAAAGAGTCCAACAAGGCAGTCCTTACTTTGGATCGCGCCTTTTGCGGGTCGTCCAGACAACTACCGAGGATTTCAGCGAACTCGGGGTCTTTATCGTAATCTTTCTCATCTTCTCTCCCTCTATATCTACCTCGAGCTGAAAATTCGACTTCGTCTTCTTCTTCGTCCAGGTCTTCACCTTCATCTTCCTCGTCTTCTTCAGATTCCCTCAGCAAGTTCTGAGAATCCAATTTTTGGTTTCGACTCGCTTTAGCTATAGAAAGGAACGTTCTAGTCAGAACATAACTCAGATTCGAAAGCTTAACTGTCATACACGGCGGGAAGCGGTGGGTGTGGAGGGAAAAGGTGGGCGGTCGAGGAAACGGTGCGCAGGGGCGTAGGATAAGCATAGTTTTTTGTTGCCAGATTACGTTAGCAACGGTCTTGTCCAGTGAAATGTGCTTATGTGCAAACATGAAAAATTAATTAAGGGTATGTTTTGTTTTGTTTTGTTT
>CM025854.1:6379597-6473554 GCA_003952965.2 Morella rubra
TAAAAACTAAGTACCTATTATAAGAAGATATAAACTTAAAAGTCTAAAATTTTTAATTTTTAAATCCAAATGACCTATAAAAACGATGTAAACTAGAGGACCAAAACTGATTTTTTCCGAAAAAAAAAAATAAAAATAAAAATAAATGATCACCTCGCTCACAAGCTATTCCTACCATAATCAGTGTAAAACTCCAAGGACCAATTGGAATATCGGTGTAATACTCAGGGCTCAAAAAATGATATTGCCCTTAATTAGTCGCCTATTGAATTATTTTTATGACTGTATTTTTTGCTGATATGATAAACAAGGACACTTGGTGGGGAGGGAGGTCGTCTCACTGCGGGGAAGCTTCGGTCCGATAGGTAACTACTTTCGACTGCCAGCCAATCGATGGCTTCTCTGATTTCTCTTCAGCGCTCCAGCAACTCCATTATCTCTTCCCACTTTAGACCTCCGATAACTCCCCATCCTCCAGCCCAGCTCTCTCTCGGCCCCAGCCCCTCCAAACCTTTCTGCACCTGCACAATCCCTGATGCCCACAACCCCAAGGTCTCTCGCCGCCGCGCTGGCGTCTCTTACCCTCAAAGCACTGGCACTCGGTTCGACATACGGCAGAAATCCCGCCCTGACCCTTCTCAGAGTAACGAGAAGAGCCGCCCGAACGAGCAGCGACTAGAAAATGAAAATGACAAAGACTCATTGCGTCGTGATTCGTCAAATGTTGACTTGATGACTTTGTGCGGGGAGGGTAAGGTTGAAGACGTTGTGGAGCGTATGGGTCAAGGCGTTCGTGCTGATTATAGTGTTTTCTGTGCATTGCTTGATTCGTGTGCGAGTTCGAAGTCAATTGAGGTTGGGAAGAGGGTGCATGAGTTCTTAAAACGATCGCCATTCCGTAGTGATGTCGAATTGAACAACAAATTGATTGAAATGTACTGTGTATGCGGGAGTATGAGAGATGCACGCAGAGTGTTTGATAGAATGCGCGAGCGGAATATGAATTCGTGGCATTTGATTATCAGTGGGTACGCGGAGAATGGGCAGGGTAATTATGGGTTACAGTTGTTTGACGAGATGAGGGAGCTGGGGTTGGAGCCCAATGGCAAGACCTTTTTGGCAGTTTTAGCGGCCTGTGCTAGTGCAGAAGCTGCGGGAGAAGGGTTAATACACTTCGAATCAATGAAGAGTAAATACGGAATTGTTCCTGGGATGGAACATTACTTTGGGGTTATTGATGTCCTCGGGCGTTCTGGTCATTTGAATGAAGCAGAAGAGTTCATCGAGAAAATGCCATTCAAGCCTACCGCACAGGTTTGGGATGCTCTTAGGAATTTTGCAAGAATTCATGGAGATATGGAACTCGAAGAACGTGCTTGGGAGCTGATGGTTAGCCTTGATCCTTCCGAGGCCGTTGCTGAAAAAATCCCAGTTCCCCTTAGGAAGAAGCATTCTGCGAACATGCTTGAGGAAAAAAATAAGTTGAGCGAGTATCGATGTGCTAGCCCGTACAAGGAAGAAGCAGATGAGAAATTGAAAGGTCTGAATGGGCAGCTGAGGGAAGCGGGTTATGTGCCAGATACAAGATATGTACTTCATGACATTGATCAGGAGGCAAAAGAACAGGCCTTGATGTATCATAGTGAGCGCTTGGCGATTGCCTATGGTCTGATCAGTACGCCGGCCAGGACAACCCTTAGGATCATTAAGAACCTAAGGATCTGTGGTGACTGCCACAATGCCATAAAAATCATGTCCAAAATCGTTGGGAGGGAGTTAATTGTTAGGGATAACAAGCGGTTTCATCATTTCAAGGATGGCAAGTGCTCTTGCGGGGATTACTGGTAAAGAAACCAACCCCTCGATGTTAATGTACGTGCTACTAGATTCGCAATACGCGAGGTTGCATGCCATGTCCATTTTCACTGCAAGGAATTCAAAGACATTTTTGATCGAAGATAAGCTGTAACTAATGAAATGTTTTCATCGTACATTATCATTGTATTTTGATCGGATTACCTTTTAACAAGCAACAAGTTCAGTAATTGACCTGTCAGTCGTATGTTAACTTGGGAACAACTGCCTGAAAAAAAATATATACACACACACACACACACACACACACATTGGCAACAACTCCTGCACTCTGTTTTTCTTTTCTTTCTATTTATAAGCAAGCAAGAACTAAGTTACAGAGATAGGTCAGGGGGTTTTGGGGGCATCTGAGGGGAGGAATACAAAGGAAGGGTTCGACTGAATGGGAATGCCTCCTGCAAGGAAGTTCCAAAGAGTTCTGAAATCATGAGCGGTTGTGCTCGCTGTTCCTCGGCATGAACATAAATATCATCCATCAAAATGGTTGAAGCCTCCACGCGTCAGTTTCAGGCTCCATGCATACGACAGTTTAATTGCTTTGTATCGCTAATGGTTAGTAGTTAGCACTTTCTTTGATGTTGAACGGGAAGTAGCCGACACGTTTCAAACTTCAGATATGAGATATTAAGAAACACAAAAGAAAAGAAAATTAAAAACATTTTCTACCATGCAAGGTAAAATGCCAAAAAAGAACATTACTGTAAAGGAATAATGTGTTACCTTGTAATTGTCATTATTCACTTATATCAACCCCAACAGATTGGATTCGTTATTCCACTAATATTTGCACTATGAGGCGATCCTGTCCCTGAGAAATACATCATCCTTTCTGGAGACCGGCATACGCTTGTCTGAATACCTAGTTACTGATGTTCACTATTTTGAGGATCATTCCCCAAATAAAATCTGTGCAGTAAGACCCTCAAAGATATTATTTTGGAGGGGTGTAATCTACATTACAGCTTGAAAGAATGGAATGTACAAAAAGGGAAAAGAAATAGCCTATGAAGCTCCTGAGGACTCCTATAAGAAGACTACCCAAAGTTTAAAAATGGGCAAAAATACTTATCAAGAGTGAAGTGATGGTTGGTTAGATGATCTATTGGCTACCACTTCAATAACAGCTTCATCACGTGATGGAACTCTTAGGTATGCTTTCATAAGGTCATAAACAGTAAATCCAATTGCAACAGAGGGTACAACCTGAAGTAGACAAAGACCTAATTACCACAGGCAAAAGATATGACAGAGAAAACATCAATGATAGATTTCACACCTTCAAGTAGTTGATGCTCAGCCCGGAAAATAACTGCTTCCATCCTTGCTTTTGAGCAATCAAAACAAGGGTTTCTATCGTTCCCTTTAGCTCAGCACTGTCGGATGCTAAGTTCCTTTGAACCTGTCATGGTGATTGTTGAATCATTACCACTGGTGTTCCACTTAAATCCCTTCAAAGATAACTCAAGTAATTAACCTGCATTTGCCTCCTGACAACATCAAGAGGGTAAGTGAAGGTCTGACCCAATAAGCCTGCAACAGATCCACATACAAGTTTCACCATTATACTTTTCTTGTGCTCCTCGGAGACATGGCATTTCATCTCCTCATAAAAGTAAAACTTCAAACCAGCATATGGAAAGATTCCATAGAGTGATGGAGCTGAAAATGTTGCTCACATGTTAAATCTAAAAATATGCAAGGAAATTAAAATAACCACATAAAATGTAGAATGAAAACAGTACTGATGCCAGCAGTGCAGAAGTGCATACCCACACCACGATAAAGACCTCTAATCCCAGCCTCCTTATAAGTCTTCGAGAAACAATCAAGAATTCCTTTATAAAGATGTTCATTTTTAAGTAACCCCTGAACACTCAACGATGATGAACCAACAACCTGCAATACCAGATACAACTTAATTAACATCTTCTCCAGGAATTGTAAAGAGACTTCTGAAAAAAGCGAAGTAGAGAGGAGCCCAGACAAAGTGGGTATCTGCAACAATGCCCAGCAGATGTGCAATGGAATTTGGCACCTCTCTAGTGACTCCAGGTTTTTTCTTTTCTTTTCTTTTTTGGGGTGGGGGAATAGTTCTCTTTATCTTATTTGTCCTTTTCAGCTCACTCACCTGATAAGCCAGTTTAGTCCGAACTAAATCGAGAGGATAGGTAAAAAGCACAGCAGTTCCCCCAGCAAATGACCCCGCCATGAGATCAAGTACTGGTCCTCTTCCAACATCAGGAAAAGTGAGTATTATCCACCTACGGTATTGCTCATATGTCATGTAATGCAGTGCCGCATAGGGAACAATTCGAGCAACACTGGCACCATTCCCTCTGAAGACAAGTACAACAAAACAAAAAAATCGGTCATAAGCAAAACAGTTCACAAACAACCTCCACATGCATGAGAACATCACAGGAATCCACCTGTAGAAACCCATAACCCCTTCTGTCTTTGCAATCTTCTTAAAGGAACCAAAGAGCCCCATGCTCTGGAATTCTGCTCTTCTGGTCTGGGAAGGATAAATAAACAAGTTGTTTTTAGCTTTCAAGGACTTCTAATTATTACCGGACCAAATCACAAATCCAACTCCTTATTCGCTTTCAATAGCATTATAAAGCTAGAAATGTACAGACATATTTCCTAAGAGAGAATCAAGGACAGAATTGCCAATCTACTGTCCCAATCAGAGCGAAGGGTGGTACACAATGCTAGTCCCACCTAAGGTGTTTGTTGCACTTCTTGCCCTCCAATAAGTGATTCTTTTGGTTGGGGGCTAGCAACTCAAGTGAAAGTTAGTGCTTGCTAACCTACCCCAAAGAGGAACTTTTTAAACCCTTTTATTCGCACGTATTACTTTTTTTGAAATTGATTTCAAGGCCTAAATTCACCTTTCTGGATCTCTCATTTTATTTCTCATTTTGTTTTTGTGGCGTTTTGGGGGGGGGGGGGAAGGGGGGTGTTGGCCTGTCCTTTAACATATTTTAGATGAAACAGCCATTCCTAAAATCCATCCATACCACATCAATCACTCCATAAGAGAGGTAAGGAACTCGTAAAATCCTAAAGAAAATAACTTTTACCTACAAATACTCTGCCCATCCATGGAAACCAAAATCCTAAACTCTAATGTATATCCAACCACGAATTAAGATAAGAACACATTTAGATATCAGGATTATATTGGTGAAAGAAAAGGCAGATGTACATTTTTCTTCAGGGGTATGACAAATATCAGCAATCAAAGTCATCAATTGTTGGTCTGTTCAATTCACACTTCCCTGTGGCCACAAATAAAGGTAATACAAACAGAGAACTATTTATAGCCAATTAATTACCGTCCAGAGAGAGTATAGCAGCCAGATCTTGAAAATGGAGCAAAATGCAGTGCACAACAATTTATCATGTTAGATGAAAAAGGGAATTAATCTTATTAGAACTATTAGGTAAAAGCCACAGTGAGACTCACACTAATAATCGGTCCAGAAGTAGTCAACTAAAGTATCAGATTATACTCGTCAAGGAAGTAGGTTTTTACACATCCACGATGTCACTAGAAACCTTAAAAGAACTTAAAAAGAAGTAGATTGGGTAATGTGAGATATCAAAGGCTTACAAATCCATAAGTGATTTCTTTTCTGAGCTACTAATCCTTAAGTGATTACTAGACAATACTAAATACCGCCCCAGTAACCTCTAATACTAGTAAAGTATACTACAATTATCTGATTCGAATTATTATCTTATGGACTTGATTAGCAGCTCCTGCACAAATAACATGTTCCAACTAAATTTCACATATTAGAAGCCCCCTGTTTTATTACAAAGACATAATCCCCCCAACCCCAATAAAGAAAGAAATCCATTTCCTTTGGTGGCGAGCCGGACTGTACGGGCAGATATAATTTCATTATTTTTCCCCTTCTTTCTTCTGCTTCATTGTTCTCAATATATTTCTACAGTACATGCTTCTAAAGGGCAAAAAATCTTGCACAAGTGAAGCAAGTATGCAAACACATACAAAATCAGAATTATGTAGGATAAAAGCCAGAATTGTGTAGAATAAAAAGCCAACAGCTTATTGAAAAAAAAAAACTATAAGAAAGCTTATGAAAACAAAAAAGAATAAGACCCCAACAAATATAACAACAGAAGATAAATAAAGGAAAACGAGAAACCCAAGAACCCAAGAAGCAAAAATAAACATCAGCAAGGGTCCTTACAGTACAAGAAAGTAGAGATCATACGTGAAACCACTAAAACCAAAGACAGAATCCAACCCAACTGTACCTGGAACAAAATCTTGATACGCTCGAGCGGTGCGACCACGGTCTTTGCAAACCCACCAGCAACTCCCCCGGCAACCAGCTCCTTGGCAAACACTGGCATGGCCTCTATAACCCCATCGAAGAACATACCCATCTCTCTTTCTTCCCTCTTCTTCTCCATTCAACCACGGCTTTTGGCAGAGAGCACACAGAGAGAGAGAGAGAGAGACTCAGATGCAGTTTCCAGGTAGCTGGCCGTTCAAGGAACGGTTTGTCACGAGGGATGGGAAGAGGTGGCTTGAAACGTTCCAGGTGTGAAAAAACATGTGGATTTTTATATGTTTGGGCGTCTGACTAGTCGGAGAAGCCCACGCGTCCCTAGATTCCATTTGTGTAAAAGATGACGAGGCATCGGTTGCACAGTCGCGTTGAAGTAGTTCCGTCTTCTTTTTTCCTTTTTCTGTCTGCAATTGCCAATTCTTTCGGCTTGTTAGGGTGGAAGCCAGTGAAGGATGCTACTTTCAGAACCGCCTACCCCTTTGTCGTCCAAAACAAGTCCCTATTCAATGAGTTACAGAAAACCAGACGTGTTATACAAGGCACTGGACAAAAATTATATTATTATACTTTCTCAACCCAATAATAATAAAAAAAATTAATTTTATATTTGAATATAATCGAAAACAGAAATTTAACAGAATTAATGTTTCAACAAGCTACAGAAATTAGGAAAAAAACATAAACAAAAGAAACAAATTGGACATCCCTCGATTTAGAAAAAAAAAAAAAAATTGGACATCCCTCCATAAGGTACCCTTAATTATGTAGCTCGGACACACTAGATCAAATATTTCACTAGACTAAGTTTTTTTATAATTTTTTTTGCATGATGTAATTTAAAAGAAGATAGACACGATATGTAGAATCTATTGTAGGAATCATGTTGTCTTAAATTTTATATGAATAATATTTAAATAATATAAAATCCATATATTGTGTCTTTTTTTAAATTGTATCTTACAATTAAGATAGAGATGATAGCGCATCACATTCCTAACACTTAGGGCATGTTCTGGATGAAAATTTTAGAACTTGAATCTAATTTTTTTAAATTTACAATCTCAATATTACTCTTAAATGCATATCAATACAACTCAACATTACTTTTTTACAAACATCAATACAACTCAACAACTTCTATACACATGCCAATAAAATTTTAACATCACCTAAATATTCACACTACATTTAAAAATTTTAAAATTTTACCAAAATGAACATGCTCTTATTATTATTTTCGAAAATAGTGTTTATCTGTCTCGGTTTCAGTGGCAGAATTTAAATTGTTTGCGATGGGTGTAATAAAACAAATTCTAATGTTGTTTTATGTTGTGCAGACGGATGTCAACTGGTTATCGGTCAGCAAGCATATGCTTAGTTGTGCAAAATAAAAGGGCATATGCTTTGCCCTTTGGATAAGGGATTCCGGATTTGCACGGCCTATTCTATGCTTGTCCCATACTGTTTGCAGAATTATATTCGTTCCTAGTTGGCCAATAACTGGCTCTGAACACGCTTTTTCCTTAACCCTTACAAAAGAAATATATATAAAAAAAAAAAATACATTCTACTTTTTAAAAACTTTAAACGTCAAGCCCTTTTCCTTAAAAGATCCTTTGTTTAACGGAGTCACGTCAGAGAGCTGCACTTGTTTTTTTTTTTTTTCGATCAACAGATATTACTCCTCCCATTTAATTTAACGTTTGGCTTTCTAGACATACTTTGCTGCTTCGAATTCGTGACACAGTTACCACATCCACTAGAACGATCGCACCAACTTCAGAGACCTCCTCAGTTGCGAATTTCAAGATTGTTTGCTCATAAAGGAGACTACATTCTAACACTCGGCTTTAACAACGAAAAAAAAATTGGGAATGGTCAAAATTTTAATTTATGATAATTAGTAAAAAAAAGTAAAAAAATAGATAATTCAAATGAATTTTTTTTATATTTATTATAATAGAAAAAGATAATTTCATGAGAGAGAAAGAGATTATTTTATAATTATTTTATTAGACTAAATTTTGAGATAGACCAAATATTTAGGAAGCAAACACGGTGGGTATCTTCTAAATTGAGACATATCTATCCATAGAAAAGAAGGGGAACATGGGCTAAGAAGTTAACAGTTCCTCCAACATATTGTTATCAAAATCAAGAAACTATACAGGGTAAACAATCCCATCCTGCCCTGGCGTTTCTTCCATTGACCAAATTCAGGTCCCACTGCTAGTGAGAAGTGTGAGTTTTGAGATAAAAGCATCCTGGGTGGGGGATTGGCAATGTTACAAACTTCCAATAGGGATGAGTTAGACTGAATGGTGTAAAATACTGATGTTATCTTGAATGGTAATTGTATCACTAAGGTATAATAGGATCCTTTCCAGCTCCTCTCCAGTGCTCCATTCATGAACTTTTGCCTTGATTAGCATTGGGTTGCAACAAATGCGGTTCCACAGAGGATAGTTCTTCCTTGGCATCACATAATCACCTTCCCCAAGCTTTAGAGTTGGGCAATAATCACCATTTCCATCTCCAAGGTAAATGAATATTTTCTTGCCACTTTTATCAACAGAAGCTTGGATTTGGTTAATCACCAGACCCTACAATAGAAGTCAAAATTAGAACCAGTTTTAATTGAATAAAGGTGCTATAACCACAGGATAAATAAACGCTTTCTCCCAGCACTCAAAGAAAAGGAAATTACTAGCAACAACTAAGACCAAAAATGAAGTAAAACTTAACCCATATATTACATCACCAGGCATAGATTTCTCTCAATCAACAGTGAAGTTACATTAGTTATTTGATGTCAGAGATCATAGAACTGATAGGATACCAGTGCTTTCAAATGCCACTGAAAACAAAATTTACAGCCCACCAGTTCCGTGGAACTCTTATTTCCTCTAATCTTCTATTACAAACAAATAATTTATATCAGTAACTATAAAACAAGCTCCCAGTACCAGCGGCTAACCCTTAACCCCTTATATAGGGACAAAGAAGCTGCCATTTCTTCCACTATTAAGTAGTCGAACAAAATGAAGCACAGCTTAAAGGACAAAAAGAAAGAAACCTCCTGATCCTTTTTTCTCACTGTCAAAATGATTGTGGATGTCATTGCTAACATTTTGGAACAGAAGATGCTAAAAAAGGGGGTGTGTTCCAGGGAGGAGAAAGTGGACTTGATGCATTCAAATCAATAAATAATCCCTCTATGTTGAACAAGGTGGCTCAGCTGTACGGAAACATTACAAGCTATTAGAGACCCTTCTCCCAGTTTCTCCACTACTAAAACAATGAGCAAAACCAACAGTGTATAGTATTCCATTTGGCTAGATGGACAAAAGGAGGATTTTCGGCAAAACAAACCCTTGTTATGATACCCCTTTTGATCAAACATTGTTCCCAGTACCTTGCACATGTTCGCAGGGCATAATTTGCAAGCATGAGGAGAGGAACTCAAGTCATGAAAAGGAAAGATCCTAAGCCGTCCCCCTTCATCAACGAAACTTGGGTTCGTGTATATCTGAGAAAAGCACCCTAACACCTCATGATGCTCCAAGATTGTCTCAATGAAGAACTGATTTGCATCGCTAATCACCCTTAAGTCACATCTGAAAGAAACCACAACAGCCACCACAACTACATTTCACTATCAATCAGCAGCAAGTAGCAACTGACTCCGTACAGATAGGGTGGTCAAGAAAATCTACCCCCTGGCATGGGTTGCTTTAATAGCCGCAACGATACACGGATCCAACGCAGTCCTCTTCAGGCATTCCTTAAGGTCCTTGGCAGTTTGTCCCCGTGAGTGGAGCTCCTTCATCATACCATCCTAAAATAGTTCAGGAAAACAGATAAATTTCATGAAAAATTCAAATCCAAATCGAAATCCAAATAGGTTTAGTATCATTTGACAAAAATCAGAGAGTGGAAATTCATGCGATGGAAATTGAAAAGAGCGAAGAAAAGTAGAAACCATGAGAGAGTTCCAAGGCAAGGTAGAGCGGAGCTCATCGAAGAGGCGGGTGAGACCCATCTCCGTGACAACCCATCTGTCGCTATCGCCATCGATGATCGTGCGGTCAAAATCAAACAGCACCACCACCGTTGTTCCCGACATCCCTGGCGCTGAAGCAGGGTTCCTCCGGCGGCCAGAAAAAGAAAGAAATGCTTTTGTGTCACCGTCCCTGTGCCTCGTGTCAAAAAACGGGTTGGGAAGGGTTAAAAGACTTTTTGAAAAATGATATTTTATTCTAATTCGGCGGTCCTGAGTTTACACAGTAATTTTACGTTGTTTTTAAAAAAATTGTTGTCTTTGATTGGGTGATATAAATAAAAATAAAAATTTTAAAATGTGTTTAGTAAAAGTTCACAAACGCTATGTTTACTATAAACCTTTGAAGGCTTTAATTACGCCACAGGTACTATGGTGGTATTCGCTGATTACAAAAGAGTTATAGTAGAGTATTTTTTTTTTGTCCTAAATTAATTCTTGTTAAATTCTTTTTAACATGTATTTGTCATTCCTTCTACTCGAGTGTGCTTCTAAATAAGGGAAGTACTGTATAATTAACGGAGACACGTTAAGACCAATTATCGACTGCCATGTAGCATCTTTCAGGCAGCCAAATTAGATAAATTGTCACGTGTACGGGTCCACGTCAAAGAATCATAAAACTCCCACATGTATTTGCCACGTCAGAAGAAATGACTTAGGTTGCAATATATTGATTTGACTGTCAAGAGATGACACGTGAGAATTAGCAATCGGTCCTTGTGCAGTTGTGTGTCCCAGTTAAGCATTCAGAAGCACACTCAAGTTGGCTGAAGGAATAATCCAAAGCTAAAAATAATTTTACAAAAATTGTTTCTATTTGGTTGGCACTAAAAAAATTTAGAAATTTTTCACCACCACTTTTTTTACAAATTCTAATAAATTTTCACAAACTTTAACAATTTTTCATTAATTCTAACACTTTTTTTTCACAAACTCCATAAAATTTACACTATCTTTAATAAATACATTTAAAAAAAATTGTGAAAGAAAAATACTTAGAAACAGTGAAGTAATTAAGTCTAAATATAAAAAATCCTACCCAATCAAAAATCTTAAGAGACACTATGACAAACCGACATGTGTTACTTTAATGTCACATCCTGCAATTAAATTCCAGTCAGCTTAAAAAATTAACTAAAATTAGAAATCACTAGCAAAAGACTAAAAATTAAATTAAATTAAAAAAACTATTGAAACTAAAAGAAAATTTAACTAAAATAAATAAATTATATTAAATAAAAAAACTAAAAAAAAAAACACTACACAAGGGAGGGGGGTTCTGCTGCAGCTGGGAGGAAGGGATTTCTCTTTTCTTTTTTTAGTATAATTAAAAAAAAAAGTTTAACTAGAGAAAGAACCGAAGAGCAAGAGAAGAAGACAAATCAGGAAAGATTGTATCAAAATCCTCTGTGATTTATTATTTGAATAAGATAGATCGGGGACAGATACATGAAAACAAAGTTGTGTGTTTTTCCATTTTCCTATTCTTTCCTTAGGCGAATGCAGTTTTGTTTTTTGTTTTTTGGTAATCCGTATTTAGTCTTTGATGTAATAAATGGTTTGAATTTCTTGAGTATTTGAAAAAAGAGTTTAGGCAAGACACTTTGAAACATGATCCTAGCGTATTCTCATGACTCTACGTCTATTATGGATTCTGCTCATTTTTTGTGGGACAACAAAAATATCTTCTCAAGAATCAAATCCCTACTGAGTACTGATCCAGATCATTCACTAACAAGCCACGAGTGTTTCTGTGCAGAATAAGAAATAAAAACTGAAGTTGAGAGAGAGAGAGAGAGAGAGACTCCTTCGACATGGGAAGCATATCTTAAATAATTGGGGAGTTCCTCCGTTATTGATTGATCGTCATCATGAATAAATCTCCGTTCGTTGTAGAATTTACAGATAAAGCTGAATGATCAATTTGACTACAAATGAAAGAATGCAAGTCTCTCCTCCCTATATATATATATTCTGTAATATTCTTCCCCTCTTTATCTACAACACCTCCAGCCAATCTAACCTCCTCCTTAATTGAATCTAAGAACCAAAAAATTGAACATCTTCAAATCATGCAAGTCAAATTAATTCCAACTAAACCTTTCTTCAGCTTTATACATCGAGCGAGACACGGGTCTTTATCGGCTTTAGCTTCAAACCCATGCTTTCTGGAGAGAGAAGTTCTGGGGAGATGCAAGATGGACTGAGCGGACTCCTTGGGCTGTCACTGATGTAGCACGGTCTATACAACCCATACCCCATGAAGAAGAACTCCATGGGTATCAACATTGCATGTGGCTGCTCCTCCGTCACCATTGATCCACAAGCCTGGACCTGCACAAATCAGCTCGTGAATTGATAACTTTCCTGTTGGACTAAATCAGAAGAGTAACTTGTGACATAAGATTGCGAATTAACATATTATGGGATGCATCTGAGGAGTGTGGCAGAGCCAAAATATCACTATCTGGACATCTAGAATAATTGGGAATTCTAGCGGATCAACCATACTAATCATGAAAGATTTCATATGGAGTTCCCAAAGACAGCTCAATTACCCAGAAAGTCCCTTCAGTTGCAGGCATCGAACCATTTTTCCAAGACCCTAACCGGTCCTCATATAAATTAGAGACAACCCCTCTAAAGTTTTGTGACACTGTTCAGTCAAATTACATATGTATTCCAAGACGTACTCTGCATCACATACCTCAACCAAGGCACTAAATCTCCTGTCTAGTTTTGAAGTCATATGGAGCGCCTCAGAATGGAAAGGAGAGCTATCCCCAACAAAAATTAGGGTACGGCATCTTAGTCTCTTCAACCCTTCAGTAATGTCTGGTCTCCTGCAAGGAGCAAAACAAAAAATTGCAGAAAACCTAAAAATTCAATGTCTGTCTCCAGACGATATATATGCACAAAAAGAAGTAACACTGAAGAAGCAGCTACAGCACAGTTTTTACCTATTGATTGCTTGCAGAAAACGCAAAACATTTATGCTCTGCCTCTCTTCAAGTAACTGAGGAAACAAATATGTCATGAGAATCAAACAAGTGTTACCTTTTGCAAAAGCTCTATTTGAAGAAAGAAAATGGGACAAGAGAAAGAAAAATAGTGAAATTCAAAAGACGGTGCTAATAAGTGAATTTAAAAATTAGCTTAGACACTGACTCTTCTGCATGCTTGAACAATATCTGACTCTGGAACTCCTGCACTACCACGTACTTCCTGTAACAATTTACAGCAACCCCATCACTAAACCAAACCAAGAAAACCCTTAAGTATGAGCAAAAGGAAACACACATCGTCACAGGAGAAAAACCAGAATACCTTGCTGAAGTACCGCTGAAGCAAACACTCTTTCGCCAAACCACACATGCCATAGAAATATAGCAAATTTGACAAAACCTACACACAATACAAACCTGAGACACAAGATCGAAATTTATAAAATGTTTACTTGTAACAATAGCAGTAAGGTATGAAAGAGGAACCTTATTCAATAACCATTCAGTCCAAGAGGGCGCTTTGCATAAAGGGGACACAAGAATCAAACCAAGAACACGTTCCCTGTATTTGGTCTGTAAACGAATATCCTAGCTCAGTGGACCAAATAATAAAGTTGATTGAAAATATATTAGTGTCAGTATTCCAAAAGAGTACATACTGCAAATAGAGTAAGGATGTAGGCACCCGCTGTTACCCCCATGCACATCACTGCACCAAGCCTGAAGAATGATATATTAATGTAATTAGGCAACCAGATGGAAAACAGAGTTTCTCAACTAAGAAACTTGTGATCAAATGACTTTGATACATAATACTCCATAACCTGTCTTGTTAACAAGCACCACAACAACTTCATGTTGCATGCATCTTAAGTATTGGAACTGAGACCTTTGCATACCAAAAAATAAACAGCAAATCACCGAAAATATTTCAGAATAATCATACCCAAAAAAGTTGAGGACCTCAATGATTTGATCTGCTAAATCATCAACAGAAGGCACAGGATCTTCTGGACAAATAGCAGCAGCTCCTAACTGCAAGAACTCTTATGAAAGTTCCAGAATAGAAATTATGTGAATAATAAGATTCAGTTGCACTTGCATGCAATATATTTTCCAGATAGAAAAGATTCATCATAAAGTTGCAGTCAAGTCAACTAATTACAAACCTCATGCCCAGGAGGACTGATATGGTAAATGCAGAAGTTGTGGAGCATTAAAGAAGCTGCTTCAGGACAGAAGAACAATCCTTGGAAGCAAGACACATCTGCTCAAAACTATTGATAATTAGAAGAACAGTTGTGGAGTGTTTAAACAGATAAGGGAACATATTTGCAAGAAATCCATTATTGGTGAATTGCCAAGGTAAATTAAAGGGTCAAGAGCCAGCTAATAAGAAAAGAAACCCCAAAACCCTCTAAGTGCATATTCTTTTTTTATCTGTTATCCCTATAGAGTTGATGAGTTGAACCCAGTTCCCAACCTCAGCAAACCAACCCATACCACTACAAGGCCACAGCATCTGACTTCATTGCACTTACGATTTAGAGCCAAATCAGGATAAGTAAGTAGAGCTGGCTTCTCTTGGTCTCCATAGACTATAACAGACACAGGACCACGGCCAGTTCGAATAATATGTTCCTGCAGACAACAAATTATACTTCAAGTGCTATGAACAGATAAATTAGTATAGTAGAATATACATGCAAATAACCATGGTGAGCTACAATTCCAAGAATTAATAAAAGAGATGAGCTTTACAACTGTTCCATCACCATAACAGTTTTGAGTTGTGTACAAGAGGAATCGGTTCGTATCTATATATATCCCTCAAGTAAGGGTAAAACGCCAGCTTTATCCAGAGAATTTAATTTCCAGAAAGGGCTTCCCCATGTGCGTCTACTCCTTTTCAGACAGCCTTAAGTATCTTGCCACATCATGAGGATATAACTTTCCCAAAAGGTAGATGAAACAAATGAGTAATTCCAGTTTTCAATTATTGTATTCTTTTCTTTGAAGATAGAAAAAGGATGACAGATAAAAAGGGCGGCACGGAATCTCATATATTTAAAGAAGAGACATTGACTTTAGACCGATCAAACTACTAATAAAAAATATGGGGACAAAATGAAACATCAACAAACAACTAGACTTCTATATATAATAAAAAGAAAATAAAACAGAGAAAGAAATAGCTTAGATTTCTTCAATCTGTAATACAATTTGATCCAAAGAATGAGCGCATCACGCTAAAGAGATCATACAAGAAAAACGGAATTTCATCCCCAAAAAAAAATCTATAAACAAGAACACAGAATAACAAGAAACGATAACATTCCCAAAACCAAATTCCTATTGAATACTGGAAAGATCCAAGAAAAGTCTATAAATCATCATGTACAAAACTATCCACTCGAACACAAGCATTTAGGAATTTTATATAAAGATGCAGAGAAGTGGACAAGATTCAAGGATGAAAAAATAACTTTCGTCCAAGGAAAACTGCGTCAACTGCTTCACCAGAAGAATGGATTTGTGACCTTGGAAAAATTAGCAAAGAACCGTAAATGGAAAGAAACCCTTCTCATACTGGTAAAAATCACAAACAAATTTGTTTACTACAAAAATCCGCAGATTGGAAAATCACCATTTCCGAACCTTCAACACGCCAAAATCAAATCTTTTAGTAAGTTAAGAAAACCCTCACCCATCATTTTGTCAAGAAAGAAAGAAAAAAAATTAACGGTGTTCACTCTTTGGTGCTTTAGGAAATAACAAAAAAATTGACAAATATTAGCCCCCATTCGTTCTCCAACCTTTCTCAGCAACCAAACAGGGCATCAACCACGACCAATTCAATCAAATGCAGGATAACAAAGTACTAGAAACCAAAAGAAAGAAGATAAATTTTACAACCTTTAAAACCAGTCATGGGAGAATGCAAACGAAAAAGAAAAAAAGCGTTTGAAATCGATTCGTAGTAAACAAAAAAAGGGGAAAGGGAAAAGAAAAAGAAAAAGAAACCGAACCTCCCCACCGAGATAGATCTTCTCCATATCGACGGAAACGAAGTCGTTTGAATCAGCCATGGCCGCAGTTCTCTGTGTCTCAAAGCCCCGCAGCCTCTCTCTCTCTCTCACTAGCTTCTCTCTCCCTCTCTCTTCCTTCTCTCAACGTAGGCCTTCGGCTTGGATGGCTTATATACGAAGCGATTCTCTCTCTTAATTTGTGTCCCTCACTCACTCTCTCTCTATCTCTTAGTAAAAGAAAAAAATAACCTACGGTTAACCACCACCGACGCTCTTCGACCTTCCGTACCAACTGGATTTACTCTGCGACTACGGTCAATTTTTTTTTTTTTTACCGCGCAAGTTTAGGCTGTTAATTGTCTTCAAACCAGACTACACGGCGTCGTATAAGGCAAACGACGTCGATTCTGCTTTTGGTACTTACCGTAAATAGGCTTGCTTTGCGGTTAACCTTTGACTGAAAGGGATCACGGTGGGGTGGGGTGGGGTGGCCCTATCAATTTTTGGTTTGACTGCGAGCGTATGCGGTGCTGGCTTTTTCCCCTTACTGATGTGCACACATATCATTGGATGCTCCCATTTCTGTGGGTCCACGTTGCTCATTTGGGACAGTGACGTGTACTCATGGGATGGGGGTCCCTCAGAAGTTACAAAAGTTGTGGGTTGCTTGCCTTTGATTTGACTCAATGATGATTCATCATATGTGCCAATTTCCGTCCTAATCATGGTGATATATATAATAATGTGCATCCAATTTCGGTAAAAATTTGTGTGGTAGGTTCGATTCCTTCCTTCGTGTGCTCCCCCACGTCTTCACCGACGACTCTATGCACCAAAAATGGAATAATTCCATTTATTTATTTCTTTTAAGGGTAATGATTAAGACCTTAAGTAAAAATATCGGATAAAATAGATTCTCAAAATCAACTATTTAATGGGTTTTATACTTACTTTAATGCCTATATATTCTAGTATGTATTTCCCTAATAAAATTGAGTATTTTTTTTTACCCATCAGATCAATCAATTAATTAGTCTCCTTTCTTCCCTAATAATATATCTTATAGAGAACATAATGATAGCCTTTTGTAAGTTTTACCTCAAATTAAAACTTTGCATAAAATATCAATAAATTTTACATTTACATTCTACATGCCTTTTGTAAGTTTGAGTTTAAAATGTATGATTGGGATAACACAAATTTAGGTGTAGTGTATTTAAAAGGTCAAAATAAGATTTTAAAAATTAAAATAAAATACTCAGAGAAAATAGAGGACAATCTGATTTAATCTCAACTCCTTACCAAAAAAAAAAAAATGAAAACGGGACGAGTTAATTTCATATGTTGACTGAAAAGGACTTGTGGCGATTATTATTGGGCATAATTAAATTAACAAGATAAACATATATTTTTTCTAATTAAGCATATCAAACAAGTAAATGAATCTCAAAAAAAAATTAAGTAATAAAAAAGGCTGTTGGCTTGGCCAGCTGGGTATATTGCCAGCTACGTAGTCCATATATTCAGTTTTTAGTTTAGTATCCCGGATTGCAGGGATCGGATCCGCATTTGGAATCCCAGATGCAATCAATGCATTTAAGTTCCCAGTTCAAATTTGTACGAATTTTTTTCTTTCTTCTCTAAATTTTAAGGAACACGCGTCGAATATTCTCATTTCCTTCTTCTTCTTTTTAATTCCAATGTTTAGAAAAATGAAAATTACCCAGTATTTAGCACTGCAAAAAGACTACATGGAATTTCCGGTAGGATACGACCAGTCGCGGAGGGAGGGGAGTCCAACCGGGGCCCTGGCCCGGTTGGCTCAATTTAAAATGTTGACTTATATATATATATAATTAATATGTGTCTGAGGTTGGCCCTTTAAAGCCTAATAGATTGATTTGTAATTAAAAGTGATTGATTTCTTTAAAATAAAATCTCATTTTGAAGTGATTGATTTTCTTAAAATAAAATCTTATTTTGATGTTAACTATCTCTGATTCAAGTTTATATACACACAATATATAAATACATGCTAGTTTTAGATTAAGATCTTTGGTGCTTCTAAGATCTTGATGTTACTTTTTATTATGATATTATTTGTAGACTGAAAAGTATGTTTGGGGTAATTAAAATTTTAAAAGGACATGCTCAATCTTTTGATATTCTATTGGATTCGTACTCTATATTATCTTGGAAGTCGAATGTTTGACTATGTCTTCTCTTTTAATTTATTTATTAAACGAAAAGTAAAGATCAAAGCTTGAGTGATCTTTCTTCCAATAACAAGAGATGGGACAAATTGCATAGGCTAAGCAGCTCTACTATAAGATTTGTATATAGTTAACATTAATAATACAAACTAATTGTTGCATCTTTTCAGATAACTTTGCCTACCAACATAAAGCATCATTATTATCCAAAAACATATAACGTCATTATCATTGTACCTTTAACACAATTCAGTAAGGAAGGCTGACCAAATAAACTATTTATCATGTGAGAAACTCATTTTTCTGTCATAGTGTATTTTCATATTAGCACCCTCATTAGTTGTAATAATAAATGAATTTAATTTCAGTCCTTAATTTTTAATATTTTAATTCTAAGATATTTTTTTGTATTACATACTAAAAAAAATTTTCTGTTATTTTTTTTTGAGAATTGACCTCCTTTAGATTTATTCATGACTCCGACACGGATACAACAGCGTATTGGGCACCCAAATTGGGTGTAGTATGTAGACAATGCTGGGAAGCACTTCTTAAGATCCTTTTCTGAGGCCAGTTGGGAAGCAGATTGGGACTTCATTGGATCAAAAATCCCTTGGAAAAGTGAATTACGTAACTCTTCACCGACCACGTTTTTAAGCTGTTAAGAAGAAGAAAACATGTTTTTTTTTTTTTTGCCGGCTAGATTCAGGTTTCAACCATTTTCGCTAAAACGGAAAACTGGCCAACGTGTGTACCACATTACGTACATATTGATGAACTTCCTAACTTAAAATTTTTAAATGTAGTTTCCAAATTAAAGAGATATTAAATGCATTAATATTATTATTTTCCAAAGTCCGCGCTTGACCCATATAACTTTTTTTTTGTTTGAAAGTTCTACTCCCCCATGTGTAATTTTCACTAAGAAAATAAGGATATACAACTAACACAACTGCTATCATTGTACTGAGCCGCTGTACATAATTTTTGTTAGGCAAAACATAGCAAAACAAATGGTTATAAGTATTGGATAATAATTATAAATTAAATAACGGGTTTTGAGATCTTGGAATTATGTTTCAATGTTAAAGATAGGCTAGATTTGAGATATTTGAGGGTATAAAATTCTAGATTTTAAAAGGAGAAAAATCAGCTGATTTTCGCATCATATTTTGTACAGAATATTTTATAAAAGCAGGTAATATCCCTGTTGAAATGGTCCTTAGAGCTTCTTTTCGTGAGTAAGTTGAGATCTACATTAGATACTCTTAACATATATTATAAGATAATGATAGAAATAGAATAGATATTTTTTTTTTGTTTCTTTGGCCATTTTTTGAATTGAGTCCTCTTTCTTATGGTAATGCTATTAAGTTCCTTCTCTCAAACCTTATTATAGAGTTTCCCAGGAGAAATTTTGTCCTTTGCGCACTTGGCCAAGGCCTCGACAAAACCTTAATTTTATTTTTATCCTAAAAGTTGAGAATATTTTGGGATTTGCTCTTAAATTTTCCAAAGACTAGTACCAACTGTATTTTGTGGGTGGTATATAATCCTATGCCTATTTACAAACCAGTTTTCAATTGTTTAGTTTTAGTTTTTTTTTTTTTTCTCACAATCCTATGCCTATTTACAATGGAGTTTTCACTTGATAGATTTTAGTTTTTTTTTAAGAAGAAAAATCGATGTACTCAAATTGTGAAATACGTTCAGACAGTGTTAAGAATAAAAAAAAAAAGGGAAAAAAAATTATTTATACTAAGAAAGAGAGAGGAGAGAGAAGTGAGACACAAGATTTAAGTGGTTCGGTCCATAAACCTACATCCACTATGGGAAAAAATAATTGAACAGATTGATATACTCACTGATGTGTTTTTATGAGGTTACATAAAAACATAGAAGCTTTATTTATAAGCATTTGAATACAATAGTCCACATTATTTTAGTAATGTGGAACTCAAACTTTAATTTTAATAACTCACGTTGCTTTAGCAATATGAGACTCTAATATTTTTAACAGACATACTTGTAGAAAATACTGACAATGCTGAGAGTATAGGCAAATCTGACTCCCACACTTTCGAACTCATGTCTAATCATTAGATTCAGTTTATCAACGAGTGAATTTCTTCTTTACCAGTTGAATTATGGCTATTGGGGAATGTTGATTCGAGAAAGGATTTTAAGAAGTGCTTCCCAAGCTTTGTCACACCCAATTTCGGTGCCCAATTATACGCTGTCGTATCTCCCGGAAATTCCGTGTAGTCTTTTTCCAGTGCTCCACTGGGTAATTTTCATTTTTCTAAAATTTGAAATTAAAAAAAAAAAAAGAGCTGGGAATATTTGACGCGTGTTCCTTTAAATTTAGAGACAGAAAAAAATTCGCAAAATTTTGAACTGGGATCTTTTATTTATTTATTATTTTATCAAATTTTGAACTGGGATCTTAAATTCATTGATTGCATCGGGGATTCCGAATGCGGATCCTATTCCTGCAATTGGAGCTAGACTGGCATTGTACTAAACTAAAATCAGAATATAGTCATATACGGAATGCATAATTGGCAATATACCCAGTTAGGCAGTTAGCCAAGCCATCAACCTGTTTTATTAGTTAAAATATTTTTGAGATTCATTTGCTTGTTTGATCTGATTATTTAGAAAAAAATATATATTTATCTTGTTAATTAAATTATGCCCAATAATAATCGCCACAAGTCCTTTTCAGTGAACATATGGAAATTAACTCGTCCCACGTTTTCATTTTTTTTGTGGGGAGTTGGTCATTAGTGTTTGGGTGACACCCATAATTTTGACCTTAATAAAATAATTACAAAAAAATTAGTTCTTTTTGTTATAAATAAATATAAAAAAAAAAATCATTCAAACTATCTCTTCTTCACTTTTTCACCAACTCTAATACTCCAAAATTTTAACACTCAAACACTCGGTGAAGTATTTTATTTTTTAAAATCATATTTTGAACTTTTAATTGCTACACCTTTGCACCTTAAATTATCAATAAATTTTTATTTTTAAAATTAATAAAAAATAGCCATGTTATTTAACTGGTCAAATTGTTACATGGAATGGAAAATGTAAACTTGTAGGTATTTTGAGGTGCACCCTATCAAGTTTGAGGTGAAAATTTTAAAAGGCTTAGTAATTAGAAGGTGTAATATAAATATATATATATATATATATTCATTATGTTTTATATGGTATACATTATTAGGAAACAAGGGAGGATAATGAATTAATTGGTCTGATGCGTAAAAAAAAAACTCAATTTTATTAGGGAAACTGATACTACAATATATTGGCATTTATAAATAATTAAGTATAAGACCAATTAATTAGTTGGTTTTGAGAATCTCGTACGTTTTGAAAGTGTTTGAAAATCGATTGAGTCTTAGTAGAAATGGAATCGTGTTGTCCGTGGAAATCAAAGCAGCCATTACGTGTTATCTCCTTCGAATTCACAAGTACAGTTTTTTATGAAAGTTTCAAGCGAAAAAGTTACTTTAACTTTTCCAACGCTTAATACACTCTCTCAAATGACCGATTTGAGCTTTTATAATGACTCACTCCAAGCTTCAACTGTGATTCTTAAGGATCTCAAATTTCGATTGTAGCATCATCATGAAAAACTCTTTTTCATTAACTCTCTTATATTTTGTATTCCGAATTTATGGACTTCTACAAATTGTGATCATGTTCATTAACATATCACAATTGATTCCCGAGATAATGAGATTGTTTTTATGAAATATATTTTGCTAATTATTAGTTGCTCGTTTATCCTTCTACCATACTATATTACACATAAGCCTTTAAGATCGGAATTATATCACTGATAAAATCCATTATTCATATAATTCTTAATTTTCAGTCTGTACGCAATCGAACTGGCAATCCAGATGTTAGTATCCTGGGCAAAAAAAATTAAGACTGGCAATCCAGGTAATTGTCCTATTTGAATTAAATATTTCATGTCAAACCTCACATAAATGTATAGATCTACCCCTCCAAACCAAACAAAAAAATGGATGAAAGAAACGTGTACAAATGCATGTACTGACCAAAGATTACGTTTGAAATACTATTGATATCCTGTGAACTTGTTATACTCTATCCAGGCGCAAAATCCAGATGAAGCTCCTAGGTTAATTGAAGCCAAATATTGGAATTTGGTAATGCCAATATTGTTGCCTCCCTTGCTGCATGTTCCGTCTGAGAGTGCCTTGGTATGAGATGTTTTCCCCCTTCATTCGAGCCTTTGAATATGATATTTATGTAGGCTGCTGCTGCTGTTTTGTCTTCTTTTGATGCAAATGTTATTCTCAGAGCATGGTTTGCACTTAATTTTTCATGCCGAGGTAATTTAATGTTTTTCTTAAGCATCCATATGCATGGACGAAATGCAGATGCATATACACTCTTGTTAGATGTGGTTTTGCCTATTGCAATTCTATATGATGTCTTTAGAGGGTCTGCTTATGTTCTGAAATCTTGTGGCGCAAATTTATTTAAGCATACATTTGCAGGCATGATATAACATGCATATATAAACTCTTAAGTAGATGTAGTTTTGCCCATTGATTTTCCACAACAGGACACAAACCAATACGTATTCATTTTCTTAACAGTACAGCCATGTGGTAGCAAATCTTAGTCCATTTAAGGTTCTGTGAACTGTGTGGATGGAAAATGTCAATTTTATGCTTTTCTAGAGTTTACTTTGCTCTGATTAAACAACCTCTCTGACAGTTAACATGGATTCGGGGGTCTTATGAACTAAGAGAGAAGACAGCACGCTCCGACTACATTAAAAACTGCTTTGGAGTTCAGGAGGAAACTGTGGTTGTGCAGACTGAGCTGAGAACTGTTTACTTCTTCCATGTGTTCGGGCATCCAAGACTTCTTTGCAATCATGCTTCCATTTTGATCCAACTGTCCTTGATGTAGCAAAAATAGGATGTAATTGCTTCTTTCTCGGTTTTGTACAGGCGAGTTCAATGAGTAAAGCTTCCCCAGGCACGGGGAATTATCCTCCTTTCTTCCTTCCCCACTTCGGCACACTCTGTTTATATCTTTGATATAAGAAACATGTCTATGGGACTTTCACCTAGTAGCTTGCATAATTTTAGGTACTCACAAGTGCAGAGTTTTGTGTTTACTCTGCGTTGTTAAATGCAATATTGCTGCCAGTCATTCAGTTTTTGATGCATCATTGAGGGCCATTCTTCTTCTCTGACCATCACGGTGGAGCATTCAACTGGCTTCATGATTGTGTAGTCTCAGGCTTTATACAAGGACGAGAAGTACTAACGTACGTCCGAAATGATCATCCCGCCAACTTTATGTTGGAAGTCAATTGTAAGGAAAAAAAGCAGACTTATGAGTAATTGAAGTCGAGCAGAAAAAAAAAAGTTCGAAAAATCTTTGGCTAAAATAAAATGTCTAGACAATTTAAAGACATCAGAATCTGCCATCTGTACTCTATCTCTCTCTCTCCATGTAAATTTAGATAAGAATGCTTCAGATAACATCACAGGCACTTCAGTGAATCTCCTTACCCGAGCAATCACGTTTAGTTCTTTCAACTCTTTTGAGCTAATAAAATCAACCAATAACTGGAGAGAGAGAGAGAGAGAGAGAGAGAGGAACTTGAGACCGCCAGTCGGAACTGAAAATGCCGAGTATGATGGTGACTCCAATAATTGAACGGTGTTACACATTGCTCAAACAAGACAAAAATTATATGTAGCATGGCCAAATGGGAGGCATCGGAACTCCATCACACTGGGTGATTGCATTTCCTACCTGAAATAGCTTCCTCCCCAGATAACATGGTGATTGCACCATCTTTTTCATAATGAAATTGCTCACTTTATAAACACCATTGGGAAAGAAGGGTGCAGTAGCTACAAAAAACCTGGTTGAGGTCTTTTTCCTGCAGACAGCTTTACTACTACGTTTCTGTGTCGTCATCAGAGAGTGGATTCTCAACTTCACTCTCACTGCTAAAACCATCGTTACTGACCAACGAGGACCTCGCTCTGGCTGAACCAGAATTTTGACCGAGGTCATGCTTGACAAATTTTATCTTCTTCTTTTCAGCACTTCTCCCATCTTTCCGTTTTCTTCCCCCATTTACTGTTGACTTCATCGTGTGGGCAGCAGCCACAAACGCGGTAGTCATGGATTGGTTCATCTGATCATCATCGGCATCTTTGTGTTCCCCCTTGTTATCGATGTAAAAGAGAACATCATCATCTGCTTTTTTATCCTCCAACTTAGATGCAGGTAGCTCAAAGTCTGCTTTGGAAATATCAATAGCTAATTTGGTATGATATTTCGAAATGCTGTCATCAAATACTCTTATTCCCCGATCTTCAAGGTTAAGTAGCCACTCTAGAGAATGAGATCATTAACAATTAAAAATCAGATAAACAAGTAGCTCATTAACTACGGAGTCCAAATGTTGCTAATGCAAGGGACAAAATATAAGAGCTACTCACTAATAAGAGCTTTTGGAGTCGATCCATTTGATCCATTCGCTTTTTCCTCCAAACCAATCTCTCTGGTTAACCATTTAATAATTTGAGAAGGTATATGTGAATTGGTGAAGGCATTTATATAAGAGATAGCCCTCATGTGATCCCCACCTTCCCTGCAGCAAGCCCAATAATGGAATGACACTTCGTCTTGAAGGTCTAATTGGAATGCAAAAACACAACTCTTATGTGGTACCTGAAAAATTCTACTGCCTCATGTGTAATAATCAATCTCGCCATAGAAAGACATCTGCCAAGCTCAGCAGGTACACTAATCATTCTCTCAGGATTGAGAAAAGAATACTCACCCAATATAAGAGCATCATAGAGGACTTTCCTTAGTAAAATTTCATCTTCAGCACTCTGCATAGAGATATTTGCACAAGAATTAGGACCATCTTCAAGATTCAGATGTTAGTTCCCTGGTGAAATGATTATATTTTTCCTAATTGAATATATGCAACTTAAGTTCAAGATTCCAAAGAAGTATAGACCCTGATAAATAATTTGTGACCTTTAAAAATATTGCAGATCAACAGGAGCTAAAAGCAAATAACCATGAAGGTCAAGATCTTAAGGAAGAGTTTAGCCATGCTCTGAGAATAAGTACTCATTCCAAAATTATGTTTTAGATTTAAACAGTTCTAACACCAGAACTAAGTAATGCTTGAGAAAGCCCCCTTCCCCTGCCCCTTTTCCTCCACCATCCAAAAAAATAATAATAAGAGCCTAGAAAAAAAGAGGGAGAAAGAGGGAGGAGAAGGGGGGTTAGACAAAAGTGAGTTGGTGACTAACATGTTTCTTGTAGTTTTTAGTTTTTATTGACAAAACATTCAAAAATCCGCATACCTAATTTGACCGGTGCATGAGTTCAGATATGCTAACATAAATACGAAGCAGGAAAGATGTACCACTATATGGATTAGACATGATAACTTAAACATTCTAAGAAAGACGTACACGTACTTACAAGGGTCTCTGGTTGACAAATAAAGCGAGATGTAATCGTATCAAGGTTGAAACTAGAGAAAATCATATCGCAATAGAAGATCCAATTATTTGATCACATACACTGCACTATATTTGTGTGAAGCTGCTCAACATTGTCCTATCATTGATACTCTACGTTACCCTTTTCCTTTTCGTCTTTTTTCTTCCTTTAAAACCAACAATCCAGTGAAAAGAACATCACCAACTAAAGTATATAGAAACAAGAAAAACATAATGTAGACCTATACAGTTCTGTTTTATAGAAAGCGGAGACTTAATGAGCATTAGAATGATTCCCAACTCTTAGGTGCCCAAGTACTCCTCACCGAAAAATATTTGCACCAATAACCAATTTTTTGTGTGCATTTCCCCAAGTATTTAACCAAAAGAAGAAAAAGGAATACTAACCGAAAAAGTAGAAGTTCCGAAAGCCAGTAATTGAACCAACAGCCCAGCTCCTCAGCTCCTTTTCCAAGTCGTCCCTAGCAATCCCAGCACGGAATTTCAAGCAAAGTTCCAAAAGAAACACCTCTGCAATAACAACTCCAGCCAACTGATCAACATCGCATCCTCCTACACTAATCCTTTCACGAATTTCGCTGCTCACAAGTGGCAAGAAAGACTCCACTCCATCATTTCCCTCAACCCAAAGGCGTCCTAAATCCGCGAAAGGCATTATCGAATTCGAGCCGACCGAACTACATTCGTCGCCAGAATCCTTATAGCAACACAAATTTATATACCCAAGAATGACTTCCACCAAGGACTTAACCTCCCTCAATGCCTTCCTCTCTCTCTTCAAAGCCAAATCCTTTCCGAACAAGTCGACAACCAAGCCGTATACTACAAACACCACCGGAGCAAGCAACGCTATGCTCTTTGAAGGACCGCACGAAACCGAAGACGCGGAAACCAAATGAAACAAGTCCTTTGAGGTGGTAATCCGATCCGAAAGGTCAGCTTTTGGTGCATCTCGGGAACGAAACGTCAATCCGGCGTAGACCCAGCCCGATTCGAGAGGTGGGTCAAGCTTAGCTTGCATTAATCCATAGAATAAGGCAATGAAATAAGAGAAATTGGGGGCTTCTTTGTGCATTTCGGCTAAAAGGTCATGTATCGATTGGTCTAGCTTAACCTCGTAGTTTCTGCCTACAAGGTGGTTGTTAGGGTTATACGAAGGAGCGGATTCCATTAGAGCTAAAGATATTATCCTTGTCGAGGGAGAGTGAAATGGAATGTGAATGTGTGAGAGAGAGAGAGAGAGAGAGAGAGACAATGCTAAAAGCAAAAACCCTAGAAAGCATGAACTGGCCTGAGAAGCAATAATTTTCTCAGCGTAGGGTTTAAGGGTCTGTGGCGTGTCTTTGCCATCTAAAGTTCTAGCGGCGACCTAAAGTTCCGTGGGGAAACTTCCTTAGCGGTACACTCGCACGGAGTTGACATCTCGCCTCAATAACTCTCACAATAGTTTTGGTTTTGCCACGCGGCCTAGAAGCCGAATAAATAAAATGAAAATGTTAAGAATATTTTTGAGTCTTGACCCCTCTTATTTGTGAATTTTTTTTTTCTCTGTTCTCCTAAAATTGTCCCCCCGAAAAAAGGGGAATTTTTTAATACTACAAATTTATCACTATTAATTGTGATTAAAAGGATTCAGAACACAACTGTAATTAATGTGTTAAAATTTTAAGAGAACTTAGCTTTGTGTTTAGTTGGCAATTTTTTTTTAAAGTGATATTTAGGAAAATTGTTTTTTTTTTTTTTTATCAAAACAGGAACTTTATTCATATCATGAACGAAAAAACAGGAAACACAAAAAGAAAGAAACAAATCAAGGAGGGTTAGTCCCCTTATACAGTCAAAGTAAATTCGAAAAATGCTCAAAGAAAACGGGAGAGCCTCCAAGAAAAATCTTGGAGGTGGCCCAATGAGCAAAAAGGTGCGCAACCGAATTTTCACCATGATTAACATGTAAGGCCCTCCACTCCTACATATCACCTAAAAGATGATAAATATTAGAAACAACATTCCTGATTCTCCAATTCGTTATGAGAGGAAAACAATTTACAGCTCGCATCACTTCTAAAGAATCACATTTCAGAACTACTCGCCCCCAACCACAATTCTGAGCTTTTTCAACTCTCATCAGAGCTGCTATGACCTCCCTAACCAAAGGATGACTAGGCCCCACTTTTTGCATACAAGCTCCCACTACACGCCCAAGATTATTACAAAGCACAGTTGCTACTGCAGGAAATTCCTTACGAATGGCACAATCAAAATTTATTTTAATAAACCTAGGAGGAGGAGGTTGCCATCTTTGACATCCTGCTGATGTTTTGGTTTTCCAAGCTTCAGAATGTTCTCGAGCAAGCTGATTAATCTGTTTAGAAAGGAGCTAAGGAGCTGCACCTCCGTAGACTTATCATCATGGACTTTTTTATTCCTAGCTGCCCATATTAAATCAGCCATATTTGTGGCAAAATTTTGGAAACAATGCATCTCCTCGGTAGGAAGCCCAAGCAAAGCAACTGGATCAATAATAGGAAAATTGTTATTTTAGTTCTTAGGTATTAGTACCTTTTACTTTTTAATCTTTAAATTTTACTTTTCAAAATTTTAGTCAAAAATAGAAAATTGAAGGATAAAAAATTTTGAAAATTGAAAACTAAGAATTAAAAAATAAAAGGTTCTAAAACCTAAAGAGTAAAATAACAATTCCCCTTATTTTTAAGTTAAGATATAGGTTACATTCAATTTTAAGAAATTTCATTGATAATTAGTCTTTAAAAATTATACAAGAGTTATATATCAAAAGTAAAAGAAAAAGGATAATTACAACTAAATAATTAATTAGAACAAATAATATAATCAAATAAGGACGGAGATTCATAAGGATAGCAGGTGAAGTTAACTGAACGAATTACAATTAAAATTGTAAATTATAAACAAACTTAAAGAGCAGATGGAAAAAAAAAAAAAAAAGTGTTAACATGTTAAATATTAAAAAAAAAAAAAAACTTCTTCAAATATTTTTGTATTTTCAAAGACTAAACGGAACAAAAACAAAAAACAAAGAGTGATATAAATAAATCAGAAAAAATAAACAAACAATACGTGTTCCCTCTCACCCTATTCGCCGAGGCTGGGGAACCCACTGATTCGAGTCCAGAAGTAGCCAATGGGAAACAAGGAAACAGCAAAACGAGAGTTTATTTTTATTTTTTTTCTCATTTTTCTGTTTGGTAAGCGGGAGGATGTTAAACTCCGCTAGAGAGAAAAAGAGAGCGCAACTAGCATCAGTTTGGTGCCTCGCCAAATACCATCATCTGAAGTGGCTCTGTTAGTAGGTCTAACAAATTACTGCCCACCAATTGTTTTCGTTTGAATTACCTGTTTTCTCCGAATTCCGTAGTGACAGGTTGTGAGCAATGGCGAAAATGAAGTCTGTGCTTTTCGTTCTGGTCTGTGTGCTGCTTGTCTCTGCATGGATACCATTCTCTCATTGTTCCAAGAAACCAGTGGTGGGTGCTAGGAAGGAAGACGTTCCGTACATCAAATGCCAGGTCTGTGAAAAGCTCGCAGCAGAGCTGTATCAACAGGTTCAAAAGAAGCAAGCAGAGATCGCTCCCAAGAAGGTACCTTTATTGGTTGTTGTCTTTTACTGTTATTCACTGCAATATGTATATTTGAGAAGTGGGTTCGTGGGGTTTTTTTTATTTAATGGAATTTGATTATGGTCTGGTGTACTGTGTGCATTTGGGGCCAGATCTCAGAGTATCAAATAATTGAGATAGCGGAGAACGTTTGCAATCTGAAGAAAGCTGAAGCGGATTGGATTTTACGGATAGATATAGTGGAACAAGGGGATAAGTTGGAGGTAAGAAGAATTTATAATCTTTATTTGTTTTCGGACTTGTTTGATGAATTGGATATCTGAAATTTTGGGTTTTACTCGGATTTGGTTGGTTATCCTGCGGATTTTGGCTACTTAGGGAGGCATGAGTGTGTTTACATAGATGGAACTATGGGGATTCGTATTTCGCTCCGATTATAGATGTCATACAATTTCTTGATGATAAGTCAAGCTCGCATTGACGCATGGCTACTTCTTTTCGAGTCAATCTGAAAAGATGAAGTTGATCTTAAATGCCTTCAATGCTAACCCATTGAGTTTCACACTCTTTCAGCTTGTGGAACAAGACTCTGAAGGACAATGCAATTCAGAGTGCAAGACTATTGAGCGGGCTTGCCAAGAGGTGAGTTTTTTGTCACTTGACCTGCATATTATTGGATGGCTTGGTCTGGCTGCTACTGTCTAACTTTATTGGCGATGAAGTCCTTCGTCTTGTCATCTTTTGAGTTAATGATGTGGATAGACTCTAGACAAAACTGGCAAAATAATGGACTCTAGTAGTGTCATTTTTACCAAGTTGTTTGCCCTTCAGTCTTGACTCAGGTGGTGGAAAGTGGACTGGAGTTTGCTGTTGGGTTGGGATTAGGTCTCAGGTTAACATACTATAAAGCAAAGCTAGAAGAAATGTTCAATGATCTTTTATTCTGTCGACGTATTCACCTAGATGGAGTCACCCTCTGAACAATCTATTTGATTTTTGGCCCGCAGACATTATTCTGCTGACTTCATTTCTAGATGCATTATAATTGAATTGCTACTTGTGGATTTGCCAGGTTATGGGTTATTCTGATACAGATGCTGCAGAACATCTATATAAATCCAAGCCTCAACTTGATTCATTGGTTAACTTTCTGTGTAAGGACCTTACCAAAGCATGCAGTACCAAGCCACCTCCTCTTCCTAAGGTAGCTGCGTTCTTAAACTAATACTTTTAGTAATTTGCTTTTGCGCAATATATATCTCCATGGACAATCCTTTGTTGAACAATGTCAAAAAGAGTCATGTGGGTGCTTTTATTTTCTTCAAATGACATGTTTCGTTACTCTATTCGTTACATGATTTCATGTCAATAAGATTTGTTCACATAGAGCTTTTGGAGCAAGAAAAATGAGGATCATTTTAGAATCTATCGTGTACATCAATTAAGGCTGGACGATTCTGATATTTAGCAAGTTGCTTTCCATGATTTTTTTGTACATATATATCAGGTGATTTTGTCACACCTGACAATGGTGCCCTTGATTTATTTTCAAAAAAATTCATATACACACAGTGAGGAGCTACAATACTGCTACCCTGATTCCTGCTCGCTTCCACCCTTAGCCTTAAATATCTGGCCTAAGCACCTGACAAGTATCATTGTGAAAACAAGAGGAGAAACTTTCATTGGAAATGGTTTCCACTGATGATGCTTTTATAGTTCCTGACAAAACTAATGCAAGAGTCCTAATGGAGTCCTTCATATATAGAATTAGATAGAATATGTCTTTTGCATAGAAGTCATCTGTGAACATTTTATCATTCCTTCTTCCTCTATTGGCATAAAACGTTCAAAAGCTTTGCATAGCCATATGGCTACATACTTTTCATATGCATATTTATATTTGAATTTCAACCATTCTGCTTCCTCATATGCCTTATTTTGTCTCATATCTGAAAACAAGCTCGTTGTGAAAAGTTCATATCACTTGGATACTTCTATGTCTTGGCATGAACGTCAAGAAACACTCCCATCAATAGATACTTCAACTAGTTTGCTATCAGATAGTCTGACATTTTTGGGAGGGACGATTGGTTAGATACCATCAATCAAAGGACTAGATGCTCAAAGGGAACTGCACTAAATTATCTGCTCCGCTTGTTTTCCTTTCAAGTTTAATTGTTTTGCCTCTTCACACGTCCTATTTCATATCAAATCCAAAGAAGCATGTTATGTAAATTTTATATCACTTGGATACATGTATGTCTTGGCATGAATGTCAAGGAACTCTCCCCCTCAGTAGATACTTCAATTAGTTGGCTATCAAAATAGTGTGAAGTCAGGGATGAGATGATCAGTTTTAAACATTTGGTCAAAGAACTAGATGCTTAAATTTCTATTCCTCTTGTTGTGCAGAATAGGACTCCTGGAGAACCTTTTGCGCCCAAGTCATCTAAAGAGGCTGAAATGGAAAAGATAATGAAATCAATGGAGGTTATTATTCTATTTTTGCTTTCAATCGTATGAGTTCTTATGTTTTGGATTTGGACTATATTCTGCTAATCTGCTTCTCTGTGCTTCAGGGTATGCCAGGAGCACCCCGCATGAAAATGTACTCCAGGGATGATTTGATGAGCATGAAAAATCTTGGTGATGAAGACGATGATGATGAAGAGGATGAGGATGAGGCACAAGTCCCCTTTAAATTGGTAGGATGAGAACCGCATCATGGTTTTTGTTATAAGATGCTATATGATTTTCATTAAATAATCTCTTCCCAAACAGGGAAAGGTTCTGAGGGAGAAAGAGAGTAAAAAGGATGATTGGAAACACAAGATCACAGAAGGAATCACACATGGGAGGGATTTATTGAAGAAACACGCATACAAAGTCTCCAACCGGGTAAGGCAGTGGTGGAGACGCAAGAAAACAGCAGGTTCAACGAATTCGAAAGCCAGCAAGTCAGAACTTTAGGTCCCCGCTAAGCACCCCATTATGGGAAAAAGTGGGACTTGCACGATTTTGCTCGTTGTACCAATATTTAATCTTAGGCTAGACAGAGCACAAAAAAGCTTATCTTGTGGAACCTTTCTCTCTATTTCATCAGTATCTTTCCGTTCTTTTCAAGGGAAGCGCAGCCGTTTTGGTAATCAGAATTCCAAAATGTCCTGAAGAGCAGAACTGGCCTGTTCACAGGAACAAAAAGCGGGGTGTACTTCACAGATCTCTGAAAAGTCATGATTTATTCTAAGCTAAACAGTAATTCTATTAGCCAAGGGCAAACTATCATTGATGAGAGAGCTTCGTACCGATTTGGCAGACTCCTAAGCAGAAAACAAAAAATATTGCTTGAGATGCAGTGAATATTAATCAAATTCCAAAATTTTTTGACCAGGACACAGTTAACATCCTCTGAAATCATCGGAAAGAATAATATAACATAACAGATAAGCTACACTTCTAAAAAAGCAGCCCCATTGTGGCTCATTCTTCCCGTAGTAATTGTTGGAAGCTTTCACATATGGATGAGCAGCAATCTCTAGAATCGGGCACAGCACCTTTCGACTTCTCCCGACAAAGAAAACTATTGCCAACCAAAAACTACCGCATTTTATAATGTTGAATTCTTGAGACTGTGCATCGCCGTCCATTCAATGAATATTTGAGCATTATATCAACATCGCGTGGATTTTTCTTGTTTTGTGCGACAGTCATGGTCCCAACAACAGTTTCACCTTCACATATGGTCAGCACATCTTCCAGGTAGAGGACTGTTTGCTTCCAATGAGTAGCCCGTGATCTTGGTCCTGCATGATATTCCAAAGGTATCAGAAACATACTTAATCCATAGTGCGCCCTAATATGTGAAGACACTTGCAACATGAATTGCATCAAGGACACGTACACAGAAAAAGCAACGTGAACAAAATGCCCCAATAAGTTACACCACAGTTTTTGACACTTGATTTCCACTTTTTTTTTTTTTTTTTTCTAATCACTTGATTTCCACTTTATCATGAAGTAAAAGGAGCATTATATGATTCTAACAAATGACACGAAGACAGTAAGACAGAACAAATGAAGATGCCAGTTAAACTAACACCTCAACAAGTGTGCATATGCACTTCCAACGACTTCTATGATTTGACTGACTCAATGACTTCTGTGATTTGGTTAAATAGAATAAGATAGGGAATTTATAACCCTAGTTTGTTTGGAGAAATAGCAAATGCATGAATGGAACTTATTAAATCCCGGGTACAAAAGAAATGCTTCTACCTTTGAAACAATAAACAGCATGAACCATGGCATGTACCAAAACGAAACTTATACCAGACAAAAAAATGAATGAAAGACGAGAAGCAGGTAAAAGAACAAAGAAATCAACCTGTGGAGAAGCCCATCAACTTATGACACTTGGTAAATGACACGTCAAAATAGGCTACAAGAGCATGGATATAGTCATCACGTTCTGCCACAAGCTTAAAAGGAGCAGTGAAGGAAGCATCCCCAGGAGCCATCTTGGAGATATCCATCGTCTGAATGAAGGGCATCAAATCAGCTCACATTATGCAAAAAGCAAAGTAACTGCTTCATGTGGACCAAACTAATTTATATTTTTTGGGTGAACATGCCCTGTAGTTCCAACCTTAAGCAGCTGGCAGTTAGTAACAATTTGATTCTGGTCAACTGTGTCAACAAGAGGCTCACTCAATGCTTGCTTCTTGATGCAGCTCATGTCGAAGCCATATACATTGTTCCAAACTGGAAAAAATGAGATTGGCATGGGGAAGAAGTAAGAACAAAGAAATGGTATCGCATCATCATGTGATAGTTGTAAAAAGGACTTTGCATTTACAAATTTCCACGAGCAAAAGCTGAGAGCTAACAGGCTCCTGCACTATCCAGACATGAAAATGGACCCTAAAATAATATTTTTGTGCTTTGTACATGCAGACTGGCAATAGTCTCACACTCAATCTTGTCATCTTTATACTCTGCATCCTCAATTGCTGTCAAGTATAGGGAAGTTTTGTCAGGTAGCACAACTCCATCCTCGGCCTGCATAAATGAAGAAGAATGAAACCAAAGAAAGGAAAGAAAATTTACATCATTAAATTACAAAAGCCACAGGTCGATTGAATAGCAACAGCAATCATTGCACTTTGAAGGTTGAAGAAACAATCACTGTGTACCAAGTTGCAGAATAAATAATCCCAAAACACCAAGTAGAGCATTTATACGTGTGCCCATAACTAAGATATATAAAAAACTATAACTAGACAAAATTTGCTGTCAGCATGCTCTGGTAAAACAGTATTTTTCTTAAGCTATAACTAGACATTATGCACATTATGGTGTCATTATGTGTAGGTAAGACATATCTTAGCCAAGTACAAATGGAAAATGAGATATGCAAGACGAGGCCCACTATCTAGGAAACCTTAGGTGACAAGAAAGCAACCTATCGCGAACCAAATTAGTTTTCCATGGAGGATGACCAGTATAAAGTATAAGACCATAAGAAACAAACCTCCTCTTAATCTTTTCACCTTAGTTTCTATCTGCAACTCACTGAATGATATTAACCAATAGGTGCCCAAAGCTCCATTGATTTGATAGAAATTTCCAATTACCACAGGAACTAATATGGCCATTGGCATAAGATTTGCTATTCTTAGATCTACTAGAGACAGAGAAAAAATGGATTTATAAAAGAGAGGTGCAACTTACGAGCCATTTATCACGAGCATAGAGGACAGTGTTTAACATATTCTCAAACAACAAGAAGTAACCCATCCATTCCGAAATAATTATATCCACTTTAGCAACTGGAAGCTCAATTTCTTCAACTTTTCCCTTCAAAACTGTTATAACTGTAATAACAAACCAAAAAATGAGAAAAAGAATAAAGCTGCAACTCTCAGGCAAAGTAACAAAAAAGATGAAGTTAGCCAACATGACAACTCCAATCACCATTAGAATAGCCATTAGTATCAACAATCTCTTTTGCCATGTCAGCCATGTGGGAGCATTCAACCTGGGAATGGAAAGTGCAACATTATACATATGGATTTCAGCAAATAAATAGAGATGCAACATTTTTTACAAATTGATTGATCAATATGTACAAAGAGATTTACACAAAAAGAAAATAGAAAACATACAGCATAAACATGTTCTGCCCCAGCTTTGGCACAAAAGAGGGACAAAATTCCCGTCCCAGCTCCGACATCGAGAACTACTTTATTCTTGAATAGAAACTTATTTTGATAAATAACGTTTTGATACGTCTTAGTTCTCACAACATCCTTCAACATTTCCTGCAATGTAAGCACGGTCACATAAAGATCAAGGATATTAGCCAAAGGAAGTCACCGCACAAGTTCTAACACAAGCCCCATTCGAGTTTGTTAGCACTTACTTCATGAATACCTGCAAAATATCAGACAAAACCCAAAATAAGCCTTCGCAAGACGCATCACCAACACAAAGGAAGAAAACAAAATGGAACCCGAATCCATTCTCAAACGCTAGTGATCCAGATACAAGATTACTACAAGCAAGAACATATACAATTCTCAAGAATAGAAAGAGGTAGTAAGACAAACTCAATGCAAAAAATAGACCCATACAAGTAAACAAGCACAAGAAGAAAAGTCGTCTCCTTAGGTGATAGTCAATTATGAAATCTCCACAATATGAAGATACATGCCTAAATGCTTCATTACTGGCCGTGAAGAATAAAAAAAAAAATTGGTTTCTAGAGTGGATTCAAGCTCTAAACTTTCCTCAAGACACAAGAAAACCCAAATGCCAATGATACTACTCTTTCCCTAAATCATTTAAATAGAGAGCCCGTCAACCCACACAAACGGCAGCCAACAAAGCAAACTGTTGTAAGGGCTCAAATTTACATTTTTTTCCATTTTCTCTTCTCAAACAAGGAATAGGGGAAAAGAAGAAAGAAAGAAAGTAGAAGTAAAAGTCATTACCGAAGTGAGAATAAGAATCGAAGTAATAGTCGGCGCTGGTCTTATCATCGCCTTCAACAAACGAAACGTCGTCAGGTTCGCAAGTAGACTCCTCAGCGACTTTATCGGAGCCGTCGGCCTCGCACATGGACTCGTCGAGGTTGGAGCTCTCGGTGGTCTCCTCGGGGTCTTCGAAGCGAATCCTTGTGTTCTCGAGCTGATGCGAGCTGTTGAAGCTGCTCGAGCTCACGTTCGCAACGTTGTTGCCGTTCTTTCGGCGACCCATTGCTAGACGATTAGGGCTTCTGTGAGGGGTGCTTAGCTTTGCTTGTGCAGCTTGAGCTTTTTGTAAGTGAGAGAGGCTGCGAGCCCCTATTTGGCTTTAAAAAGTACGAGTTTTGTGCAGCGTGGGGTTCATGAGTGCAGGCACAGAAACGAGACGACGTCGTTTCCTTAGATTAATTACTGTTCCTCCCTTGCTTTCAAACCGTTGTCGCCCTTCCGAACGTTTTTACTGCACTTTACAAAAAAAAAAAAAAGAAAAAAAAAGGACTTCTATCGCGCCTTTTTACTGCACTTTCCAAAAACAGACTTTTATTGCTTAGGCGTTGCAAGGTGAGCTTGGATGGGCGAAATTTTTTTTTTATTATTTCAAAATTTTAGTTTGTAAATATAATTAATTTCAAATTTTCATCAAATCAAATAACTTTAAAATAATTTCTCTCTTCGCCACTAATTATTACTTTTCATTACAATAAATATAAAAAATTCATTAAAATCATCTTTCTTTAACTTTTTACTAACTTTCATAAAATTATATTTTTCTCTTCTCACTTTTTCACCAACTCCTATAAAATTCAAATTTATTTACTACTTTCTCACAAAATCCAATAAAATCATAATTTTCTCAATTTTCACAACATTCCTTCAATATTTCACTTAGTTATAAATTAATCCCTCAAATAAGGCTATGCATTTACCGATGTCGGTTTGGCCTCCAACTGCCACTGCCCTTAGCGGTTTTCATATTTCGACCATAGCTCCCGGCATTATTAGGGTGAAAATAGATTATGTGTAGTGCTAATTTTAGCGGTGGCAGATGGCGGTTACCGATAATTGCAAATCGAAATATAAACTCAATCAAATCCTAATCAAAATCAACTAAATAACAAACGAAAATCTACAAAATTGCAAGAAGAGTCCACCAAAACCAGCCAAATAGCATCCAAAAGCAAACAAATCACAACCATTTTGGGAGAGAAATTCAAATCACAACAAATCCAAAGCAACCCAGAGAAAGTGAGAAAAGAGAGAGATCTGCAAATTTGGATAGGATCACGAAAGAGGAGATGAGAGAGAGAGAAGTTGACGCTGTAGAGATAGGGTGAGAGGAGAACAAAGAAAAATGGGGGAGAGGTGAACAAGGAGAAAAGTGAGCAAGGGGAGGGGCTTGAAACTTTTAGGATTTTGGGGCCCTCAAACTACGGCTATAAAGTCATATATATATATATAAAGAAAAACAGTTTTAGCTGTGGAAAATTGCTACTGCCTGAGTCACGCTCCACGAGAAAATCAGGCACCGTTATCGGTGCCGCCGTGGAGCTATGAACAGTTTGCAACACCAATATTGGTGTCGGTGCCTGTTAAACTACTCACTGGCGGTACCAGTGTCCCGCTCTACTCTAAAATAAGGAAAGTTATAAATTAGTCTATGTGATAAGATTTTCGTTAAAAGCACGTCCCTTCATCTATCTCCATCTCTTTAACTTATGACAGGTCTAAATAGGCACAAGACGAGCTGTAGGTTGGTATTAACTACCATTTACTATTAGTAAAATATACAAACATAGACAGAAAGACATGTTTTAAATGAAAATTTTACCTTAGAGATTAATTTGTAACTTTTTTTTTTTAATAGTAGAGACTAACTTGTATTATTTTTATACGATTTTATGCCTTCAGTTTATGATAAATTAGTCTATATGGTTTTAATTTTAATAAAATAGTGTCTCATTGAATTTTTTTTTTTGTGATCTATTTTTTTAAATCTGGGTCTCATGTGATTAACTTATAACAAAATAGCCCTCCTTCCCTTCTTCTGTTTCATTTACAACAAATGCTGATGTCTACCTTTAAAACTACACAAATGAGAACGAACTACATGGCAAAATAATAATAAATAAAATAATATAAAAAATAAATATAAAGATATAAAAAGTGAAAATTAATTTTTAAAGCCATGTCACCGTCAACAAGCCTGTGCCAAGAGTAAAAAAATACTGAAATATAATGAAAGCAAAAAATTAAAAGAATATAAGAAGAGCAAAAAATACGAAAAATAAAAAGTAAAAAGTAAAAAAAATAATGTAAAGAATAAAAAGTTAAAATTTATATGTCAATAAAGAATATTATGTAGGAAAAAATATAAGAAATAAAACAAGAAATCTCAAGAAATAAAATAAAAGAGAAATATAAAAAAAAAAAAATCCACGAGTAAAATTATATGACGCTAGGAAGGTATAAAAACAATTATTGGATCATATAGTCATACTTCAAAGAACGAAAAAAATGAAGAAAAAATAACTACATTTAAATAAAGAAAATTTGGGACTCCCAAAAACACAATGAAAAAACAACTAAAACGCTAAATAATGCAAAAAAGCATAAAGTAAATAAATAAAAAAAATGACTTTGTTTGTTTTTATACTTTTTCTTATCTTTTATTCGTGGATTGATTTTTTTTTTCCTCTCTTTTTACTCCTCTTTCTTGCATTCATCTAGTATTTTTTCAGATAAATTATATTTTCCGAACATTTTTTTTCAATATTATTTTTATTTAGGCATTAATTTTAATTCTTTATTATCTATATTTTAATTTTTAATTATATCATTATTCTTGAAATTTTCTTTTGATTTTATTTTCAAATTTTATATTTTGTAAACGGATAAAGGACAAAAAATGGACAAAAGAACTTATTTATTACAAATTGATCACCTCAAAGACTATTTTGTCAAAATTAAAACCATAGGACTTATTTATCCTAAGTCGAAACCACAAAGACCTATAGTGCAATTAAACCTATTGAATAACATTGAAGTAACATTGTTTATTAAATATACTTACCAATTTTTTTCCCAATGCTACCTTAACTGTCCCTCAACAATATTCGAAAATAGAAATTACAATTTGTCCCTAACAATCATTCTCTTCTGTAAATGGACAGTATATAATGTGTCATATTTGGCTCGCAAGAAAAAAACAGAAAATAAATTTGCCCCTCAACAGTCATCATCATCGAATTCTCTCAAGTTCGCAAAAGGAGGAATCCGGCCAACACTAGCATACCTTAGCATTTGGCCTTGTTAGAATTGAGTTTTCACTTTTTACCTCCTCCGGACTGCTCGTTGACTATCAGAAGTATTCAGGCATCTCTGTTCGGATTTGGCAGGCCACAAAATGCCGCCAACAATTGACTACAGAAAGTATTTGGGCCTTACCATAAGCTTAATATAGTTTAAATTACATCACTATCAAATTTACAACACCAGAAAGCCTTATGTAGAGCTCATTCCTCTGCCCTCTATTAAACACAGTGACCATTAAACCCTCTCTCTACCATTTTCTAAATACAAAGAAGCTTTCTCAAGTGGCCATGGTGCCCCCGCCATCACTGCTTCGATCTCCTGCATTTCTCGGGGACACTTCGTCATGTTCTTGCAACCACTGGCAGTGACATGCTGCGGAAATGAAAAGAGAAATTATGTCATAACAAGAAGGATAAACTATAACAGCAAAATGCAGAAGGCAATAAACTGATAAGATAGGACGGGAAAATAGCAGCAGTACATATAGCCAAGCCAAAAAAAAAAAAAAATGCAGGAAAAAGAACAAAAAGCACAGGATAAGAAATCATTTTAAGTGATTTATTAAACATGTTAAAATAGTCACTAGGAAAAGAATATCTAATAATGCGCATTATTCATGTGGACACAAATCGCAGAGAGAGTTTTATTTATATCTAGAATAGTTTCAGGTATAACGGAGAGGTTCAGTAAATGGAGTACCACGTCACTTTCGATTCGAACTCCACCAAAACCTTTAAATCTGCCAATTACTTCATGATTGAAGAATCTTGAAGTACTGGAACTTTCCATCGCTGGAAGCAATAAAGCATCAATGAAGTAGCATCCAGGTTCCACCGTTATCACCTATATAAAAAGACCACAAGAAAATGGAAGAATTATTATCCCTATGTATACTCTGTAGTATATATACCAAAGATTCATCAAACTACACTGACATCTCGCAGAAAAAGGCCAAAGTACACAAATCAACTAGTTGATTTAACTATAGGAGACAACTACAACATCATCTCATATTTAACAAACCTCGAAGCAATCCTTCAGGTGCTTTGAATTAATTAATATTTAAATGAAAGACTCCACCTCAAGCACTGCAGAATAAGAATGAGTTCCTCCTATACTATGCAAGACAAGGCATATTATTTGCAAACCATAGTATTAAAAGTTGGGGGCAAATACAATTTGCACCCTTGAATTCCTATGACTTTTGCAATTTGCACCCCAAACTACTAATGGGTTTACACTTTGCACCTATTTTAAGTTCTCACCACTAAAATCAATTAAAAATGTGTCACATGTCACAATTCTAATGGTCTAATTGCGATGCGGTGTGCATAAAACCATTGGTAGTTTGGGATGCAATGTGTTGGGTTTAGTAGTTTGGGTGCAAAATGCAAAAACTATGATAGTTAGACGCTGTAGAGTGCAATTTCCCCTGAGACTGAACAAGAAATGTAGCCTTATGGTAATGCCTAGAAAAAGGCATTAAACAACAACTCACAGATCATGGTACAAAAGATGTATCCTTGACAAACATGCTTGGCAAGTAGTGTCTACGCAACACATTTCATTTTCAACTTCCCTTTGAATAAGTTAGCCTTGAGAAGTTAGAACTAATCATGTCAAATAGGAGTTAAAAAAATACTAGAAATCCACAAGAAAATCAATCATGGTTATCTAATGCAATACACATGCTTTATAACTGGGGCTCACAAATTTCAAAAATCAGACTCCAATATATGCCTTGATTCTGTCACCAAATAGAAGAAAAAGTGAGGATGAGGAATTCCATTGCTTGGGAGAAAAAACAATTACTAACCATTCCCTCCTGCAGCTCTCTAACTGTACGTAAAGCACTCAATCCAGGTTCTTTTCGTCTCTCCAATCCCTGCAAAAGTTCCCAAGCAATGAAGGAAAACAAACTATCAAGGATAGATGATGCAGAGAGCTCTCAATAACTATAAATTGAAATAAGAAACTGAGAGAACAACCAGAAATGTTATTCACAGAGACCTTTAAGTAGCCCCCAGGATCATGTGTGTCAAGACCAAGGAAATGCCCTAGACCATGAGGCATGAAAACAGCGCCCAGTCGTTCAGCCATCATATCATCCACATTACTAGAACCAATAACCAAAACTGAACATGAAACTTTCCCTTCTAATAAGAGCCACAAGTTGCAAATTACTTAGGATACATCAACGAGAAAATAAATGTTACCCAACAACGATGCATCCTTTCTTTAAAGACTCGAGGATAACTTTCTCTGCTAATCTGCAACATTTTAAGGGGAAAAAAAGGAAAAGAGAGAGAGAATGAACATGCAGAATTACATTCCCAGGAGAATATCTGGGCAAATTGAACCAGGATCAGTGGAATATAGAGAAACATTATAACTGCATTTTTCAATTTAGAAGGTTGCTAACCTAGGCAAACAAAGAATTTCTCTCTCGGTGGAAATGCAATCATAAATAGAATGGAAGTGATGCATGTCTACCAACACTTCTAGAACATAATGCGAGTTTCAGAACACCACATCCAACTACGAAGATTGATATTACATTGGAAAGATTACACTCAATAATATAAAAGCTTCTCCGCCATTTCTTGGCTACCATACTTTGCTCAGGCTTTGATTCACAAATAGTTTCTTTTTTTCCTTTTTTGTAATCTCTGTAATTAAACATAAGATCCATCGTTCAATCTAATGAACAAAGAGAAACCACTCGCTTCCAATGGTTTCACTAATGCTGTAGTTTTTCCTTGTAATTCCCTCAAGAGGAGGCCCGTTCCCTTCTACATCTTCCTTTGTTCCTTCTAATACAAAAAGATATAAATTGTAATTCTTTTAAAAGAGAATCTCAGTATCCAGTCTTACATGTGCATATCAACCCAATTCACTCCAGGTCTCATTGTAGATATGACAACATTGTGTGCTTCAAGGACAGCCTGCAAAACATTATTAGAGACAAAAAGAGTGAAGAATAAAAATCATGTAAGGCAGTAAAACCAAGTACAACTATGCATTTGTTGGGGCTGTAGGTATGGCAGTGAGAGTCAGTGGTTCGGTAAGTTATATATTGACATTATGATCCACATATTTAAGACAGATGTATGCGTTCTCAAATCTTAGAACCATGACTTGAGATCAGGTTTGTCAACTTAGATCTATCACCTACGTTGAGCAAAGCACTTACATTATATATGACTGATTGATCACTAGTAAACTTCCCATTCACCTGCACAGAAGATTTAAAGCAATTTAAAATTTCCTAACAATAAGGGAAGATCAAACAGCTATTTTATGTTCCCAGTGGCATAAGGACCATTTTCTACTTGCTACCATGCATTACTACTCATTATTTAGATGACCTTGAACACAAATTTCCGTCAAGCAAACACTCTTCTACCCCAGAAATATGCAACATCAGGACTCTCACTCAGAGCTGTAAATCTCGAAGATTCAAATTTGTTAATGCAATAGCCATAAGAACTACTTAGTGAATCAAAAGTCAAAGAGTATGCACATGTACGGCAATGATGATCTGATCAACCTAAGGACAACATCAAAGAAGGACCTAACGACAATGGAAAAAGAGAAGGAATATAAGATTAGCCCAGAAATTAGTGGGGACCAGAGTTTATGAGCTGCCTAACTCAAAAAATCAAGGCCTGTTGGTAAAACACTGATATTAATTTTAAACTTGCAAGCAAAAAGGCCAAACTCACTGGAAATGAACAGGTTATGTCAGACCCATAAAAATGGTATTCAGCTCCCATATCAAGCAACGCCATATCTCCATCTTCAAATGTCTGCATAAGGGAGAATAAAAGGATTGTGAACACACAATACTTCCGCCAGTTAAGAAAATCTAATCAGACAACCTCAATTTTGAAAGCATTGAATCTATTAAAGGCATTAAATCTGCATACCCTGTCATTTGGAGCCGCTGCATGGCCATAGTGAAGAACAGCACTGTGTTATAAAACAATATGTCCGTTAGCGAACATATCTATGATGATGTAAATACTCTACCACTACAATTTTTACTCATAATTGGCTTTCCATTGACCATTTATACAACAGATAATGTCATTACAGAAGAATGGCTTAATAAGTTGGCTGGCAAGCCTACAGGAGTACATAATAATAATTTAAAAACATCTAATTCAATCTGGAATCATGCAAAACCAGTTCTAGATTATCAGAGAATCGGAGGGCATGTCCTCGTTCTAAAATGATCGAGTATGTAAAGCAAAAGACAAGTCCACATTTTAATCTTTCATCTGTTAGTGTCTAATTATTTTTCTTCTATATTTAGATTTATTCCCTACTTGAGTATGCATGAACATCCCCATAATGTGCAGAACAACATTTAGCACCACAAGCATAGAAATCCTGAGAACCACAACAATTCTCACCTATTCTCACCAGTAGCACAAATACACGTGTATGAGCAGTGCCTACAGCCACCATACATGTAGGTGTGGTGAAGAAACATGCTTTCCAGCTGATACTCTTTCATTCCCACTCTACATTTTCTCATAACCTGGTCAGAATGTAAAATAACAACAAATGCATTATATTTATCACCACAAACATGCACAAGATGAAACTACAAGAGAAATGAACAATAAACATGTGCTCTACAAACCGGTGCTTTTGAATTTCAAAACAAGCTAAAGTTCATCAAAGATATGGCAGAAGTGACCCTACATCCAATCTGTTGGGAGCTGCAAAAGTAGCCATTTTATGAAAACAAAAATATCCACTTTGCCTTGTTTACCATGCATGTTTATGTCGTGTGGTTGACCTCTTTACTAACTACTTCAGAGTCATGCATGCATAATGATCCCTTCTACTGAATGAACAGGAAAGAACCCAAAGAAAGCTTTAAATAATGGCAAGTAGAAGAAGACATTAAAGGGTAGATTCATTATTTCTTTGTAAAATCATAGGAAGACACAAACAAGTTTAGCAAATAAGGCATGTTGGAAGTGGTTACTTGAACATGAGCTTCAGAGCTTATATCATTAGCAAACTGGATAAGCGTGAGCTCCATCTCTGACTTCACAACACGGCATTCAGTCAAAATAGGATGCAAGGTTGTCAAATCCTTCTCAAACTTATCCGCACCCTAGAAAAAGATACGAAAACAGAGAGAAAAGGAAATATCTATTAAGTGTAGTAATTATAACCCGAGAATATGGAGGTTTTCACGTAATGCATAAGAACCATGGAATGTTCTTGAAACCCCATGTTCATAGATACATCATTGAGTTTGTGGCCTATCATGCTGATGCAGTAATCCAATCAGCAAAGAAGTATTTGATTACTTTATTCTAAATGTACAATAAGGTATTTGTGAAGACAAAAGAAATATTAGATATGAGCACCTCAAACTCCGCTGGTTTTGCATATTTATTGCTGTCGGTGTTAAGCCCATGCAATAGAAACAACAGGGGTTTACCAGATCCTTGGAAATGGTCATGCAGAACTCCGGTAACCTCATCAGTATAGTATGCCCTATTAACCAGATACCTTTCCTGCAAAAGAATATAAGCATAAGCTTAAAGATGTAAAAAGGCATACACCATAAATGACCAATCAATTAATCACCTTGAAGTAGGATAATGGTTTGATCTCACCCAACCAGACAGCATAATCTGCTGACAATCGAGGAGCAAACAGGATAGACTCCCCAGTGGCAATGTCCTTGAGGAAAAAAAAGATTGTAAATTAATCCAAAGTTTATCAGTTAAATAGCCTTAAGCATGGCTAAGGAGAACATCAGCAGATCTATTTTTCAAAAAGATAATACACATATAATTCTTTAAGTCACAAATCATGCACCAAAAAAAGAAAAGAAAAGAAAAAGATGTCGACAACTTTGAAGCGAAACACTAGAATTTTGAGCATGCTACGGGCAGGTTTTGATGGTTTCTGGTTCAGAAATCAAATAATACTAGTGATTAACCATGCCCACGGAATTAACTCCACGGAAGTGTAAACTGGAACAAAGAAATGTTCTCTGGACATTATGCACTAACAATAAGTCTAACTAAGAGTAAATTGGAACAAAGAAATGTGTTCTAGACGTAAGGTACTTACAATAGCTCCATAGAATCCAGGTTCTCCGACTCCGAACAAGTAAGCGAAGTAGCTCTCCTGCCTATAAAGAAAAATCGTCCATCAATTAGCAAAAAAATTGATCGGCGTTCGTAGAATCGATTTGAAGCCGATAATTTCCCCCATATCCACATTGAAATAGCAACGTGAAGAAAAGATTCAAAAGCACGACTGACGAAGTAGATGGAATTGATGAAACAAGGCGCCGAATTTATCAGACCGGAAGATATCTTGAAAAAGAAAATGACAGAGAGATCACGTACCTGAATAGTTCGATGTGGTCAGTATCATGGCGCGTTTGCTCCTCGCCTCCCTGAGAATCGGTTGGTTGAAATTAGAAGTATGTAAATATACCTACATCAATAAATACATGTACATGCAGATCGAGCAAAAGAGAGAATACCTGGAGGAAGACGAAGCCGTGGAGTGGACAAGATAACTCGGCGAGGTGTTGGCGGAGAGATTTTAGGAGCTTCTCTCGGTTAGCGACGTGAAGCTCCATCGGCACTTGGGGAGGAGAGAGGGATGACGACGGAATAGACGAAGCCATGGCTTCGCTTGGTTTCGCCGCAATCAAAGGTTAATATATATTAGGACACGTTCCTTTTCATGAAAATTTTATCATTTGAACACTAATCCTGAAATTACAGTTCCAACATTACTTCTACGTAAATATCAATACAACTCAATATTAATTCTTTTACAAAGATCATAACTACTCAACAACTTTTACACAGATATTAATAAAACTTTAACATCACCTAAATATTCACACCATGCTTAAAATTCTTAAAATTTTACCAAAACGAACGTGCGCTTAATTTAAGGGTTAAACACCCTTTTCACCCCTATTTTTGGTGTTAACACATTGCACCTCAATATTTTATTTTTGAGGTATGAATCTATTATGTTATCTCCCCTAACTATTTGTAACACAGAGTGAAATTAGACAGTAATCATATTGCCCTTACCATTGCTAAGATATTGAAAAAATAATTTGCCAGTATAGACTTCAAGAATGATGATTCCAATATAAAAAAACGTCTGTCTTTGGAGAGATATGCTGATATTGTACATGTTAAGGTGATTTGTGGGCAAACATTGTTTGAGATTCAAAGGTAATACGATAGTCTAATAAAGACTGAACTCACGTGAGAGGCGTTGGGGTCTACACCCATAAAATAGACTTAGAATAGAAGTAGACTTTGAGTAGAAGTTTACTTGCTTCCCCACTCTAAGTTTAGGGTTTTTCTCTTAGGATTTCTCTTTGTATATTTTTCTATAAATAGTGGCTTATATTATATGAGTAAATGCACGTAAGCATTGGGTAGAGAGAGAGAAAAAGAGAAAGAGCGTGGTGTGGCTATTGTAGAGTGATTTTCTTAAGCGTTCTTAATAAAATTGCTCTGGGGTGGACGTAGGCCGGATTGGGGGTCTTCTTGGTGAATTTATTTTCTGCCCTTTTCCCAACACGTAGGCCGGATAACCACGTAAATTCTTGGAATTTTCATGCCGCTTTTCCCAACAAGTGGTATCGGAGCCAGTTCGAGGGGCCAGAGTGGTTTTCAGGGGAAACAAAGAAGGTTCGAAAATTCAAAATGGTCCAACCGAAGATTGGAGGGTACCAGACTGTATAGCAGGTCAAGACGAAGCCGGAGGTTGAAACTGCGTCGTCGGAGAATCCCGGATGCGCCTGCACGCTCCGGAAATCGAAGAACGTCGTTCACTCGTCACACACGTCGAAGAGAGGTAGGGCGTGTGGTATCACTTGCTCACGTACGTGCCCCATTCAGCTGCCCACGTGTCTTGCCACATCATCATCCACGTCAGTAGTGGATCCGTCACGCCGGCATTGCCATGTCATCCACCACATCAGCATTGCCACGTCAGCAGAGGGTCCCAGTTAGCCCCACGTTAGCAGTGTGCCATGTCATCATAAAATATTCTGGGGAATCAGAATATTCTAGAAAATTCCGATTTTGTTCCAGAGCGGTTTTTCTGCCGGTTTAGGGGCTTTTAGGTCGGTTTTCGAGCAGGTCAGACTAGGTTCCTAAGGTTTTGGGCCATTCCGGATCCATTGGTGCAGTCAGAATTTTGAAATTCGGTCTCTATCAGTGTTAATTGAGATGGCGGAGAGTATGGTTACTGGTATGATGATGTTGTCTGCTACGAATTACATGAGTTGGAAGCCACGGATGGAGGATATCCTTTATGCAAAGGATATGTACGATCCATTGGAGAACGAGGGTAAGAAACCGAAGGGGATTGACGAGGCAAAGTGGAAGAAGATCAACTGGAAGGCTATAGGGTTGATTCGTCAGTGGATCGGGCCAGAGGTATTCCATCACGTAGCCAAAGAGACGAACGCTTTTGAACTATGGGAGAAGTTGGAGACAATGTACCAGTCAAAGACTTCGCGGAATAAAGCGCTACTAATGAGGAGGCTCGTAAATATGAAGTTGCGAGAAGTTGGTGGCGGAACATACCAGTGAGTTCCAAAACTTGACCAATCAATTGAATAGCGTCGAAATGAATTTCGACAATGAGGTTCAAGCTTTACTGCTTCTGAGTTCCTTGCCGGATAGTTGGGAGACTCTTGTTGTTTCTCTCTGAAATTCAGCACTTAATGGAAAATTGGCCATAGAGTTGGTCATCGATGCTTTATTCAGTGAAGAGGCACGAAGAAAGGAGATGGAGACTTATGACCACAGTGGATCGCAAGCTCTCATCACAAAAAGAGGCAGAGAAAGCAGTAGGAATACAGGAGGCCGGGATAAATCCAGAGGAAAGGGTCGCAAGATTACCTATTTCTATTATGACCAAGAGGGGCATATCAAGCGGAATTGTCCAAAGTATAAAGCAGAGAAAGGGAAATTATTAGAAGCCTTAATGATGACTGATGACTCCGACTTCGTGTAGGCGCAGAGGTGCTTGGTACCAGCTGGTGGAGATGCAAGAGCAGGGGAGATACTGTTCTACATGGGTCGGCGGTACAAGCAGGAGATGTGGGCACCCTAGGCGGGGGTGCAGGACACTCAGATGAGAGTGTGGTTGGTCGTCTAGGTGACAAGGACGAGGTTGGAGTGCCAGTAGAAAAAGGATGCAAGGGGTGGTGAGCAAGGGGGAGCAACAGACACTAAAGTTGTAGGAAGGTTCTACTGATGGGAGCCCGGGATGCACTCAACCGAAAGATGTCAGGAACAGATTCTTCCCTTATGGGTATGGAGGGGGAGATTTGTTGGGGTCCACACCTGTAAGATAGACTTGAATAGAAGTAGACTTTGAGTAGAAGTTTACTTGTTCCCCACTTCAAGTTTAGGGTTTTTCTCTTAGGATTTCTCTTTGTATTTTTTTTCTATAAATAGTGGCTTATGTTATAGGAGAAATGCACGTGAGCATTGGGTAGAGAGAGAGAAAAAGAGAAAGAGCATGGTGTGGCTATTGTATAGTGATTTTCTTAAGCGTTCTTAATAAAATTGCTCTGGGGTGGACGTAGGCCGGATTGGGGCCGAACCACATAAATTCTTGGTGTTCTTTTCTTTGATTTTCGTGCCGCTTTTCCCAACAAAAGGCGCGTGTAAACCATTACCGTTTAATTTGACGCCTAATTTTCACTCTGATGTGCAAATCGTTGGGAGAAATAATATAATGAGCTCAATATCTCAAAAATAAAATATTGAGGTGCAATGTGTCAACATCCTCAGACACAAGGGGTGTAAAGTGTATTTATCCTTAAATTTAAATCTAAAACTAATAACTATTAAAGTGTTAAAAACCTTATTATTGTTATGAATATTATAATTATGTATTATTATGGATGATTGTTACACCTTTTTATTATTTTTATCCATTGGTTTTCCCACTATTATGTACCCTATTAATTTCGTTTCATTGAATGTATGACCTATGCCTATATAAATGGATCTTGAGACGCATTACATACAAAAGATTATTCAGAATACATCATAGTTCCTGAAGAACTATTTCTCTCTTGTTTATGTTACTTTTCTACACTTTCTAGATCGTATTGTTCCTTAAACACATTATCAGCATGAAGCTCTATCAATCATGAACGAAGCACTTGAAATTACGAGAGAAGGATGTGTACTTTATTGTTGCAAAAAGTTCATCCTAAAAACAAAGGAAGTTACATATTTTTATATCCTTTTCACAAGCTTGTGGTAAGTTTATTCGATTTGACATTTTCTTCTTTGTTGATTTGTGTAATTGGATTAGAAACTTATTCATCCGTTGCTTGTTATAGATCATGTCAAATCTTGCAAAACTTGAATTCGTAGCTCTTGATATTTTGGGAAACAATTATCTCTCATTGGTCCTTGATGCTGAAATTCATCTTGATGCTAAGAATCTTGGAAATACTATTCAAGAGGAAAATGACGCATCCCTACAGGATCGCGCTAAAGCAATGATTTTCTTACGCCATTATCTCCATGAAGAATTGAAATATGAATATCTTAAGGTAAAATATCCCCTTATTTTATGAAATAATTTAAAAAAGAGATACGAGCATCAGAAGTTCGTAATCCTCCCAAAAACTTGACATAATTGGATGCATCTAAGGTTGCAAGATTTCAAATATGTTTGAGAGTATAATTCTGCTTTGTTCAAAATCATTACACAATTAATACTGTGTGGAGAAAATGTCATTGAAGAAGACATGTTGGAGAAAAAATTCACTACTTTTCATGCCTTAAATATACTCCTGCAGCAGGAATATCGAGAGTGAAAGTTCACGAAATATTTTGAACAAAATTTATTGTCTTTTTGTGGCTGAACGAAATAATGAGCTTTTGATGAAAAATCATCAGTCATGACCAACTAGTTCTCAATCATTCCCTGAAGCGAATGGAGTCTCACTCCTTGAAGTGAATGAAACATCTTTTCAAAAAAAGAATTACAGTCGTGGTTGTGGAAAGAACAAAAGGAGAAAACAAAACCACCGGAAGTGGAATAATAATTCTTCAACACCGAACCATTAGAAGCGGGGAAATGCCAAACAAGAGAAAGACAAAGGTTTGTAGAGTAAACCGCCAAGGAATTATGAAGATAAATACTATCAGTGTGGGATGAATGAGTATTAGTCTCGTACTTGTCGTACGTCAAGGCACTGGGTTGATTTGTACCAAGCCTTTCTGAATGAGAAAGGAAAATAAACGAATTTTGTTGATTATAATAACTTTCTTGATAGTTTCGACGTAGTTGATGTTACTCATCTTGATGTTTTGGATTTCTTTGAAGATCTTACTGGAAAAATTGATCATTTGATTGGCGATGGAAATTTTCTCATAAATTAATGTATTTTCTTTATGATGAAAATAAAATGTTAGAGCTTTACGGAAAATGTTCGAATAAATTAAAGTATTCTCTTTATGATGAAATAAAATGTTATAATTTTATTTTCATATTCTTATGTGTTAGTGATGATTAATATATATATTTTATATGTGTGAAGCAACATAGATTCATCTAATGCATTGATTCACTCCAACATGGTCGATGATGATTTTGGTCTGGCAGACAGCGCAACAACGCATACAATCTTGAAAGAGAAAAATTATTTTTAATACTTAACATTATCTACTGCATGTGTCAACACCATATCAGGTTTTGCAAACCTGATTGAAGGCTCCGGAAAAGCCCATATTATGCTCCTTGAAGGAACAAATTTGTGTATTGACGAAACATTATATTCTTCTAAATCTAGAAGAAATTTACTCAGTTTTAAGGATATACGCCTCAATAGTTATCACATTGAAATAAATAATAAAGGTAGTAAAGAATTTCTTTATATTATCTTTAGAGTATCGGGCTAGAAGCTCATACTGGAAAAACTGCTTGTTTTCTCTTTCGGATTATATTATACGACCATAAGAATAGTTGAATCAAATATTGTAATGCACTAGAAGTTCAAGACACACCAGAAGTGCTCTGATCCAAAGACATTTATGTTTTGGCATGATAGACTTGGACATCCTGAATCTATAATGATACGTCGAATTATTGAGAACTCACATGGACATCCTTTAAAGAATCTTTTGATTCTTTTACCAAGTGATTATCCTTGTAGTTCATGTTCTCAAGGAAAATTTATTATTAAACGATCTCTCTCAAAGGTAGTTGTTGAGTCTCCATCATTTTTACAAAGAATTCAGGGAGATATTTGTGGACCAATTCATCCATCATATGGACCATTTAGATATTTTATGGTTTTAATTGATGCATCTACTAGATGGTCACATGTTCGTCTTCTTTCTACTTGAAATGTTGCATTTGCTCGACTTCTTGCTCAAATTATTGGACTAAGAGCACAATTTCCTGATCATCCTATTAAAAGCATTCGATTAGATAATGCTGCCTCATCTTAGGCTTTAATAACTATTGTGTATCTGTTGGAATTGATGTTAAATATTCTATTCCTCTTGTTCATACTCAAAATGGTTTAGCTGAATATTTCATAAAAAGACTTCAGTTAATTGCTCGACCTTTACTTATGAGAACAAGTTACCAGTTTCTGCTTAGAGACACGTTATTTTACATGTTGCATCAGTGGTATGGATTAGACCAACTACTTATCATAAATATTCTCCTCTTTAACTTGCTTTAGGTCAACCTCAGAATATCTCTCATCTTCGAATTTTTTGTGTTGCTTTCTATGTTTCAATTTCACCTACTCAACTCACTAAAATGGGTCTTCAACGCAGACTTGGTATTTATGTTGGTTTTGATTCTCTATCCATTATTAGATATCTTGAACCATTAACTGGTGATATTTTTAAAGCACGTTTTGATGAAACCATTTTTCCACTATTGGGTGGAAAGTCGTTGCTTGAAGCACGATGTGAGATTACTTGGAATACTTCGACGTTATCTCATTTTGATTCTGGAACCAATCAATGTGAACTTGAAGTTTAAAAGATCATTGATTTGCAAGATATTACAAATCAATTACCATATGTGTTTACAGATAATAAAAGGGTTGTGAAATCATACATCCCACCTGCTAATATCCCTGCACGGATTAATGTTCCTGAAGAACAACAAGTAGCAAATGAATCCAATACACGCTTGAGGCGTGGTAGACCTCTTGGTGCTAAAGATAAAATTTCCTTGAAGCGGAAGATACAAAAGAAAGAAATTGGTGCACCTGAAGAGACTATTCTCACAATACAGGATTTAAAATTGCAAAATTATCTTATGAAGAAAATTCTCCTGGAAAACAATTTCATAAAATGGAATCTCCTGAAGAGATAGTCTTAGAAGTGGCAGCTCCTGAAGAGATAACTCATGAAGAGGAAAAGGTACCTGAAAATAATGAGATCTCAATACATTGTGAGTACATGAGAAATATTGGATAGAAACAATATTGTTGTCGACAACAATTTTCATTTAAAATTGCTTTTGACATTACCAGAAGTAATGATGAAGTTGAACCATAATCTGTCGAAGAATGTCATCGTAGGAATGATTGTCCAATGTGGAAAGAAGCAATCCAGGCAGAGTTAAACTCTCTAGCCAAATGTGAAGTATTTGGACATATAGTCCAGACACCTGAAGATGTCATGCCTGTTGGATAGTCATAGAAATGGGTATTTGTGTGAAAATGTAATGAGAAAAATGAAGTTGTGAGATATAAAGCACAACTTGTTGCACAAGGTTTCTCGCAGAGACCTGAGATTGATTATGAAGAGACTTATTCTCCCGTAATGGATTCAATTACATTCAGATTTTTAATCAATTTAGTAGTCACAAAAAGATTAGATATGCGATTAATGGATGTTTGACTGCATATTTATATGGTTCATTAAACCATGATATATAAATGAAAATCCCTTAAGGATTTAAAATGCCTGAAGCATGTAATTCTACATCAAAAAGCATGTACTCTATCAAATTGCAAAAATCCCTATATGGGTTAAAACAATCTGGACGCATGTGGTATCATCGTCTTAGTGAATACCTCTTGAAGTAGGGATATGAGAATAATATACTTCGCTCGTGTGTTTTAATCAAGAAATTAGAATCCGGATTCGTAATTATTGCAGTATATGTTGATGATTTAAATCTTGTTGGGACTCTAGAAGAGCTCACAAAGACTGTAAATTGTTTAAAAAGAGAATTTGAAATGAAAGATTTGGAAAAACTAAATTTTGTCTCAACCTGCAGCTTGAGCATTTTCCAAGTGGAATTTTTGTTCATCAATTGATATATACTGAAAAAGTCTTGAAGCATTTTTATATGGATAAAGCTCATCCTTTGAGTACTCTAATGGTTGTGTGATCACTAGATTTGAAGAAAGATCCATTCTGTCCTAAAGACGGAAGAAGAAGAGATTCTTGGTCCTGAAGTACCATATCTCAATGCAGTTGGTGCCTTAATGTACCTTGCAAATTGCATTCCTCCTGATATAGCATTTGCAATTAATTTGTTACCAGATATAGTTATGCACCAACTCGAAGACATTGGAATGGAGTCAAACAAGTATTACGTTATCTCTAGGGCACAACTGACATGAGATTATATTATCCAAAAGAATCAACTGCTCAGTTGGTTGGTTTTGTAGATGTAGGCTATTTATCTTATCCACATAAAGGACGATGCAAACTGGATATTTATTTACCTATGGAGGTACTGTCATTTCATGGAGATTTGTCAAGCATATAATATCTGCTACATTTTCAAATCACTCTAAAATAATTGCAATTCATAAGGCAAGCAGGAAATGTGTTTGATTAAATAAGTGATTCAGCATATTCAAGAAAAATGTGATCTTCAATCAGTTAAAGACAATCCAACAATTTTGTTTGAAGACAATGCTGCTTGCATCATGTAGATCAGAATAGGTTACATTAAAGGTGATAGAACTAAGCATATTTCACCGAAATTCTTTCATACTCATGAACTCCAGAAAAGCGGTGAAATTGATATTAAATAAATGCATTCAAGTGACAATTTGACAGATTTATTCACCAAATCATTACCAATTGCAACATTCAAGAAGATTGTGCACAACATTGGAATGCTACGTCTTAAAGATGTTTCATCGTGAGGTTAGTTGTCCTTTTGAAAGGGAGTCTTCTATATTGGTATAGATTGTACTCTTTTTTTCCTTTGCTAAGGTTTTGTCCCATTGGGTTTTCCTTTGCAAGATTTTAATGAGGCAATCTTCTCATACAAAAGGTATAGAAGAATATTGTATTCTTTTTCCTTCGCTATTGGCTTTTTCTGACCGAATTTTTCCTTGGCAAGGTTTTTTAACAAGGCATATTCGTTGTGTATGGTCATCCAAGGGGGAGTGTTATGAATATTATAATTATGGGTTATTATGGATGACCGTTATACCTTTTTATTATTCCCCCCGTTGGTTTTCCCACCATTATGTACCCTATTAATTCTATTTAATTCTATGTATGACCCTATGCCTATATAAATGGGTCTTAAGATGTATTACATACAAAACATTATTCAGAATACATCATAGTTCATGAAGAACTATTTCTCTCTTTCTCTCTTGTCTATATTACTTTGCTATGCTTTTTAGATGGTATTGTTTCTTAGTTTTACAATAATTATTGAAATTTCATAATAGTAGTTGAAATTTAAAGGATATATTCGACGTACATGGAGAAGCGGCTGCTGATTCGTTGTCAAATTAGCTCTCGCTCTTGGAATGCCCAACATCATAATGGAAGGCTATTTTTTTGGGGTCATTGTTGCTTTTCAGCTCTGAACTTTTCGTGGGTTGGAAAGTTTGAAATAGTCTCGGAGACAATAAATCTAGTCCAATCTTTCATATAGAAGGTTTAAGAGTGAGTATTGGAATGGCCAATTCCTGTTCCGTTCTGGTATTCACCGGAACGGAATCGAAACCGAAAATTCCGGTTCAGCATGTGGGTTTTTTTAGACATATTTTTTTGGGCCCTAACGAGTTAAAAATATTTGTTTGCCCAAATTTTTGGAAGATTTTTCTATTATTCATCATAAATTAACAATAAATGTAAACATTTAACTAAAATTTGGATTCTAAAATAAACATTCAAACAAATTCAGTACTCATCATATGTTATACTTGATTTTGAGCTCTATTCTTTTTCTTTTTTTTTTTTTTTTAAAAAAAAAGGGAATAAAAATTTTGATATTTTTTAGTTATTCATCATAAATTAACAATAAATGTAAAAATTTCATCCAAAATCTAGATTCTAAAATAAATATTCAATCAAATTTCATATATTATATTTTATTTTGAGCACTATTTTTATTTCATTTTTTTAGAAAAAAAGGGAACCGGAAATTTCGGTAATTCCGTTGGAATTTCCGGTTTCAAAAATTATCAAAAATAATTTCCGGAATCGGAAGTGGAACTGGAAATTCCGATTCTTACCGGAATTTTTTCTCAACCTTGGGAAGGTTCAAAAAAATTATCATAATTCGAATTTCTTTTCACAAATCGCAAGGTAATTGGCTTAAATATTCCTCGACTTCATATATTCCTCGAACCTTTATTCTTCGTATCGATCAAGAAAATCTCTTTTTGTATTAATTTATTTTTGAGAAGCTAAGCTTGGATTAGCGTCTGGTCTATATGATGATGCTTCAAACCTATTTGCATAAAACAAAGTCTTATAGAGATCATCCGGGACTGTAATAGAACAAAACAATATCTCTTTACAGAAGAATTGCACGTATTTGGAGTAGGGCTGCAAGACCGGAAATCCGGTCCGGTTTTTGGACCGGAATGCGGTCGGACCGGATTTCCGGTCCTATTAAAATAAAGGACCGGACCGGACCATTTATAAGTGGTTCGGTCCGGTCCGGTCTGTTGTTAAGCGGTCCAGACCGGTTTCAATTTTTTTTCCATTTTTTCGGTTTTTTTTTTTTTTTTTTTCCATTTCAACACACAAAAGATTAAAAAACCAATTAATTTAAAAATGTGAATTGATTTAACTCATAGTCCATTTAAAGACTTGTAGTTTTTTGTCTGAATTCAGATTAATGTGTTCATTTAACGTGTTAATTTAATAAACTTAACCAGAATTCATTTAACGCATTTTTAAATTTCATTTAAAGACTTAGACATTTAAAGACGTAGAAGGTCATTATCATGCGGATCCCGGTAACCGGATTTTGTTGCAGGGTTTACATGTCATGTCTCTTCTTAACTTGTGATCACCAGGTGGTCCATCACTATGTCCCTTCACTAGGTGACTTCAGATATTCAGAAGCCATATTCAGGGTCCCATTGATCAGTTTTGCAAGTTTATAGGGAGCCCAAAAGTGTCTTTCTGAACCATGGGCCCTTCATCTAATCGGATGCCACAGATGATGTAGTGGGGCCCTACTATCGGAATGCCATATTATGATGATTGGTGTTATCGTTCAGATATGGCTGTAATTAGACTGAAGGTATATGGCCCTTTGGACCTTTCTCACTAATGTAATGGGCTTTTATGCCCTGTGCTTTGTAACCGGCCTCAAAGGCCTGAATATGGTTAGTATCTCTTTTACTTTCTCCATTATGAAATGAAATCCGTAATTGCCAAGGATAAAAAAAAAAAGATTTAACTGAAAGTTGTGAGCTCGGCTCCGAAGATTTTCACTTGTCGCTTTCAAGTTAGGCTGGTTTATTTTGCTACCCGTGGCTGCTCTAACCCAAAGCAAGCTCTCTTGGAATCTCTCTCTCTTCCACAAATTGGCCGATTAGGAAGTCCAATAGTCTCTCTTCCATAAATTGGCCGATTAGGAAGTCCAATAGGTTAGAATTTTCTTTAATTTATTGTTCGAATTAAATTATTAAATTTGTAAAGAGATAAACGTACTGTGTAAATCTTACAATATTCAATATTGCAGATATCAATTACCAGCCTACAATATTTAATATATTCAATATTGCAGATATCAATTACCAGCCTACAATATTTAATATATGACACGTTTATCTCTTTTCGAATTAGATGATAAAAATTAACTGGTCACATTATTTTGGTTGCTTTGGGAGCAGCCTCACTTGCCACTAATTTTGTTTCTCTACAAGCCCCACTAGCCACTATTCATTTCTTGACACGTTAAGGTGGATTAGTTCGCCGATTTTATTATTTCCTAGATCTGTCTTCTCCCTAGGACTGTTTTTTGTTTCTTATAAACGTAGAAATTAGGTTTTGCATTTCCAATCACATTTAGGACTTGTTTGTTTGCTTGTAAAACTATTATTTTACTTAAAAAAACTTTTCATTAAAACATTTTCAAGAAAAAACTTTTCTTTTTCACTCTTTGGTTATTCTTTATAAATATTTTCAAGAAAATATTTTTTATGTTTGATATGCTTAATGATTTATGTATTTACATAAAAAGGCTTAATTAACGTACAAATCTTTATTGTTTACACTTTTGATATTTTAGTTTCTCAGGTGTTGATTTCAACCGTCGGATTCTTGAGATAAGTTTTTTAGACAAATCAATCCCCCGTCCAATTACCGTTATAGACGGAATGGTGCTTAGGCAGATTTTAGATGTCATCTCAACGCCAATCGTAGGCTATCCCGTGGCATGAAAAGTTTTCTCAAAATTTTAATATTTTAGTCCCTAAGGTACTAATTTTAATGTGAAGGTCTTTGAGGTATAGTTTTGCGATAAAATTGGTTCCCGCAATTCAATTGCCGTTAGCCAATTAAGGAAGAAGTACACACGTAGCCAGAGAAGAATATAAAACTATCATATGCAACTTTTAAATTCAATTTTTATTTAAAAAATATTACTTTTTATTATATAATTTTTTTTATTTTTTAAAAATTTTATCTTGGAAGGGCATTTCAATCATTTTAAATGTAGTTTAACGCTCAAATCAAACGAAAGGCAATAATTGATTATTTTTGAAACATATGGGTGGAATAAAATATTTTGAAACTTAAGGGAGGCTTATTGTTTTTTGCCCATAGATATGAAACGTGATAATGTTGCCCTAAAAAAAAAATTTTGGTTTACGAAAAATTTGAGCTTAGTTTGTTTTCTAGAAAATAATAGAGTATTTATAGTTGGCTTAAAAACTTTTTACTTTAATTTCATTTTCAAATGCTTGCCAAATACCTCAAAATAAATAAAACAAATTACGAAATATATTTTACAAGCAAATAAACAGAACCTTCGTTTTACTCAAATTCGATCACATTTATTTTATTAATTAGTACATGCATTATTTGAGTAAAAATTAGAGAAATTAGACTTTGCATTTCCAAGCTGTCATCCAATTGATAATTTCTCTATTAAATCACCGTTTTCGTCTAATTGCTCACTTAAACTGTTAACAATATGTAATATATAGACACCTTCGATTGTTATATGGTAATAAAATAAACTAAAAGCCACGTGCCATATTCTATATGGTCAAAATTTAACAGTTGATGCACTTTACTTTCATAGTTTTAATTGTGGAATGTGATGAAGATATAATTTCTCTTAAAAATTTAGTTACTCAAATCTTAAGAACTTCACTACGTAGTTACTTACTGATCATGGAAGTGATCTTATTTTTTTGTTTCTCTCTCTTTTTTTGTTTTTTGTTTTCGATCATAACAACTCATCTCGTTGATTTAAGTTCAAAGATCTCAGTTAAATGTTCCAAGAGACTAGTTAGTCAAATTTTCTGTAGAGGCGACAGATGGTGATGGTCATATAAACTCAAACAGACATAAAGCTGAAATGATCGATCCAGATTGGGCTTATTTTTCTTTTCTCAACTCAATGCTAATTGAGCTGTTTCAAAGTTTGTTAAGTTAGGAGCTCGGCCAGATTCCCACATATATATATGTGATCTCTAATTGCCTCCACTTTCTCCATGTAACTAATTTCATATTGATGCGTAAAGATAATGCCTTTTGAGTTATGCATGGGATGCACGCAATGTAATTGATTCTCCGAGGGAAATAAGAGGTAATTTTTACCTTCTTTTTTATTTTTTGGTGATCAGTCAGCTGCCTAAAGTTGCATGGAATCAGTTGACATGTGATCCATTGGCTTGTCTAGCATTTCGGTGGAGAAAATGGACAGGAGAATATTTATCTATCATCAGCTAGTAGCCCATGTGGAATATCAGTACAAGTACAGCACTCTTGGAATTTCTGATCTTTGGATTCTCTCTAAACCATCCAAACTTCACTTTCACTGTCGTCCGACAGGCTATTTGAAAAAAAAAAATAGTATGTAATTATATCAATATATAGTGACTTGAAAGTTAAGTTGTCTCTAGGGATGTCCTGTTTGGTACGAGGAACATATGTACATCAGTATATTCCTTTTCATTAATCCAGGATATATATAAGTGTAACTTTTCAACTTTTCAACCCCCTTGTCAAGCCAAAGTGGAACTTTTCAACCCTTGACATGAAGCCATGCTAGTTGCTTCTAGTACTCTCGGATCAGAACCATATTTTAAAATTTAAATGGTTCATTTTCGGACTGTATATTACTGCTATTCTTCGAAGGAGAATGCAGGAAAATTTCACCCTCAAACAGTCATCTTAATTAATTGCAATGTTAATGGAACTATCAATGTTGACATGTTGCTTTCTCAATTTAATTTCCCGAAGATTAGCAATATTCATGTCGTCCGATGCATATCTTATTATTAAAATAGAGAAAAATTATATAAATTAGTCATCGACAAAATCTTAATGGCTCACAGTTAATAGAGGGTGCACGTACCCTTTTATAGTACTTTGAGAGAATAGTTTGAAAAATACAAGGCAAATATATATCAAGTGACAATTGATCAGGTGCAAATTGTAAATAGGCTACGGGGGAGCATATATATAGAGACAGTACGTGGCTGATCACATTGAACTCTCAACTACGCCAAAACTCATTAATACTTGCCCTCTGAGAGGAACTAACCATAAAGATGGTACCATGTTATCCATTTTTTTTTTTTTTTAACTTAAGGTCTTAAAACAAAAGGTGAACATGATCAATGAGTATTAACAGTTTGATAGCTTAATATGATGAATTTGATTGTTTGAACTCCAAAGTGAAATTTGCAGGGTGTAAAGTGATCGATGTTTTTCTTATAAATTATTTGTTCTTGGTTCAATCATAAAGTCTTAGTTCTATTGTTATTCTATATGCCTATCACACTCCTATTCGAAAATCTTTATTTGTTTCTATGTCTATTTGATAACCGAAAAATGGATACATTAATTTCAATTGATAACCTTGTAGTTTTGCTTTAGCAATTAGTGATAACCTTGTAGTTTTGCTTTAGCAATTAGTAGAGTATGTGGTACGTAGATGATGTACAATAAGAATTTCGATTGGCAAAAAGGTGGCGGAAAAAACTTAACTTTTGTCTTCAAAACTATGATGTCAATGTCAATTTGGGTCCAAATTATCAATTTCATCCTATTGTAGCCTAATTTTTTGCTTATTTCTTCAGTAAGATCTAATTGAAGGGCCTAAATAGATAAATTTTGACCGTTCGACGCAGCCTATTTTTCACTTATTTCAATTGATCGAAGATTCTGATTGATGAATTTTATAATTTAAGGATACAGTACCACGAATTTTATAGTTTAGATTACAAAACGATTGACACTATAATTTGAGCTGATCGAAAAGATAAGTTTTCGTTTTTTTTTTTTTAAAAAAAACTTACCTTAATACGATCCTGTTGGAGACATGTGCATGTGTCTGAAATATATATATGTATAGTACTTAATTCCCACACTAACTAATAGTAGTGATGCCTCACTTTTCCAAAACTTTGGAGAAAATCTATATATATATAATTATTTTGGCTTCATAAATTTGGACCTACAGAAATTGGATCTTTCGTTTCGTTCATGGTATGCGTTTTTCTGAACTTTAATCCTGGTACTGATCCTAGCTAAACTTGATAAGAGTACTGAGAGACTGAGACAACATATAATTAATTAGGACGAATTGAATCTCATGATAGGTTAATGCATTTGCGCCTATGAATGTTATCTTCTCATGCATGTCATTAATTTAAAGCTTAATCAAAACTAATTAATTCATTTGTCAATTCGATAACAGGTAGTATACAGTGGTACAGTTGCCAAGATCTCAGAACTCCAAGTGTGAATGAATCCTGCAAAAAATCTTGGGCTCTTGTCCAATCAGATTTCGCAGGCGGGGGAGAAGGTGATGCAATCACTACTTCTGATCTCTACTAGACACGATCAGGCGTTCATTGAATTTCCTTTTGAGATATGAATGTGCAGGGCATGTGTTTGAATTTACGAGGTCTTGTCTGTAGTCTGATTACGTAACAGCAATATAAATATATAATCGTTTTTTCATGAGTTCCAACGTAAGCTGTGGTAGATGATTGGAAGGCTGAGCGTGCGTGGTAAGCCTGGTTGGCCGGGAGCTGGATTATACATAATAATAGAAGGGTCAAAATAGAAAAACCAAATAACTCCAAGCAGGAAAAGGATAAAGAAATAGGAGAAGTACTCGACAACTAGATTTAGAACCAAATAGCTAGAGAGAGATATCATTGTCTCTGTCTTGTAATTTTGTGGGCGAGCAATCCTTGTCTCCAAGCCTGCATGTGTAATTATCTTCGTGGTTCGCAGTTTTAGGGAGTGAAACAAGGTATAATTTTAAGCATGCTATTATTAATAAGCCACAAATTAAGCAATTCAATGAACACTGAAAATATACACATCAATCTTTTTTGGGATGGTTCTTGAGGGGGGAAGCACATGGTTTTGATGTGTGTGCAGACAGGTCTGCACAAAAAGGCCATTCTTGGCGGATGCATAGGAACACTGGTTCTTTAAAAATTCATTGAACAATTAAGAATATGTATAATATCTGCATGAATTAATAACTTTAGATGTGCAAGTGGAGAGAAAACAAGCCACCAAATTTTAAGGGCAAACTGGCTTATAGTAAGTGATTTTGAATGGTCTTGGTCTGCTATGGGCAGTCAGAGATTCGGAACTTATGTGGATGCTAGTGGATCACATTTTGTGCTTTACAACTGCAGGAAATATATTAAGAAATTAACACCAAAAACATATTTTGGGGATACCCTAAACATGTAGTTAGTGTTAAGACTTAAGGTCGATCTATTGGCTCGTTTCTGCAGAGGCATCTGCGAACAGTACTGGCAGGCGGCAGGCGGCAGGCCCCGCCTCTCGAAGGTCATGGATCCCATGGGATTCCCAAAACGTGTTTCTTCAAACACGCTAAGAATCATTCATAATAAATAAGCTTGTAGTACTGGAGATATGCGCGTTGAATGTATCAAAGAGAGGCTCAAAGATGGGGAGTGGGAGAGAAAAATTAAAGATTATTCTGAACCACGAAATTTCATCACAACTTCAAAACCCTGGCCTCTTCTACCTATTCCGGTAGACCCAGGGCCAGTATTAATTAACATCTGACCTACCCAATATTCTGAAGTTATCTCCCGTTGACATGATCCTAGCACGATTACTATAATGTTTTCCACTTGGCGTCTGGCGATTGGTTTTATATCTTACGAGCAGATTCATGCCCTCTAAATTGGATACAAACATGCGGCCTTTTACCCTTGCATGCCAACAAAAATATTAATATGAAACTGCACTCATCTTACCTCGTTTAATCAATATAATTCACGTTGTACTGCCAATTAGTAAGCCGTCCGTGTGCAATTTAGTACAGGTTTTGTAATTTTTATTCTCAAGACACAAAAGGAACACCAAAATATGGTTGAGGCATATTTTATAGTTTTGTGGCGTCGATAACCTGTGAAATGTAAATGCATTGCACATGTAATAAACAGCCCGTTTGTACTTTATTAGCATTTAGTCCAATTCTGCAGGCATTCTCGGTGCAGTGGCCAATGTGGGATGCAATTTCAAGACAAGAACACATTCCCTTTGCTTCTACTGATCCACAGGAACAACAAGAAGTGACATAATCTTGTCCCGATACGTCCAAGATGCATGTTGACGCAATTAGTAAAATCCCATCTTATGTAGATAACCCCCGTGACTTTTTTAGGTTTAAAATAGTTGTCTCATGTTGGGAAAAAGACACATCAGGAAGTCCAGTTGCAAGCTCCCTCTAAAAGCTAATTGGCCTGTCATATTCATATGTATGTGTAAGTACTCCTAACGTCGACGGTGCTTCCATGACATGCTACCAGCTCTCAGGACATATGCACTTTCTCGGCAATGAGCTCTACGCAAAAACATTGCTTTCGTGGTACCTAACACACTAGGATATGCATTAAATTTGTCATTATTTTAGGTTCTTATGGCTGAAAAAGCAAGTTTTGGCGATCTCCTCCACCGCCACATGTATGGTAGTAGACTATACAGATTTACCATATAGAAGCAAACAGTACACAACTGCTCGATTAATATCTCTTTGCTTTAACCATGAAACAATCCAAACTTTTTTATTAGCGAAAATACAAAGCCCGAACACTCCCTCCCCTCTTTCCTGAAATATAAAGTAGTCTACAATAATGTTTTAGTTAGCTAGAAGCTATCGTAGCTCGAGGAGCGTGAGGGTTTATTTTATTACATGCTTTCCAACCAATGATTTGGGTTTCTTTCTGGAGAGTTAGAAAGAGGCTTCGGGTAGAAACCATAGTAGTACTGTAATTGCATGCCCATCATGAAAATGTAATTGCCATTAGACAAACAACGATATTGAAACACGAATATAAAATTGAGTTTCCATATCTGGTGAAGACCTTCGGTTGATACTTGTCCCTTCCTCACAGGCTGAAGTCGCCGCACAGTCGTCATCTGATCAGTTCATCCACGTTCTCTTTTCTCGCATTAGGATTCAATCTATCAATTGCAGATCTCATGCCGTACTTGAGTTCTTGCACATGGATATTCATGATCTTGAGCCCCACGTCGTTGATCTAAAGCTGCAGTTTTTCCTCATTATTATTTATTAGTTTATCTTATTGCATTCTTTTTCTGGTCCTGGAATAGCGATGTTGTTTATTCTCAAAGCTGTCAGGAGTTAGTTGGATTAATCCACACAAACGACACAATCTTGAGATGTATGGTCTCAGAATTCCTACAGAATTGCATGCACTCAATATAACATTAATAACCCACAACCTAATACTTCCGTAGATGCGTACACGCACATGAACATGTTGTATTTTTTTTTGTACGTATTTGTGTTTCTGGAACGAACTTAAGCTGTTTCTGGAGCCAACTTAAGCCATAAATAGATAGTGCACGCATGTTAATTAACAAAAGAGATTAATGTACAATCACAACCATCAATCATGCATGAATACCTTGCCATTTTGGGTTCAGGGACAGTGAATGAACCAAAATCTCATATATAATCGATCGACTCATGAAACGTACAGAAGAGCTACCCAATTAGTATTGCTTCCGATCGAGAAATGAACAGATCAATCCTGTAACCTATACTTCCTGAGAACCCATTAGACTACTTACAATCCTGATCAAGACGGCCGCTACAAGCAGTGCTTATAAATTTTGTTGCTTGGAATTATAATACGTGTGTGGGGCCATCAGATCTTCCCGGAGATTCTATTTGGCCACAGCTTTGTTCGCAAAATCAGAATCATAATCTTGTGCAAAATTGATATCTTTGTCAGGTCGTCATACATCTCTTGAGATATGTGTGTGTAGATTGCCATTCATAATGTATATCATTTGATTTTGCAATAGGGTATTTAGATTTTGTTTGTCGAAAAATTGATTAGTCATAGGTTGGGAAGTGGGAATTTGTGGAGAGAACCCAACCACCATCACAAATAAAATAAAAAAAAACCCAATGGAAATCAGCTATATGAAGATGGCCGTGCATTAAGCAGGAAAAAGGAAAAGAAAAAAAAGAAAAGAAAAATCACCCTATGCTACTCTGACAAAAGAAATCGGAGAGAGAAAACGGAGACCATAAAGAATAACACCCACCCCTCATCAACCACTACTATTTGGTATGGATGTCATGGAGATCCCGATAAACAAATTAAGCTTTGACAAGATGACAGAAGCTAACAGTTGTCACAAAGATTAAAACTATATCTGTAAAAAAGGCTGAGCTTTGATATCTTGCTTACCCCATGGTATCAATGATTATATTAGTTTTCTCTCTTTTCTTTTGTTTTTTTTAGTTCTGAGCTGGCATCGATGGACCTATTTTTGTGTCAAAAGCTTCCTATATATAAGGGGGGCTTCGGCAAAGGTTGCAATCAGAAGCTCTTTTCGCTTTCTTCTGACTTCTCTTATCTCTCACTTCTCTGGTACGTACGTAGCAGCTTTCTTCGAAAAAAAAGGCCAAAAGAAAAAAGGCTAATTTTTCTACAAGACAGCTAGCTATGGGTTTAGAAATTGAGCAACCTTCGGCTGTGCAGCTATCAAAAATAGCAGTTTCTGAAACTCACGGTGAAGACTCGCCGTATTTTGCCGGCTGGAAGGCGTATGACGAGAACCCTTATGATGAACTCAAGAACCCGTCGGGAGTTATACAGATGGGATTGGCAGAAAATCAAGTAAGTACTCGGAAGAGTATGTCGCAGATAGTGCAGAAGAAAACAGAATAATTAATTGTACTTTTTTGGATGGCGCTCACTCCTTAGAATTTGCATGTAACTAATTGGTTTGTGGGTTCTTGAACAGGTGTCATTTGATTTGCTAGAAGGGTACTTGGAAAAGCATTCAGAGGCCTCTAGCTGGGGAAAAGGAGCATCCGGCTTTAGAGAGAATGCTTTGTTTCAAGATTATCATGGACTTCAGTCATTCAGGAAGGCAATGGCCAGTTTCATGGAACAAATTAGAGAGGGGAGAGCCAAATTCGACCCTGAAAGAGTGGTCCTAACTGCAGGTGCAACTGCTGCTAATGAGCTTTTGACCTTCATTCTGGCAGATCCTGGGGAAGCTTTGCTAGTTCCAACCCCATATTATCCAGGGTAAGGAATAATCCTCCTGCTTCAAACTTCAGTGACGAGTTCATTTTATATGCGTGATCAAGTCCATATATATTCTTTAGCTAATGTCAAATTCTGCTATTTTATTCCAGATTTGACCGAGACTTGAGATGGAGGACTGGAGTAAAAATTGTACCAATCCACTGCGACAGCTCAAACAATTTTCAGATTACTCCACAAGCTTTAGAAGCCGCATATAATGATGCCGAAGCCAGGAACATCAAAGTGAGAGGGGTACTGATCACAAACCCTTCGAACCCATTGGGCGCGACAATCCAACGGTCAGTCCTTGAAGAGATTCTCGACTTCGCGACTCGCAAGAACATCCATCTTGTCTCTGACGAAATCTACTCGGGATCTGTATTCTCGTCGTCCGAGTTCGTTAGCATCTCAGAAGTCCTCGAAGCCCGTCAATATAAGGAGTCAGAGAGAGTTCACCTTGTTTACAGTCTTTCCAAGGACCTCGGCCTTCCGGGTTTTAGAGTTGGCACAATATACTCCTATAATGACAAGGTTGTGACTACAGCGAGGAGGATGTCTAGCTTCACCCTAATTTCTTCTCAGACGCAGCATCTATTGGCCTCAATGTTATCTGACAAGGAGTTCACTGAGAATTACATAAAGACAAACCGAGAGAGACTGAGGAAGAGGTACCAAATGATCATTGAAGGCCTAAGGAGCGCTGGGATTGAGTGTTTAAAAGGTAATGCCGGGTTGTTCTGCTGGATGAATTTAAGCCCGTTGTTGGAGAAACCAACAAGAGAAGGTGAACTGGCTCTCTGGAGCTCCATCGTACATGAAGTGAAACTAAACATATCTCCAGGCTCTTCTTGCCATTGTTCGGAACCGGGTTGGTTCAGGGTGTGTTTTGCTAACATGAGTGAACAGACGCTAAATGTTGCCTTGAAAAGGATTCACAATTTCATGGAACAACGAGACAGAGATAGGAATATAATCTCTTCTCAGTGAGCATCTTTTTTTTTTTTTTTTGTTCTCTTTATTGGTTTTTTACCCATTGTAATTCTTCTGGTGACAAAAACCCATGTCAAGAGTTGGGATTGTCGACCCAGTACTATTCATTATACTGTAAATCGGATTGAATTGAAAGATGCTTTTATTTTCTTCCTTAATTGGTATAACCAAGAATATTCCCAGAAATTTCCCTTCCATATTGAAGTGATACTGTTCTCAGTAATTAAATTATGCTACAATACTCCCTTTGACTAATTGATCAACATTTAATGCAAGTCATGAGTTTGCTTCTAAGTTTGCAGCACATAATTAATAGACTGTGTATACAGAATTGTTGTGGGGTACTTGTACGTTATAATACAATAGAACAAATGTACACGACCAAACTTTCTTCGCTAGCTGGGTTGGAACCTAAACTGGAGTACGGAGCTTCTAATTATTTTGACATTAATTTGATCAAGTCGTGAATTTGTCATGGTCGTGTCATGCTCACATAATTAGATAAGATCATATGCTTTTCTTTCCACGCGGAATGATGCTGCTAAACCAAACAAATGGTCCACCCCACCTGATTTAGTTTGAAACCAATGCAGAAGAGAATAGAATTAATGAATAAACCTTAATTAGAGAAATACTAATGCAGTGTACAGCAGTTAGAAGAACCTATCAATCTTGTTTAGAGAAGCGTAACAACCAAATCTGGAGCTTAAACAAGAATTAAGCAGTACTGGAATTTGGTTAAACTATATAAGCAAACATATCAGGAAGATGATGATCATAATGCTAATCAATCCTTCAACAAAGGGTTAAGAGGTAAAAGACATGCATATACTCGGAGCATCATGCAATATTATTAAAAATAACATTAAAAAAACAATTATTTTTCTTCTTTGTGTATGCCACTAGCTAGCTATAGGTACCATATCGAGCAGTACTGGGACATGTTTCTTTATGCAACAGGGATCCTTATTTTTTTAAGCAATATTTTAAATTGATTCTTAAAGTATGATTTGACTGGATCAACTCTCTCTTTAAATTCAACTAAATTGCATGCTAACAATCAATTAAGACTTTAGTAAGTAGCTTTTTCTCGTCTTTCAAAAGTGGCAACAAGACCCTGATCTTTCCCATTAACTAAAGTAATCACCTAACTTCCACGACAAGTATGGTTGTAGTGTCCAAGTTTGAGGTTAACTGTCATTAATCATTAATCCAGATCAGTCCCAGACTACCTACTTAATTATTTTTGGATCTAATTTGAAGGTGGTCAATTTCACACTAATTTCTACTACTTAAGTACTCTAATCTTTCCAGACACATGATCAGTTTTAACTCCCTTATAGGGATTTTTAAATTTTGGATGAATACCTAATTTTAATATGATTTAATTAAGAATTATGCCATCTTATATGGTTCAATGACCCGCTTGGACGTAAATCGAATTAAGATCATTTCTAATTTTTTTTATTAAATTGAATAGTTCAATTCGAAAAATAGAAACACATTAAATGAATATAATTGCTTGTCATTAAATGAGTACAAGTTGTTGTCTTTCTTTAAATTTGACTGAAAGTCTGAAACTTGTTTGTTCTACGCTCCCGCCCGCTGCTTCAGGGGGGAAAATGGTTTTTTTTTTTTTTTTGGCTGAATAAAATGGCTTAATTTTGAATGTGTAGCTTTTTGTCAAAGCATTTGACAAAATGTGGTTTTCTTATAAGATGCCGTGGAGTCCAAAGCTACGTAATTTCTAAAGTCAACTATGAACTGTTCAATCCTTATACCTCTAATACAGCTATATATATATATATATATATATATGTGGCCGTTTCTTCACAACATACGTACACATATATACTATCCCAGTTGATGATGAGATTTCCCCTTAACTTGTGTTCTGAGAAATGTTTAAAAACAGAAATTGTATCAAATTAAAGAAACCCCGAAAGAAATAAAATTGTACCTCAAATTAAAGAAACCCCGAAAATAAAATTACTTTTTTTTTAAAGTAACAAGAAAAATCTGTTGCACTTCTTTGCGGATTGGGTAATTTGGACAGATCTAGTCTAGCTTGGACACACTTATGAACTTCACGCAAATGTAAACTCTAAGGAGCTGACTAGACGGTTCACGTCACAAACTCCTAGTTAAGTTACATTTTTAATATAACTAAAATATATAGTATAAAAACATATATTATAAGGTTACATTTTTAATTTAAGACATAATAATGAGATGAGAGATAACCTTGATGTAATTCGTGGTAATTATCAACAAGGATAATAAATTATAGATAATCGTTTTTTTTCCCTAAAATATAAAATTTATAACATTCATTTTTAGTGAAAATAGATGGAAATAAGTGAGCGTTTGAAGGTCTACAAAAATTAGAAGTAAACCACACATTACATTTTTATTGTTAAATATAGTGTCGCAACAAATTAAAGACATGTCTAACACTTTTGAATTAAAAAAAATTTTCAAACTTTCAAAATTCAAGCTAAATCTTGAAATTTAACAAATAGGTAAATTTAAGTATTTGATGGACTTAAATATTAATTTTTGTAAAAGCTATATATAGGGACCAAAGGGGTAGGAGGGTTTTATAATTTTTGGGGACCAAAATCATGTTTGTAAATATAGTATATTGAGGACTAATGGAGCAGGCGTCTTAAAATTTTTGGGAGGACCGTGAGCCTCATTTACACAACGTACGCTTGATTTTCTCTAATCATTGAAGCAATTCGATCGAGATGGGTTCAAATAAAATTCTTTCCCACAAAGAAAAAGAAAGATAGAGAGAGAAACAACAAGAAAATCAAACCAAAGAACGAGAACAAAATTCAAACTAGAAGACATGGTCAGACTGTTTCGAGGAAAAAAGGAAAGAACCACATGCTTTCTCACGTGTTAAGGTATACATTATTGTCGGGATTTTGTTGTTTCTGCATATCATTCTGCTTCGTGTTGACAATTGTTTAACACCCTCACCACCAAACCTCTTTGATTTTTGTCGTTTCTTTAAGGAAAGAGTTAGAGAACAAGAAAAGTCAAACTGTTCCATTACCCCTGTGCAGCTAGCGACCAAAGCCAAAAATCCACACCGTCACATCCGGGTCCCATCACCCCGGCTGTATGGCTCAAGAGAGGCAATCATCAGCCGCCACGTATGACGAACCCGATAAGCATTTGACCCATATACTACCAACCACTCGTTGGGACAACAGTCATATATTGATATTAGTGAGGCGGCGGAATGCCGTATAATTAGCATAAAGGTTAGGCTTTTTGGTGGCGTGTGATCCCCGTGCTCTGTGTACTAATCAGTGAGAGTCCCACTGTGGTCTGTTCACATTTGCCCTGATCGAATTTGGGGACCAAATTAAAATTATGGGAAAGAATATGGAAGAAATTATGATTATTAACCTTTTTTATGATGATTAGGGAGTAAGCCGCCATGGGAGATAATTACGCAAATCATTGCTACAACTTGTTTGCTTTTTTTTTTCTTAAGTATATTTATGAAAGAGTGGTCCAAGGCCTAGGCCGGAAGAAATTTAAAATAACTTAAATCAGTGAACCCTGATTCATGAGATCTAGATGTGGTCCTTCCATGGAATATATACTATGATCTCTTAGGATCCGAACTTATTGCCTACACTCTTTGTTTTTCTTTCTGGAGAATCCATACATATGGGAATAATTATTTGTTATTCTCTAAATCCGTTTATTAAAATAGTTCAACTCGCTTCTTTTTTTTTTAAAGAGCAGTGGTAGGATACTAGATGCTATAAGTGTAAACAAATTTATAATGATCAATTTAGTTATAGATTAATACGACAATTAATCTAGCTCAGATAATTTTTTTTTTTGTTAGATATGTATGTCTTTGTATAATAAGTTGTTGGTCATGTATATACATGATTTTTTCTATTGTTTTTTGTAAGCAATTTTCATATAATACATGAGGTTTTAGTTCACAAAAGAATTATTTGAAGCTGTTACTACAAGAAATAGGAGATTAGGTGACAAATTTTTTGGTGTCAAATTAAATTTTGTCACCTAAAGTGAGTTTTCTCTGGCAAAACATTAATTTCGTCACCTAAAATCATTCAAGAACGCCAAATCCGTCCGAACAGGTCCTAAAACCTTTCTGACAAATTTGTAGTGTGACGAAATATTTGCATCAAGCATTGATAGCTGTTTAATTTTTTTTCCAATCAAGAAGATTTCATTTGATAGGAAAAAGCTCTCAAGAAGGAAAAAAATTTAACCTACGTACAAAGTCCCCAGTACCAACTTCCATACAATCTCCTCAAGATACAACCATAATTCAATCAATATTTCCAGACACCATCGAATGTAAGTGTTTTCGAAAACAAGATTTTTATTTTGCCATGTACCATGTCTTAAAATTGTCGGACACAAATATATTACTCTATTGATTTATATAGTTTTGACTAAAAGAATTTGAAAAATGGAAAACTTAGACAAAAACAAAAAGGGGTAAAATACTTTATTGATAGTTAATATGTGAAAAGAGTATCTATCTCAAATAAAAAACAAGAGGACAGAGGTGTGAGAAGAACCCTTGCTCAATAGAGGAGATTCACTCCCGGCCTCTAGAACTAGGAAGCACCACAAGTTTAGATGTCACACCAGAGACCAAAACTACCATAGAAACTTTAGTAAATAGAGTACTAGAAAATGTACAACTCCAAAAAAGAGGCCGCATGTACGATTTTAGGAGACACACAAACCAAGAACACCCCTCGCGAAAGAGAGTTCGTCCCTCACAGGTTGAGCTGCGGAAGCAGCTGGAGGAACATCCCAAATGGACCATCAAATGGGTGCTTAGAAATTGTAACCAAGCTGGCTCATAATTTAGTGAACTGGTGTGGAGGCATAATTTGTCTGGTTTTATTAACCTGGGTGCTCTTCCAGCTTTTGCTGAGGAAGAGGCAGTACTTTAAGTCATTCTGTATTTCATGTTGCAAAAAACAAAGAAACAAAAAAACAAAAAAGAGGGAGATCAGTTTTGTCACCTTCCGGTTGTCTCTCGGGCAAGGGTGCTGTCCTCGTTCTTTGATGATCTTCCCCCGTAGCAGGAGAACGATCGCCTCCACTAAGCGGCTTTCTCCCAACCTTTTTCTTTGTTTCCTTTTAAGAATAAAAAATAAGGGGAAATATCGTTGTTCACTCCATAAGTATGTGTCAATTGTATTTGCAATTAACTTTCAAAACTTTTTTACGTTTACGTATGAATAAATGTTCGTCCACAGTCAAAAATTATTTTTGACACAAAAGAAAACCCTCAAAGACAAATTTCAAAAATTTTCGAAAAATAAATAAATATTGGAGAAATAAATTAAAAAAATATATATAGATTACTGAAATAGAGTTTCAATAGTTTTATTTAAAAAATATTACCATTTTTTAATATCATTTTTTTTATTTTTAATGAATTTTTTAATATTTTTAGTAATTTTGTTTATGACGGTTATTTTGGTTATTTTAATGCCGAATTCCGTCAATTATAACGGAAATTTTGACTGTGGACGAACATTGCAAATGTTTCATACTTATAGGACGTAAATCGCAGTTTTTAAAGTCAGGAGGAGTAAAATGCAATTGACGCAAACTTATGGGGCGAACAATGACTTTTCCTCAAAAAATACATAAATTACAAAATAATAAATAAATAAATTTATATAGAGTAACCTCAGTACATTTTCTGAGGGGTGCTACAGGGAGAAAACGATTTTTTTTTTTTTTAAAGCCGCTCACAAAACACTCTCATAGATTTTGATTAAAATACATGAAGAAATGAAGTTAGCACAGTTGGTTCACATTTTCAGCTAATTGTGTTTGTGGCAAAATAATATTAACTAAACTTCAAAATTCAAATAGGGGAATAATACAATTTTTATCTGCAAACTATCATGAGTTTTGCATTATGCACCCTTAAACTATCACGTTTGAGACAATATTGCATTTATAAATTACAAATTTTTAATATATTATACTTACAAGCTACTCATTACTAATACATTGCACAATTCATCTATTATTTCTATCAAATTGGATATATAGAAATTTATTTTTTTAATTAAAAAAAAAAGAAAATGATGATTATGTCCTTAATTTCTATATTCACGTGACTTTTTTAAGGTCATAATAAACATTTCGTATTAAAAAAAGTTAATTTCCGTCCAATTTGATTAAAAAAATAGGTGAAGGCTGCAATGTGTTGGAGATAAATAACTTGTAAGTATAATATCTTAAAATGTAATAGTTTAAGGTGCTAAATATAAGACACTATGATAATTCACAGTGATGACTGATGAGTGTATTTTCCTCGTTCAATTAGGCACGTTCTCGCGCGTCAGGACTAGGCAAGCGGACAGATCCAGAAATGGGAATTAGGGTCGGGCGGGCCGTTGTTCAAACAAAAAAACCTAATTGGATTCGAAACCCAAAAAAATTTGTTAGGAGAGAACTGGGCCAAAATCTTGTCGAGTATTAAGCTGCATAGGCTTTCTATTGACATGGGAAAGCCCAGTCTGGTCTGGTCAATACTGGGCCGGGATTGGAGTAGGTTGGCACTGCACGACTGGAGTTTATCCGTGCCCACTTGCTTTGCTTCGGCCTTTTGTTTTGTCTCGTTTTTTGTTTTTGTCTTTTTATCCCTTCTTGTATTTCCTTTTTACTTTTGACCCAAATTTTTTCTGCGGCTTTATAGACGTCGACCTCAAATTGGTTTCTATCTTTTCAACCGTCGTTGTCTCGGCTCATGTAGTAATTTCCTTCTATCTTTCAGTCTCGTGTCTCTTTTTTCCTCTTTCAATAGCCAATTTCAACTCAGAGTAAAATATTATATTATTTTCATGTCAATTTAGAGTAAAAAATTATATTATATTTCTTATTGTTGTTAGAAACAAACTTGCAAAACAACTATTAATAAATAGAAAAGAATTAATATTAGGTAAGTCTTTCTTTCCACTAGTTATTATTGTTGATTTGAGATTTCCTTATTGATTAGAAACATTCAATGATGACACATGTTTATGTAGTTTTTTTCTTTGTTAATGTTGTTTGTTTTGAGTATTAATTGAATTATTATTATATAAACTTCATTTATTATTAAATATTTTCTATTTTACATTGTTGTGAGATAATTTATAAATATGTGCTACAAGTTGTATAGTTGAAAAAATCTTTAATTAATATAAAAATATTTTTTTTTCAGTTTTTTTTTATAAATTTTTGTATTTTTTTATAATTGGGTGAGTCAAAGATAATTAATGCATTTTTCAAGAAAAAGATGATCCAAGTTTCAAAATGTTTTCATTGATTTCTAATCCTCAAGCCTAAGGTTTTGAGCAAGAATGATGTCCCTTTAAAATTTTAAAAGCTAAATCACAAAACGTGAATATAGCTACTATAGGATGTGATCCATATTATGTCTTCAAAAATATATTGCTATAGACATTGGGAAATATTGGATTTTAAACATGTACTATATTTTATATTGTTTTGACGTGGTAGATAGGGAATTGTACAAATTTTGATAATATGAAATAATTGGAATTTCATGAACTTATTTGAAATATTTAACTTAATATGTTGGAGTATTGAAACTTGCTTTTGTGAGCATATAGTGAAAACTATCCTTGTGCTTGTGATATGGTATCTTTGCGGTTAGGGCTGTTCAACCTATTTGAAAACTACCGCTCAATCTATTTATTTTTAATTTATTTCTTGAATTTGTATTTATTTTAAAAAAATTATTTTGGAAGGGCATTTCAGTCATTTGTATGTTTTCTGTTTGACTTAAAGTTTGATTTGGAAGGGGGCGTATATTGAAGATTTTCAAAAAATAAATGGCATAAATCGCCTTTTTAATAGCTGAGGGGTCGAAGCTGAAAGATAAACTTCGAATAGTACGATTTCTCTCTAGTATCCCACCTCTATTTGTCCCTAGTTTTGCCCTATGTTATGGGGTGAACTATGACTTTTTTCCATATTTTTGTTATAATTTGTATTTTTGGATTTGGTATGACTCACAATATTTTTATTGTCTTCAATTGTTGTGATAAAATTGTCATTTTCCTAACCTCATTGACTTGTTATTTACTGAGCTAGTAGTAGCTTACCACTTACTTTCATATTTTTCAGAATTTACAAAAGTTAGTTAGAGAGGTTTGAGGAGCTTCAAGTAGATTTGTGTTTCGAAAGTGTGATTTACAAAAGTATTTTTGGAGATTAGTTTTTGAGAAGTTGTTATTTTAATTCTTTTGAGAGACCTTGGTCCATGTTAAAAAATATTAGATATGCTAATGTTAATTTTAGAGCTCTGACTAATGTTTTAAGAATTGATATTTTTGGCATTTTATTGTTTATGAATATTTTATTGATGTTGTAATAAATAATTTTGAAATATTGGGATCTAAAAAAATCACGTGAGCAGGTGAAAAAGTCTTATTTTATACGGAACCCTTTCCATTTGGAGTTTGGCCCGGTGAATTACATTAGGTGTTATATTAATCTACCACCTCACCTCTCAAGACATCAATCCTGACCCTTTCACTTAATCAAACTCATAATCGTGCATACAAACTACAATGTTCCAAGTATCGCTGCTGCCATTTAAACATTGTTTTTGATCAATCTAAACAAGATACTTTTTAAATCCTTCGCATGTCCGTTTGAATGCACCACAAGACAAATTAGACTTATCTGTCTGTGTAGGATACAAACGCTACTAAGAAAAATGGTGCATTTTTATTACTTTAATTTTTTCCTCCTTTACAATTAGCTCACCCAAAAAAACCAAGGCTTTGGACACTATCAAAGTTAATAAATGAATGCCTGCTTATTCAGAAAAAAACATGTTTTTTTTTTTTTCTATACATTTTTTCTCTATTTGGAAGAGTCAATTTTTTTTTAAGTAACGAAGGAAATGTGCACCAATCTAGTACCCTATCTAGAACGAATCTTGGAGTAAATAGAGAGCACACTGCGATTAGCTCGGAAGCACACGTAAAACCTCTAGATAAGTACAGTGACTCTTCTACATACATTTATGTCACCTAGGGAGAGAAAAATTTTGTGGGATTAAGCTTGGAATACCATCTACCACCTGACACGCAAGATCTCAAACCAATTCGTCCACCTCCCGATAAGTGATATCTCAAACCAATCCGTCCGCGGGGCAAGACTGTGCTTTTAATTCTGTAAATAATTACCCATCCAAAGAAACGCAAATGTAAGAACTTGACTAGAATACATGATTACCTCTCTCAAAAGTAAAAGGGTTAAGTACCCATTTTGGCGTTATGTTTTGACCCCCTTATAACAAATTACCCTTCCATTTTCAAATTGACGAGAGAAGTTCCTAAGTTTAAACTTTTTGTCAAATAAGTCATTATCTTAAAATTTCATTCTCAAAATTAACTATTCACATGCCAATTCCAATCATAGGTTTACATGTTTTTAAAATAATATTAGGAAAAAAACTTTAAAAAAATTATAAACTACATAATTTTAGTTTTGGGTGACACATGTCAATTTATGATTTGAACTGCTGTGTGAATAGTTAACTCTCTATATATAGAAGTAGGGCTGGGTACCAATGATGTAGGTGCCGGTTTGGCCAAAATCGGTACCGTCACCGTTAATCCCGGTGGCCCATATTTGACACTGGCACTGGAACCGGTAGGCCAAATAACTGGTCATTGCCGTGCCAGTTACAAAATAACCGGTCACCACCGGTTCATAAAATTTCACAGCAAATTTTCTCTTCTCCTCGAACCCAAAATGAAACCATCACAGATTCACAACGAAAAGCACCATATTCACAAAGAAAAAAATCCAGATTCACAAAACAATCACAAAATAAATCCACGAAAAAAACTCATCTTTAAAAACAATGAAGATTGTGAAGACCATCTTCAAAATGTCATAACCCAATTGCTCTAGGATGGGCGACTGTAACACCCCTCTCTTGTTTACTCATTTACTAAGTGTGCTATGTATATGTTTTGACTCGTGTTTGACTCCCTTATATAATATAGTTTTTATGTATATGTTATAATAGTTATAGTTGTGCCGATTTTCTTGTGTTTACTTTTTATAGGGTCTGACAGGGTAGGTGTTTAAGCCCGGGGCAAATGAGTAGGCCCGGGGTAAATTGTGAAGGCTCGGGAAGGAGGGGAAACATCCCGGGGTTAGCAGGGATCGGGGGAACATTTTCGGGGTACATGAGTTAGGGGCCAGGGTTATCGAGTGGACACACCCGGAGGCACCCAGTAGAAAGCACCCAAGGAGGAAGGGAGACAATCCTAGGCTTACCGAGTGCAGCATGCCCTGGAACTGAGACACCCGAGTACTACTCGGGAGGTTGAAGACCAAAGCACAGACCCGAGCCCTACTCGGGAGACCTGGACCCAGGAGTTTTGTTAGCCTATGGCCGGGGCAGCACTGCCCGTGGCTTGTTTTTAGTCATGTGCGGGTTGGCGCCTTGTAGACCTAACTTTTTTTTAAAAAAAAAAGTTTGCTTTTACGTGTATTAACCATATGGTGGACATTAAATGCATCCTTACCACATTTACCTAACCTCTTAGGTGGGGCTTTGTCATTGGCGTATAAGTTAATGTGGTTAATGTGCTGATTGTTAAAAGATACGTGAAATTTGAGTCTAGTAGGTGGCTGCTTGTGACTGGCTATGCCTTAATTTTCTGCTGATTTTCTCTAAGACCTAGCCTACGGTATGTAGACTGGCAAGGGGGAAATAACCGTAAGAAAGGTAGAGTCTATTTACGTGTTTTGTTCGTCAGAGGGTGAGAGAAAAGGAGATTTAACTGAACGACATTAGAAGAGGAGAAACTGCCTTTAACTTAGAAAGAAAGAGAGGGAAAGTGACGTGAACCATCTGGTGACCAAAGGATAATTGACCGAAGGATAAGAGGAGAAAAAGACTAAAGAAAAGGAGGAGATAACGAGGAAAAGTGAGGTATTTGGCCTGCACTTTTTCTTTCCTTCAGCTTTTGATTTTTCTCTTCCTAACATGGTATCTTGCTATTTTTAGTTGTTTTAATCTTTCAAGAAAGCAGTACAATAAGCTAAGGTAAGGGTGTAGAGTTTGTCTTACATAGGGGTATTGGGAATGTTCAGATTGTGCCTAAAACATGTGACTTTTGTCATAAGGTAGGAATCAGCTATCAGGCTTTGATAGGATTTATTCGTACAGTAATCTCCGCTTGTCCATTACTATAAGAGAGCCTAAGGGGTAAATAATAGCGCGGGGCGTGACAGCGACGAAGACGACGGAGACGAAAGAGAGTGAGGGGCAACGAGGGGGTAGGGGAGAGCAGAAAGAGTTTGAGAATTTGAAGTCTGCACGGCTGAGAAAACAAAACGGCGTGCTCACTGTGCTCATCTCATCGTTAAATGTTAGGGTTTAATAACCCTAACCCAAACGGGTTCTCTTTAAGTAGAGACAACGTCGTTTTGTTTTATTTTTTATTAAAAAAAAATTAAAAAATGATGGGGTTAGGGTTTTTACCCTAACCCCATCGCAAGCATTGCAAGGCGTCGTTCTCTTTTAAAGAGAGCAGTGCCGTTTATTAAAAAAAATTAAAAAAGCCACTGGGGACAGTTTACAGTCGGAATTTTCGAAGGTAAACCGTCATCGGTAATATTACTGGTAAATGGCTAGTTTTACTGTCGGCATCGGTATCGGGAACCGTCGGTGACAGTTTTTCCGGCACCGACAGTTGAAATGAGCAGCCTTATATAGAAGTTTAACTAAATGAATTAATTTTTTTGATAAAGATTACACAGCAAAGGACTTTGATCAATATCAAAACATTATTTATTAAAATAGATTAAAATCCAGGTGCAAAAGAAAAAACAAAAAAAAAAGTTTGGCAACAAACCAGTGTCCTTGACTCGATGCTTTGCCTGCCGGAAGATTGATAATTGAATCAACGCTTCCGTTTTTTCAAGGTTCTTTTATTTTATTTTTTGTCTTTTCGATCTCTAATTAATTCTGATTCGTCGTTTTTGCACGTTATTTTTTTTGTTCTCAAGAAACTTATGGTGCGGTTTGAAATCTCCCAAAAATGAATTGAAAAACTTTTCGAATGTTTTAAATTTTATTTATTTTTAAGCTTTTAGTTAGATTTGACTGTTAAATCACACCGAAAATAATTAAAATGTCCCTTCAAAATAAAATTAGAAAAATTAAAACAAAAAAAGAATAGAAGTTTCAAAATAAATAGAAAAATGAAATAGAATTTCTATATGTTTATTTAGAAAAATATTAATTTTTATTTATATATAATAATGTTTTTTTAATAATTTATTGGAGAGTCATTTTAGTCCATATAAACCACTTTTCAAATTTAACGGCCAAATCTAACATAGAGAGATGACTGATTATTTTTGAAACATGGGGGCTAATACAAATTAGACTTGAAGGGGTTGATTGATTTTTGAACATAAATATGTGGGTACTATGATATTTTCTCAAAAATTCATCTACAATCAATATCTTTAAAAAATTTTACCAAATTTTTTTAAACCTGATAAAAGTCAATCCCTCAAAATTTTCTCATAAAAAGTTGAAATATTAAATTTTTTGGCTTGCGAAACATCAATATTATTAAGAAAAAAAAAATAGAAAGCATGAAAGTTGGTAAAAATGTAAAGAATAGTTTACGAAGAGTTGGGTGAAGAAATAAAGAAAGAAAAATTCAATATTATAGTGAAAAAAATGATTCAATAGAAAGATAGAGATTACTTTATAATTTATTAGGCTAAAATTTTAGCACTCAAACACACTTTATAATGTAAACAATATAAAACAATCATATACACACTTCAAATTCAAAAAAATTCTTGGGAATCAAAGATTCATATGGAATCTATAGCCACATTTTCTTCGACTTTGAATTTCTGGGTATGTGAATTTTGATTTTGAATGGAAAATGACCCTCTAAACAAAAATTAAAAAAAATAAAAAAAGTCAAGAAATAAATAGATTAATGAACTATAAGTTTCAAATTTTTTATTTAAAAAAACATTACTTTTTATTTATATATTTTTTAATGATTTTTTTTATATATATCTTAGTAATTTTTTGTCAGAGAGCATTTTGGTAAATTTACGTGTAGTTTAAGGGTCAAATCAAATGGAAGCGTAATGTTTTTTGAAACATATGGGGTGGAATAAAATATTTTAAAACTTGAGGGGACTTTATTAATTTTTGGCTATGGATATGGGGCTTACTATGGTACTTTGAAAGTCATTCTATAAACAAACAAAACCACCCTAAATGAAAAACATAAACGGTAAAATGACTGCCATAAAAGATTGGATCATGGATAGAGTGGATCAAATTTCGTGGGTGCGGCAGGTGCATGGATAGATCAGTGGATCAAAATCATATTTGCTTTGTTCCTACAAAATATTAAACAACACGGATAAAAAAGAGAAACAAAGAAAAAGGAGACGAGAGAGGGAGGGAGGGAGGAGACGAAGCTCCTTCTCTACTCTGGGAGAGAGGGAAAATGCAAGTACTCTTACCTCCTTTCACTTTTGCCTTCTTTTCTTTTTTTTCTTTTTGAGGCAAAATTTTTAGAAGCAGGACCAAGATTCGACCGCCCGGATCTTGCCCTTCCCAAAGGGAAGAGGTGCCAACTGAGCTACAGCTCACTGGCTTTTGCCCTCTTTTCTTGGGGAAACATTTGCAGCCGAACTTTTGGTTAACCCATGATGCCATCATCATCTTTGAAGGCGATTCACTTGCCCTTTACAAAGCAACTCATCATTGGTAATTAGAGTCGTTTCGTTACATCAAATAGCTACCGTTCCCTAACTCCCACCCGTCTCTCAATCACATCTTTTTTAGTGCAAACTGAGGCGCACGATTTAACAAAATGGGTAGCGGACAACCTCTTCTTTGAAAGTATACGATTAACTGGTTCTCTAAAATTTCTTCCCCGTTTCATAGTGGGGAGGACCCCTTTATAATTTTCTGTAGCTATCTGACAATATATATGATTACCACGCCCACTCCTTGTCCTGCGCTCTTTCTTTCTCTCTTTTTCAATTATGACATCCTAAGTTTGCCTATTTTGACTTTTGGGTTAATTACTATTAGAATTTATGTGATATTCACTTTTAATAAAATTAGTCTCTGAAGTACAATTTTGAATGGATCGATCCATGTAGTTCATTTTTTAGATATATAAGTATTTTTAGCCATAAAAAAATTAGTTGACTAATGAAATATCAATTTAGGTTCGGGGTTGGAAAGCCTATCCTAGACCCCCGTCTTTGTTAGTGGGATAATTTTTGGTAGATAGGAGGACCAGTTTGTCTAAAACATATATCATAGTGACCAGCTCGTTCAAATTTTTATCATAGGGACTGATAGTGGTGTTTGAGTGCCAAAATTTTGGGCATTGAAAATTTTTAGTTTAATTAAAAAAATTACAAAATAATCTTTCTTCTTATCAAATCATACTTTTCTATGATTAGATAAACTAACCATACTAATTTAATTACCTCGTATGCGCCACAATAGCGCCGCGTGCGGGGCATGTGCATGCGGTGCACCATAGACTCCAGGTTTAACACTATAGCAAATATATGTGTAAGTTCTCTACTAATAAATGCATTCCCATAATGTGGGAGTTCCTATGTGTGACACTTTTCATAAATGTCCAATCCCAAAATATTAGATATTATATTATTTACTTTTGAAAAACTTTAACAAAAAATTCATTCAAATATTCTCTTTCTTCAATTTTTCACCAACTTTCATACCCTACAATTTTAATCACCCTAAAATTCATAAGTATATATGGGTAATTAAGCCTTTACTTTTTAAGTGGATGATAGGATCAATATGTCTAAAAATTAGATCACATGAAAGTTTGCCTATCAGTAGTGAGGTTATTACAAAAACATAACTACTTTTATGTATCTGACCAAATATTTCATGTTTATTCAATATTGGAATCCTTCTCAATGCTTAAGATATAACATAATGCCAACAAGGTCGCTATCTCAACAGTTGGAAGTATGGACTACTAGACAAATCATATATAGAGGTGAATGTTGGTTCAAATCTTATTGTCTACGAATAAATTCTTCACTTGTCATTACACTTGTTACGGGGTCCGTACCTAATACACCACCCAAGAGAAGGTTCTACTCAATGGCTTAAGGATTAGTCATGAGGAAGGTCTTCTTGGTTGATTAGTCCTTTTTTTTTGTTTATGATATAAAATAATTTTTTATAATGGAGGTGTATCCATACAAGAGCAATTAACTATTCTTCTCATGTGTTCTCAAGTCACTAGGATGCGTTGTCTTTACATAAGACTTATCCAACATGATGTTATAAGTTGGCATTTTAGGTCTAAGTGACGTAGACAGTTTAATGTAGATTTTGAATTAATAGCAAACAGTTCAACTTGGTAGTTGGAGTAACTTGAAAACACATGAGTACTTACAATTAGTGGTGATATGTCCCTATTAGTCACGTTAAATTTATTCTGTTAATGAGATCAATCAAATTGACAAAATGGTCCGTCCAAGACACGAAAAGTTATCCGATAATTAGTATAGAACAAAATAAATGTTAGGTATCAGTTTGAGACGTGACCATATTCCAAGTACTAGTGTAGTAATTAAGCGTAAAAAATTAAAAAAATTTCCACTTGAAAAAACGTATCAGGTCGACACAAACAGAGTGAGATCAAAGACCGAAATTGCCCCCACTTAAACAAATGAATAATATTAAGGTCTGCTTCCAAAACGAAAAAAAATAAAAAAACAAAACAAAACAAACAAGCAAAAAGGTCCACCGGTAAACCTCTCTCAATTCCCTATACGCTCTCGGACCTCGGTGTCTCTCTCGCGCACTTGAAAGGCCTCGCAGCGGCGGCAAAAAGCCAGCGGCGAGGAAAGCAAAAGCCTCCGTTATCCTTATCTCTGTTCTTGCTTTCAAATCAAGATCGACGAAGGGTAAATCATTTGAATTCAGTTCTTCTTCACCTGAGATTTACACTTAGTTGATGGTATACTAGTCCTCCAATGCAATTTCGATCGAGTCTCTTGGATTTTTGTTTTTCCGCATTGGATCTTGTGCTTTTGTCAGATCCATCTCTGTTTTTCGCTTGTCTTGTTGGGTTTTTATTTGATGGGCTCTTAATAATGCGGTTTGTGCTTGGCTGTACTCTCGGGTTTTGGAAAACGAAGACAATGGAAGTGTAGCATGAGAATGTTGAAAATTAAGGTTTTAGATCGAGACCCGGATTAGGTTGATCATAAACTGATAAAGAATTGAAGTTTTTGTTTTGGGCACTAGACTGGCATATATGCTGTGAAAGGTTCTGACTTGAATGGATGCTAACTTTTAGTCCTTTTTGTATTTTTTATTGCTTTTTTCCCCCTTACGGGTCGGTGTATATATGAAGTTGGGCTCCCGCAGCTTCCTATGGTTAATTGGGATTAAGAAAATGAGGATACTAGGAATCGGAAATAACCCAGCTTTAGTTGGCCGTGGGCTATAACAAGAACTTTGACTCACAATTATGCGGCTCTGTTTGGTGACTTATTTATATGTTAATTTTTAATAGCAATTTTGATTAGCTGTCTTGTTACTATCCTCAATAATCAAGTAGGGTATTCATTTAATGAGAGAATTATTATTTTTACATTGTCTCAATTTGTGGTTTAATTTGTGAGTTTAGGAATGACATGTTTAACTGCCTCATTGGTTAATTGGAGGTGCTTAACCAGCCTTAAACAAGCAGGGATTTGATGGCGTCAAAGTTGCTAGGTTGTTATTCAGATGCCTTGTTTTCTTCTTGTAAGGCTTGTGCTTGGTTTTGCTGGGTTTTTCACACTCCATTTTGTGATGAATTCTGTGCCCTGGTGGATTGGTTTGGACTACACTCTTGGTAGGCAGCGGAGATTTAGGCCTTATACTTAGGAAAAGGAAAAAAGAGTTAAGTCTTCTACCTTGAAGATAAAACAACTGCTGCAATTTTATCAAGCATGACAATAAAAAGGAAAAAAGAGTTAAGTCTTCTACTTGAAGATAAAACAACTGCTTGCAAATTTATCAAGCATGACAATAATATACTAAAGGATTCGTAAATTATGCTAAAAAATCAAGAAAATAAGATTGTTTTTCACAAGTAAGTATGAACCGTAAGTTAATAGTTTATTGCTGTACACATATTACTTAGGGGGTCCTTAAATTTTTGGTGATGTCTTCCTTTAATAGGACAGGTGCATCTGTGGTTTCAGTTATGCAAACATGGTGGTTTAGCTATTGCAGGTAAAAGCACTTTGAAGAGTCATTGGGGTTCTATCTATGGACTATCAAGTAGTAATTAGTTAGGGGCCTTTTGTAGTGTCACCATGTTGGATAACTTGAGATTATAAACTTTAGAAACTTCTGCTGTGATTTATATCACAGGACAGACACTCATTCAATGAGTTTACTTTGTCTTGTCAGTGGGCAACCTGTACCTTCTTATTTTTAAACCACTCTTATACTCTAAAGTAGCTTTCATTTTTTTTTTTCCCATTCACAAAATAAGAGAATACTTGGGTTAAAGAAAAATGTGTCCTGATAAAGTAGATTGAAGTTGTTCTAATGAGGCACACAGCCTTTGTAAACTATTATAAAAGATTAGATCTGAATTATAACTTTTTAAGTGAACTAACTATTATCAGAATAATTTTAAGTATTATGACTCAAATTCCACTGCTTGTGCATTGTTAGAGAGGTCTTTGAGTAATTTGGGTTAGTGATATCGTGGTAGCACTTGAAGTTATGGATCATGCACCTCATCATTTCTGACCCCATTTCCATACTTTTAACTTCTAAATCAAGTGCTTTTTCACAAAGCATAGACTTTCGCCATTCTCACTCCAGCGATAATACTTCCGATAGGGATTCGAATGGGTCGTGAGTTGGGTTTTGCAGTCATCAATACCCCATTGGTGAAAACCCTTGACATCAGTTTTTACATCTATTGTTTGTACCTGCCTTGAAGACAAGCTAACTCATGTTTTCTAACTATTTTTTAAGTCTTAGTCATCCATGCCCTCTCCGTTAGGGGCACTTGCTATAACCTGAATTTTCTCTGTTTCGAGCATTAAGGTTGTTTGGATGGAGTAAGATTATTTGTTTCAGTCTTGTTAGGATTTCTTTTTTCAAAAGATTTGAAGCTACGATTGTATTATGACTTGGGAATTACAGGTCTATTGGGTTGCAAGACTTGATCTATGATAAGCATTGTCATTGATCAATAGAAGTTGTGGCAGATATTTGTTCTTATGCATTTCACTTTCTCTTTGAGATTTTGCTCAGGGGACTGGCTCCCTTGAATTAGCCAAATCCTCTTTCGATTGTTATCTTATCTTGGAATGTCCTTTTAGGGACTAAAGCTAAAGGAACCCCTAGTTCCATAATAATTAGGATTAGAACCTAAGTATGGATAATTGTTTGGACAAATAGATGGCAATGGCTTTTCGATTGACTCACATAGTTATGCCAACTGTTGTCGACATGGAGGTAACGGATCTGAATTTGAACCTCACCGTTGATGAGGACAAAGGTGTTCCTTAAGAGAGGGAATTTTATAACTTTATCTGATTATAACAATCCTTATTAGTTTAGAAAGGATTAAAGTTTTTTAGGTCGAATAAAAAAATATGTTTTAGATGTGCTAGGATTGTCATACATTTAGTAGCTACAATTGTATTAGATTTTAGGAATTTTGGCTGTATTAGGTGGCAAGGACTTGCTTTGGAAAAGGCATTTTTGTTCATCAATTAAAGTTACTGTTGATATTTTTTTTATGATGAGTTTGTCTTTGAGATTTCATAGGCCAGCTTCTTTGAAATAGCCTAACCTGTTTAGCTCACTTTCTTCATCCTGGAATGTCATTTTAGCAACCAAAGATAAAGTAACCGCTGGGACCATAAGAAGTTCCCTACAGAGTTGGATAACTGCCACCCTACCTTGAAATAAATTTTTCTCTATTTCCTCCACTAACTAGTGTGCTTATTTAACCTCCAATTTTCTCTTTGTTGTTATGATTTGTCTGTACTGTCCAATGTTTCAGGATGGACATGTTTTCATTGCATCTTCTGGCTATGTCCTTAGCTCTTTAATCTGTGTTAAAGCGTTCCAGCATATCTTTGCCCATCCTAGCTACCCTATAAGACTTTGATTCTTCCTCAATATGATTTGGAACTCTCCCATAGGCTAGCTCAAATGGTATAGTGAGCTCATTTTGTAGCGAGATCAAAGCTCGGCAGGATGAATGCCATGGTTCCGTATTATTGCTATTACTTCTATTGTTCGTTTATCCAGAAAAAACCTATCTTTTTAAGAGGTTGTGGCAGAATGATATGGCTTTGGTTATCTTTTATTTCTCTTGGGTTGTCTTTCTTTATAATAGCCTCTTACTGCCTGTTACAACATTGTTCAAAGCAGAGAATCGTGACCAGGGCATTACAGTATGTAGGACAAAGAAAATTATATCATTTTTAATGCACAGACTTTAGTTGATTAGGAAGCTGTGAAATTGGTGTGGAGATATCTTCCGTAGGCATGTAATTAACTTTTAAGATGTTAATGCCTGTTTATACTTTGTTGTTCTTTTGTCCATTTGATGCTATTACATTGAGGTGAGATGAAAGAGAGGAATGCCATCAGGATGTAAGCTTGAATTGCCATTTCGACCTTGCCATCGAGGAAGTTGGTAAAAAGGAGAAGAATAGGTTTGAGGGGGGTAGATGATTCCCATGGAATGGATCATATTGCAGTATATGGTTCTGTAATTTCACTTACAACTTAGTTCCCTCTCGTACAGACATTAACACTTGTTCTGTCAGGAAAGTGTTTACAAAGTATTCAGCTTGATTTGTAGTTCCTGTGTCGGCAATGAGTGCAAGGTTCTGATATAGCTTATAGCTCTTGCAGTTGGACTTCAAAGTCTCAACTTATTTTGGATTTGGGAGATTAGTGGGACAAGTTTGAATAAAATAGTTTGTAGTCCCCCCCCCCCCGGGGGCCTGCCCGCGGGGTCCCCCAACCTTAGCCTAGAACTTTTGGTAGATGTTGAGATCATGATATAAGGTTGGTTTTCTATTTCATGAGAATTCATCCAAGAAAAGGGTTTTACCATTCTGAATTTCTGAGATTGCTTTCTCGGAGTAGGAATTTCATTTTGCTATATGGTAAATTCTGCTTCATAAAAAAATATGACTACCTTATCTTCTGTTCTGATGCAAAAGTTAACGTCACAAATACATGTCGATTATACTCTTCGTGAAATATCACTGGCTTTTTCTTTGAACTCGGTACTTTGAACTGCAACTTTGTTGGACTTACTTCTTTTTCCTATACAGTATCCCTGGTCGTTATGAGTCATTCTGGAAGGAGCTTGATTATGTCAAGAATTTGTGGAAGAACAGGCCAGAGCTGAAGGTTGAAGATGCTGGTATTGCTGCTTTGTTTGGGCTGGAATGCTTCGCATGGTTTTGTGCTGGCGAGATTGTTGGAAGGGGTTTCACCATCACTGGTTACCATTTCTGAGAATAATCAGTGTAAGGGGTTTGAATTTTTAAGCTTCTTTTGTCACTAGCGCGATCTTAATCGCGGGAACCCTGCGTCATAATTTTTGTTCTTCTGCAAAATTTTTGAACCTGAGGAATCAGTTGGAATCTCCGATAGCCTTAATAATCCATGCATTTGAAGTTAATTCGTATGCACCGTGCTGTTGCATTGTTATCCATGTTGGAAGCTACTGCTGCTTAATGAGATGATAATACTCCAAACGCAATTATTCTTCGAACTCAATGATTATATTTCTGTTTGAGAATCTTTTATGAGTGATACACTTATCAATCACTCTGACCCCAGTTGCAGTGGTAGGACAATAGACTATTACAATCCAGTCATTTTGTTGTTGTAGAGTAAATATACTTCGTGTTGCGGTAATACATAATTAGCTCTTCTCATTATTATCCTCAAGAGGTGAATTTCCATCTTGGATGGAGCTTTTAAACTTGGTTTATGGGGAGCTAAGGAATCTTGTGCTGCTACTGAGGAGAATATGTAATATATCCCTGTCATTATCTATTTATGTTAAGGTGTTAAATCTGCCCAGTACTTCTTGAGATTTCCCATACGTTTGATTTAAGCGAATTTTTCTTCTGTGCGGAGCTTTTGATGACAAATATTTTGCAAGAATGAACTAGTCTTTATTGATACCTTAACCTCACATGAAAGATGTGTTTCAACGCATGACGGTCTGCACTCCGCCCAAACTGGGACACTTTTGTCGACTGGTCGTTTTTCCCTTCCATTTTCTTAGCAACCAAAAACGACATCTATAAGCAAATCAAACGTACATACTAGAAATGAAAACGCGCAAACCCACTTCGAGAGGCGACGAGAGAGTGGCGATTGCCTTGCTAATGCTTCGAATTAGAAACTAAAACCCCTAAAGACTAAAGAGTAAATTCACTATACGAAAACGATTAATTAATTTTCTTTAATATGAGATATGTCGGTTTTTGGGGTCAGTACAAGCTGGTTTGTAAACGACTATCGGCCCACCACCAAATGTGGGCGTTTAGAGCTCCATCAAATTTGGTCGCTTTTGGTTGGGCTCGGATTGTTGGGTCGGTATTGGCCTACTTTCACTGGTATAATGAAAAGGCCATAAACCAGAAAAAAAAAAAAAAAACCGAATCTCTAGGGGTGTGCACCGAAATTTTTGAATTCGGAAGGCTCATATCCGAATCTGACGGGGGATATTCGTTTTGAGAAAATTTTAAAAATTCTAAGAATAGTGTGAATATTTAGGTGATGTTTGAGTTTTATTGTATGCGTGTAAAAGTTGTAAAAGTTATTAAAGTTGTATTGATGTGTGTAAAAAAGGTAATGATGAGTTGTATTGATATGCGTGTAGGAATAATGTTAGATATAGTTTAAATTTGGATTTAACGTTTATAGTGGATTATCTTAATTTGGGCTTGTTTTAGGTTTAATCTTTTATTTTATTTTTTTTTTGCAGATATTAGATTTGAGCCAAGCCGAATTTAGGCCTAACATAAGCTGTATTATGGACTTTTTTTTTTTGAAGCTATTATTGCAGCCTTATTATTTAGCTTGGGCCCATTTCATATCCGATAAAAATGACTTTAAAGAATAGAAATTGGCAGCCTATTGCACAATTTGCATTTATTTAGTTTGAGACATAATGTTTTCTTTACAAAAATATCCTGTAAAAATCATTTTTCATCAAATTAAGTATATATCTAATATAAGGATATAATATATAGAGATCACATGCAAATCGAACAAAAAAAACATACAAGTCTTCCATACTTCTAAATTTTAATTAACAGAAATAACAAAATATAAAAAATAAAAACAAAAATAAACACTAAGTCACTCTCTAGTCTCTACAAAATAACAAACGAAATAAAATGTCAATTTTCATCCTGTAGACAATAAACACTAAGTTACATTAAACAAAATATCATTCCAAGTTTCCAACTACTAAAAAAAAGCAATGCTTTCTAGTTTCCATCCTATAGAAAATGAATTACTGTTAGAACCTAGAGGCTAGAAGTAGGATAGAAAGAAAAACAAATAAGTGCAATATTAGAAGTAAGATATTACTCACATGATGTTAGTACCACATAATGTGATAATGTCCAAAATCCAACTCATTCAAGATTCACCCAAGATTAGCTTCCAATTCTATATTAAAAAAAGAAAAACAATATTAAATACACAAAAAGAAGAACCAAAACAATAAATGAATTGAATTTCAGAGAACATTATTACCTAAGTCCAATTTAAAGATCTTAAAGTCCTCAACTGCATCTAAGACACATTGAGCAGGGCTAATGGGTGTTGACCTTAGCCAATTTTGAGCACATATGAGAGCTCAACTATTTTTGGAGCCAATGAGCTCTGATAGGGATCCAGAACGCGCCCTCCAGTGCTGAATGCGGACTCAGAAGCAACGGTAGTAGTGAGAATAGCTAGCACATCTCGTGCAATTCGAGCAATAACTGAAAATTTGGTGGAGTTAACCTTCCACCAAGTTAAAATATCAAATACTGAACTAGGGGACTCCACATCCTCCAAGTAATAACGTTCTAACTCACTCTTACAATCTAACAAATTCCTAAATGCCCGAGATTGATGAAATTCTTGTAAGATACACAACGGATTCGAACTCCCCCCTCCCCATTGTGCTGCCACTGCTTTGAGTCATAGTCATAGTCATCACTAGTTTCACTACCCATCCTAGGGCCAACTGAAGATAACCCATCATTGTAGTGCCTATACAACCGCTCAACATCCACTTTCAAGATCTCAATAAATTTTTCCCCTTCCTCAACACCCATAACCTTCTTGAACCAAAATTCTAGGGTAAAAATCTTGTAATGCGGTTCAAGGATAGCAGCCACAAACAAGAGCATATTGATCTTTTCAACATCCCTCCAATATTTTTCATACTTCACCTTCATTCTAAAAGCCATGGCACTCAACAAATCATCATGACTATCACAATATGCCATCAAGTGAGTATAAATGTAAGAGACTTTTTGAAAATACAAATTAGAAGTGGCATACATTGAACAGAGAGTGCATCGTAACATCATAGAAAATTTGCAAAAATCTCACAAAAGTCTAATTCTTTCTCAATCATCATCATCAGGAGCTTCCAATCCTCTCCTACCTGGCCATTCTCATTCAAATAATTATATATATGCCCATCATCTCCTGCAACAGCTTAAAGGCTCTTTGATATTTTTCAGCAACATTCAACGTGAGGTAAGTAGAGTTCCATCTAGTTAAAATTGAATGCGTGGAGGGGCCATTCTCTCTAGTGGATATAGTAGGGCCAAACTAGCACATGTGCACGTAACTTGCATTAGTATGGGAAGCATGCATAGTTAGATGTATGGGTCATTGGCTGGCCTGTCCTGTGCAGATCCATAACTTTTCCAATTCTCCCAAGTTCTTGTGAATTATATTGCTCAGCAACGACCTTGGTTAGGGAAAATAAATAATTAAACTTCTACAATATGTAGTCTACTATTTCAGGGCTGCAAACATCTCATTGCAGGACAAATTGATTCATTTTAGTTGGCTGGAGTTTTTTCAATAGATTTATTATGTTTTTCGTTGCTGTCTTTCTGCTTTCACTTCTCCATAGCTGCAATCCCCCATGGTTATTTTTTATTATTTGTTTTGGTTCTTACCCTCCATAGGTGCAATCTTACTTTTATGATGGTTACTGGGAAGATATTGGGACAATTGAGGCTTTTTATAATGCGAATTTGGGGATCACCACAAAGCCAGTACTGCCCCATTTTAGGTAGTTCTTCTATATATTTTTTCATGGATATTGTTTCTCTTGTACAGATGTTAAATGTTTTGCCATTCAACAGCTGTGAGATTAACTTTGGTCATCTCCCATCTACACCAAGCCCCGGTATTTGCCTCCATCCAAAATGCTTGATGCTGATGTCACGGATAGTGTTATTGGTGAAGATTGTGTGATAAAGGTAATGTTTTGGGATGGTTAATTTAGTAAAGTGCTAAGAGTTTATATTTCCCTCTTGATATAGATGCATATATGTTGATGTACGTACTAATGTATGCATGTATGTTACTAATGTATGCATACGTACTAATATATGCATCTATGTATTCTATTGTCGTGAATCTAGTTGTGACTAAATAATTTGAGTTATACTCCTTTAATACCAACTTTTATTATTTTTTGTAAAATTCACCATTCTGTGGTCGGGCTCGGTCTTTCATATCAGTGGGTGCAGTCATTGAAGACACACTACTGATGTTGGAGCTGATTACTATGAGGTAGTACCTAATAAAGGGTTTAAAAGTTGGTATTTTTATCTCTGTGGAAATATGATGGATCAAAACCTCATAATTTAATTTTTTAAAATTTCTAATATCAATAATATTGCGATGCTTGCTTTTTAAAAAAAAAAAAAAAGTGGTGATGTTTACTTAATTGATTTTCCTTTTAGATCAGGATTTGTAGCCATGCTGATCAAGATTTTTTTCTTGTATCTGATAATATGAGAGGGGGAATATTGAATGACTGTAGATTTGTAACTATGCTAAGAAATGTTGTGCTATATCTGTTACTATGATGTGGGTGATCTTCTGATTATGATTGTGGATTTGTTATTGTTTTCCTCCAGACGGATGCTGACAGGAGATTTCTAGCTGCAAAGGGTAGTGTTCCAATCGGTATTGGCAAGAACTCTCACATCAAAAGAGCTAAAATTGACAAGAATGCTCGAATTGCGGACAATGTGAAGGTTACAATCTTATACGCTTAACTCTCCACGAATCTTTTAATTTGTTTCTACTTTGAAGTGTTTGTTTTGTTTTGGTAAGTTTCTTAATAACTTGAAAATTTATATGTCTCCGTACGTGTTAGCTGCTAACTTGGAAGTCCAACTTGTGATATAAACATGAAGCTGCAAGGGAAACGGATGGGTATTTTATTAAGAGTGGGATTGTCACAGTGATTAAGGATGCCCTGATTCCCAGCGGAACTGTGATCTAGAGATGCCCTCTTTCCGGCTCCTCACGGAAACTTCTTTGTTATTGGTTTGAGAAGCTGTATGGAAGGTCTACTGACCCTGAAGGTCATGTTTTTCAATTATGATGTATATTTTCTGGTAGTATAATGTAATTAATAGAGGAAGAGACCTTATAAGTTTAATTTTGTAAAAAAAATTTCTACTCAAATAAGAAAGCTCGTCTAACATGCACG
>CM025854.1:6474554-6485226 GCA_003952965.2 Morella rubra
TGTCAGTTATCCATACTGGAAACTGCATCCATGCTTCATAGCATTTAAGTCTCAAATTTGAAACTTGAAAACAATTACTTAGCCTTCTGGATTAACAGATTGAACTCATTCACGACAACATTCTGGACAGTAAAACAGTCAACATAGTCGAACTAAACCCTTTCAGGTTAATTTACCTGTAATTTAAATACTGCTTGTCATAGAGTTGACACTGAGAGAAACTAAATGTAGGCATTAATTTGATAGGATTAGTTTTCAGTTTACACCTGATCTTAACTTTTGTCAATGCACTTTATGTACAATTTTTGGGGAAAACATTGCATTCAACATCATCTGAACTTAAGTTGTGTTTGTTTGCATTCCTCGAAGGCAAATTCCTGCTATTCTCACCCTTGTAACTCAACTGCTTTTCTCTCTATATCTTGCAGAAGAAGCCTAGATCTCAGTATTATAAGTAGGTGGTATGTGTACCTCAGCATTGTCGAGATGGAAAGAATACTGATGTGGTGTTTCCATACAACAAGTAGTCAGCATTGCAGCGTTCCTACGCATCAAACCAAAATTATTTGAAGGAATCAATAACAACCAATTCCAAAAATAAAGAACAAAAACAACAGAAAAAAGGTAAACCAATATTGGAACACAAAACTATGTTTGAAATCGGCCCTAAATGAAAATTGAAAACTTTAAGGCAAAATTTTGCCCTAATAAAATAACTACACAAAATTCTCTTTCTCTCCATCAAATCATCACTTTCACTCCAAATAATATAAAACTCATTCAAATCATCTCTCTTCAATTTTTCACCAACTCCAACACCAACACCCAAATTTTAACCACTCCAAAATTTAAACATCAAACACACCTTAACAGCTCAATTCAAGAATTCTAACATGTTGGATCTAGATACATGAATCCCTTTTCTCTAATTAAATGCACACTAGCCATGTTATGCTCTTTTAGATTCCAAAAGAAAGGAAACATACATGTATACATACCATATGCAGTAATGGCAAAAGGTAGGCGAACAATATGCTTCAACTTTTGGCTGAAACTATAGTAACCCTGCCAGAAAAATGTTGATGTCATAGTTTCTAATCCAAATAGTACATTAAGAAATAGGAATTGGCATCTCAACAAAACTACATTAAAGAGAAATAGTAAAGGATCTCAATAGCTAGACCCTCATTTTACAGTTACTGTGCAAATAGCCAAAACCTTTACATGAGTTCACCAACGCATTTACGGAAAAGTGATTTTATGGGTAGGGTGCAGATTCATCCCCAGTATAGTGACTAACGGTCTTAAGATCACATTTTCTTCCTTCTATAATCCATGGTTTCAATTCAAGAGATAATTCCCTTTCCAATGAGGGCAGTAACTGAGTCTTGTAACAATATATTGCGAGGACCAAGTACTTAAGGAATATTCTTTTTCATAAATTAAGTTGGGAAATTTGTGGTACCATATAATGAATACTCTGAAGAGCCTTCCACAAACCAAAGCCCAGCTATATTATGTGTGGGTGTGTGTGAATTGGTCGCCCCGGGAGGGGAAGGAGGCTTTGGTGGAGTTGAGTGCAGGCAGATTTCATTAGAGAGGGAGAATCATTGGAAATAGACATTCATACAAGTAAATGATGAAGATTACCTGCAAGCGTATTTTCTGCACTTGGTAAACAAGATATTGCTGAAAGATACCTGAAACATTTATATGCAATCATCTAAGCTAAAGTATGAGCAATAGTAGCACCAAAAAAGTCAAAGAAAAGAAAAGAAAAGAAATGAAAATCAAACAGAGAGAGAACTAATCATCAAAAAGAATGTATAACAAAATCGAAATGGCAGATAACCAAACTGCGGCTGATAGACTATGCCTCTGTAAAAAGAATAAATAACAGACCGGGTATGCATATGTTCTATAGGTATGGTTCATCCCCCGAATACACAATGCAATGAATTGATTACAAGCAAACTTAAAAGATAAAATGCAATTTCCCGTAAAAACATATAAGAGGTCAGATTCGATGAAAGCATTCGTCACAAAAAATACATATTAATAACAAGCATATTTGACCAAGGGGAAGAACCTGTGACGAGTAAAAGACCAACACTGCAACTGCAGAGCAACGGTGAGATCAAGTCCTGTATAGGACGGAATATCCATGGAGCTCCCACGGCCAACACGGCGTAACCTGCCTAAAGTCGACGAACAATCAGCGCTTCCACATGGAAAAAACAACAAGGAAAAAAAAAACCGTTGCTTTTCCAACAAATGAGAGTTGTAAAGGACAAGGGAGCTTTATACTTGCCAGGAAAAAACAGTAGAAAATACTCCCAAAAATGCTTCTGGATTTGCGGTTACCGAGTAAAGGAGCCTCATGCAGTATATCCAGAAACCTACAAATACAACCAAGAAATGTCACCTCAGTTCAAAAAGGAGTAGTTTTCGCGAGCAATACAGCTTTGTTGGGCAGAATCAAACGCTTGTAATTAAAAGAATCGCAGACTGTGTTACCTCTTGCAAGACGAAACTAGCAATTCTTACTCCACAATCAAAGAGTTTCAGTATTTCTAAACTCAAATAGTTAAGGTAAACAGTTTTGAATTAGGCAGAACTTACAGGGCGTCATCTTCGTGAGATGTTGAGGGTAAAGAAGCGTGTCTCTCGGTCGCCATCTTCTAGCAGTGCGAGAATTGGATGAAATGTCATGCACTGGGGCGTCGTATTGCTGATGGTGACTTCAATTGTCACAAAAGTTTGAGCGTGAAGACGATGCCGATCTTCTTTTCCGTTGTTTCTCTCTCTGAGTTTTTTTTTTTTTTTTTTTGGGGGGGGGGGGGGGGGGGGGGTGGAAATCTTCAGAGTCGAAAGAGCAGCTGAGGAAGGGGTTTGACATTCGAGGTAAACCCAGGCTTGTTGGTAAGTGAACTGGAGAGCGGGTCACAATTCGTAAGCTCGGCCCAATCATATGTTCATCCTTTTGGGGTTCTCAAGTAGGCAGTGTTTTGTAAGGGTGTGCATATTGGTCCATAAACCGATCAACTCGACTGAAATCAACCCTGTTCAGTCGGCCCATGCGCGAGCTCGGGCGGGGCGGGCTCAGAATACTGGAGTCTGCTTATATTCGATCGAGTCTCGATATAGGAGGCTCAAGATCATCAGTTTTGCATGAATGAGCATGACTCGCCTGATCGAATTATTCCTTCCGTACTTATACGCTATTGTTTTGGAGAACCCTAAGCCCTAAGGGATCGTGTCTCTCGACTCTCTCATGCAGCGCCTCCTCCTTCACCTCTGCTCTCTTCACACTCAATTATTATTTTCGTTAAGAAAATAATAATAATAATAATAAAATCTCAAAATCATTTCACTTTCCCATCAAATCATCTTTTTCTATTACAATAAACATATAAAATTGTTTAAAATTATCTCTCTCTTCATTTTTTCATCAACTCCCATAAAATTCTACTTTTCACTACTTTTTTTCAAAATCCAATCAACTCTAATCTACCTTCACAAAATTCCCAAATTTTTAAAAAAATATTGGTTTGCACTACCTAGTTAAACATTCTTACCAATCTAAGCTTTTTATTGGGGTTATATGCATTCCCCACTCCTACATTTGGAATCACTGATATCTTGCATCTTAAGCTATCAACTTTAAAACATTTTTCTCTCAAAGTATTAATTTAGCGACACTTTGCACCCTTTATTTATACAGTCATAGACTCTTCAACTAAGGTTCTAGGTCAGCAGAATTTTGTTAAGCTTATGCAATACGGTAAGCCCATTCTCCCTCTATTTTGACTTTTGCGAATTAACTCCTCTTTTCTCTTATTGTAGGAAAGTTGGCGCTTCACAACTCCTAATCTAATTCAGATGGCTTGTTACCATTCAGCCTTCCAAACACTTCTCATCTTTAAATGGTCATGATCATTCCTGGCCCATCAGATCTACACCCTTCCTTCCCATTCAGACAACATGTAACGCCCCCTTCCCTGAATAGGGTTAGAAAAGTCATTCTATTATATACATAATTATAAAAACTTACAAGAAGAATTTATCTTCTTTTTTTATGAATAAGCAACATTTTATTAGAAAAGAAACAAAAAGAAAGAGGGTGAGAACAGTACAAAGGTTGTAATAAACTCACTCAAAGCATACAAGCGAAAAAGCTAACAAAATCTAAAAAAAGGACCCCCCAACACTACATTAGCCCAAAGATAAAGAGAAAGTAAGAAACCGCCCCGCCAACGATGACATATTGCTAGGTCATCAAAACACCTACTATTACACTTCCTCCACAAACACCACCAAATGCATAGTGGAATTATCTTCCAAATAGCTTTGGCCAGAGGATCCACAAACTTCCTGACCCAATACAACAGCACATCCCCCACCCTCCCTGGCATAACCCAATGAAGATTCATGACACGGAGTACAAAAATTCACAAACCTCTAGCCACCGAACAATGCAATAGCACATGATCAATTGATTCCCCATCTTCTTTGCACAAATAACATCAGTCAACCACACAAACATCCCTCCTTAAATTATCAGGAGTCAAAATCCTACCATGTGTGGCCTCCCACACAAAGAACGCAACTCTCGTAGGGACTTTGGACCTCCACACCCCACACCAAAAAAAAATCTCGAAAGTTCCACTAGCAATATAACCATAGAAAGATTTGACAAAGAAAATGCCATATTTGGAACCCAACCATTGCAACTTGTCATCGACCCCTCTCTGCATAGCCTTTTCATAAAGAATAGAGAAAAATGTCATAAACTCCTCCACTTCCCAATTATTTGCGCATCTTGTAAACTGGACATTCGACACTAAACTATTAGAACCAACCTCCATACAATCAACCACCACATGAAGAGGATACCGAGATAAAGAGAAAACTATTGGGAAAGAGCATCTAAGGGGTCTATCACCACACCATCTATCATGCCAAAAACTTACTCTTTGACCAATACCCATAACAAATCTGATATGCTCATTAACTGACTCACACCCCTTACTTATATGTTTCCATAGGCTCACACCATAAGAGCGTTGGACAAGCCTCGTGCTCCAGCCACACTCCATGACACCAAATTTACCCAAAAACTCTCCCTCTCAGTGGCAAAGTGTCATAACCATTTACCCAACAAAGTTTTATTAAAAAACGACAACTTTCTTAACCCCAAACCCCCACTTTCAATTGGAAAACAAACATTTTCCCACTTAAAAAGATGGAACTTATGAGCATCCCTGACCCACAAAAAGTACTCGTTGCAATTTCTCCAACCTATAAGTAACCACAATCGGAATTGGGAAGAGGGATAAGAAACAAATTGGGAAACTAGAGAGCATGGATTTAATCAAAGTAATCCTACCACCTTTGGATAAATACATCCGCTTCCACCCGGCCAACCTTCTCTCCATCCTTTCCAAGATATCATCACGAATGTGTATACTTTATATCTAGCATCCAAAGGAAGCCCTAAATATGTCATAGGCAACGAAGACACTCTACAACCTAAAATTGTTGCCAACTCTTGCACATTACCAACCCTTCCAATTGGGATCACCTCCAATTTAGCAAGATTCACTTTTAATCCAGAAACCACCTTAGAACACAGAAGCAAATAATGAAGACTCCAAAACTGATTAACCTCCGCTCTACACAAAATGAGGGTATCATCTGCAAATAACAAATAAGAAACACTAATCCCCGTGCCAATATCACCACCAACCTTAAAACCATCTATCACATTATTCGAAGCTAACCTCATCATCATTTTAGAAAAAGCTTACATGACAATAACAAATAATAGGGGTGAAAGAGGGTCACTTTGACACAACCCTCATGAACTACCAAAGAACTCTTCCAAGAAGCCAATTAAAAGCACCAAAAACTTGAACGATAAAATGCAAAATTCAATCTACCTGCACCATTTCTCCCTAAACCCATATCTCCTAAGCAGATACAACAAAAAATTCCAATTGACATGGTCATAGGCCTTATGAATATCTAACTTACATAGAATACCCGGCTTATTCTTTTTCATTCGTGAATCAATACATTCGTTAGCTATCGAAAACCGAGTCCAAGATCTGCCTTCCCCACACAAATGCTTTTTGAGATGAATAGATGATCTTATCCAGCGAGAATTTCAACCTATTAGCCAAAACCTTTGCTAGAATCTTATAGATGCCTCCCATAAGGCTAATTGGATGAAAATCTTTTGATTCCATTGCTCCCAGGTTCTTAGGGATGAGAACAATAAAGGAAGCATTTAGACTTCAAACAAACTTGTCATGACTAGCAAACTCGTTAAACACAAATAACACATCCACTTAATCACTTCCTAGCAAGATTGATAAAAGGCTGAGGAAAACCATTCAGGCCCGAAGCATTATCTCCATTAAGACTATGTACCACTCCAGACACCTCTTCCTCCTCAAAAGGTCTTTCTAACCAGACCACATCATCTCCTGAAATAGTGTCAAACTCCAACTCATCCAAAGAAGGTCGCCATGAAAAAGGTTCTTCATACAAGGAAGTATAGAAGGTAACAATCTTCACCGAAATGTCTGCTAGATCCTCCACCACTTCACCATCCACCTCTAAACGTGAAATAGAGTTAAACCTCCTATTGGCATTAGCGACACGATGAAAAAACTTCGTACATCTATCCCCGTCCTTAAGCCATAAAGCCTGAGATTTCCGCCTATAACTCATTTCCTCTAAATCAATCATATGATCTAGCTCCATATTCACCACCACCTTCCTCTTCAAACCTACCTCATCTAAAATCCCTCCTTCATCCTCCTCATCAAGAGACAGAAGCTCCCTTAACGTTGCCAACTTGAGATTACTAAGATCACCAAAGATTTCCTTATTCCATACCTTAAGATCCTACTTTAAAGCCTTTAATTTCAAAGAGATGACAAAACTAGGGGAACCCGAAAAACATAACTCCACCACTCCCCTAACCTATCCACAGACCCATCCTCCTTCAGCTACATATTCTCAAATCGAAAAGGTTTCTTCCCACCCTCGAAACAACCACTCTTTAAAAAAAATTAGAAAATGATCTGAATATAACCGATGCATCCTTCTTTGAAAAACCTCAGGATACAAAGCATCCCAATCAGAGCTAATAAGAAATCAATCAATCTGGGACAACGATTAAGCATGCCTATTATTAGACCACGTGAAGCGCCCTCCATTCAAAGGAATGTCCATCAAACCCATCTCTGAAATAAATTCAGAGAAATCCTCCATGGCTCTCACACTACCACCGAACCCCGATCGCTCTCCAGGAAAGCCAATGACATTAATATCATCTCCAATACATCACGGGAGGTTTCACCAAGAAAATGCCCTCGCCAACTCATCCCATAAAAGTCTCCTTCAAATATCATCATTTTGGCCATAAACTCCCCAAAAACACCCACTAAATCTCACCCTCAACATTTTGAAAAGTTACCAAAAGAAAGAAAATACCAACACAGAATACACTAATTCTAATACCCTCGAATCACATAAAATTAGAATACCAACCGAGGCACCATCTGACGCCAAGATATACCACCTCACATGAGGACTACCCCACAAATGTCTCACCACAGCCCTTGAAACCATATCCAACTTCGTCTCTTGCAAGCATACTAAATCAGGTTTCTAACCTCGCATCAAATTGTCAATCCTACTACATTTCACCCTATCATTAATCCCTCCAACATTCCAGCTCAGAAATGTGTGGCTTCATTAACAACTATTTAAATCCCTCCCTCCTTTCTTGCCCTTTCTAGAAGCATAGACATACCCATCATAATTAATATTTGACTCCAACCCCTTCAGTTCCCTCAACATCTTCCCTCCCGATCTACTAGGAGTCTTCTTACTAACTTGCACCCTATCCCTTTCCAAAGCTTCAAAAATGTTCATCAATTCGTTCGCATACCCTCACAAGACACCCCAATCACATGTCTAAAAGAAAACACCATTTTCAGCACCCAATTTGAAGGCTCAAACGGTTTTGAACATTCTCCCTCCCAGTAACAAGGTAGCGAATCTACAGCGGTTCCAAAGGAAACTTGAAAATCCCACTCCCTCCCCTAACCAAATCCCTTCTTTCAACTAAGTCCCCCATAGAGGAGCCAATCTCAATCGATACAATTGAACCATCAAAATCAAAACCACCCTCCACCAAAGTATTTTTCTTCACAATTGATAATCCCCACACTGCATTAAGTGACCCCCAGCCATCAACTCCCCAAAGGATCGAGAATTCAAACCCAATTGATCATAAGACTTATCACCACCCAAAGAAGACGTCTTATCAACATTCACTACTAAATCTTTAAAACCCAAACAAACATTACCCTCCTCAGCATTAATCGAATCCTAACCTCCAATAACCTCAAGTGGCAAAAACTTCGATATCTTAGAAGAGAAAACGGGATGAAGATTCCCGACTCTATCATAAATAGTGATGGTGTCGCAGGGAAAGTGAGTAGACGACAAGTCCCCACCGACACCGATCTTCCCGGAAAGACCCTACTATCATGCGAAAATATTTATTTAACACATCTTTCAATAGAAAAAATAGAGATTACAAAAATTAAACATTTTATAAATCACAAAAAGACTTAAATATCCCTATTATTCAAGTTGGGTTGTTACAATCTCCCATATTTAAAGGAAATTTCGGAGACGAAATTTGTCGCATCTATCTTATAGAGTAGTTCCATCTACCACCTCAAGTCAAAATTACATTCTAAATACCCTTCCCATAAAGCAATTAACTGGTCATGAAATCTTTATTCCTAGATATCAAATCTTATTCCCAATAACAGAATTGATTCTTGTATAAGTTCACCATAATTTTATTTAAGTCTTTCAAATTATCAAAATATATATTTAATCTATGTAAACTTGTATGGGTCTTGCCTTACTACACTACAACAATTTTGTTCTTTAGTGACGAACTTATCAGCAGCGAAATCCATTTTGTTGTTACAAATACATCTTTAGCGACAAAATTATCAGTTCGTCGCTAAAGAGTTCAAACACGTTATATTAGCGATGAATACCAATTTCATTGTTAAAAAATACTTTTTTTGCAGCGAAAATATTGGTTCGTCGCTAAAGAGTTAAAATACATGTGTTTTTAGAGACGAATATCAATTTGTCATTAAAAGTACTCTTCTACAACGAATATCAATTTATTGTTAAAATTACTCTAGTTTATCAAGTCATACTCTACATGGTCTTCTGCTAATACTTGCAGGAGTTCATCCATATTAACTTGTAAAATTTTGAGCTCTTGGTGTTTCGTTCTTCTTAGCCTTTCCAAAATGAAGCTTGAAATTTGAATTTAAGGTGTAACGTAATGACCATAAGGTCAAATAGAACTTGTAGATTTACTTTTCACTTTGAATTTGTGTTTGTTTGATTTTATCCTATTTATTTACTCTGAATTTGTGTTTGTTTTTTGATTTTATCATAGTTATAAATTTTTTTGAAGAATGTTTTGATTATGAGAATATTTTGGTCTTTTGCAAAGGAATTACCTAAAGGATAAAGAAAATAAAGGATGAGAAGAAAAGAAAGCAGCTGAAGTAATTGCTAGCAAACACTTGTTCCTTTTCTGTATTCATAAAATTTGTTTGTCTTGCTAATGAAATAATATTTTTATTACGCCCCGTGCTCGTACTAACCTCAAGGCTCTTTTTATAGTAATAGAATCACAATTGTAACAAGATTACAACACTATACGAGATTACAGCATGATAATCCTTTTGATATCAAATGATCAAAATGCCCTCAAATGTATTTAGCGAAAGATTTATGGAAAACATGCTAGTTAACTTAGAGGTTTACTATTAACGTCAATTTATTAGAAACGAGGCTTACATTAATAAATTATGACAAATATTTTAATGCTTTTCAATTATGTAGTATTAATTAGTGAAAGGAAATTTGTTACGATAAGATATTGGAAATTAATCAAACTTTATGGTCGATACGGAAAAAGTCATAATGTAAGATATTCATATCAAAAACTAGAACGGAAAGTTATATCACATCTCAGAAAAAGATGTAATTGTATCCTTTACAAAGACTATAGCAAAAGTGACTAAAAAGTACAAAAGTGTGAGCATTCCAAAAGCCCACCCTAGCCTATCTAACCAAGATGGTTACAAAATAAGTACAACTGAAAATACTAAAGCTAGTCCATAAAATAAAAATAGTAATAATAAAACCAAAACTCTACGAATCATCATCTACACTGGTCAAGTCTACCACGCATTAACCGGTGCTGTCGATTCTGTTGGTACCTCAAGGGCAACTGGTGAACGTGGGGGCAGATCTTTCGAGAATCAATAGTGATAGTTTTCTATTACTACCTTATAAGTGTCCATTGTCCAAACACAACTTTGTACCAAAAGCAGGTACGGGTCGAGGTCAATGGTCTGATAATGCTCGAACAACCTTAACTTCTGCTAATTTTTATCATAGCCACATGCAATAAAAAAAAAAGGAATAAGGGTGAGTCTTAAGGATCCAGTAAGGTCAGGAAAGAGAGTATGTCAATAGTTTATAATAATAAGCAAAACTTAAAACATAGCACAAAATTAATTAACCAATAAAGAACCAAATCAAA
>CM025854.1:6488364-6499120 GCA_003952965.2 Morella rubra
TTCTCAAATCGAAAAGGTTTCTTCCCACCCTCGAAACAACCACTCTTTAAAAAAAATTAGAAAATGATCTGAATATAACCGATGCATCCTTCTTTGAAAAACCTCAGGATACAAAGCATCCCAATCAGAGCTAATAAGAAATCAATCAATCTGGGACAACGATTAAGCATGCCTATTATTAGACCACGTGAAGCGCCCTCCATTCAAAGGAATGTCCATCAAACCCATCTCTGAAATAAATTCAGAGAAATCCTCCATGGCTCTCACACTACCACCGAACCCCGATCGCTCTCCAGGAAAGCCAATGACATTAATATCATCTCCAATACATCACGGGAGGTTTCACCAAGAAAATGCCCTCGCCAACTCATCCCATAAAAGTCTCCTTCAAATATCATCATTTTGGCCATAAACTCCCCAAAAACACCCACTAAATCTCACCCTCAACATTTTGAAAAGTTACCAAAAGAAAGAAAATACCAACACAAGAATACACTAATTCTAATACCCTCGAATCACATAAAATTAGAATACCAACCGAGGCACCATCTGACGCCAAGATATACCACCTCACATGAGGACTACCCCACAAATGTCTCACCACAGCCCTTGAAACCATATCCAACTTCGTCTCTTGCAAGCATACTAAATCAGGTTTCTAACCTCGCATCAAATTGTCAATCCTACTACATTTCACCCTATCATTAATCCCTCCAACATTCCAGCTCAGAAATGTGTGGCTTCATTAACAACTATTTAAATCCCTCCCTCCTTTCTTGCCCTTTCTAGAAGCATAGACATACCCATCATAATTAATATTTGACTCCAACCCCTTCAGTTCCCTCAACATCTTCCCTCCCGATCTACTAGGAGTCTTCTTACTAACTTGCACCCTATCCCTTTCCAAAGCTTCAAAAATGTTCATCAATTCGTTCGCATACCCTCACAAGACACCCCAATCACATGTCTAAAAGAAAACACCATTTTCAGCACCCAATTTGAAGGCTCAAACGGTTTTGAACATTCTCCCTCCCAGTAACAAGGTAGCGAATCTACAGCGGTTCCAAAGGAAACTTGAAAATCCCACTCCCTCCCCTAACCAAATCCCTTCTTTCAACTAAGTCCCCCATAGAGGAGCCAATCTCAATCGATACAATTGAACCATCAAAATCAACACCACCCTCCACCAAAGTATTTTTCTTCACAATTGATAATCCCCACACTGCATTAAGTGACCCCCAGCCATCAACTCCCCAAAGGATCGAGAATTCAAACCCAATTGATCATAAGACTTATCACCACCCAAAGAAGACGTCTTATCAACATTCACTACTAAATCTTTAAAACCCAAACAAACATTACCCTCCTCAGCATTAATCGAATCCTAACCTCCAATAACCTCAAGTGGCAAAAACTTCGATATCTTAGAAGAGAAAACGGGATGAAGATTCCCGACTCTATCATAAATAGTGATGGTGTCGCAGGGAAAGTGAGTAGACGACAAGTCCCCACCGACACCGATCTTCCCGGAAAGACCCTACTATCATGCGAAAATATTTATTTAACACATCTTTCAATAGAAAAAATAGAGATTACAAAAATTAAACATTTTATAAATCACAAAAAGACTTAAATATCCCTATTATTCAAGTTGGGTTGTTACAATCTCCCATATTTAAAGGAAATTTCGGAGACGAAATTTGTCGCATCTATCTTATAGAGTAGTTCCATCTACCACCTCAAGTCAAAATTACATTCTAAATACCCTTCCCATAAAGCAATTAACTGGTCATGAAATCTTTATTCCTAGATATCAAATCTTATTCCCAATAACAGAATTGATTCTTGTATAAGTTCACCATAATTTTATTTAAGTCTTTCAAATTATCAAAATATATATTTAATCTATGTAAACTTGTATGGGTCTTGCCTTACTACACTATAACAATTTTGTTCTTTAGTGACGAACTTATCAGCAGCGAAATCCATTTTGTTGCTACAAATACATCTTTAGCGACAAAATTATCAGTTCGTCGCTAAAGAGTTCAAACACATTATATTAGCGATGAATACCAATTTCATTGTTAAAAAATACTTTTTTTGCAACGAAAATATTGGTTCGTCGCTAAAGAGTTAAAATACATGTGTTTTTAGAGACGAATATCAATTTGTCATTAAAAGTACTCTTCTACAACGAATATCAATTTATTGTTAAAATTACTCTAGTTTATCAAGTCATACTCTACATGGTCTTCTGCTAATACTTGCAGGAGTTCATCCATATTAACTTGTAAAATTTTGAGTTCTTGGTGTTTCGTTCTTCTTAGCCTTTCCAAAATGAAGCTTGAAATTTGAATTTAAGGTGTAACGTAATGACCATAAGGTCAAATAGAACTTGTAGATTTACTTTTCACTTTGAATTTGTGTTTGTTTGATTTTATCCTATTTATTTACTCTGAATTGTGTTTGTTTTTTGATTTTATCATAGTTATAAATTCTTTTGGAAGAATGTTTTGATTATGAGAATATTTTGGTCTTTTACAAAGGAATTACCTAAAGGATAAAGAAAATAAAGGATGAGAAGAAAAGAAAGCAGCTGAAGTAATTGCTAGCAAACACTTGTTCCTTTTCTGTATTCATAAAATTTGTTTGTCTTGCTAATGAAATAATATTTTTATTACGCCCCGTGCTCGTACTAACCTCAAGGCTCTTTTTATAGTAATAGAATCACAATTGTAACAAGATTACAACACTATACGAGATTACAGCATGATAATCCTTTTGATATCAAATGATCAAAATGCCCTCAAATGTATTTAGCGAAAGATTTATGGAAAACATGCTAGTTAACTTAGAGGTTTACTATTAACGTCAATTTATTAGAAACGAGGCTTACATTAATAAATTATGACAAATATTTTAATGCTTTTCAATTATGTAGTATTAATTAGTGAAAGGAAATTTGTTACGATAAGATATTGGAAATTAATCAAACTTTATGGTCGATACGGAAAAAGTCATAATGTAAGATATTCATATCAAAAACTAGAACGGAAAGTTATATCATATCTCAGAAAAAGATGTAATTGTATCCTTTACAAAGACTATAGCAAAAGTGACTAAAAAGTACAAAAGTGTGAGCATTCCAAAAGCCCACCCTAGCCTATCTAACCAAGATGGTTACAAAATAAGTACAACTGAAAATACTAAAGCTAGTCCATAAAATAAAAATAGTAATAATAAAACCAAAACTCTACGAATCATCATCTACACTGGTCAAGTCTACCACGCATTAACCGGTGCTGTCGATTCTGTTGGTACCTCAAGGGCAACTGGTGAACGTGGGGGCAGATCTTTCGAGAATCAATAGTGATAGTTTTCTATTACTACCTTATAAGTGTCCATTGTCCAAACACAACTTTGTACCAAAAGCAGGTACGGGTCGAGGTCAATGGTCTGATAATGCTCGAACAACCTTAACTTCTGCTAATTTTTATCATAGCCACATGCAATAAAAAAAAAAGGAATAAGGGTGAGTCTTAAGGATCCAGTAAGGTCAGGAAAGAGAGTATGTCAATAGTTTATAATAATAAGCAAAACTTAAAACATAGCACAAAATTAATTAACCAATAAAGAACCAAATCAAATATATGATGCGAATGCCAACACTGACCGTCCCCGACTGAAAACTCTCATGAGATATCCTCACACTCATCCACTGTATGACCTATAGAGACAGGGTTGTGCATCATATTTCTCCCTTCCGTTGGGACAATCCTGTACTAACCCATACACCTGGATGATTCGAGGCAAAACACTAATTTGCTTTCTACCTACAGGAGAACACCTACTGACCCGGTTAGTTGTGGTTGCACATCCCCTCAAAGGTGGTCGGTATTGTCACATAAATATTGTTTTTCAAGAATCAAGGCTATCTCAAAACTCAGCAGTACTTTTACTATCTCATAAGCTCCAAAATAGCGATGAAATCAGTATCCAGCAAATACGATCAAGTGATTGGTAAATTTATTCACCAAAGCATTACCAACTGAAACATTGGAATGCGACGGCTCAAGAATTTTTCATTATGAAGCTCGTCTACTTTTGAGTGGGGGTTTACTAGTTTTGATACAGGTTGTACTTTTTTTTGCTTGCTAAGGTTTTGTCCCATTGGGTTTTCCTTTTCAAGGTTTTAATGAGTTAATCTTCTACCACTCAAAGGTACACACAAATTCTATACTCTTTTTCCTTTGCCATTAGTTTTTTCTCACTGGATTTTTCCTTGGTAAAGTTTTAACGGGGCATATTTGTCATGTATGGTCATCCAATGAGGAGTGTTATAAATTTATTGATTCAATGAATTGTGGATGGCCAGTTGACTTCATGATCTTTGAGTTTTCCCATTTTATGACCTTTGAGTTTTTTTCACTTTTATGAACTTTGAGTTTGTAACATTCATGTATATATCTTTTGGTATTCCATGCATCTCATTATCACTATATGCCTATATAAAAATATATTGAAATGAGTTGTAGACACACAACAATATTCATAATACATCATAGTTCCTAAAGAACTATTCCTCTCTTCTCTCTTGTCTATATTACTTTGCTACACTTGCTAGACCGTATTGCTCCTTAGTTTTACAACAATTATGTTGCACCTATTTTTCAATTGTTACCTGATTAAAGCCAATAAACACATTTGGTTTTGAATTTGCAATTTCGATTTTATAGCCAAATTGTTTGTACAATCATATCGATCCAAATTTTAACCATCCTAATCTAATCATTTTAAACATTAATAAATGTTTGCTTTTTTTCATGTGAGTCTCTCTTCATTCAATGTGTTCAATATTTTGTAAATAAAAATTTTGTAATAAAAATAGATTATATGATATATAATAATCGATCGAAAATATTTTACAACATTAGAGTCTCTCCAATACTTTTCTCCTTCTAACAGGTCTCTCTGGTTTCTTGCCAGGCTCTCTGGTCTCCTGTTACTTTTCTTTCCTTCTCCATCACGCTTCACTCCCATCTTCTTCCTTTTTGCCTCCGTCTCTCTCGAATCTTCTTGCTAGCTCTAAATCTTTACCTTTCCTTTCTCGTTCCCCTCCACGCTTTGCCTTTCTCTTAAGTCATGGCAATTCCTTCAAATGAAATCAACCATTAGATTTAGAAGACGACTCGCTTGGGTTGGGATGCTGTTCACTTTCAACTTGGCCAGTGCCCTCCTCATGTAAAAGCATGAGCCTCCTTGTCTTTGGCCAGTAAGATTGTCTCCCACAAGCGTATCCCTTATACCGTTGTGCAGTCCACTCTTCGAGCTATCTGGAAAATGGTACAGCAATTTGTGATCGAGGAGGTCAGCCCAAATCTCTTCCTTTTCCACTTCCGCTTCGCAGCGGATAAGGACCAGATTATTACCCAGAGCCCATGGTATATACATGGTCAACTCTTGGTTGTGAAGAACTGGGACTCTAATCAGCTTATAAATGAAATTATCTTCTCCAAAGTGGCATTTCGGATTCAAGTTCATGATTTACCCAAAAGCCGTTTTAAAGAAGTTAATGTAGAGCTTATTGGGTACAATATAGGCTGGCTTTTGGATATTGATTTGGAGGGCATGGAGGAATTATCATCGTTGTTTTATTCATTTGCGTGTGGAGCTTGACATTATGGAGCCCCTCCCCAAAGGCTTCCCAGTTCCTCAACCATCTTCCTTACTTATCCATGTATGTTTTCGCTATGAAAATTAGCAGATTTTTGTTATCGATGTGGACGTATTGGTCATGTTCGAAGTATTTGTGATTGGTCTGATGATATGTGGCTGGCTAAACTTTATGACCATTCCCTTTGTATTGAAGCTTTAAGTCCTTACAGAAAATAAGTCCTCATTACTGGAACTCCCAATCGGGTTGTCCAAAATGCAAGGGAGAAAATTATAAAGCCTTTGCTCTTCTCGGCTCATATCCCCCAACATCGATCGGGCAAAGAACCGATGAGGTCATTAGGGTATAAATTGCACCAGAGAGCTGAACCTTTATCTCGTGGTCCCCATGGTGTTTGTACAAGGGGACGACCATCTCACGAATTGGCAGGGAACCAGTTCACCTCTAGCTCTTCTGGATCCTTCACTCCACCTCATTGTCCTAGACAAATTTCTAGCCTAGGAAAATTAGTGGACACGCCTATAGCTTTTGGAACGCGTATCACAACTCTTGTTCCTATTCCCGAGGGGCACCCTGAGCTGACACCTAGCAATATTCACCAGCAATCTCTTCTCTCCCACCCTCCACATTTCATTCCCTCTATAGCTCAGCAACCAAGTGTGGACCCACTTGTTAACCCTTGTGATTCGAGGCAAATTGATTTCCTGAGTCGAATATCCAACCTAAAAGGGCCGCTGGGTGGCATAGGGAATCTTGCCCATCTCGAGTGAACCCCATTCCCTCCCTTTATGATCTTCAAGCTATTCAGCAAGCTTGGGCCTACTATGATAAATCACCATCCTCTCCTAGCCCTACTCCACAGCCTGACGACACCCCCGTCTTCTTCTTCACGGGAACCAGATCTTACTAAGAAGCGTGCTCCTCAAGCTGATGGAAATTACCCAAGTATCAAGAGGTATCTATCTATCTCCAGGATTGGTCTTCATGTCCCGATTAATCCAGATAATTGGTCTTCTGATGAAACTCAAGTGCTACTGATAGCTACCCCTAACTCTATAGAGCAGCGTCGTCACCATATTCCTCATTGATACTTTGGCAACCTTCGTACCAGACTTTCTTCTATCTTTACCAGCCTTGAACAGTCCAAGATGGCTGAGGAGGCAGGGCCTACACCACCCCACCAGATCCCATAAAGATCATGTCTTGGAATTACTGAGGGATGGCCCGCCCCATAGCAAGACATGCTTTCCGAGTCTATGTAACTAAATTTAACCCTGATATAGTTTTTTTGTCATAAACAAAATCCTCCTTAGCTGGTTTTGAGCAGTTTGTAAATAGGTTGGGTTTATCTAATCTCTAGTTAGTACTAGGGCTGCAAGACCGGAAATCCGGTCCGATTTTTGGACCGGAATGCGGTCGGACCGGATTTCCGGTCCTACTAAAATAAAGGACCGGATCGGACCACTTATAAGTGGTCCGGTCCGGTCGGTCTGCTATTAAGCGGTCCGGTCTGGACCACTTAAGTGGTCCATACCGGTTTTAATTTTTTTTCCATTTTTTCGTTTTTTTTTTTTTTTTTTTTCATTTACAACACACATTTTTTAATTTTGAGATTAAAAAAAAATGTGAACTCCTACCATAGTTTGTTCATTAATTTAAAAATGTGAATTCTCATAGTCTATAAGTTTATTCATTATTTAAATATGAAATTCATTTAAAGTTAAATTCATTTAAAGACTTAAAGATTATAAATTCATTTAAAGACTTAAAATATGAATTCATTTAACTACTATTATAGTTTGCCTATTAATTTAAATATGTGAATTGATTTAAAGACTTAAAAATGTGATTCATTTAACTCCTACTATAATTTGCTCATTAATTTAAATATGTGAATTCATTTAAAGATTTGAAAATTTGAATTCATTTAAAGACTTAAAAATATGAATTTATTTAACTCTTATATAATTACTTATAATTCATTTGTTTGCTCATTATTGTGAATTTATTTAAACGACTTAAAAATGTGAATTCATTTTAACCTCATATTGAATTCTTTAATTTATTTCATTTAACTCATACTATATTAATTTATACATTTCATAGCACTGATTTATATAATAAATTCTTATTTAAGACTTAAAAAATGTGAATTCATTATTTTTCAAATAATTATTGAATTGTTGTAATTTAAACTTATTTAAAATGAATTCATGACTTATTAATTTTATGAATGAATATTAAATTTTATTTAACTCTTACCATTTAAAAAAAAAAAGACTTAAAAAAAGTTAAAAAAAAAGTATTATTTTTTTTATAAAAAAAAAAATTATATGATTTTAATAAAATATGTCCTTTTTTCTTTCTTTTTTCTTTCTTTTTTATAAAAAAAATTATATAATGCGGTCAGTCCGGTCCGGACCGCATTTTAAAACCGGACCGGACCGCATTATCCGATAAAATCCGGTCCCGCAAAAACCGAAAGGCAAAACACAAATCCGGTCTGGTCCGGTTTTGTGGTCCGGTCCGGTCTGGTCCGGTTTTGATCACCCCTAGTTAGTACCCCCTATAGGTTTAAAGGGTGGTCTTTTGTTAGCTTGGAAGGATTTTATTAATCTGGATATCGTCATCTCTAATGACAATATTATTAATGTTTTGTTGTATATTGATGATTTACCTCCCTGCTTGGTCTCTTTTGTCTACTGTCACTCTTCATGTCAACGTCAAGATTCTGTTTGGAATTTTCTGCATATTACTAAATCTCAGTTTGAGGGTCCTTGGGTAGCCATGGGTGACTTCAATACTGTTCTCCAGCAAGTTGAGAGATCTGGGGGTAAGTCTATAGTCTCCTTTTCCAAAAATAAGTTGCTGCAACTTATCAATGAATTTGGGCTTTATTGGCCCATCCTTTACTTGGACTAATAAGCGAATGGGTCTCGCAAATATTAGTGAACGTCTTGATCGAGCTGTAGCTTCACTGGATTGGAGGACTATGTTCCTTGAGGCAGTAGTTTCTCGTTTGCCGCGGATCTCTTCTGACCATTGTCCTATTCTCTTGAACTTATATGGGACGCAAGCCTCATTGCCAAAGCCATTTCATTTTGAAGAATGTTGGCTGCAAGACTCCTCTTATTTTCCCATAATTTCTAAGGCATGGGCCAGATCCTTTTTTGGTATGCTTTTTTTTCTTCAGATTGTCTGCAAATTGAAGGCAGTTAAAAAAGCCTTACACAACTAGAACAAACAAGTGTTTGGAAACATTCAAGTCAACAAAAATCAAGTGATGAACTTACTCTCCTCAATCCAAGTTGATCCTAAGTATGCTACTTTAGTTCAAGCAGAGCATGAATTACATCACAGATTACATGATCTGCTCTTACAAGAGGAGACATATTAGCGTCAGAAATCCAGAGTCCAATGGTTGATTCAGAAGGACCTTAACACCTCTTTTTTCCATACATCGACGATCATTCGTTGCAAACGAAATCAAATTTTATCCCCGAAAGTGGATAATGGGCAATGGATCCATGAACACCATCTCATTAGCTCAAGGTTTGAGGAAGTTCTTCAGCAAACTCTATACCATGACATCACCTTAGATTCCAGCTGACCTCCTTCGGCTATGTTTGGATAGTGTTTCAAAATGTTTTCAAACACTTATCACACTTACTTTTTTCATCAATTTCAATACTTTTCACCAATTTAATAACTTTTTACAAATTCCAACAACTTTTAACATACTTTTCACAATTCCCAAGAGAATTTACACTACTTCCAAAAAAATACAAATACAAAAAACTGTTTTTAGATCTAAACCAAATATAGCCGAAGAATTCTCATGTGTTCCTACTGCTAGGAGGTCAAAGAGGCTACGTTTAGTATTGGATCGAGAAAAGCTCCAGGGCCTGATGGCTTTTTAGGCCTTTTCTTTAAAACTTTTTGGCCCCTGGTGGATACGGAGGTTATGAAGGCAGTCTAGGATTTTTTTAACATGGCAAGCTCCTTCCCTTATCATACCAATATTGCCCTTATTCCTAAATCTCCCAAAGCTTCTGAAGTCACTCATTTTCGGCCCATAAGTTTATGCAATGTCATATATAATGTTATTTCAAAGATCCTCACTCTGCGACTTAAACTGTTAATGCCAAAGCTTATATCTTCTTGACAATCTGCCTATGTTCCGGGGCCGTCAAATTCAAAGAAAATGTGATTTCTTGGCTCATGAGTGTATGCATGCATTGAAAAATAAGAAAGGAAAAGAAGGAGTGATGGCTATCAAACTTGACATGGCTAAAGCCTATGATAGGCTAGAATGGGATTTTATTCTTTTAGCACTCAAATGTTTCGGTTTTAATTCCCATAGTATTAACTTGGTTCGAGAATGTATTTGGTCTGTGACTTATTCCATATTGCTGAATGGCTCTCCGACTGGTTTCATCAATCCTTCGCGTGGACTTCGACAAGGAGATCCACTTTCTCCTTTCCTTTTTATTTTGAGTGCATAAGTTCTTTCTCAGCTTATTCTTCACGTAGAATCCTAGGGGCACTTCACGATATTCAAATAAGTCAGAGTGATCCTCGCATATCTCATCTTATGTACGCTAATGATGTTCTCTTATATGCACGTGTGTCTCACTCTGATGCATCAGCTCTTTGAGATTATTTAGAGGACTATATGAGTTGGTCAGGGCAATCTGTTAATCTCACCAAATCAACGATGACTTTCAGCCCTAATACTCCTGTCCAGGTCAAACAAGGCATCTGTGAAATTCTTCATCTTCAACCCATGCCAATTTTAGCAAAATATCTAGGCCTGCCCCTCTTCTGGAAGGATTAGAAAAAACAAGCGTTGGAGGACCTCAAGCAGTGGATACAACATAAAATTGTTGGCTGGAAGGCTCATACACTCTCCCAAGCAGTGCGAGGTACCCTAATTAAGTCTGTAGTTGCTACCATTCCCAATTATATTATGGCTAATTTTCTTCTTTCGAAAACATTTTGTTCAAAGCTTGATTCTATGATTATGAATTCTGGTGGGGGGTTGATTTATCAGTAAAATGTGGTTGGATACCAAAGGCTTGG
>CM025854.1:6508386-6745557 GCA_003952965.2 Morella rubra
GTCAATGGAGCTTTTCCCATGGGGTGAGCCTCCGATGCTTAAATCAAGATTTGGAGAAAGGATGCGACTTTAAGATAAGTTTCTCAATGCGTGTAGAATATGCACCAGGAAGCTTTTATAGGAGAGTCGTTATGCATGCTCCATGGGAGGGAACTGTAGAGGTGGAGAGGGTGTATCGTGCCCTCACTTGTTGCATACGAAATCTCTTTTCCAACTAACTAGTGATAGGTGGGGGAAGGTTCTTTTCGGCTGACGGGACATGACACGGGACGGAGAAGCAAAGGGGATTTAGACAACAATCCTCAAATTATCCACGAGAGACGTACGACATAGATTTAATTGGGCGTTTGGTTTGACCTTTGGAATTAGGGAGGCAGAGATCAGACTAGCGGGCCTCTCACTGGAATGATAGTCGGGCTGGTTGTTGCTTACTAAAATCAAATTCATACAGACACTAATTTAAAGTCTTACACAGACGGCCTTAGGTTGATGTTATCGGAGGGATGGGAACTGAACTAAATACGAAGTCGAAGTGAGGAAATTGGTCGGATACCGCATCCTCTATGACCAGGGCCAAATTTTTTAGTTCACATACCAAGGATATGGGGTGCCAGGGCCTAACTACTTATCAAAATTATATATTTAGGGAGCCAATACTATGGGGTCATAAAGTTAAACGATAGAAACAACGAAAATTGTGGTGGGGCACTTTTCATGGGTATTTGTGTCACATTGGATATCCAAGCAACTAAAAATAAGTCTAACGTTGTTCCATTTGTGGAAGGGTCTCAGCCCCCCGCACGTCTAGATAAGTCGCGGAGATCCGGTGACAACCCAGAACTCCTCTATCACAGAGAACGCTTATTAAAACAGCAATCTACTTAGGACAATTACAAAATTGCCAAATTATTTTAGTTTTGTTTTCTAGGCCACTTGTGGTCAGGTTTGCTTTAATAAAATTTTTCAGCGACATCGGTGTTAAAAACAAAAAAAAAAAGGTGGGATAGCGTATAAGCAGGGGTGAAAAGTGAGTTACCTCTTTCGTAATATCCTTATAGTGAATAATAAGCCACTGCAAACACTAACTACAAAACGACAGGGACGGACAGGCATTTAATTAGAAACTTGTAGCTGGATAGACTCTATTATTAATGGTAAAGCTACTATATGAAATGCTGCGATCTCACATTTGTTCCAGTTCACAACAACTGAACTCTAAATTATACACATCCAAAAATTTTTGAAATACACAAAAAATTATAATAAATAAAAAAACAGGGGATAATATGGAGCTTTTGCGTTCCCTTCGTGCGTTTTATTTAGCACCATCATAGTTTTACACGCGAAGGTTGGTGAGAGACTAAAATAGAAGAGAGTAAATTAGGAAATCCAGGGTTATGCATATTCTATTAGGGTAACTCTAAATGGTTTTAGGCAATACGACGAGGAATCAATGCAGAGGGATCAAGGAAAAATACCAAGTAATTATACGGTTAGAAGCTCCACTATAACAAATTTACAGGAAGTCCGAATCAAAAATGAGATATATCCACAATTTACAGAGTTCCTAGTTCAAGTAGATGGTATAAATGGACAGATGTCAAATGGATTTATACTTCTCTTGACTCGATTTTTAAACTGCGGTGAGCTAATTAATTTCTTTGGTCTCCAAGCAGCCATCAGGTCTGGGGCTACCGGGTACGCTTTGGGACTTGCCAAGGATATTCTTAAGTATCAATGTTATGGAATCCTACCTTTCCGGGTTAATGGCTTTTTCTTCCATCGCAACAATTTAAACTACACAATATCCTGTGTCCCTTCACTGAGTATACAAAGTCAGCCGGGCAGGGATGCCATGATCACTATTGCAAGATCGCAACCCGGGACATCTGGATAAATATATGGATGATTTAATCCAGTACTTCTTTAATAACTCCATATGTTCCTAGGCGAGTGGTCATGCATATTGTTATTACTTTAGGATTATGATTTTGTCGATATAAAATGTAATTTACGGAGGGGCAGGTACCGGTTGGCACCGCAAAAAAAGACTATGTGAGACGCAAGCTTTTCCTGGTTACGGACCATTGATATGCACAAATTTGTTTTTTTTTTTTCATCAGGTTATAGTCTCATTTCATTCGATACAAAGTTTCGTGGTTCACGTATCTAGACTTTTTTAATTTAGTTTTCATTACCGGACACTATCCGTTTCCATTTTCAAGCATTTTAGATAGAACACTCTTTATCTCATCAAACTTCAGCTTGGCAAACTTCCCATATAACCTTCACCAACGGTTTTAGGAGACTCACTCCAAGCTAAAAATTTATCCCGATGTGGCGTGCAACACCAGCCTTGGTTCATAAGCGACAGAAGCAAGCCAAAGCCAATTGTGTTTTCTGGCCATAAGCCTCATTCCAAGGAAGCCAAAACCATTACCCATCACCAATGAAGGAAATGATCCACCGCTCCGGCACCCTTGTTAGTTCAACACGGACACCATTACATTTCCACTGTAGGCACCAAGTACCCAATACCTCTTTCAGAGGAGCAATCATACACCAATTCAAATAAGAAATGCTGAAGATAAAAAATTTATTGGGTGTTCCAATCACAATTGTTATAATCATTATAACAGCATATTAAGGTTTATTTCTATTTATTTATGTTCACCAGGCTTTCATAAAGAGACCATATAGAAATGGGCACATTGATTAACACTATTGAAATAGGGCTTTAGGGAAGAACAACTCGCGATTATTGGTATCATGGGAATTGTTGGATCATGTCTGGACGACACTTGCACTTCATTCTAATTTCTAGAGGGTTGGAAAAATTAGTGCACAGGTAATAAACTCTCGGATAACGATCAGTACACGGATGAGCTAGAAAAAAAAATGTCAGGGGTTTAATAACAAATGAAAAAATGATAGCAAACGATAAAGGGAATGCAGAATTTAAGTTATGTAGAACACTCTCAAGGAGCAAGTTTTGAGCGTAAACTACGCAGCAAGAGGTGTACCATAAGAAAATAAATGCACACTTTATTCCATGTCTAGCATCCTGATACCAGTGTTGTAAACGATACAGAAATCTATGTCCAACCTTCAAAAGCTCCACTATAAATTGCAATTCACTAGGATACAACTCAGTGAAAAGTTACCTGTTGTTGGCTTGGAATCTGTCCTTTACTATCTGTGTCAATGACATATTGACTACAGTTCTCATCCTTCCACACCAGTGCTAGTGGTGTATTTCCAGTCTGATAATGTGCATGCCTAACAAATAAGAATGAAGATGACATTAGGAAGGACATAAATGAAAAAGAAACTTTTTTTGCTTGGTAATAATCTAACCGCACATGGTGGGATATAATCCCTTGACCTCAAACCACGAAGCAGCATTAAGCCCAAAGGAATCATTGAGTCATAACAGATCAAACAAAATGTATAATACCAATAGGTTCCATGATCTGACACCTCTTAATTTATAGACGCTTTTCACAATTGAAACGAGCAAAAAGAATGTGACCCACGCTGTAAAGTGACAGGATATGCATTGATGCTACAAATGTGCTTCCTTACACATGGTCTGTCACACACAAATCATACGAATTAAAGCCAGAAGTTCTATCTTACAGTCACCAGCCATCCTACTCCTCCAAAGCAATAAAGTACGGAAATGAGGACACTAGAACAGAGAATATAATTGTGGACAAGGTTCAACAGTTAGGATGCTATCCACTATAACATTCAGAGAAGAACAGCTTATTTCCCAATCCAGGCCCAAAACAAACCCCAATATGTAACAGCACCCTAGGATAGCAAATATTTTTTAAAACAAGGAGTCTGACACAACAAGAGGCTATATATATTTCCCACCAATGCCCTAGGTATTCCTAAAGCTTCTCAAGCAGGTCGCGCAGCAATTTAGGAAGCCCAGACTAAAGTTTGCAATTGTAATCCACTCATGGGGTATGGACTGATCTCAAGCACAAACTGCACAAAACTACCTCACTTCACATGGATTATGGCCAGATAATAAAAATTGGAAATCTTCCAAAGATATAAGCAACATTGCAAAAGAGTATCATACATCACCATGGACCAATAAATTATACATACGGATTTCTCAGCCAATGCAACATTAAAAATTCAAAGCATTTAGCATCGGACACCCTATCAAGGTAAAGGATTTTACTTGTTATAAAATATCAAGCCATCCTTGACATAAGGGACTGCTCCCGTATAAGCTGCAGACAGACCAGCCTGGTCACAGTTGTACACTTGAACCAGACAAAACCTGTACCGATGATAGTATGAAGGTTGGTCGCAAGCACCAGTCTCGGCAAGCTTAGAAACTGCGTCAATTACATAGTGCCTTCCAGAGTATATAGATTCTTCGTCGAACTCTGACACTCAGAGAGATTCACGGTTCACGAATTACAGATGAGTTACCGGCAGGCAACAGCACGCCACTGTGCGTTTATCCACACTCGTAGCTAACATCGTCGATTCATCCGACTGAAGTCACATCCCAAAGAGCATTTTTCGCTTACAAACAAAACTCACAAATCAAGTTATCATCACTCTGCCTTCACTCTAAAGGTATCGCGCAGGTTGTCACACACACTAAATCGAGGTCTACAGTACCAAGACGCCGAAACCATATACCCTTATGCACATCTCTCAAGCTACCTCTCCGAAAGTGCAGTCGAGAGTGAAAAATCGGAGGAGAACAATGTACTGAAGCGAGAGGCCTCGAAAGAGTCTCTGTGTCACCCACTCTTACGACACGTTTGGGAGCACAGTATGGGAAATCCGCGAGTTAGTAGCACATAAGAAACCATTATTCGGGAGACCTCTTCCACTCGCGGACAATCCTTCTTCTAGCGCCTAACTGTTGTAAAATCCGAGTTATCGAAACGACAAATCGACTCCTCCTCTTCCCCACCGGCCCTATTCGCAATACACATCCAGCGTATGCCCACCGCACAATACAGAACTACAGTTTGAGCTATTGGCACTCATTTGTGGAGAAGGGAACATATCGAGAAATTGAAGGAAAGAATAAGAGACCTGAGGAAAGATGTGGAAGCCAGTCAATTTAGTAAGCGTGAGTATCGAATCAAGGAGTCTATCATGGGTACAATACACTCGGTGATGAGGACCATAGGTCACATCTGTCCAGTACTGAAACATTTAAGCCGGAAGTCTATGCCGAGCCTTCTAGAGTCTGGCGCGAGGCTAAGCTGAGAGCTCTAATTCATCGAATTTTTGCGCCTCGTGACGAATGCATTCGAGCGAGTAATTTCGGGACCACATTTCAAAGTTCGTGCTGTATATTCGACTTTGAGAGACACTTTGCGTAGTCAATGTGGTATACACGCGGACGTTCAGACTCTTATGGGGGCTCGATGCGGCGTCATCGGGCTATCGATCAGGAAAATAGAGGATCAATACAGAGGACAGGTGTGAATTGGAGGGCTTATCACAGAGCACAGATGGCATGTTTGCTATGGGTGAACGATCCTGAGCTAGGGTTCAGATCATCGTGCATTATGCCGCGACGTAGGGAGATTTTATCATACGATGCTGCCTCCTGGATGTCGGAGTCGGAACGGAGTTTTTTGAGAGCTTAGGTCGTGTAGAATATGGAGCCGCCGATACATTAATCGCGTAGGCCCAAATTTCCCTTCTGCTCGGCGTCCACTCTCCTATCAAGTATGGAGGTGGACTCGCTTCCCTTTACCTGTATGATTTATGAAGCAACAAAGTACAATCTGACCTTAAAGCGCGAACCGTAGTCGTAAGGGCCTTCTCTTCCTAATACATATGATTTTCCTCATTTGCTCTTAGTTGTGATGCGCACAGCGAATTATTATTATAACGGACTGATAAAGAAATTATAAAGTTCTTCGTGCTGATTATGTTAAAGCCATGTTTTTTGAGGATCTAATACTCCCCACACTCTGTGCTACCTAGCTTCAACATTGAATTTTTGTCGATATATATTATCTCCAAAGAATGGGGATCAAAGACGAACTTTTTGCTCTAAGTGTTTAGAGGTTAAGAGGCAGACACAATGCGGCCGAAATTAGAGGCAGATATTGCGCTAAAACTATTGCACCCAACGTGTTGATATACTACGCTGGTGCCAAGAAGGACGTGGCAAAGAGTGCAGAACGATCGTCGCTATTGTATATTGGCGAACACGCTAAATTGAACACACTGTGAACACCGCCAAGAAAGCTACTACAGTGCTCATTTCACATTCAGATATAGCTATAATCCTATCACTCGTTGGCAGAGAAATGCGTGGCCGCTCAGACGGTTATATCGATGAAGATTAGGAAGAAAGAAGGCAGATTTCCCTCCGGATATTGGGATCGTTGCAACGTGGTCTAGATCAACTTACTTGAAAGAGAACATTATAGGCCGGCTATATGGATATCTGGGTTAGGGGAAACGGTCGAAATATTACTCGCGAAAGGACGTACTCGTGTTTGGATGATGATATAGTTTGTCAAATAAAGCGCGATTATTGCTCGAGGATCAGATCTGCCGTATAATACTTGTTCCTCGGGGAGCCGATTCCTTTCGACTCGGGCGACCGCTCACATCCGGTGGTGCGTAATGTATTTTTGAGAATTAAAATTCACTCTGTGATTTTTCAAGGGACCCGACTCCGGACCAATTCGCTATCGTTTCTGTAAATCCTCTTTCGTAACATATTAAAGATATTATGCTAATGTCCTAACGGATCTAAACGCTATTGAAATATTTGTCATGAAAAATACTTTCTACAATAAGAGAATTCGGGTGTGCGCACATCTACCGCCTCACTCACAAACTAATTTTTTTTGGTGAACTATTTAGCCTTGTGAAACAATATGTTGCGCAAGCAGGGGTTTATTTTATGAGTACAATCAAATTGCGAGGTGAGATAAATTTATTTGGTATAGTTCTCATTCATACTGAGGGAGCAGTTTTTCGCACACATATGCAGTCACAGCATCTTCCTGAATCTTTCACTTTTCGCTCATAGATTCTTATCTTCCTTGGTAGGTTCATTTAGGGCACTAAATTTATTCAGTATGTATCCTGAGTAAATGCCGCCTATAAGCATACCGCGTTCGGAAACTGAGGTAGCTAGGTAAAAGTCTTGATTAATATGTTCCTCACAAGTGGGAAGTATATTAATAACGACGCTCAAGGTTCATAAGATACACTAGAGTGTGTTGACTTACGCTGCAGTGCTTCTCTCTTTCTTTGTGCCAGTAATGGTGTAGAAGCTTTCTTATACAAGAGGTTAAGTTGGCTAGAGCCACTTAATTTTTATTCCGGCAAGGACCAGGTTCCATAGACACTTCTATTTCCACTTCAATTGGTTAAATATATTTTAAAACCCCATATTTGCAACTTCATTCACGGAGTTTCACTGGTATTCCATCCACCGTGATTTATACAATTCTCTTTGGATTTGTAATCTTTCTGGTCTCAAAATTGTCATATATTTTCTCTTACACATATCTGGCACAACACGACATCATATTTGATTCCACTGAAAGTCATTTACTGCTCTATTTCTTTTTGTAGGCTGTGCTATAGATTGGTGAGGTAGAAGCATACAATGGAGCCTACTCACGCGGTTTGCTGTTTCTTATCATCATCCTTCAAATTGACAAAAGATTATATTTTTATTTTATGGTTTCCCAGTCTATGGTGGGATGCGTCTAAGGTTTTGAAATGTCTTTTAGGTGATTAAAATTTTTCCGGGTACCAGGCAGATTGTAGACCAGAATTTCTCCTTTATTGGACTGGATATCAATCAATCTAATTTCCACCCTTATTAGTTAGCCGACACCGCTACTATTAGTATGATATTAATAAGGGAGGAAAAATATTGTTGACATATAATTTTTTCTTCTTCACGCAATACCATCGGGGTGGTAACATCTCCTCTCTATCTATCATGAACGTTTTCTTGATGCAAATGTGGTAGAGTGGTGCCTACTTTTTACTATAGAAGAATAGACATATTAGTTACTCTTTACCCAGAGGAGGTGAACACGGGGCAGCTACTGAAGATTGAGTAATAGCATGGCAAATTCAGGCCTTCATCGTATCGAGAGCGAAAGTCAATCTCATCTCATGGGAGCTGTCTGACAATAGAGAGGAACCAACATACGATTTTATCACTTTTGAATGCGGGAGATCTGAGAGCTAGAAACGATATCCTTCTGAAGCTAAGTTCAATATCATTTGTCTCCAAACCTCGGGCCAGAATAAAAACCACATAAGTGGTGTATGAGAATCCACTCGTGGAAAATGGATTACCGTTCACTCTGGGTCGAACTAATTAGACCATATTTACAATAATGATCGGAAGATGAGGGACACTTTCAGAACCTACCCTATAGTCCTACTAGATAGACTGCCGCAACTCGGAGAAAAAAACTTAATATAGACGCACATGCACACTTTTTATGGGGCAGGAAAAATCACCTATTGTATGGAGGGACGTAGGACTTATAAAATGGGTATCTTGTCAGCATAATCCAACAAAATTATGCAAAATATTGCGAGGATTTCTTGGTTGTATATGAAAACATGTTCACAAAATTCTAATTGTCCTCTAGAAGAAATATACAACTCATAAATAATAGAGAACTTACTTATCGAGGATACTATGAGCTTCCCAGCCTGGTGCTAAATTTGAACAACCATATAATGGAATATAAGGACGAATACAGTAAGAAGACTTAATTCAAATCGAAACTAGTAGGGAGAATAGACAGGTAATCTGACCTTTTGATTTTGGCTTTTCTCCATCTGCAAACACTAACTGTTTATAACAAAGGAGGAAATTTTCTAAGAAACTTAATAACTAGCTAGGATATAAAATATAATTGTCTTCCACAGATTCAATCTTACTATTAAATCCAATGAACTACGCAATCAATTGTACAAACCAAGTCATTAACTCATCCAAAGGTAATTCAAACACACATATCTGGTGTGAAGTCAAGATATTTGACGGTTTCGATAGATTCGTAGAGGATACTGATATGTATTTTCTCAGGCCAGCAACCAACTATATTCTACGTCATTTAGAATTGTGTTTTAAGATCTATCTAATCATATAAATAGTAAAATAACATTAAGAGTAAATACTCAAAAAGGGTTGTTTGATCAGCACTACGAACAGATCGATAAGACGTATATTTGTGGTATGATCAAGGCGAGTATATTTCATTCTCTTTCAGCACCATGTGAACTCTTCTAATTAAACAGAGAAAAAATCTATCGTGTTTTCCCATGGTTGGAAAAGCAACCGGGAGAGCGGGTGTTATATTTAAATATCCACTATTTTCTAAAATGAGATACACAAGATCGCAATCATTATATAGATTTCTATCTACCGGGGTAGCATAGCATACTAGAGAGAGGTTACCGTTTCTAACTGCTTACTCCACCAATGACTTAAGCTTCAATATCAATCTGATTATATCATGCGAATACCACCTAAATGCGTATAGAACGCATTTAGAACAGAAGATCATAAAGACAAAAGAGGAAAGCCGGATTGATCTACCACACCAATCCTTGTGCAGAAGAAATCTATTAATTTTGATATGACCACTGCACACTTCAGGTACCTAAGGATATGGTTAACTTGCCCAGCAATCATCTACTTCTAGAATTGCGCCTTGGAAGCGCTTCACATGTCAACTTGAGTAGAAAAAATGCGAAAGAATAGTCGAGTTTGATGGGGAATAGAAAAAGCCATCGGAACGAAACGTAAAATATATACCTCCATTCAAGTTCGATTAAACTGTGTCGGAGCTAACATTATCGAGGGCAAGCCAATTCCGTCAAATTTAAAGTGCTGGGCCAGCGTTCATCAACTTCGAGTATACGGAACTAAGGGAAATCAGTGCACTTTCCTTGGGAGAAAGCATTTATTCATTATAGTGAGAGCGATGATAGTGAGAGCGTAACGCAGTAGGTAATCAACCTTATGATGGTATTTCATCAAGAATCTTTATGGACGTGGTATTTCTCATGGGACGTAAAAAAAACAGCATGCTTTTTTGTTGGGTTTTTTGTTGCTATATATATTATTCTCACGCTGTAACACCTGCCCTCATTACAAGACGTCCAGCCTCTTCTTCTGCCTCTTTTATTCTATTGAAACATGGGTCAACAGGCAAGAAATACCCTTATAGTTGTTGTGGCAGGGTGTCCGCCAAGAGATGTTAATGGGAACCTCAAGAGCGCACAGAGATTGAGGGCAAAGCATCTTTACGTAAATCTTCGGAGTTATCCTAAAACTACACTATTGTGACGAAGAGGAGCTGACCCCAACCTCTAATATGAATAATATTTTGTGCCACGTAGAGCCATGCCCACAACATAAATCTGGCGAGTCTCCCCAGAGCAACTGGTCGGTGTGTATCTCTTCATAGGCTACTAATAGACAAGCATTTGAACAGATATGGCTCTTATTAATGTGTGAACCGCGTACAAGTCCAGTTACCAGTGTTTCTTCCTAGGTCACCTTGAGGAACAATACGTACAAGTAATCGAAAATTGGCATTAACCAATATCTTAGATTGTCAGGTTCTTTGAATTTTAGATTCATGACGTATAATGACCTCTTTTCGCGATTGACATTATGTCACTATGGTCAACATCCCTAGAGGTCTCCGATTTGAGTCACTTATTCCTAACTTTTATCACGCACGAAAGACTCTCTCACTAAAACCAATTTGAATTATAAGTCTTAGCAACCAGTAGTCTATGGGTGTTGGCTGCGAGTGGATCGCCCAAGAACTCGTGACCCTTCCAATGTCACCACGGGCTACTTTTGGCAATGCTATTTGCAGGAGTGATAATATAACACACATGAGACGATTAAGTAACTCGCGCTTGGCTGGTCACAAATCTAATTGGACGGGAGAAGTGGACACGAGGATTATTTCGCAAATGACAGTATAACTATGGGAACGCTCATTAAACGGCGCTTCCTGTTAGTGGCGGAGTAGATTTCACATGTGAGAGAAATCAACGAGATCGTGCAGCAGACATAAGATAGGGAAATCTCTCCGCGGGAAAAGAGATTACTTTACGAGAGTAGCATCACAACCGAAACCCAGGTGGAATGGGACATGATATGTGCGAAAAAGTCTGATTCCTAAGAGTACATTATTACGACTTATTGTGGATGAATTGTACCACAGTGCGTAATATCTCTCCTTGCTGATTGTTTATCTAGAGAAGTCATAAATCTTTCCACATATTATTTCCGATCCGTTTCTACGTCTGTAGATCATTTATAGAATCTCTTTTTGTTTAGTGATTATGAAGTTTAATAAAAGTATGAGTGTGTCCTTGCTTACTAGTGGCTGAAGGGTCGTCTATTTTCCTATCATCTGTCATTCGTTGTTGGTGGTGCGGCAGCATTACTATTCAAAATATCTACTAGCATAAAATACGTGTACTGAATAAATCCTCAAAAATTCTAAGGTGGATTTTTCTCAGTTTCTTCATTTTTTTTCTTGGCATGTCATAAATATTCACTATTTAACTACTCAAAGCATCGAAATCAAGTTCCTTAAAACTTGCTTATCAAAGCACTATAAAATTTCCTAATTTCAACATAGAGAAAATTGGTATAAAGTCAGTGGCAGACATCGTATGGAGAAATCACCCGCGAGGACAGTTAAATCGTTCCATGATGTGGGTATTCAACTTGAGAGGACAATCATTTAATGTGTTTTGATCATAAAGCTTTACCACGAACTTTATTTGAGTTTCTCTAGAGAGATAAAAACGGCACAAGACCAATATATTGTAGGTATATTATCCATAAAAAAATTGAAAAAAAGATAAATATAATAATACCCTTCGTCATTTCTCATGCTTAAATATTTCATTTTCAATATTAGGGTATAAATTTAGTCATAAAGGAGTAAAAGGGTTACAAGAATTGCGACTTCGAATCATTTTGATCCGTTTATTTCATGTATTTTATCACTTTGCTTTTATAAGAATAATTATTAGGACACTATTTCATTACTGATTTTCTAAAATTAAATCAATTTACATTGACTTTAACTACCTCAATCGAATTTTGTTATATAATGGAATATCTCGAACTAGGAGTGTGGCAAGGAAAAAAGACATACGTAATTTTTAATGCACAATCGAGCATACTTATGGTACTCGGTTATTGGTGGCGCTCAAATAGGAATACCAACTTATCGACATCAATGATTATCCCATTTGAAGGGACACTTGGAGTAAGCAATATTTAGCAAGTGCTTGAGGAATTAGTTGTCCAAATCTTGGAAAACAGGCTATAGTGCATAAGTGATGGAAATTGCTCAATAAAACATGACATGAAGGAACAGCTAATATTTGAATCTGGGAAATATGTAGGCAAAACAGAGGAAACACCAAAACACACCTAATGCTTTATCAGTTATTCTAACGCTTAATATTAGGTTTTTTGGTCTATGTGTAATCTTATTTACGCATACTCTTAGCATCGTTTACTCGGATATATCGGTGCCGGCACAAAAGAAATATATTCAGAATAGGTCTCTAAAGCCAAATATTCTAGGTATTGTGTACAATGATACGAGAGAGATACCAAATCGCTCACCAATAAAATAAGCGGAGAAAGATCTAAAAGGAAATGACATGGTAATGATTATGATAAACCACATGGGTAGCATTTCGAGCCTGATGTCAAATGTCTAATTATCTAATTTTTTTGTATCATAAAATGTGGACTATCAACTGGTAGGGGCACATGACATGCTATGGCCCTTTAATTGGAGACATGGAAGTGAGTCAGAGAACACATAAGAGGTTTGAGAATGAAGATAAAATATTCTAAGCTATTCACAAAAATAACAACAAGAAATAGATCGGGGATAATTAAGAAATAAATGGTGAAGCAAATGGACCTAGCTAGTATGGGATCAGCTCATAACATTGATATCTATCTCACATCTGGTAGCTTTCTTATATGCAGATAATGGGACAAAAAATAGAGAGAGAGAACCTTCCGACTATTCCAAAGTAGCAAAGTCCCAGAAAAATTTGAGAGAGTCTGAATGATATTGAGTTAGGGGGATAAATATAATTAACACATTGAACAATCTATCCAATAAGATGGAACTGATCGAAATATCGTGTAATATATGGTAGAGAACGTGAAAAAGGTACAGAATATCTTAATGCAGGTAATATCTTAATCCTAAATATTTCTAGATAAAATTTCCTGCTAAAGATCGTCTATCAGGTGGGAGTTAATGTTGAACGAGTATCGAGTGACATTAAAGAAAAGGGGAAAAAATATATTTTTAAAGGGGTTTGGATTCAATCCTAATAATAAGATCTCAATAGATTCTAACAAATGATTTATATTTAGCCACCTCATTATTGATGTCTATAGCCGGGCCTAGATCAAATTATCTAAAAATAATATCAAAAAAATATAACAGTAAACTTAAATTAACTAACAATAGACTAACTAAAAATGAACCATTGATATAACTCATTAATGCAGCGATAGAATAAGAGCTGTTTATTAAGACTATATTAGGATTCTAACTCGAGCCCTTTAGGTGTCTAATATTCTTCTCTTTATTTTCTTTGCATCATCTCTAAATTCTAAGAGTTTTGGTTTTAATTGTATAACTCTTTATCTTTGCTTATAACATTCTAAACCCCCATAATCAAAAAACTCTTATAACTTGCTTCACATGGTTGTTAAATTGCTATGGTTCTTAATTGGGTATGACTCATCTATGTTTAATTATTATTTTATTTATAACATAAAGTACATACCAAAGAAGGGGGGCCGAATAATTAATGTACCATATTATTGATATTCTTATTTTAAAAAAAAAATACAAGCAACTAGACCAAGTTGCTAGCTAGTATACTGCTTCGATTCCTTGGATGCATTCTTGGGAATGATTTCGAATATTTTTTAATACATAATTCGAGAAGAAGAAAAAGGCTATATGTCAGAGCCATCTCTTTAAAATATTCTGCAGAACTTTACCCCCAGGTACTTCTGCATGGACACCTCCGCAGCATCAGATCATTTCAAATGTTCTAAATTCTAATACGAATAGGCCAGCTTATGGAGGTCCCTGTTTATTAAGATAATTTGCAAATCTAACAGAGCGATCAGATCCGCTTGCAAACAGCAGCATTTTGAATTGTTGTTCTTGTTTTCTTCACACTCAGACAACAAGAGAGGATCTGAAAAGCTTTGAAACTCGTAACATGGAAGGTGACAAAGAATGACAATTCCAAAATTCTCCCAAGCGTGGCTTCTCTCAAGTCTCAACCCACGCCTGCAAGAGTTGTTTGCCATGAAAATCCACATGAATGAGACATCCTCCAACCTGGCAGCCTGTCCTTACCTTCCTGCCAAGATCCATCGCGGGCTAAGCATGATGCAACTAAACAAGGAGGATTATGAAACACCAGGCTTATGGTTTCATAAGTGCATTCCTTCAAAGATATCCACTATCATAGGGCCCGTGCTGGTACCCGAAACAAATTCATATCTGTGCACTTCTTCACTTCTTAGGAATTTCTTAATAGTCTAATCAGTCAAAAGTTTGGCTAGGGGTTGAAGTCTTGGACACTCACAATGATTGAGACTATTAAAGGTAAGCGACAAGAACCGAACAATGCGAGATGTTACTACAACAGCTTGCAGCCAAAACCGCCCATTGGCCTAGATTTTCCATACCCTGTTTCAATACCTATGTCTGAAACCAACAAATTCAGTGCCAAACTGCCCATAGTTTTTCTTTTCCGAGTCACACTACAATAACCTTTTACCAACCAAAGTCGGTTCCCAAGAAAAGAATACATGCAAGGCCCACCGCCTAGTTGACTGTCTTCTATAGAAGGGAAAAAGAAGGGGGCAGGGGAGAGAGGGGGAGAGAGAGAGAGACCATGCACGAGGAGAATTACATGGGTAGAATCATCCAATCAGGGGAAGTCTTTCTTAGAAAAGGGAAAGGAACAAAACTTGGCTTACAAGGAATAGCTTGATTGACTTATTAATCTGAAGACGTAGAAAAGCACACAGAATCACATGGTAGTGGTTACTTGAACTTGGGCTTGTTTACTAACCCAGCTATTTCTGAAGAATCCAAACAATTCTGCTTTGTTAATAAACTATGGCTAATCTGTAACTAACAAATCTAACTGCCCTCTAATTAAAATAGTGCAAAGTATTTCATATCTTAGACTATATATACCCCCTCACATGACTATGTTTTGCAATCAGAATTAGATACAAGGAGATGGAGATTCCTGTGGTAGATTTTAATGAGCTCAATGGCGAGAAGAGGAGCAAAACAATGGCTCTCCTGCACCAGGCTTGTGAAAAATGGGGCTTCTTTCAAGTAAAGAAGATCACTTCTTGTGTACTTTATTTTACGGTCTAAATTGGATATCTAGTTTAATCTTCATTTGAATGGAAAATAACACTTTCACTTCTGCAGGTTGAGAATCATGGGGTTGACAAGAAGTTAATGGAGAAGGTGAAGCACTTGGTAAATAAACACTATGAGGAAAACTTGAAGGAAAGCTTCTATGAATCTCAGAAGGCTAAAAGCCTAGAAAACAAAGGGAATACCTCTGACATAGACTGGGAAAGCAGCTTTTTCATTTGGCATCGCCCAAAATCTAACATCAACGAATTCGCAAACATCTCTGAGGATCTTCGGTGAGTCAGCAGGATGTCAAACTCCAACTTATGACTTAGTAACACGTATATTTGTATGAATCTATCTGTGTAATGTATCAACTAATTATATGCACAATTCAGGGAAGCAACGGATGAGTACATTGCTCAACTGATTAAGCTGGCACAGAAGCTTTCTGAGCTCATGTGTGAGAACCTCGGCCTGGAGCAGGGTTACATAATGGAAGCATTCTCGGGGAGCAAAGGTCCTTCTGTGGGAACAAAAGTCGCAAAATATCCCCAGTGTCCCAATCCAGAACTGGTTAGAGGACTTCGAGAGCACACTGATGCTGGTGGAATCATTCTCCTACTGCAAGATGACCAAGTGCCAGGTCTTGAATTCTTGAAAGACGGAAAATGGGTGGAGATCCCACCTTCCAAGAATAATACCATTTTTGTGAACACAGGTGACCAAGTGGAAATATTGAGCAATGGAAGGTATAAAAGTACCTTGCACCGAGTCATGGCTGACAAGAATGGAAGCAGACTTTCTATTGCTACCTTCTACAATCCTGCCGGCGATGCCATTATCTCTCCAGCTCCAAAGCTCTTATATCCCAATCAGTTTCGTTTTCAAGATTACCTGCAACTTTATGCCACCACAAAGTTTTTGGACAAGGGTCCCAGATTTGAGTCCATGAAGAACAAGGCCTAAAATACCTACCACTTACGAATATATATGTATTGCCCTAGTGGGTTTGCTTCCCAGTTTCTGTTTCGTTGTGGTATTTCCATTACCTGTTCTTTGTATGAATAGCAAATACGTTATGCTTTTTTCAGCTCTTTTTTTTTTTAAGTGCTTTTTTCAGCTCTTAATAGTGAGAACATATGATGCTTTTATCCCGTTAATCCATCCCATTTTGTTTCTTATCATTGTTAAGTGTTAACTAACTGTTAATGTTGCACTGGTAAAGCAGCTCCAAACCCTCCTAATCAAAACTCATGTCCTCAAACAGTGAAACCAATATGACCATAGTACATAATATTATGTAGATATTATGTCTTCCCACAAATGATCCTAGCAAATACGCTGAAAACAAAAAGTTGAAAAGAAAGATCGAATAAGTATGCAGTTAGTGTATAGTTAAAGAATGACTGAAGCTCACAGAAACAACAAGCATCCAAGATTTCATGGACATAGCTACAAGTTAGACAATTTAGATAATATAGTTTTGGTAACAAAGTACTTGTTTGTTCAACCGCTCCAATCAATGAGAGCTTATGAGGTTTGAACAATGGAGAACATTTGGTTACAAAGCACCACAAAAAGTTCCCAAATTTCAGAGATCTGGAAAAATTCACAGCCGATTGCTGAACCTGGAAAACAATATTATCAACCAAATCTTGGGTTGATTTTATAATATGGTTCAAGATGATATGGAATAGGTTAAACAATGATTCTGTCCATATCAACTCATTTGATATTGAATGCTAATGACAGGGAAGACAGAGAACCATCCTTTCATCCGTCTCTCCACACAATAACTTTCAGCAAGAAGCTGAAACATGAGCTGGGTGCAAACATTCTTTAATGATCCTTATGATCACATAACAGATCAGGTTGTTGACGCCTTCTCTTTGGAGAATCAATGGCAGCACGAGTGCATCAACAGCTGCTTTCTGATGAAGCTTGCAATAATCTGTTATTGCAGCCAAAAACACACGAGAAGCTGCTTCTTCGAGAAATAACTACTTGGGAAGGATGACTGAGCATAGAACCTGGCTCCGCCAACTAAGGTCTTCTTCGCCTCCATTTGCAAGATGTGAAATTAAAACTGAAGCCATCTCATCATCTGCCTGCCAATGTTCAATGAGATCCAAAACCACAAAAGAATCTCTGCTTTTGTCCGAGCAAAGTTGACGAATTTCGTTAGCCTAACCCACAGTATTTGAAACAGATTTGAAAGTCACAATCCCAGCTTTCAAACAAGTAATTTTTTCTTGAATTTCATGTTCAAGAAGAACATTTGAAGGACGATCAATCTCCATTTCCTCCTCAACTTCATTCTAACTCCTCTTCTCCACCCTCTCCCTCTTGCTTTGAATAATGCAGACTCTATTCAGCAGAGCCAACAAAAGATCTTGAAGTCAAGTCATCAGGCGAAATGGGAAGCCAAGGGAGAAACACATCACTGGCTCCCGCCACTTCCCTAAGCCAATCAGGCACTGATTCGAACTCCTCATCCATGCCTTCTTCCTCAGAATCCAAACTCAAACCAGAAATCCATTCGTACTTCAACTTGCACAACGCATCAAGCAGATTGCGGGCAGCTCTCTTCACCCAAAAATCAGGCCCCTGATCGTCACGCAAAACATTCCCGGTCAGCCTTGACAAGTCCCGCGCGCAAAACCTCTTATGCTCATAAGCAAGAAAAGAGAGAACGCAAGCCTGAACCATGCTTGGTAAAGTCTGCATAAACATGACCCTGTTGATAAAACTTCGAAACGAGTCAAATAAACCAAACACCACACACACACAAAAAAAACAATCAAAATGGAGGTACATGGTAATTAGGTCCAGTTGTTTTTATTTACCGCTTTGTGCGAGGAGGCGAGGAAGGCGTAGAGGACGAAGAACTTTCGACGACAAGGGCGTCGGAGGGTTTCGTGAGCAAGGAGAGGAAAGCGCTAGTGGTAATTGCAGACCGTAGTAGAAGTTGAGACATTGAAAGCCTGGTGTAACCATTGAGATGCCTCGGTTTCCGGTGTCGGGAATCTCATAAACATCTCCAAGAGAGGACCCATGATTCCATTTTCGCTCTCTTTTGCGTCTCTGTTCTGAAGCCGAAGGAACTGGATGTCCGGGAGGAAAAAAGGCGGGAGATTTAACTGGAAAAATATAAATGGGCCTTTTAGTGGTGTTCTGGGCTTTCGATTCTTCAAGCCCATAAGTAAATTGTGACAAATCCATCTTTCGTTAAAAATTACATTACAGGATAATTATCAAAACTCCGCCCTATCAATCCGGGTCTAAAAATCACCTTCAACCTTAAAAGATTAGAGTAATTTTGAGAATGTTCATTTTGGTGAGAATTTTTAGAATTTGAAGTATTTTATAATTTTTAGTAATGTTAAAATTTATTAATATACATATAAAAATTGTTGACTTATATTAATATTTAAATATATTTCATTTATAAATTCTAAAATTTACGTGTAGAATACGAGCTAAAACAACGTCCCTTTAACCCTTTGTTAAGTTCACGCCTCATTGGAACGTGAGATTTTGGAAGTCCCAAGCGCCAATGAAATTCAGGACACGTGGGGACTTTTCCGTTCGTTGAGTGGATGGAGTGAACAATGTGCAATTAGAGCGTGTCCTTGTTGTCAGAAGCAAAACTCGTGGGTTGAAGTCGTTTCGAAGAAACGCGTTTTCACGAAACCTTTTTTCTTTTTTTTGTCTAAGTCGCGTTTTCACGAATCACCATGCAAGCAACTTCTGGAGGGAAGGCGTGGCTTAGCCGTACTTTCTGCGTCATCGCGGGATAAGCCGCGCGCGAAGCCGACCAGATTTTGCACATGCGCACCTTTTTCAAGAAGCGCGCTGTCCTGAAAATGCTATGTTTTTTTTTTAGACCAAAATCTTCCTTGAAACAATGTTTAAACACGTTATTTGTTTTATAATTTTAATAACTTCGTAAATACTCCAAACTATTTGATTTTATAGAACTTGTGGGATTCATAGAAGCTTGAGAAATTGATGTTTGGGGGCCGCATAATAATAATAATATTTTTTTAAAAAAAATTATTTTATTTAATAGAATATACATTATAAAAAACATTTATCATTAGATTATATTTTAAATTTAAGACATAAGAATATTATTAATAAGTTACTGACTTAGAAATATAATTTCAAACATCATGAATTATAAATAATAGTTTTCTCCTTAAAATCTAAAATTTATAACATTTAATATTTTCTTCAAGTTACATTTAATGAAAAAAAAAAAAAAAAGAAGAAGATGATAAGTGAGTGTTTCAAGATCTCAAGAAAAAAAAAATGAACCACACATTATGAGTTTTATTGTTAAATATATTTTCACAAGAAAAAATTGTCTGAAACCTTTGAAATTTAATAAACATGTAATTTTAAATATCTAAGAGACCTAAATATTAACTTTTACAAAAACTATATATATAGACCAAAGAAGGGTTTTAAAATATTTGAAAGGGGACAAATCTTAATTTTTGTCAAAACCGCTCTTTTTAAAATTTTGGTACCTAGCAAACTCATAGCAGCTTGTTTCCTGAAATATGAGTATTTGGACTGAAAGTCAAAAGAGAAACACTGTTGCTTGTCGTCTTTCCCTTCCGTTTGCGGGATCAGGTGTGGGCTTCCGTCTTTCCCACCTATGCATCAAATAATTGCTGAAATTTGGACTGTAGTTTCCTCTGTGCTTCGACCCATCAATCTCCATCGTAACGACCACCAAACAATTGAGCGCTCCAATCACTTTTCCCAGAATACTCCAACCGACTTCATACTGAGAGAAGAAGCCCAAACTTTCACACTCACACTGCGAATACAGAACCCTCCCACTGCACCCACCATAACCAAAACCAGATCCTCATCTCTTACTCTCAGTTCTCACTCATCCACCTCGCTTACATAGTTCTTTGCTCGAATTCTCCCTCCTTATTTCCAACCCTGGTTGCGTTTCTCTGAAGCCATGGGAGTGAGCAACAACATCACGGCAATTCTCAACTTTATAGCCCTCCTGGCCTCCGTCCCCATAATTGCGTCGGGCATCTGGCTGGCCTCTAAGGCCGACAACGAGTGTACCCACTACTTCCGGTGGCCTGTGGTCATCCTCGGCGCGCTCATCCTCCTCGTCTCCTTGGCCGGATTCGTCGGCGCCTACTGGAACCGCCAGGGCCTCCTCGCCTTGTACCTTTTCTGCATGGCCGTCCTCATTGTCCTCCTCCTCATTGTCCTTGTCTTCGCCTTCGTGGTCACGCGCCCGGACGGCGGGTACTCCGTCCCAGGCAGAGGGTACAGGGAGTATCGGCTCGACGGCTTCTCGTCATGGCTCAGGGACCACGTCACCAACTCCGGAAACTGGAACAAGATTAGGACCTGTTTGGCGGAGTCCAACGTTTGTGGTAGGCTTACCCAGAATTACGTCTCTCCTGATCAGTTTTTCGCCGCTCACATCTCTCCTCTAGAGGCAAGTTCTGTTCTTCCAATTGCGACCTGTTTGCGTGCTTGCATTGCCCAAAAAATAATGTTTTCCAATTCCCAGCAAATTTCACGGACACAGAAACTTTATCTTCTTCATTTATTTGATTTCTCCATTGAAAATTTCATTTAAAGAGGAGCGGTGAAAGGATTTAAACAAGAGGAATTGGGTTTTTGCTGAAATTAAGAAGTCTTCTGCAGTTTATATGTCCCTATTTCCATTTGGTTCATCCAAACTTGGTCTTGAAATTATCTTTTTCTTCAGTCCTCTTTACTAAATGCCGCGTTGCCACTGATCGCCGCAAGGACTTTCTAGTCCCGGTACATTTGGTTCTGTTTCTGTCTGTCTCCCCCAGTAACTTTACTGGTTTATACTATTGTCTAAACTACCAAATGGCAATTTGGGATTAAAGTTTTAAGAAAAAATAACACAGATTCTTGCTTCACATGAGCCCTCTCCAGCACAGTGAAAGCTGTCTTTGTCTACTCTGTGCTTTCATAGCTGAAATCAGCATGACATGAGAATGCACTTATAAGAAATTAGACACGTCTAGTGCTGTGTGGGGTCTTTCCTATACTCTACTGGAAGGAAATGTTCCCATTAGTGTTTGTGCCATTACACAGCAATAATTAGGGGAACATAGAATAATTGCAGTTCAGGATCTTGTCTCTATTGCAGAGGATAAAAATGGTTGTTATGGTTGCCAGCACTGGCTTAATATAACGACACAGTTTGGTGGGGTGCTGTTTCGTTATAGTTATCATCAGATTCATGGTCCTTGTCTTTCTTCAACTGAAGTTTTGGTTCCACTCTGTTTACAGTCAGGATGTTGTAAGCCTCCAACAGCTTGTGGGTACAATTATGTGAACCCAACGTTGTGGGTAAACCCGGCGAGCCCGATGAGCGACGCAGACTGCCTCTTGTGGAACAATGACCAGAGCTTACTGTGCTACAATTGCAACTCGTGCAAAGCTGGTCTACTGGGGAATCTGAGAAAAGAGTGGAGGAGAGCCAACGTGTTTCTCATTGTGGCAGTTGTGGTGCTGATTTGTGTGTATCTCATTGCCTGCAGTGCCTTCAAGAATGCCCAAACAGAGGACCTTTTCCGCCGCTACAAGCAGGGTTGGGTTTGATACTGTTCCCAAATGCATCCCACTCTCTCGCAGTTTGCTGTGTTGTTCAGTTGGTGTGTTTTCTTTCTTATCATTTGATGAGAGCGTCTTTGTCACTAGTGTATATATTCTTATGTTAAAGAAGTGAAAGCAAGTTGGGAAAAGGAATTCCCAGAAACCAGAAGATAAGAATGGTATCCCACGAATTAGCTTTCCAAGAGTACAAGATTCTTCTCTTTCAATGGTGGTTGTTGCTTCTTTAGACGGACGACAAGCCCATTTCGTTCGATATTAAGGTGTGCAAAATTTAAGGTTTTCTTTTTGCACACCCCCACCCAACATTCAATTTTTATTCCCGAATTATATAAGTTTTATACTTTATACCCTAAATTACAATTTTTGAGATATTATATTCTTTAATTATTAATCTTAAAAATTTAAAAATGGTTAGACATTTTGAATTTACCGTCCAATAGTAATATTTAAAAATTTAATAAATTGATAATAATATCGTAAATATATGCAAAGCGAGTCAAAGACATTAATCGTCATTTTAAGTATATAGTGTAAAAGTGCAATGTATTAAAAGTAATAGTTTAGTATATAAGTATAAAAATTATGATAGTTTATGGATGAAAGATATATTTTCAACATTTTATATTCATGAGCTCAAGTAAAAGCCATATTTTCAACAATTTATATGCACGAGCTCAAGTAGAGGCCACCGACACCACCGGCTTGGAAGAGATAATTACCTTACAATTGGTCAAAAGGTTACTCATGGTCATTTTTTATGACATGATTATAATATAAGAGAGAAAAGCTCAGTATTCAAACACGTTTGTGCAAGGTTTTGGAAACAATAATTTTCTCAAACTGGATCAAGATCTTGAACAGTTTTGATTATAATACAAGAACCAAGAGATCTAAACTATGAATGCATTGCATGCGCGACAAATAGAAAACCAAGGAATCAGAACATACCTAAAGCACCACCAGGGCAAGCACCTATCTTCGGAAATCAAGTCCACTGCTTTTAGCCCCCAAAAAAAGAAAAAAAAAAGTCCACAACGTTTACACTAAGGATTTAATAGTACGGTACAGACTTTTTTTTTTTCCTTCTTCTTTGCGCAAATTATAAAAGAACCAGACCCCTATACAAAGAATTCTGGGAGGCCAATACCCGCATACATGCAAGGATAGTTCTAAAGGAGCTCATGAGATGGGGACAATATCCCTTGAAAGACGAGGAAGCGGCCTAATAAGCGATATCGTGCTAAACAACATTCGCACTTCTAGAGGAAAAGCAAAACTGAGAGAACTCAAAACCAGAGGCTAACGGCTTAGCATCACAAATAACATTAGAAATACGCCAGGGACACAAGGCGTCAGGGCTCTAAGCATCCATAACTATTTGGGAATCCCCTTCGAGGATGATTCTACGCAGCCCCTTATCCGGACTGGCACCCACTCCCAAAAAAAAAAAAAAAAAGTCCGACACCCAGCAGTTCGCCAAACAAAGGTCCACAATGTAGGGCCGAGGCAAATATAAATTGCACCTTGAGGGTACCGAATTGTATGCTGATAACAAAACCACTGCTCTTCCAGAAATTTTGAGCACTAATACAAAAAGAAGAATTATTGGCCATAAATTAAATGCATTTTGGGAGGAAAATGTACAGTCGGTACAAGACTCACAGTATGTTTCATTACTCACGGACTTGGCCACTATTTCCAGGAATAAAAGAACATATCGTGAAATCCTGACTACTTCTCTTAAGCCGTGGATAACTTTCTAGAGTACACAATGTACATGGGGTCTGAGCGTCCAGGATTGGGAGAGATATCCACAGCCTGAAGACAAATGCAATTCAGTCAGAAACCTCCAGCAGTCGCTTTCCCTTTGATCAAGGGGATCAGTGATGGATACACTACATGTGCACGCACAAGGGCATTCCTAGATTTATGTCCATCTATGTCTTAAAACCGTATGAGGTTCATGATAGGACCAATTTTGAAATATTGCAGGTGCCAACATTATGGGCAATAGAATTTCATCGATATCAGCTGAACCTAAACAAAATTGATCATCTTCCAGGGTGGTATTTTGAGTTTCTAGCGATTGTTAAAAGTAGTAGTAATAAACCTCTGGGGTAGGTAGTTCATTAACAAATGACCCATATACATTTATGGTTGTATGATTTCTCAGTGAAATGGCATTCAGGCCATTTCTAATGGGGGCATGGAGGAAGAAGTTGGGGAAAAAGGACAATCCATACCATGGTTAATGCTAAGCAAGTAGAAGTGTGTCAGGACAAACTGATCAACTAGTTAGATGTATGATGCAATTAGGCCAGAAAAATCTTATAGTTATTCTTCACTTGGTAGTTACTTTAGAGAGAGAACCACGAAAAAAGAAGAAAACAACAAAAAGGAAAGATAAGCTCTATTAATTACCTGAGGGGATTCAAATCCTCCAGCATAATGAAAATACGACCCAACAATCAAAGCATGATCCGCATCACCGGTTGATGTCCATATAGAAATGGCTTTTGTCCAAAAGCAACGGTTGGAAAAGCTGGTTTATAAACAGTATCACTGTGTCAGAAATGGTTGAACAAAATGAGGGCTGCAAGATAAGAAAAGAAAGATGAACTTTGAACAGTTAGCAAATGCTGAACAAGAGAGCTGTGTTTGTTTTGGCTCAAAATGGAATGAAGACTTTGTGCCTGCTCATATATCAGGCCATTCATAATTGGGGCAGTAAAATTAGTGGGTTATATCGTTAAAAGATTGAGCCATACAAAGAGGATGTAAAATCATATTGAGTTATATAGTTAAAAGATCAATGAAATTTGTGGAAACACTTGTATTATCGGATTACATAATTGTAGTTCTTCACACTTTTAACTTGACTTCAAAGAAAAAAGCTATCACCTCATTATAGCGAGTCCACCTGGCTTAAGAATCCGGCGCATTTCCTTGAAAACATCTAAGGGCTTTGTAAGATAATCAACACTGACCTGCAAATGTAAAGAATACGGATGCTAGAGCATGTTAAACCTTTATTTGTTTAACAACCCACTTACCTGCTGTTATTTAGACATACTTCGCACTTCAAAACCATTATTACTAGAATCTTAAGAGCTATTGGAAGGAGCACAAAATTCTATGTTGCAAAAAATCACATCACAAATTCCCATCGCAAGCTCTATGAATGAACCCCCACCCCAGGCCCCCGTACCAAAAAAAAAATGAAAAGAACAATAAGAGGCTTTGGAACTTGTGTGACTTACATGCTTTGAAATAATAAAAACCTTAAGTGGTCATCAAGATGTCTGACATAACATATCTGCTCCTAACCTCTACTGCAGGAGACTGCAATTACACAGATCGAAATGCAAATATGAGTCCCTTCTAAACAAAATTGAGTGAGTTCATTTTTAAAAAAATTTCATGTCAGGTCAATCACAGAGCTTTCAATCCACTGATAGACAAATTGGGTGGGAGATTTCATCAATAAGCTCAGATCAAGCAACTTCAGCATGACAAACTTTTGAAATTTTTTTTGTCAAGATGTCACCCTGTTTTCCAGTTTACATGGAAGCCACAACATCATTACACATCGTTGTAGGCTATAGTTCTCAGTCAGCATTTCTAATGTAAACATCCCCACCAATCTTTAGATCTTGTAAGGCAAAACAACTTTAAGATCATAACCATTGTCTTCAGGTTTGCTCAGAAGTTATACATTCGAAAAGAAAAGAAAAAAGCTTAGAAAAAAACAAAGAAAAGGAAAGAAAAGAAAAAAACCTTGTTAACTGCGGAAGTACTAGTCTTGGAAAGGAAATTTTGGGAAAGAATTTTAAACATGCAATTCTTGCACTTGATATCGCAAAAGAAGTGAGAGATGAGAAAATCTTGCACGCACCACATTAGTGATAATGTCAAAGGAATCATCTTCAAAAGGAAGTTTAGGCTTCACATTTAAATCTTGCACAGCATACTCCGTCAAGACCTGCAGAGTCAATAGTTTGAATTACAATGGATCTATCAGCTAAGTGCAATGCAAGTTCGTAACTACAAATTCCAGTGAAGCAAATATGAAGTGCACACAAATCAAAACCTATTATGTAAAACCTATAACTCAAGTTCATAAAAAACACACTTTATTCTGTATCTTATTATTACATGCGGTTTATTGCTCATAAATGAGTAATCTCAATCGATTCCATAGATCTTATATAAAATCAATTGAGACTACTCATTAATGGGCAATAAATCACAACTACGATACAGGTGGCTATTTAGAGGGCAGGGTTTGTGATACGGAATATAATGGAGAAATAGAAATGAGAGAAAACTCAAGAATTATTTTAAGCTTGTAGCAAACCTTAAATAGAGAAAAAAAGGTCCTAAGCAAACCCTAAAAGCTAATAAAACATAATAACTAATAATCTCTCAAAATATTAATCACAACTAAATAAACTAAAATAATTAATTGAAATGTCCTCATTATCACTCCCCGGGTGGGAGAAACTCGACCCTATTGAGTAAAAGAAAGCATGATGAAACTGTCACTCTCAAGTACCCAATCACAAAATAAGTGGTTGTGTAGTCTTCTTCTTTGCACACTCATAGACTCGTATCAGTGGAGGTCCGAATGTAGTGTCCCCACTAACTGTCTCGAGGTGAGAAGAACTTAAATCTAGCGAGAGAAGAGTCTAATGACTTCGATAGAGCTCCAACATGTCAGGATCAAGTTGTTGGAGAATATCTCGAGTAATCGAAGTGTATTTAAATACGGTCAGTCTACCCAGTAAACAAGAAACGCTGAACCGCTACATTCATTGTGAACACAACCTACTCATCTAGAATAGAATCAATTTTATCCACGGACGCAAATAGAGAGGGTAATGGTGCAGGGGTAGGAATAGGCTTAGGTCAGGTGTAAGGGGGGTCTAGAAAAGGATCATCTGGGAAGCTGGTAAGGCCTTTGTAGGCAACTAAGTCCTCAACATTAGAAGTATAATGAAAACCAATGTGAGATGGAATATTAATGACATATGCATTTGGTCCAACCTGCTTCCAAATTTTAAAAGGACCAACACTACGAGCCTACAATTTGGAAGCTGGTCCAGAAGGATCTCCGACGTGAAATGTCTAGAAAGATCTCCGACATCAACCTCCCATACAATAAAGTCTCTCACTTAAGTCTTAGGGATACAAAGTTGGTTGACTCAAAAAAGGTAACCATCATAGGCAGATCCTAATCTGATGGGGAAACGATACTTTACAGTGATCTTGTTGATGGCTCGACTATCAACCACTTGACGTTGGAGCTCGGCATGCTCAAAAGGAATTCATCCTATAATGAGGCAAATTTGAGAGAGATGCTTCTAAAACAAAATTTATGGCATGCTAAATGTCTCGTAAATGTGGCAAATGATCGGGGAGATCCACCGGGAAAACGTCCTAAAATTCCCGAAGGACCTCATGGGCCTCCTCAAGAGTTATTACTACCGGAGAATCAAATGAGACTTCCATAACAACCACTGCAAACACGACAGACTCCTTTATAAGGTCTCACCCAAATTCTGTAGAGCTAATAATATTTAACCCCTTTTTTGTCTACAACTGTCTTGGGGTGATTGACATCAAAAGGCTTTGGGGGAAAAGGATTAAAGAGAATCTTCTTACCTTTGTACATAAAAGAACAAGAGTTAGAGATGCTACATATGGTCACGTCCAAATCAAACAACCACAGGCGACTAAGGATAACATGACCTACATCCATAAGGATAACATCACACCATATATAATTCTTGTACTCCAGAAACTAAATGGACGCAAGACAACGTTCCTTCACCGCTATGGAGGACGTATCAATCCACGAGACACTATAAGGGTTCGGGCAAGGGACTAGTTGTAACCTAAGACGGAAAACAATAGTAACTGAAACTGCATTAATACAACTACCACTATCAATAATGACCTTGCAACCCTTATCATTGATTTTGATATAGGTATGAAAGATAGCATGACGATGCTAGTCATCAGCATCTTTGGGCTGGGTAAGGGCACAACGAACAACACCCATCTAGGGGTGTCAGGGAGCAAGTTCCAATTAAAGGCGCATGACACTGTAGAAGGAGATCCTCTACGCTTTTCTAATAAAGCTGAGCATTACCAACTAACTTTAAACTGGCAAGTTGCACTCTTCTATCATGGGACACTCCATACCACTCAAAGAAACGATCCATATCCCTAATCCATTGAGTATAAACTCGGGGATCTAAAGAGTCATCAAATATACGGGAATCTAATTTAATGGTCTTGATGAGTCACTCTTCATGATGTGGAGGAGACTCGTTACCATGGAGGTAGCAATCCCACTCTCGGTCGTGATCCCTATGTCTACGATCACACCTATAATGCATCCTGACATCTCTCCTATCACGATGATGTCTATGATGGGGCACATCAGAATTCTCAGTGTTAGATAGGTGAACCAGGAACTCTAAGGTCTCAACCTTAGTAACTAGTTCTCTGTTTTCTTGAATGCAAACCCTAAAAGCCCATGGGCTAAAGGCAGCTGCCAATAAACTTTATAAACTTTATAATTTCATTTTGAATATTTTAAGCCTCTTAAAAACCTTAAATAAAGAACAAAAGGTTCTAAGCAAACCCTAAAAGCCCATGGGCTAAAGCCTAATAAAACATAATAACTAATAATCTCTCAAAATACAAACCACAACCAAATAAAGTAAAACAATTAATTAAAATGTCCCCATTAGGTTGTCTTGTAAAAGTATAGAAATTGGATATCATTATACAAGGATCACTCAATGAGAATCAGCTTCAATTTCAATAGAGTTCTCCAACATTCAAGGAATGGGAACCCTAATTGAGGGAAAAGCCTTTTATCCCTTGATAATCATCCAAGACTACCTTTCAGAGCGCAACATTAAAATTTTGGAATTTTGAATTATGGGTCAGGCGTTAAAAAGTTTGTACACCAATGTTCAGCAAAAAGAATACAACGGATTAAAGCATGATCTCACCGGATTCCGTTTCAGCTCCTCCTCATTCATACCTAGTCCAACTATTCGATCTTGCTTGTATCCGGCTGGAAAATGGCTGACCTAAGTATGAGGTTGATAATGAGTTGTAATACATACATATGCAGCATAGAAAGAAAGATGCTGATGTAAATATAAGAAACTCCTTACCCAACTGCTACACATATCCAAGATGCTTACTCCTGGAGTGTTGCTAGGAGGAAAAACCTTTGAGTAGTACTTTGTCAGTGCAGCAATGGCAGGATCATCAATGTGGGTCACAAAACGTGGGCTTTCATAGAACACTGGATCTGGTGACCTGCAAAAATCAATTATTATATTTCAGATTTACAAAATCTAAACCTAGTTCTTAGCTGGAGCAATTCCATTGTGGAACACCAATTTGGATGCAGCTGCTTTAGAAACCAAAAACCACTCTAGCAGTGCCACTAGCTTCCGAGGTCCTATTGTTATTTCTTCAACAAAAAGAAATAGCAGAATACAATCCACATTATAAGTCCCACATCAGTGACTGATGGTCAAATAGATGCAAACAACACCGAAAAGCATCAAGCAAATAACAAGCAACAACAAATAAACAAGAAGGAAAAAGAAAGAGATGAAAACAAAAATGAGTTTAGTCTTTACTCATCAAAGCGCTGGAAATCCTCCTCCTTGAAGGGGAATTGCTCCGGCCATTCCACATTCTTCAATATCTTTGAATGGGATACAAAACAACATCGGAAAACGTCAATACGAGTGAAAGTAACCAAATGAAAACAACAAGTGGACAAATGACAATGTCGAACTTTTTGCACTATGGTTTGGCAATGGCTTGGAAACACCGAATTGGCACTACTAGTATGACTTGCAGAACAGTATTCAAATGTTGAGATAACATTTCTAGAATGGGATGGACTATAACAAATATTGATATATCTTCTGGTAAATAGTTTAAGAACTCATTGACTTGGCAATTTTGGGTTTCATCAGGGGAATTATTGAGCCCAATTCATCCATGCCCCACCCCCTGAATTACTGATGTTCCTTAAACGGGCATGCAATCATTTCTCAAAGTATTTTACAACCCAAAATTCCTCAACCTATATCAGTCCAGAAGCAAAACAAACACCATGTCACCATCAATCGAAGTCCCAAAACCCAAACCCAAAAACGCGGACACCCTCTGAAAATTCGAGCCACTCACAGAATCTCATCAATGTAGCACCGACCAATCTTCAAAATTCAAATGCCATTTAAACCGACGTTACAGAGAGAGAGAGAGAGAAAGCAGCAGCAGCAGCATAACTCTGCGACTGTGGCTTCCAGTTATAGAAGACTTGAAAATTACCTCTTCAACAGCACCCTTTTGCCTAGCAGAGGCGAGGAAAGAATTCGCTCCAACTGTACCAGCCATGCTCATGAACTGCGCCCAAAAGGACACGCCCAGTCCCAATATCAAGCGGCGAGGGGCTCTACTCCCACTTTTCCACTTATTCGGCGCTTTAAATGGACCAGGAACAGGACCAAAAGCCCAGGTGACCGAATAAGAGGATGAACAAGGATATACACCAGCTAAAACTGGCAGCCTCTGAGGGATTCCGAGACCCAGACGATTGGCCATCATTGACACTCCACAGGACACGTTACAATGTTTGCCAAGCGTGATGATATCTGTGTTGGGTCATGAGCAAATCTGGATCACCAGTGTGCCACGGTGCAGTTTACGTGCCACGCTCCACGTCAATCGTCTTATTACTGTATTTTAGTGAGTTGATAGAACATTCCATTCTAAATGAGTTATTTTAAATTCCTATACGTATGAGTCACTATTTAATAAAATAAATTCAACTGTTAAAATTTAAATAACTAATACTCATAAGAATTTAGAATTTAGAATTTGACTTATTATAACTGAATCTTTTTCGAAATTTTATGTGTAATTTTGGGAACCTTATTAACCATCTCTTTTTACTGGCATTTTACAAGATTTTCTGTTCTTGGCTACTGAGAAAAGAATAAGAGGTTCAATACACTTATCGTCCTTTATTAAGTCATTTCACTCACAAAAAATATCCATTTTGTCTAAATTAATTGCGAAGTGCGCACGATTGATAGTATAATTGTTTGATCTGGTACACTTAAATCGGACGAAGTTATATGGTACCAGCCCTACCAAGTGATAATGTGCTCTCTTTTTTTTTTTCTTTTTTTTTTAGCAAGCGATAATGTGCTTGGAGCTTGGATATAGTTCCAACCCTCAAACGAACATACAAGGTGATGATTTTGACTGGCTTTCTATGATCTGTAAAAAAAAAAAATTTTTAAAAAAAAAAGAGACTGGCTTTCTATGACGAGACGAGCCCATTTGGAGTGACTCCCATAAGATCGGATTAGTCACAAGTAGGGACCTCTTCAATTGTTTGCGTATTGTAACAGCTAAACTTTTGTTAACATTTTGTTAATTATTTAATTCAAAAATTAAATATAGCACATATAAGAGTATCCATGATTGGTAAAAACGACAAATGTTTAGGCAGTAAATATTCTCATTTATTTTAAGGTTACGACTTATACCAGATGTTAGGCTTGGTAAAAACGACAAATGTTTAGGCAGTAAATATTCTCATTTATTTTATTTGAAACCCATGGTTACGACTTAAAAGAATACCCCTTTGGAGATGTTAGGCTTGTAAAAAAAAAAATTTTAAAATTTAAAATTTTAATGAATTGTGAATATTTATGTAGATTATTTTATAAATTTTTGTGTAAAAGTTATTGAAAAGTTTTAAAGATATTTAATTTTTGTTGGAGTTTGTAAAAAAGTGTAGAGAGAGATGATTTGATGTAATTGTTTAATAAAAAAATATTATAGTTAGGTGAAAAAATACGAAAAAATATTTGTTATAAGTTTTTTTGAAAAGATATTGGAGTTTGCGTGAAAAATTGTTGGAAATTATGTAAAAAGTATTAATGTTTGTGTATGAATTTTTAAGATTTTGAATGTTCATTTTGTAAATTTTGTTAAATCTTATTGTATTCTAAAATACTTTTACAAACGAATATGTTATGTAATCATATATGGTCCATGATTTTGTCAATAGGAGCTTGCTAGCACTACCATTTATTAGCCTTTTTATTTTTCTTTTAAGCATATAAATTTTTTTTAATCTTGCAATTAAGGCCTCAAAGCTCCAAATAAGATCACTAACCAACAAAATTAGGTCAGGAAATATATATAAAAAAAAATGTAAGTATATAGATTAAGCAACTTGTTTGATTGCATTGATGTGTTTTGGATTTCTTTCTTGCCATAAATTGTTGAACATGTACGTAAGCAAGCAGAAAAAAAAATATTTAAATTTTGAAAAAATAAAAGAAATTAAAAAGATACTCCGTTGTCCCATTAGATTTTCAAGAGTTGACTAAAGAGGAAACTTTCGTTTTTTTCTAGGCCAGGAAACCTTTTTTTTTTTTCTTGCATGACAAACACTTGGAAAAATATTCCTCAATGATCTGTAACAGCATCCATAGAAAAATTAAAAAAAAAACAGCCGAGGTTTTTCCTACGTAGACGCAAGGAAAGCCTTTTGCAATTGTACACGGTACTGGAAGATGACCCAATATTTTGAAATTTCGAACCATCTAATCTGAATTTATTGAGTCAAACTATACCTAATTTATTCCAAATTCCAATTGCTAAACCAAAATTCCAAATCTATTTCTAGGGTTTAACACTGACTCTCTCTCTCTCTCTATCCATAGTTTTGCATTGTAGGGCAAACCGCTTCTTGGCTTTTAATTCTAATCCAAATTATCAAACCCCCTTTTTAATGGTATTATACTTTAGTATTAGAAAAATTTGTACTTTACCACCTTAAATTACTGTCTTATTTATAATTTGGTCCACAAGCTATAATTACTCTTGACAATTGACCTTCTCACAGTATTACTTTTTTATAATTTGACCTCATAACTAAGATTTAACTATTGAAATCGTGTTACGCAGTATAATTTTCTAACTGTTGGATCTCTTAATTAAGAGTAAATTTTAAAGAAGTAGTAGGTTGAAGAGTCAATTCACAAGAATAATGATTTGAAAGATAAAATGAAAAGATAGTTTAAGATGATAAAGTATAATTTTTTCATTAACATTTCGAACCGATCTTTAGTAGAATTGTCGGACAAACTCCAACATACACGCGTGCCAGTTCAGACTCGTGTATATGCTTGGAATTGATTTGGCAATCCCACATCAATGTAAAAAATACAAGGCAATTACTTAAGCCATTGTACACAACACTATTAACACGTAGAAGATATCTATTAAAAGAAGAAGGGCAACTACAATTTTCACCTTCAAACTACCACCTATTCTTAAATACCTCACAAATTTTAACTCGTTACAACTCACCTCTAAAGTATGCTTTTCGTTGTGATTCCATCTCCTAATCCACATCCACTGGAATCGTTTGTCGAATTTTTTTTGTCCCATGTGAACGAAATGTGACCTTCTTCTCTTATGTGAAAAGACAAATTTCCTACATTGATACTAAGTGAGTTTTTTTTTATATAAAGAAAAATCAGCTAGTTACGTATTTTTTTTGAGTCTACAGATCGCGAAAAGCATTGTAAAAGGCTAAAAAGGGCTCATATGGATTCAAATTTGTATATTCACATAAGAAGAAAGTCACGTTCTGTTCACGCGAGACAAAAATCGTTTGACATAATGACTTTTAGCGGAGTGGGCCGGATGAAATCGCAATCAGAAGCATATTTTGATAGTGAGTTGTAACGAGTTAAAGTTTGTGGAAGTATTTGAGAAATCAAGTGATAGTTTGAAAAAAGAAATTGTAGTTTACTCAAAAAAAAAAAACTTGTGTACATTGACAATAGGACTTTTTTTGTAATAATGAAAAACTCCATAGGCTTTTTTGACAAAATTGAAAATTCACCGAATTTTTTTTTGTAAAAGAATGAAAACACAGCTACTGATTCAGTATTTAATAACTTCTTTCACCCATTTAACTAATTAACTAAGAAAAAAAATTCCCTATTTAATCCTTTTTTTTTTAGGAAAGCTATTAGTTTCCAAATCAATCTTTTTCTTGAGTAACTTCAATTATTGCTTTGGCAGCTTTTATCTATGAAGTAGGAAAACAATATAAAATGCATTGGGAGAATAATATTATTCTCCTTTTGGAGTCTTTTTCCTCTCAAAACAGCATAAATATATTAACAGAATATTTTATTTCTTGTTTTTTTTTTCTCCGGGCATAGCCAACAAAATACAACTAAACTATCTTAGAAGCAGTGGCGGAACCAGGAATGAATTTGAAGGGGGGCAAACTCCTAAGAGAAAATGGCAAAAAAAAAAAATTTACTACATAATGAAAAAAATGTCTTAAAGTTAAAATATCAAAATTAAGGAATAAAAATATTAAAATATATTATATTAAAATACACGTACCGTACTATTTGTGAGACTGAGAGTGGACAATTGATCCCAAGTTGCATGTTCTAAAAATGTTGCAAAATGAATTCATTCTCAATAGTTTCAAAATTTTTCCTCTCGATGTAAACCATCATTCTATCATTCATCCAGTTATCTCTCATTTTATTATGCAAGTCAGTCTTCATACCTGATAAAGAGTATTGTTGTCAACTTACAAGTCATTGGGAGCATTGTTGTTATTTTAAGTGTAAAACACTAAATTTTGTGCAATTTCACGGAAAAATTAGATAGAGGGTACTACGTCTAATATTAATAGTTAGAAATTATAATGTATTAAAACTGATAGTTTAACTCTTTACAATTGATAAGTGAAAATTTCATTTATCTCAAAAAAATGCATTGTCGTGTTTGGTTACTTATAATGAATTCTTTATAATTGCTTACAGCCACCGCAAAAAGACTTTTACCTTAGTCTTGTATCTAAGCTTAGGGTTGAAAAAGTATAAACGTAGAAAATCTAATGCCTGATAAATACACATAGGATTAAAATCCCTCAAATCACACTATTTTATTAAAAATCTGTGAAAGAAACTAGGATAATGTTTACGATAATAAATAATTAATATTAACAATATGAATCGAGCATGTAATATATATATATTTTGAAGGTTCTTACTCTTAAACAAAAATATTAATGAAGTATTGGTTATTTTACTCCAAGATACCTTTGTCGTATCTGTAGTAGTTAATAGTTATAATAATAAAAAAATATTAAATATTAAAAGAAGTACTTTATTGTATCTAAGTATTTAACAGCTATCACAACCAATAAGCAGTGGTCTCGATAATAATTAATTTGAAAAATTTAGCTAACAGAGCGACTCACGAGAGAGAGAAGAAAGAGTATGGGTGGCGTGAATACATTCAAAAAGAAGACTAAGGGGATCATTAAAAGCCTCACACTGGGCCAGGTCTAAGGGGGCAGCCTTTGGTTAACCCATATAAAAAATAATAATAAATAAATAATTTTGAACTGATTTACGAGGCGAAGGGGGGCGGCTGTCCCCCTTCGCCCCCTGCTCGTTCTGCCTCTGCTTAGGCCGCCTCTGCTTAGGAGGGTAGGTAAGAAAGGAGGCCACGAGGGAACTGTTGGGTAGACGAGGAAGTTTCATATGTAGTGAGAAAGTACTAATATTATCTCTGATTATGAAGTTTATGAACTCCTTGACATATATTAATGAGTAGAAGTGAATGCTTGCGAGCTTGCAGCAACCAAATATAAAATTCCAAGGCGGTGAGTGTGAATCCAATGGCATGAGTAGCTGGCAGAGGAATATCTTCTGGGTTAGGTTGCATGAGGGGGGAATAGCCCCTTTCCTCTTCGTTTCCTCCATGGATCACGTGAAAGTAATGCCAAGCCTGCCACACAGAGAGAGACCCACTCGGACATGCTAGTCTATGTAAAAGGAGCATGCCTATGCCTAAATTACAAAGTGCAAACCTCCCTTTCGATGAAAAGATAAAGACACCACCAGCTGGATCCCGGAATTATTAGTATAATTTTTTAGAAAGATAGATGCGATAAACATTAGGCCAAATTGGACCCACGGCTTCCGGCTTTTAAGATATTTGAAAGTTGTAATTAGGTCTTCGAGCTAACACATTAGCTGTTTAGTTCTCTGAGGTAATGATTTCGAAAAAAAGAGGTCATCCTTCTACCTCTGTCCCAGTGGCAGAATTAAGACTCAAGTTAAGAGAGGCAAACCCCTGCAAAATGTCCGCCATTGCTCTGTCTTAACGGTAAATGTTGACATGTAGAAATTCTACTGAGTTTGGAATTTTGGAGGGAGAATGTGGGAGGTGGTTCGTAGGGATGGGTAGAGAGAAAAACTTAAGTGTTTTTTTTTTGTGTAAGCTTTGCTGATATGACAATGATGCGGTGTAAGTGGCTGACTGGGCCGACGCTGACGTGACATTTGTGGGCTGACGCATTTAAATTGGACACATGGTGCAATCTAATTGGAATGATGTGATATTAATTTAACATGTCAGCATTTATAGTTAGCAGAGGGGACAAAGGTCGACAAAGAGACTTCTTTTTCTTGAAATCATTACTTTTAAATGGCTAATTTGTTACTTTGAGGACCCAATTACAACTTTCGAATACCTAGGTGCAATTTCCTCTAAATATTAAAATGTTATAAAACCTACAACGCTAAGAACTTTACACGAACAACATTAAATATAATATGATCCACCTATTATGTTTATCTCTCTTCAAAGTGTGTGATGTAATTTGAATAAAAAATTGTAGAGAATCTCCATTAGAGACGGTGGACAGATCATAATTAGTATTACATCTGACCTTGGTTCTTAACAATCAAAACCCATGATTAAGACAATATTCAGGCCCAAGGGATCGATCGAACTCTTGTATGTGGAGTTTCTCAATTTCTTCCAACCTAATTAAAAGTGAGCTCCTGGTGTGTCCCAAGTCAAACGTACTGCCAGTTGGATGCAAAAGATAAATATGCAAAGGATAATCAAAACTTTCTGAAAATTATCTTGATGGAAATTAGGAAAAACTAACTAGCTAGGAATATAGGTGGTATTTGACTTCTAAAATTTTTAAATAAAATAACTTTAAAATAATATTTATCTCTCCATCAAATTATCTATTTTGATCAAAATAAACATAAAAAATTCTTTCAAATTATTTTTCTTTTCACTTTAAAAATACATTAAAATTTTTTAACCCCTAAAATTTTGGGAGCCAAATACTAGAGAAAAGATTTATAGAAAAGAAACTCTGAGTAATTTCTTAAAATCACTTCAGCTCACACATAATATGGAGAAGAAACAATTAGACGATCCAACCACGGTACTGTGGCTCAATTATTGCTGCTTTCTGATCATGCAAAGATAAAGATGCAATTTTCATCATGATTGCACGGTCTCAAAGAGGATTAAAGCAATCCTTAATACTTATACTCCTTCCTGATAAGATAATGTACTGAATTTTAAATTATCCCCTTCAAAATTCCAAAAAAAAAAAAGTTATAATAACATAAATAATTTTATTCTTTGGTCCCAACATCACATAAAATAAGGTAATAAATTTCAAAGAACTTATTGAGTTCTCAATAGAAAATTAATTGCCCCATAATTATTGGAGAAGGGAAGATTGCAATGATGAAGTTAAACACTATACACAAAAACGTTGCAGATAATGTTGTTTGGTTGCATCCGACATGGAAGCTGACTTGACCCTTTCTATCATATCAATAATTTACATGGGAAGGAAAAGGCAAATGTCTATGGATCCTTTTTCAATATATATAATAAGGAAAATACCATATTTTCCTTCTTCTTTTTTCTGATATTTCTCAATCAGTTAGAGCTTGAATATTTTTACACGAGCAAGTTTGCACTTCACTCAACAAAGCGTTCCTTTCATCTTCACGACACCAATATATATCATAACGTGGCACAAGAGGTACGACGTTTATAATCAGTGGAGGTAGTATATGTTTATCTCAAGGTTAATATAAGAACAAAAACTGCAATTTAATAATTTAGGGTTGTGTCTAAGATAACTGGCGACTTAGGCAAAATCATGACCTGGAGACTTGATGCCTAAGGGACGTGGTCTCACACTCCTCCTAACAGCCCCCTTCCCCAATCCTCGAGTCAATCGAATCTCCTTGTCTCAGATTACCCTAAGTCTTGCTCTTTGAGATGCAAATTACTTATCAAAGTTTTGTATTTAAGAGCTCTTTTCTAAAATTGAATTAATTTTTTAGTTTGTAGTTTTTTTAAACTTTTTATATTCAGATTCATATTTTCTATTAGACATAATAGAAAAATAAGAAAAATTTGGTGAAGAGAAAAGTGAAAGTAGGACTAAAAGAAGAAATGACTTTAATATGTTTAGAAAAAAAAAAATTTGGGGATTTAAAAGGTTAGAAGTTCCTCTTAGAAATTTAAAGTTCCAACTCCAGTAGTATTCTTTGAAATTTTGAATTATGCTTTTTTTGCATACAATGAGAATTTCAAAATGTTTAAAAGAGATTTAAAGGCTTATTTTTTCCTTTTGTTAAGATAAAATATTAAATATAAATCGAGGGCTTATTAAATATTAATTAAAATAGTAAATTGGGTGCCTTAGACAACTACTAAATTGCTTATGCTGGAACGTCCCTATTTAAGACATGTAATTCAAATAATAAATTATATAAATTCAATATTTGACTCCATTTTTCATTTCAATTTTAAATTCTTATTATAAACTTATAAAACGTTAATATAACAACATGTGAAGTGTGAACTATAGAATTTAAAAAGCACGGTTTATATATTTAAGCATGTCATGAGTACTTATAAATAATTAAAATATAAAATCTTATGATTTTACAACAATAACCCTCTCAGGTTCATAGGATTTTTCTTGTCATAGGTTACATTCAAGGCATAATATTTAGAAAATATTAACATCTCCTTTGTCGCGGGAGATAGGGAAATGTTAAAAGCATAAATATATATATATCTCTGGAAGACGTGTTGTACAAATTATTTCAATAAAATAAATATTTAAAAAGCTTCCTATTAATAAATAATGTCAACAAAATTTAACATAATTATATGATTCTCTTTCCTAGTGGTTCCCAATCTACGCTTTATTTTTCAGATAACGAAGCCAGCTCCCCAAGGGACCTCTATAAATGACCCTCACGAACAGCACGTCTTCGCCCCCCCCCCCCCCCCCCCCCCTTCTCTCTCTCTCTCTCTACTTCCCTCCTCGTTTCCAGGAACTCTCTCAGTCTGTCTCTCTCTCCTCTCATCTTTCCTCCCTCCCTTCGCCCCCACCGATCCCCACAAACCTCCATTTCCTTTCCTCCCCCTCCTCACCCACCATCTCCAAAATGGACCTACCCAGATTCGTAATACCAGCCCAGGAAGCCGAATCCATGGCTCGAGGCTCTAAACTCACCGTCCTCCAGCTCCTCCCTTCCCTTGTCAACTCCGCCAAGGGCCTCGCCCGTCCCCCTATCTCCCACTACCACGTTGGAGCCGTCGGTCTCGGCTCCTCCGGCCGCATCTTCCTCGGCGTCAACCTCGAGTTCCCCACCCTTCCTCTCCACCACTCCGTCCACGCCGAGCAGTTCCTCCTCACTAATCTCTCCCTCAATGCCGAACCCCACCTTCGCTACCTCGCCGTCTCCTCTGCTCCTTGTGGCCACTGCCGCCAGTTCCTCCAAGAGATCCGCGACGCCCAAGACATCAATCTCCTCATAACCTCCGAACCCGATTCCAACCAATTCCAACCGCTGTCGAACTTTCTATCCCATCCGTTCGGCCCCCACGACCTGCTGCCCAAGCACGTGCCATTGCTCTTAGAGCCACACGACAACAGGTTGTCATTTCTGAGCGAAACCCACTTACCATCATGCAATGGTTTCAGCGATGGACACGGGGAATTGCGATATGCAGCTCTGGAGGCCGCGAACAAGTCGCATGCGCCTTATAGCGAATGCCCATCCGGAGTGGCGCTCATGGATGGTGAAGGGAAGGTATACAAGGGGTCCTATACGGAATCGGCCGCGTACAATCCGAGCTTGGGACCGGTGCAGGCCGCGCTGGTGGCGTACGTTGCTGGCGGGGACGGTGGTGGGTATGAGAGGATTGTTGCGGCGGTGTTGGTGGAGAAGGATGGAGCAGTGGTGAAGCAGGAAGACACGGCAAGACTGCTATTGCAGGCGATTTCGCCCAAGTGTGAGTTGACGGTCTTCCATTGTGGCTAGGCTTGGAACGAATGGTCCTAGAAGGCCCTGTTGAGGTAAAAAGTGTCATTGTTGGACTGTTGATTCGGTGGTTGAAAGATTTGTGTCATAAAGTAAAGATCAATCCAAAATCCGAGAAGAAGGATAGGGATCAATAAGCTATTTGTAATTCTAAGTTTTTGAATCTTTAACCTTTCGTGTCGTATCAGATTCTATGATTCTTTATTCTATTCTACTTTTTGATTGACAGGGAGAAGACAGCTACGCAAATAGGTCTGGCAGCATATTGGGTGCCATGCAAATAGATTGTAGCTCTGTTTAGAATGTGTATTTCTGCAGTACTAGTTGCGTCTTGGGAGGAAAGTCTCCGAGTAGTCCAAGTCCGAGCAGGCAGTGTTTTTATTTTCCCTCGTAGCAACACCAGCTGGAATTGACATAATATTTTGAAATTCCATTGATTTCTCAAGTCAAAAGAAAGTTTTAATGCTCTGCATTTGTGGGGTTGTTCTCTGAGTGTACGGAGCCTAATGTAAACATTTGGGGAAAATCTTAATAGGATTTGATACCAAATACAGACCCACCTTGAATGGATATAAAATATTATCTAAAATTTCTGAACAAACTCTAGACATAACGAATGGTAATCTCATCTCAATCTCAAATTCTAACAGAGATCTATTCTCCTCGATCCTCCCATTAAGGAGTTTGCTCATGGCCAACATGCTCGGTAACTATTCTGTGGTTTACTACGCGTTGGAATTGCCTGGTGACGCCTGTTCGGTGTCCAGATTGGGCGGCCAATGCTTATGAAAAAAGTCTGTCATGGTAACAAGAACATGATGCCCCGCCCACAGCATCAATGTCGAAGTAACTGGAAGCATTAAAATTGTGCTGGTCCTGTGGTCCATGGTCGATTGCACTTTTTAGTGGGTTTCCTGAGTTGGAGTTCCAATATTCCGACCTCTTTTAAACGCACTTGTACTAGAATTACGTTTAGCGTCAATATCTACAGTCATCCATTCAGTATAGCAGACAAAAAGGTACCCGAAAATAATTGACGACCACATCCTCTTGTCAATTTTTCTATTGATTTTAGTACTTAATCAACGCTTTTCTTTAATCCTCTAGAAGTCAATTGGCAATGATGATGTTATAGATTAGGAAAACAGAGGGGAAAAGTTGCTTCTTCTTTACATGGTGGATTGGGAGTGGCTCTGTTATAAATTGGTACAAGAAACAGAGGATCTTTCTCTGTACTACGTTGGCATTTTGTTGTTTGAACTCATCTAAAGACTCTTCATTACCGTCCATTAAAGGTTTGGTGGATGTCCCTTTAAAGTCAATTTCCCCGTTGATTGTATCTGCTACATAACCATAACTTCGTACCAATTACATCAGAACTTGACTGGACGCATATGGTTAGCATAGTGCAGGACGGAAGTCTCCAAAATAAAACAATCTGCTGGGCATATAAGGAGGAGAACGGATTCTGTTCACCAGCAAGAGCCAAAAGAAGTAGAATGTTCACCAGCAGTCATGTACAGAATATGTCTGATTTGCAGTCCTCAACCAATAGATATGCCTGTAGCAGCGAATTTCTAACGTACAAACTTGACCAAATCTGAAAGTATGTTATACTGAAGAGTTTGAGCCTCTAATTGTCCTTCTTTTTTTTTTTTTTTTTTTTTCTAAGATTGTCCTTTACATTCTATATGAAATGCCAAATTTCAGGGTAAGTCCTTCCTATTTGAAAAGTTGGACATGATCTTAGCCACTGGCCCTGTTTCAGTAATCTATAGCCCAGAATTTAGCCTCTTATGATCATGGAAAGGTGTCAATTCTAGTGTCATCCCTATATTCGTATTCATTTTCAGAGCTATGGGGCCAAATTCTATGTCGCTTATAGGAGCTTAGCTTAGCTGTTTGATGTCTGATTCATCAGAGCGTACGGTGCTGTTGGTACTTGTCAGAGATTCAGCAAGCAAGATTTTACATCAGATCCAATGGTGCTGCTGTTGGTACTTACTCTTCCGGAGACCACCATTTTCAGCGGAGTTATTTAGGAGTATTTGGATCGGCGTAGAATCAACAGACTTTTGGGTCTGTTGATTGAGGCGTTTATAGTATTTAGAACCAGGCCTTTTAAGACTACTGGATGTATAAACTTTAGGACTTTAAATGTTGCTGTAATAAATTTTATGCTCCTATTCTTTGTATCTGGCCTCGAAGGGCTGTCTGTATTCAATATACTTGTACGTCTCTCTGTCAAATAAAATTCATGTTAGCTTAAAAAAAAAAAGATCATTGCAGCTGTATCGTGCTGAGCTTTAGGGCTTCAAACTGATACGGATACCTGGGAAGATCAGGACTAAGACGGGAAAAGCTTCTTCGAAATTGTATTTCTCATCTTTGGAAAGATTAGGACATTGACTTTTCCAATGAAGTAAGAAGTACGGCCAAATTCTCATGCTTTGGCTGACACGAGTCAAAGGACGCCCATATTGACTCTATTATGGGACTTGATGGTGTTTGGAAAAGTTGTTTAAGGAAACTTCCTACGCTCTTTCTACTGAACCATGCAACAAGTTCCAGCAGGTCTGCCCTGATGAACATGCATTGCTAGCTTTGGCCAGGAAAGGCAGGGGAGCCCTGGAAATAACCCAGTTTAGTAGCTACTTTTTTCTTTTTGGGAATGAATATAATTCTCTAAAATGTTTAGGGGAAAGGAAATTCAAAAGAAATTTAGTTCTTCCTCTGGGCAATCTGTTCTATATGTATAAAAGTATATATGACATAAATAACGTTGTTCAGGGACAAGGAACTAATGTTAATCCAGAAACGTGTAAGATTTTCTCTTCACCATGTAATACTCAAGAAAGATTTCACACCCAAAATGGAAAAGAAATGAAGAAAGAAGTAAAAAATCATACATACATTCAACAATTCTCCTTGCAGGTAATCGATGCTGTTGTCTTTGCTTAGCCTTTGAAGATATCCTTCCCTTATCTTTGAAATTTGGAGGAGAATAAATGCATCCCCGTACACAAATTGCCTTACCCTGCAGATTCTTTCAAAGAGGAGCGCACTCTGGAAGAATGCATTTGTCCTCCACCAAATGCCAAGGAGTAGAGAACCCGAAATTTTGTTATGCCCTTTCGGCAATCTCTGATGCCTGAATATATAACATGGGTGAGAAAATAGCAAAAATTCCCGTTGGGTTTCTCCTCTCTAGAAGGGTGATTTACTGGTTGACCCTCCGGCTCTTTCCATACTCGGTGGGCCCGATTCAGGAAGGAAGACTTTACTATTGGTTCTTGGTGTGTGCAAAAGCACAAAGTTTGCCGATTTTCAGTTTGAACGTCTGGACTTTTAACGACCTCAGAATCCACTATCCAGAGCATTATCTTCAAACTTGAGGCCTGGGGGATGAAAAAGGACGTTCTCTTCTCTCTCCGTCTTTGGACTAATTATTATAGAGGCTTTCTGTGGTGCGTTAATTGGTTGCAGTTGACTAGTTTCCCTTCTTTCTTCTTACCCAAAAAGGATTTCCTTGCTGTCTTTTTACTTGAAAATTGACTGGTGATTTTTATGGGCCAATGTGAAATTACCTTCAATTTCCTTCCTATTGAACCAAATTATAAAGGAAAAGAAAGAGAGAGAAAAGGAAAATGAAAAGCCAAGAATTCACTTCGATCAACTCTGACGATAGAAAGTTAGGGAACTTGTTTGTGTGGAAGCCTGTAACTAATTAAGAGCCTGAAACGCAACGAAGGTCATCAGAAACAAGAATATCATCACCACTCGGTCGTCGATCTCATCGCCTAAAACAATCAATGGGTACTCGCGTTCAAAGTATAGCTGCAGTTATGCAGCCATCATGAGGATGAAGCCGATCAATGGGATCGAAAGCCAGAGCAAGCTGAGGGAAAAAATTGAACATCATGACGAAGGAGTAGTTCGTGCGAAAGAAGGCCAAGTTTGTCTTGATCGTCTGGAAAAATTGACAGCAAGTAGGGGGAACATTGAGAGAATAAAGTTGGTTCATCTCCTTACATGGTCTTCACCTGCGAAGCGCCTCTTTGATTCGCTCTTTAGGTGAAACATATTGGAAATTTGATGAGGTCGGCCACTCTGATGGTATCGTTCCATACGTAGTCATCTTCCAGTTATTTGCACAGAGAGAATGCAAAACGGGAGGGAAGAGAGGAGCGTGTATCTGGGAGTGGTAAATTTGTTAGGTGTTTTTAACTAAAAGCTGGTGCAAGCCAATTTTGGGTAAACACTAAAAGCTTCTATACCAGAAAATATAACTATTTCTAAGTTGGGAGTTCGATTTTGATGATATTTCTTTTGTTTTACAGAAAGAGCCTCCGGGAACCCAAATAACAAGTTTGGATGCTTACTGAGAGGTTCTCACGTGTTTTATTGCTCCTTTCTGGTCCCAAGTCTTACTCGAATATTTATTGTTCATGCACAATAGTTGACACCTCTGATGTATGATATTGGGGATCGTAGAGATTCCAAGCCAGATTGTGGAGTCCAACACTTTTTTTTTTTTTTAAGTCACAGTGGCAGCAGGACAGAGCCTGCGGATAGGGGGAGTCGACCCCCCGGAACTAACCCTCCCTAAGGGGAGGAGGTACCACTTGAGCTAACGCTCAGTGGTTGTGGAGTCCAACACTTACCTTGCAGTATAAGCGCTTGTGTATGCTGGCTCGAGTCCAACATGTCTATGGCATTCAAGCACATCAATAGACACGATCGTCATCACTTCACAGCTAAAAAACTGCAACAATTCGCAGTTCAGGAAGGAAAACATACTAGAACAGGTACATATGCACTCAAAATGCCCATGCCTACTCATTTATGAGGAATCATTTGGAAGACAGATGGGTTGCAGACAACTTCTCAAGATGTGAAATAAGTAAAAGAAAATTTTAATTCTATGTCTTGAAGATGGGCAATGCATTGTTTTGAGGTATCAGTTTTTCCCTCTCAATACAGAAAAACAACTATATCAGTTGGAGATGGAGCCAAATGGAACACACTCAGCATAATTGTTTCTCGACAAAAAGCATAATTCTTAAGTTTTTCTCCAATTTTCTCTCAAGTAACAGATAATTTGTATTCACTAAATCTGTAGGTTCTTCTCAATTGTACAACAAAATAAAAAGGTAAATGATAAAGATTCTAACTCTGTTCTCCAACTGGAGCTGTGCTTTCACTGGTCGGTTGGAATGCTCCCCCCCTTCAGTACCTTCCAAGGTCCAAAATAGAACTTTGGTTTCATTAAAGGGACAGCTTGCCCAGGGTGATCTTCCCAATACTTCTCCTGCACAATATCACAAAATACACTTCGTAATTTAGAGCTACAAAATCATGATCCACAGTACTAGAGGCACAGTAGAAATTGTCTTAAAACAACCATTGTTGAACTTCATAAGTTGAAGATGAACATTAAAATACAACCCACTCCTATGCATATTTCAATCTGACTTCACAAAGAAATATATTCCATTCCATCTAGATCTGAATTATATTTGAAGGTGGCATGCTATGAAACTGAATGTACTAGTAGCAATATGGTGTAACATGAGATGAAAGGGGAAAAAGACACGCATTAAGATAGTAAACTACAATTCCACTAGATTTTGAAGTTCCACAAAATTCTTATAAGGATCTTTTGGCCTAGCAACAATGACAACATAATACAAAGCAAGAACCAACAACTCAAAAAATAATTTAAAGGAAAACTCTTAGAAAATGGCCAAATGTTAAGGCACATGATCATTCTTACCTCTCCCGTGCCACTTTTTCTCCATTCGTTTGAGTATTCAGAGAAAATTAACTCCCTTTGATGATAAGATTTGTGGGAAAGGTTGTTGAGACAAAAACACCAACATTAATGACATACTGACAGTTAATAACACCCAACCAGAAGCAAAATTTACACCCCTATCTGGAAAGGGAGGCCTTGATATAAACTCTACAGCTACCTCAAGTTTGTGTTGCCTAGTCTTCTATGACCGAAATTAGCACTCAAGCAAATTACGCACCAAGGCATCTGCCATACAAGCAAAAGCAAGAAAACACATATACCACCTTGAATAACCTCCCCACAACTACGTATAGTTCCACTAAGCTTCACAATGTTAATAAGAAACAAGCACCAGTAGATTCTTTTGATGCTGTAGGTTGAACTTTAAAAACCAAAAGGGTAAAAGAGACCTGGCAAAGCATTTTCCAAAGTAAAGGGCTACCTTGTAGAGTTGCTCGGTGATAGCAGAACCAATGACCCCAGTGTAGAAAGCAGCGATATAGATGGTGACCAAAGGTTTAAAAGATTTGGGTCTCCTATACGGATCTATCATGTCCCAAAGTATCGTTCTTTCCCACTTTGTGTACACATAGTCTGCGTATTTTCTCCAAAGATAGCTGGCCATTTCCACGACTTGGTTCTCTTTCTCTACTGCAAATCAGCATTCAGTTTTCTCTGTTATAAAAAAGAAATAAAAACAAAATTCCCGTGTCCTCTGTATAGAATAGCCGAAGTGGGGATTCTAATTGTCTGAAGGTGGGGTGTCAGCAAAATAGGAAGAAACCCAAAGACTAGTCTTTTGCAATTAGTTATGCCCGGTTTGATGAGATTTGAATAGCACGATAATATACAGGAATCAATAGGCCTAGTTTTTCGACTCAAATCGATGGCATAGAATTACGAAACCTTTGTGCTGAAATTATTACCTCAGATTTTGATCCCTTTTTGGGCATGCGTCTCATAAATCGTCAGAGCTTCAGCTCCGTCGTCTCCGTGACTGATATTTTTCTGCAGCTAGAAATGTCGAGGGCTCGGCTAATTTCTGATTTAGCGATTTGCCATATCACTATGGTAGGGGTTAACTTCCCCAATCCGGGCCGTCCCTTTATAAACAAATGGGGGCAGGATCGAGCCACGTCAGAAAGTTATTAATGAGGTTTAACAGCGAATTTACAAATTTAAAAACAAAGCTGACAAATAAGAGATGTAATTGGAGATACTGACTTCGTTACCCCTCAGTATAGACATCAACTCTAGATATCCACCAAGAAGTTATCTTGGAAGGGGATAAAGAGAAACAGATATATCACAAATAATAAAGATAGAATCTTATAATTACAGAGATCTTTCTAGAACATCTAATGTGGTTGCTAAGGTGCTGTGAGTCAGTGGTGTTGAGGTAGACGCCACTGGTGCAGATGGTTAGGCTTTAACATCTCCCCGTGAGCCAAGCGGGAGAGAAGCAACAGAGGCTCGTACGAAGCGCAGAAATTTTGGAGATCGAAAGAGGCTTGGTAAGAATATCAGCAAGTTAATCTTTACTGGAAACAAAGGAGACAACCAGCGACTTAGATGCTACCCAATCACGAACAAAATGAAAATCAACGTCGACATGCTTTGTCCGTGAATGAAGAACATGATTGGCAGTGAGATAGGTGGCGCCAAGGTTGTCACACCAAAGAACAGGCAGAACAGAGAGAAACATCCAGATAACGAAGGAGAGATTGAATCCAGAGCAGCTCACAGGTGGCGTTAGCAACGACTTTGCATTCAACCTCTGTGCTAGAGCGTGCAATTGTCGGTTGCTTGCGAAAGCTCCAAGAGATGAGGTGAGAACCAAGATACACACAGAGGCCACCAGTGGAGCGCCGATCGCCGGGCAACCAGCCCAATCGGCATCAGAATAGGCAGCAAGCTTGCGGGAGGAAGATCGGGCAAAAAACAAATCAAAATGAATCGTATGTCAAAGATATTGAAGAATACGCTTGACGGCCTGCTAGTGAGAGACCCTTGGCACATGCATGTACTGACATACACGATTCACAGCATAGGTGAGATCTGGTCGAGTAAACGACAGATACTGAAGGCTTTCCATCACACTACGATAAAGCGTTGGATCCTCAAATGAAGCCACATTAAGAGCTGAGAGAGATCCAGTAATGGCCATAGGAGTCTGTATTGGTTTGGATAAATGCATATTTGTTTTCTTCAACAAATCCTCAATGTACTTTTTCTAAGAAAGTAGAATACCAGAGCTTAGGTGGTGAACTTCTACTCCCAGAAAGTCATGCAGCTGGCCCAGATTTTTGACAGGAAATGAAGCATGAAGAGAAGCAATAAGAGAGCTGATAGCCTTCATATCAGAACCTGTGATGACAATGTCATCCATATATACTAAAAAATAAATTAAAAGAGAAGAGCTGCAGTAAGTAGATAGAGAGGAGTCTGCCCGAAATGCAGTGAAGCCCAGCTCAATAAGCTTAGCACTGAGTTTGGAGAACTAAGACCTTGGAGCCTATTTAAGGCCATACAAAGCCTTCTGAAGCTTACAGACACATGAAGGATGATCCGTATGCACAAAGTCAGGAGGCTGCTGCATGAAAACATCCTTTGTAAGGTCTCCATGCAAAAATTTGTTTTGAACATCAAGCTAATAGAGAGGCCAACTGGCTTGAACCACAAGAGATAATACAAGGCGAATTGTAGAGGGACGGACCACGGGACTGAAAGTCTTCGTGTAATCAAGGCCATGTTGCTGATGAAATCCCTTGGCAACAAGCTAGCTTTCCTGCGATCAACAGAGCCATGAGCCAAATGTTTTGTACAAAAAATCCATTTGCACCCGAGGACATTCTGTGAAGAAGAGGGAGGGACAAGTTGCTATGTTCTTGTCTGAAGCAGAGCATGGAACTCGGCCTGCAAAGTTAGACGCCAATTAGTGTACTTCAAGGCCTCAGTAACAAAGGTAGGTTCAAGAGGTATTAAGTCAACAGTGGTAGCATGAGCACGAGGTGGAGACCACGGTATAGTGCCATCTCTGTGCACCTTGGGACAACGAGTCCTAGTCGGATACCTTGGAGGAGGAGGAATATTAGGAGAGGGAAAGGCAGTCGGAGATGGTGATGGGGAGGACTCAGGGAGAGCTGAACATGGTGGAGACTCAGTAGAAGCATTGGGCACAAAATGAGAGGAATAAGGTAGACAGAGAGATAAAAGAAGATAAGTGTATGTGAGAGGTGATGAAACAGAGCTAGTAGAGGAAGGGGAAGCTCGAAAAGGAAATAATGTTTCATCAAACACAACATTTCTATAAATATAGACTCAAGAGGAAGGAATATGGCAGCAAAGATACCCTTTATGATCAGAACTATATCCAATGAAAGCACATAGTTCAGACCAAAGATCTAGCTTATGAGCATTATAGGGATGGAGGTGAGGGTAACACGTAGAGCCAAAAACACATAAAAGATAAAGAGCAAAGGAGTAATTGGCCTGATAGTTCTGAGTAAATGAAGGAGGTGGCGGAGCCTAGTAGGCCTGATTGAATCTATGGTAACACTGCATAGTAGTGTGCCTAGATTTGAAACATACTTGGCAATGCAGGTGATCATCAGGGAAAGATCGAAAAGAACCACATCTGTTACTGCCACCACGACCATGATTATCCCGAAAAGAACCACGATTGCGTCTAGAACGACCACCATGATATGGAGCACAAGTGGATTTTGTAGATACATTAGCAGTAATCTCCGAGGAAGGCAAAGAGGCATTCTGATGGTTGAGCCAAGCCTCATGAGTAGGGAGATGAATGAAGAGCTCCTCTGAAGATGGGAGATCAAAACGTGTAGTAACTGAAATCACCAGAGAATCGTACTCAATGCTGAGACCAACAAGCAAATATGTATTGAACTCTGTAGACGAAAGTTGGCAGCCAGCAGCAGCCATAGTATCAGCAAGAAGCTTTGTTTTGCGAAAAAAAAATCAGTTATAGAGTCTGATCCTTTCTTAAGTGTTGCAAGTTGAAAATGGAGCTGTCCCAAGCGAGCTTGGGTCTTGGAAGCAAAGAGATTTTCAAGTGCAGACCAAGCTGCCTGAGAGGTTGTTAAACTAATGATCTGAGCAATCAGATTCTCAGATAAGGACAAGATTATAGTACTGAGAATCAACTGGTCTTGCTGAACCCAGTCAGTGTATGCAGAGTTTACGGTGGCAGTGTCAGAAAGAAAAAAAGGAGATAGAATACTCTCATCAACGTAACCAAAAAGGTGTTGACCACGAAGATATGTCACCATTTAAGCTTTCCATAATAAATAGTTATCATGGGTAAGCTTCACAGTGACAAGATGAGGCAAAGATGTGATAGTATTGAGAGTGGTGGGTGATGGATGATGGGAAAGACGATATAGGTAGTGTAAAGGTATGTGGTGTGAAAGTAGGTAGAGGTACGTCATCTGTGACGAAGTTTTCCTCTTCGGCCATTTTTGACGATTAGTCAGAATGGCTTTGACACCATGATAGAGTACGTAAGAAATAACAAACTACCAAAATGCAATGATTTCTTTCTCATTGAATATCCTTCGTACAGTGAGGTGTATTTATACACGAGCACAGTGCTAACAACCAGGGAATAATATTCCTCATGGTGCGGTAAGATTGACACACATAGAATCTTATAGTTACAGAGACCTCTCTAGAACATCTGATGTGGTTGTTGAGATGCTATGAGTCGTGGGCAGTGGTGCTAAGGTAGACACCATTGGTGCAGATGATTGAGCTTCAACAAGGAGAGAGGAATCATGAACATTGAAGCTTGAGAGGGAGAGGAACATTTTTGGGAAGGGGAAGAAGAGGACGTGAAAGAGACTCAAAAATTAACCAACAATTTTGGCTGAAATGGGGAAGGGAAGGAGTGCTAGCTGGCGACTGCTCACGGCGACGGCGTGGAGACTAGAGGAGGCTTGCAGTTGTCGGAGTGCTGACGGTAAAAAGAAATGGGAAGGAGGCAAAGGGAGATAGAGGTTGGGAGCATTCAGGCTTCAGTGAAATGACGAAGCGAAGGAGAACAAACTCGGGAGGTTACCAGACAACGTAGAATGTTCCTACCCCTTATTGATCAAGACAAAGACCCACCCTCATAACTCTGTATTTCGTTTTGCCTCAACAAGGGGCAAAAAAAAAAAAGACAAGAACAGACTCGCACTTAGGGTTCTCCAAAGTTCCAAAAGTTGGTCAAATTCAGGCAATCGGTTTGGGCCCATGTGAAGCCAACGATTTTGGGCCTGTTATATCGAGGCTCGACCAAATATAGTCGAGCTCTAGTATTCTGGGCCTAACCTCGATCAAGCCTACATATGGACCAGCTGAATCTGGCCGGGTTCGGGGCAACCAAGTGCAACCTTAAATTCCTATATCCTCGTGCAATGATGAGAGGGATTATAGGAAAGGCTCGTAGTCATGTGTAATGTTTTTTTGAAAAATTTTAACTTAATAAAATAATTTCTCTCTTCATGGAATTATCTTTCCATGACAATAAATATATAAAAAAAAAACCATTCAAATTATCTCTTTTTACTTCATCAACTCCCATAAACCAAAATTTAGCTCGCAAACACTACCACTGCATGGCGAAGTTTTTCCGTTTATTTTCTTCCTATTTTCTAAAGGAAAACAGGAGGAGATGACCGGAGATTTCCATTTCTTGCACGGCAAACTTACAAAAGAGTAAGAATCACCCAACGGCAAATTCAGAAACTTGAATTCCATTTTAACCAAGTTTTGAAGAACATACATAACAGCCATATCCATGGCAAAGAATGTGATATGATACCAACTTCTGCATAGTGTTCTTGCACGAAGGAAAATGAAAATATACAGAACTGAGGATATAGCTTACTAATGAGGTTCATTCAGTGTACATCATATACAGTCATGGACATGAACACGGCAGCTCTAAATAGATGTCGATTCTGCTGGTTTCTCCTTTGGAGCGAAGGAAGGTTCTAGCTTAAGATCTCCAACCCCCTTGGGGGGGCCAATGCTGCAACGAGCTGTGTTATGTGTTTGAATTGCGTCCTTTATTTTCTGAAACTGCAAATACATCAACGAGAACTGGGTTTATTTACCTTATGAAAAAGGACTGATTCAAGAGCTTCTCAATAATCAATAGTAGCACTACTTTCATGCTCAATTCCAAAGATATTGAAAAGAATCCATTAGATAATTTATCCACATAGTAATGAAACCAATTTTGTACTATCCTCTTTACTCTCAAGTACTTCTTATGAATTGGCTTATGAATTGGGTATACAACATTCAGCCACACCCAAGCAGAGTTTGAACTCGATGGGACAATCTTTAATTCGGTCATGGTGTCCTAAAACACAGGACTTTTAGAAATAGATCAAGATACACAGTGGTAAGACGCTTGTACCTCAACTACTTTCTCTCAAGAGTATGCTTTATTTGACGAGGAGGAGATAGATATCCGCATAATTCTTGTAGATGCTCCCAATTTAAGTTTGCAATTGGAGAATTTTTGTTTATGGGTTTGACACTGGTTCTACTAAAAGCAAGCTGACTGAAGTCAAATACTTACCTTCGCAAGTGAACAAGAAAAGGATTCAAGATGTCCATCAGCTCCACGATAGAAGTGGAAATAAGGAAGCACCTTTACATTCATACTTTTGCACATTGGCTTGTTCTCATCAAAATTGATTTTCAGGAATAGAATTTCTGGGTGTTCTGCAGCTGTTCTGCAGAGCTGACAGATCCATTAAACAACAAAATCAGGACATAAATATCTCAAAACACCAAAAGTTTTCCATAAACAGCGTAAGAATATGCTAGTTATGTTATCTGCATTTGTGTAATAATCTCTCTTTACTAAGCTTCATTAAGAATTCTTTTTGGGTAAGTAATCAAGAATTCACTAAAGAAGAGAACACCAAAACCAGTGCATCATTTCAAAAACTATGAAAAACCATCAATTTCCATGGACATTGAAATTTCGATAAAGACGTTAAAAATTTCAGAATTGATGCTTCCTTTTCCTATTTCTATTCCAAAGGGTTGAATATCATAATAAAAAGACAAGGAGAGAACAAGAAAGGCATGCTGCCCGACCACTACCTCTTCTGAATTCCACATCCGAGAGTACCACAATCATAGATCATGAGTCTTTCACACTTTTCAACTCCAGATGTTAACAGATCACACAGTCATCAATACAGGACGTTTACCCTGATAGCTATTAGTTCACCTGCAACTCAACTCCTAAAGACCATATGCCAGATTCAGTAGAATCCTAAGATCATACAACGTGACAAGTAATCCCACATACTAGGTCCTTCAAGATTTGAAAATCATACTTGTACAACTGTCGGTCTCCAACATGCCAACCTCAAAACTCAATGGCTTCATTTAAGAAAAGAAAAAGTGTGAGTGGCCAATTTCAAGCCCAATCTGCAATGTCCAGATTAATTAGACTTTTTTTTTCTAAGTAATTAATTAGACTTTGAGAAGGCATAACCTGCGAAAAAATTGACTAGACAGATCCAACATCCCCAGCTGCACGTCAGATCCATTCATAGTGACCTAGGTCTAACTATAAAGGAGATTCTACACACAAGGACTATTAATCATTGGAAAATCCTAGCCAAGTAAGAGCTGTTCGAAAGGGAGCACAATGCAAGAAGACTTCTGTCATCTTTGATGGTTTTATAGCAATCAAAGAAAGCAACAATAGATAATGACGACATAGTCGACTGACAATGGCAATCACCTTAGGGAATAATGCTCGGCAAGAAGCACACCAAGTTCCATAAAATTCTACAATAACTAATCTATCTCCAGCTTGACTTAGAGCACTCAAAAATTCTTGTGTAGAATGAATGTCAACCATATTTGGTGCATTCTTTTCCCACCACTTTGGTTGATCAGTTTCAGCAACAGTGGCTTGAACCTGCAGTTAAACATTACAACACCAAAATTAGAAACCACGAGAAAAACAGTTAATAATATAGTCTATTCTATCCCGTGCCAAATGTGAGTAATTCATGCGCTGCAAATATCCCATGCCAGACTTGATTAATTCATGAAACAGAGAGATATCTGAGGATATTGTAATCAAATAAAGCTAGGATGAAAGGTGTGATAATAAAGCCTTCGATGTACCAATTTGAAAGTTAAGGGCTTCCAAGGACTGAAATTTTCCATGAGGAGCATATCAAAGAACTTGCAAGTAAGTTCCAATAACTACCATTCATGCATAATCTATGACAAAAAAAATTTCACAGCTAAATACACGACAGTTATTATCAATAGCAATAAGTATCTGACTTTACACACAGACAAGTAGACATATACACATGAATAGAATGGCTTGCTTGTTGTCAAGCTCTATCACACAAGTCCAATCCAGAAGGACCAGAAGCAAGCCTAGCTCTTCCGTGAAAGATATACAAAGCAACATAGCGATGACAGGCAGGTTCGACAGAATGCAGTTGTCAGCTTTCTCATTAAAGTTCACTTTGGAGACGCTTTTACTCTAACAACTACACCAGAATTCTGTTTTGGTCCCATTAAAAAATTGAACCAAAAAAATTGATTTCTATATCATCATCGAACAAATTTAATTGATCAATGCACTAAGTAAGCACCCAATTGGAACTCAGAAATCGTACAATCCAAGAATTCCAGCAAATGGGTCCCCTCAAACTCAATCACCTTGCAGAGAATGAACAGAATAATGTCAAACGAACAGAAATATACAAAAGAATAGGGCAAGTGTTCACCTTGAAAGACACCGACTGCTTTTTGGGTCTGAAAGCAAGGCGGGCAAAATCCCCGGAAGAAGAACAAAAAAGAGGATAAACCCTCTTATTTGATTTCTGACTGGGTGGGAGACCCGGTTGGAGACAATTCAAGGAGGACGCAAAGGAGGTGAGCACGGGAGAAGATGAACGCAGTGAAAGAAATGACAATCGAAAAACATCTGCCATTTACAAAGAGACAAAGAGAAGGCGAGAGAGAGAGAGAGAGTCCCACAGAGAGCGAGAGAGAGCGAGGAGATTTTTATAAAACTAAAATTTCAACAAATTTAATGGCTTATACCACTACATGAGGTCAAAGGCACACATACAAGAAGCCATGAAAACCTCTGGGGATTTGTTGGTGATATAATTTTGCTAGTTCTTCCGTGCAGAATGAGTAAAAACGTGGTCTCGTGAATGGGCGTGCTGTCTGCGCGTGTGGTTGTACGTGAACCAGAGAAAGATCGTGTGACTGGGGGTTGGTTTATTCCTTTTTCCTTTTTCTTGGTCTACTGGTTTAATTTGGAGCGGCTGGGCGGTCCACCCACCTGGTCACTATCTCATTTGGAGGTCTTACTTTTTAGGCTATTTAAACGTGTTGGACTTCCATTGGACTCTTTTTTTCCTTTTAATTTTTTTTTTCAAGTCTATGGAATCAAACAGTCTACACCTATTGCAAATTGACTCGACAAAAAAAAATTCTAGTAAAAAATTGTAGTATTTTGGTAGAATTGTAAATATTTACGAAGATTAAAGTTTTATAAGTTTTTATGTAAATTTTAATGAAAAATTTTAAAAATATTTAATTTTTATTAGAGTTTGTAAAAAGGTGCACAGAGAGATGATTTGATGTAATTATTTAATAAAAAAAATTGAAGTTAGGTGAAAAAGTATAAATAGATAATATTTGTCATAATTTTTTTTGAAAATATATTAAAGTTTGTGTGTGAGATTTTGGATGTTGGTTTTGTAAATTGTGTTGAATACATTTGTATTTTAGAATAATTTTGAAAACGAACATGCCCCTAATCAAATTAGCAATATTTTCAGAAAAATAATAGAAAGAGGATTTGCCAAATCTGCCCAACCTATTTATTTCCTAAACCAAGTAGGAATTAAGAAGATGTCTTTGCTTTTAGAGCTTAATGACTTTAGAGACTTCATTTAACCCACAACAGCCTTTCTATCCTTCTCACTTATTCTATAGCCCCTACATCACCTGCCACCTTAATATTTCTCAAGCCAAACACCTCAAAACCAAAATATAGTAATTGGGACAAGTTAAAATTTGAAGAATTTTGGATAAAAATAGTGTTCTATTTGGCTAATTGGCTTTCTATAAGTAATTCGTCAATTGTGGCAATGGCTGAATTTTTCTCATCTTAAAATCATTGTAATTACGTGTATACATGTTTATATGATGAGTGAACACATAAAATATATTTTTAAGAATAAATATATTTTGCACTCTCTAACTTTGAAGGTCTGGACACTTTGAACTCATATCTATTATTTTTTTCACATTACTGATTACACCCACCAATTATTGATTTTGATCTCTAAAATTACAATTTTACTATTATAAAAATGATCACTGCCAAAAAAGATTATGGAGACAAAATTGTTATTTTGCACATAAAAAAATTTATTTTGCGAATATTTTAAGGGAGAATATAAAGAGTTTGAAATCAATAGTTGGTGGATGAAATGTGACAAAAAATAATAGAATGGAGTAGAAAGTATCAAGACCTTCAAAATTAGAGAGTGCAAAATGTATTTATCCCTAAAAATACAAAATTACTATTTTAATGTGCTGCTAGCCAATTGAATGCATATTACGGTACCGTTTGTTTCCCCAATATTTCGGGGCATGAAAATTTCCAGCAAAACAAACACACTCCAAAATTTTTAACTTTTACATATACACACTTCACCTTTCACAAAACCCCAATAAATCTCAATAAAGTAAAGATTCTCAAAATTTCGGGAATATTGGCAAACAAACACCCCCTACATGTCTTGGAATTGAGTAGATGTCAGAAAATAAGAGAAAAAGAAAAAAATTCTGTAATATCTAAATATTTTCAAATCAAAATTGAGAATTAAAAAATAAAAAGTAGAAGAACTGTTTTTGCATGATTTGAAAATTATGGATTTTTAAAGTAATATTTTGAATTGTTTCAAGGTTAACTAGAGCGTTACAAGCCAATGAAAAAAGTCAATTAATTTTCTTCTAAAAACATAATTTTTGGTTCTCTGAATTATTAGCTAATTATAATTTTGAGATCCCAACTATCAATATTGTCGAATTGAGTTCTCAAACTACAGAATTGGTCAATGTTCGTGCTCTAATTAAATCAAATGGTTGAAATGTATGAAAAAGGGTTAAATGACACAATATTAACCCTTGAATCATATGAAAAAGTGAAAGTTGATGAATTTTGATAATTTAAATGTTTAGTATAACAAAATTGATAATTAGACTAAAAAATAACATTTGATAATTTAGAGACTAAAAGTGATATTTTACCTAATTTTTTTTTATGTGATACCGTTGGGGAGCCTAATTGTTGGCAGCAAGATAGCAAATTCTAGGCTGAAATCAGCTACCTATAGCATTTAGGAAGACCTACCAACCATAGGAGGACTTGGTAATGTTTGCACGACAAAAGGAAGCACAAAAAAAAACAGTAAACACGCTTAGTACGAGTACTCAAAACAAACATTTATAAGTGTTTTAAAGAAGAAAAGTCAGACCTCCACATGTCGAAAAAGCAATACTTACAAGAATCGGTACCGAATTTAGAAAATAAAGATAAAAAATTGGGTGATTGTTCAAAAGGTAATTGACTAATTTTTAGAGGGTAACAATAAGTAAGTAAATATGATGCAACCCTTATTTTGCAAACTCACAAGATTTTTCAAAAATAATTCATACTACAAGCATGATAATATGGATAATCTTTCTTGGAAGCCCATTCTTATTCAATATTTACACAATATTCATAGATAAATATTTCGTTAAGCACGCTATCCTATAATTATTATTAAAGTTAAGAAAATGTTCATGATGAAAAGGTTATGATAACAGGAGAACGTAAACTGATTGAATAGAATATGTAAACAAAATAAATGTTTTTGGTCAGAATATGAAGGTACCATTGTTAGAAGAATATCCATAATTAATACCTTTTCACAATTTCTAATTTTTTTTTCACAAATCCTAATAAAATCTACACTTAAAAAAAAAAATCATCAAGCGTTGGAAAGGCCCAAACATCAACTGTGGGCTCAAGCAACAATGGTTTTTAGTGCCAATTGAGAAGTCAATGCAAAATATGAGTCCGATAGTGTCCAGGAGTTCAAGAATGATGTCAACAGTAGCAGAGGTAACTAAGAAGCATTGCTGGTTCTAAGAGAAACGTGATTCTTGAGTGAAAATGTCTTTATTACGAAGAGAGAGTTACTAAAAATGAACAGGAGATGGGCTGCTGTCCAGATAATCTACAATCAAACAACAATTTCATCTCATGAAAATGAAGTTACGTTGCAGACTTCAGTGATCCACGTTCATCCAGTGCCTTGAATGATCAAATAGTTCAGGATCTAAACAGATGCTAAGGAGATGCTTTGAATCAAAACCCACCAATAATCTCCATCAATCTTATATGAGAGGATGAATGAAAACTGACTAGAGAGTTTATCTATAATCTGCCTCTGGTGATGCCAGACTTATGTATCACCAAACCGCTCTAGTCAGGCAAATACTTATTTTCTTTTCCCTTTTTCTATCTTTTGTTTTCCACTTCGTTTAAGCAGAATGTAACTCAATCTATTTCCATTGAGTAGACATGCATGTGTAGGAAACTAAAATTCAGCATCACCCAACACCACCAATCAGGGAACTATTCCTTTTTCTCTTTCCCACTTTATTTCTGCAGAATGTACATCAATCCAGATCCATCCTACACAAGTGGGCATGCAAGCGTTGGAACACATCTACAAGTAGCTGGCTTATTGAAAGTTCTAAAATTCAACCAACTGCAAACTCCAGAAAATGAAAGTACAAACTACAACTAGATACCAAGTATAAGACTCATCTAGTTCACATTCATGCATATGACATATGCATCAGGAAGATATGCAAAGATTGACTTATATCTTACACAAAAAAAAAAAAAAAAGATTTAAACCTATATACTCAAATGACTGAGACTGTACCTCAAACAAAACCTTGATGGCACTTTACAAAATGACATTACATAATCTTTAACTGCCAGGTTCTATTCTTAATCATGCAGGTCCTAGTAGCTGAAAGTCAGGCCATGGCGAAGTAGATCAAATATCATCGTTCATTTAACTGAGTAGGACTCAACAAGCAGCTCATGAGGTCTCAGACAACTGAGGCTGTTACCGCTCTGCAGTGCAGTAACATTTTACCCATACACATCTATCTTCACCAGCAAATAATCATATCGCTACATGACTGAACAATCTTGCTCAAAACTGCTCCAACCTCAAGATTTGGTAGTGTAAACCACTCAGCCATGTTTACTATTGGACATTATGGATTGGGCAAAATAACAGACTTTGGAAAAAATGCAGACCCGTTATTGGTTGCTCCCTGAATATTCAGAATCGAGGTGACCAAGTTATATATCTGAACATTCTCAAAAGAAGGAACTTTCTGCCCCCTTGCAAACTGAGGACCATGGCCAATGAAAATGGTCCTCATGGAGAAAACTGCATTATCATAACCATGTGCTCCACCACATTCTTTACGTTTACTCCTCTTCTGCTCCACTTTAAACCCCTCTTCTATCAGACCTATTACCTCTGGAATCCGATCACTGGCACTATAGTGAAGCCTACTAGGCAGCTCCTCCTTGAGATACACTCTCAAATTCTTCCCATTTTCAACCTTCCCTGATTTTAACCCTTGATTCATCTTTGCAACAACCTCTGACGGCTCAACACCAGGAGGCGGACGAATTGCCAGCAACGGCGTGTGCGACAGAACCCAATCAGCTGGAATCTCAATCCAAGGATTCAAATCATCCAGAAAAATTAGCTTCTTGTCACATGTACCAACCATCCCATGATCACCCACCAAAATGATAGTAACATCCTCGAAAACACCTCTCTTTTCTAAACCGTCGATTAACCTTCCAATCATCCTATCAATTCTACCAACAGCTTCAGTTATCTCTGGATCATCAGGCCCAACCTGGTGACCCTGATGATCAGGGTCCTCAAAATACAATGTCATAAACGAAGGAATTTCACCACTAGGCAAATCAAAGTAACTTAAAACCGTATCAACACGTTGCTCAAAAGGAACCGAGCTATCGTATTTCATACAAAACTTAGCAGGACAAGTCCAGGAACCTTTTTTTACCTCAGAACCAGGCCAGAAGTACGTAGCAGCCTTCAAACCGTTGTTGACTACTGTCTCCCATAGAGGCTCACCCAACCACCATTTGGGCTCGTGGCTAGCCATGGAAAAAACCTCACCAGAGTGTGGATCCACAAAATGATTGTTAATTATACCATGATAGGCAGGGTAAAGCCCAGTGACGATAGAGTAATGGTTTGGAAAAGTTAAAGTCGGGAAAACAGGAATCAAACCCATCTCGGCCTCGGTCCCGTTACTGATTAAGCGACCGATATTGGGCGTGGCCGTCTTGAATTGGTACCCGAATCGAAACCCATCAGAGGAAACCAGCAGGACCACAGGATGTTGGAGCTTAACAAGTGGACGGGCCTGATCTTCGATGCGGGAGGTGTTAGGGGGTGAGCTGGAGGATGATGAGGGGGAAGAGGAAGAGGAAGGGGAGGAAGGGGAGGAAGGGGAGGAGGAGGAGAAGAAGAGGAAGGCGAATGCGACGGCAGCGGAGAGGGCGATGCAGGTGATGAGGAGGAGGGAGATGAATAGGACGGTAGTCGCAGTGCGTCTGTGAGGAGAGGTTGATGGGGCAGAAGTGGAAGAGTCTGTGTTGAAAGAGAGGAGGGCCGTGGAAGGGTTCGATTGTTCTTCTTCTTGAGTTGGTAACGGAATCGCGGTCGGCTTTGTTGGGGTCACCATGGAAAAAGGATCAGAACCCATGTCCCCAAAAGGGGTAAGTAATCGTGGTCTTCTGGGATTTGTAGTTTGAGAAGAAGGAAAATTCAAGGCTTTGAGAAGTGGGTGCTTGTTAGCGTTCTTAGGGAGAGAATGTGGAGTCAGATCGAAGGCTTCGGTTTGGTCTCGGGTTGTAGGTACTGTTTGTTGAATGGTGGAAGGTTGCTATCTGGAATGTGAGCGTGGATTGGTTGCGTCGGAAGGAAGGTGGAGTTTGAGAAAGAGATTTGAGTTGTGCTTAGGAAAAAAAAAAAAACAGAGAGAGAGATGCGAGTTGGGTGGAATATGCTGACCATACGTGGCCGTCATTCATTGGTATCCAACGTGTCACTCGAGCATAGGTCATAAATCTAAAAATTTAGTACACAGATTTTGAAACTAATTTTGTTGAAAGCAGAAGGATTTTATTTACATTTTTTTGCCATAGAACCGAACAACTTGATTAATTTTATTTGTTTATGTAAAATAAATTTAATTATTAGACTGGAACACATCTTGGTCAAATCATAGTATTCTAGTTTATCAATGTTAAGATTCTATTATCCAAACTAATTAGATGAACTATAACTCATAATTTTTGGAAGCTGAATTGACCAATCTTGTATTTATAACAAACCATTCATACTGAACATTTTTTTTTAAAAAAAAAGGTTATTATTCTATTTAAGATTTTAAACACATATCGAGTTTACATAAGTTTCTTATATATTACACATAGGCCCATCTACTCTATATATGGATGAGATTAAGATTAATGTTTTCGTAAAAGCTTATATAAGTTTATATGTGTCAAGCTAAATTTATGTGAGCCCAGATAATACACAAGCTTAAGTTATTGTGTAATTTAATTTTATTAATGATTTCTAATAAAACCCGAGTTAGACTTATGCAAATCTCGGATTGTTCATAAACATCTTAGACATATAACTTACTACTTATTAGATTAATTGAAGCGAAAACCATTACGGTATATATGTCACTAACCTTACTTAATTTTCCTATAAAAAATGAAAGTCGTAAATTTTCTCGACTAATAAATATCGAAGAAATTTATAAAATTGCTAACTATTTTTTATCAACGAGTAAAAATAAAAGATAACCACAATAAAATAAAATGAAGGGTTAAATATACTTTGCCTTCTTTATTTTTGGGGTCATTTATACTTTACACTTCGATGTGTTATTTTTGACACATTGGACCTCTTAATTTACATATTTTTTCAATTTGAACCTCGTACCCAAATTGCCCGTTAATTTAGATGGATTCTGTCAAAATTTTTACATATTGCCCTCCTTATCTTTTGGCGTATGTACATATTACCTCCATTATCTTTGAGATATATACATATTGCATCCCACATTTTAGAGGAATCTGTCTAAATTAACGCGCAATTTAGGTGTAAGATTTAAAGTGAAAAAATATGTAAATTAAAAGATTCAATGTATTAAAAATAATATATCGAAATGTAATATATAAATGATTTCAAAAATAAAGGGACAAAGTGGATTTAACCTAAAATGAAAGAACAGGCAATAGTAATTGAATTAACGTATTTTTCATCCTTTTTATTGGACGTGTAAACATGTTCGGTCTTCGGAGAATAGTGTTTGCTATTTTGTTTCCGTCTAATAAAGGAGACAAGAGTCAAGAAGCTCCTCTACTGTGGAGCAACTTCAGTAGCGTAGAGATTGTTGATCTTCATTCCGAAGCAGTAGTTCGGTAGGGGCGAGGCTGAGCAATGGCGTACCTGAGCATGGGAGAGGCACACCGAAGAATCACAGACTACATGAACCGCTTCTCCGACGCCGTTTCATCTCAAGATGGAACTTCCCTCAGCCTCCTCCTCTCCCTTTCCTCCAATTCCCCCTACCTTCTCTCCCTCGCCGACGCCCTCAATGTCTTCCAGGTTCTCCACAGTTCCTTTCTTTCTCTCCCAGTCACTCTCCGATATACATATATATATATATGGTGAAGAACTAGGGCGATTATTTTATTTATTGATTTGATGTGTTTTTTAAAATCGTTACAGGATGCTAATAGAGTGATCAAACAGTCCGATAAGTACTCTCAGTACACCGAAATCTTCCTCCATCTTTTCCGCTCTCTACAAAGTTACCGACTCGGAAACCTGGCTGATGCCTACCAATCCTTCGAAAAATCTGCCAAGTAAAGTCTCCCCAAATCCGTTTCTTCTCAAATATTCAAATTTTGTTTGGTTTCCGGTAATCATTATGATCATCGATTACTCGGTAATGCTGGAATTGGATTTTTGCAGTGCTTTCATCCAGGAGTTTCGGAATTGGGAATCAGCATCTGCCTGGGCTCTGGAAGCACTGTATATGGTTGCTTACGAAATTAGGGTTCTAGCAGAGAGTGTATGTTATCCTTCGTTTTTTTTTAAATGAAGTTTATATTGCTCTAGTTGAAATGGTCTTCTGGGGAGGATTAAGCCAGACTTTGTTTTGTAGGCTGACAGGAAATTGGCTTCAGATGGGAAGTCCCCGGAGAAGTTGAAGGCCGCTGGCTCATTCCTCATGAAAATATTTGGGGTTCTTGCCGTATGTTTCTCTTTACAAGATCTCTTATCGAGTGTTACACAGCACATGCACTTAACATTTGTATATTCCTTAGTAAGCAAAACAAGATGCTACCTGTCTTGTCTGTTTGTCCAATTACTACTGCTTCTATCAGTTATTGATAAACAGTTTAGTATTATATGCTAGTCTTTTCAAGGGGAAAACTAGGTTTAGGAGGGAAGTCAACATTATGTTTGCAACCTGCGACAAAAATCACATACATCTGTTTATTATGAAGTTGTTTTCTATTCAACAAAGTCACAAAATAAATGTACTAGTTTGGTCTTATGGGTTGTCTTTGTCCTAACTTTTTTAAGAATGTGTATGTTGTAGGGAAAAGGCCCCAAACGTGTTGGAGCATTATATGTCACTTGCCAGTTGTTCAAAGTTTACTTTAAGGTGATATTTACGTTTCTTTCTGATTAGTTTGTGGGTTTCTTTGTGTTTAGGTTTGCTTTCATGACTAGTAATAAATTATATGATCAAGAAAAGAGCAATATGAAAGATATGCTTGAGTTAATGGGCAAGGAGGATTTACTCTTTTCTAAGTCTGAACTCTGTGTGGAACTCATTGTAGGCTTGAGAAACAAGGAAGCACAACATCATACACTCTCTCTTTTTTTTTTCGTTATTTTGCAGCTTGGTACAGTTCACCTATGCCGCAGTGTGATAAGAAGCATTGAAACTGCTCGTATATTTGATTTTGAGGAATTTCCTAAAAGAGATAAGGTTGGAATTGAATTTTGGTTGCAAAAACAAACACGGAATCCTTTTTCTTTTTCACAGAGTTGATATCACATTGCAACTCTTTGCTGCTAATCTCTCTCCAAGAGGACTTGACCATCCGGATTTTGTATTCAGGTCACCTACACGTATTATACAGGTCGGCTGGAAGTCTTCAATGAAAATTTCCCTTCTGTAAGTGCTTTAAACTGGTTTTCAGTTAATGGTATAATTCTTGCTTTTTTGGAGACTTAAAGTTGATATTATTGATGAGATTTATTAGAATATTAGTTGATTTCTTGGTATTAAGCAAAATCCTCAAAACTGGAAAAAGCGAAGGATGTTGTGAGGCAAATAGGGTGCAACTAAAGTTCACAGAGGAATAGATGGATAGATAGGTAGATTAATGTTCCTGGCTTTGTCTCAACTTTCTACAAGTAGCACCAAGTGTGCATTGAACCTACTCACTTGTCCTTATAATGTCAGCATGACCAAGCTGCTTTCTGTTACAGTGCTCCATCCATTTGATTAATGATTCTTGCACTCTAGTAGTTAGACTCATTTCTGTCCATGCAAATTTCTGAAATTAAACATGACTTTTATGTTTTCCTTTCATATAAGGTCTACTGTTCACATATTCTACTTTTCTGACCTGGCAGGCTGATCATAAATTGTCATATGCTTTAATGCATTGCAACCCTAGTCGTGAAGCAAATATAAGGTTTGGTTCAGGTGTGCTTGCTGCATATATATTACATCTGCATGATAGAGTCATCTTGGATCAATTCTTATCCAGTCATGCTTATGCATTTATGATTGTTCGAACAAGTGCAAAAATGAACTTTAATTTTTAGGTAGTTCCCTTGGTCTCATGACTATTAAAATGGGGAATACACGATTTTGAAACTAATATCTCACGGTGGTCCTAGAGCTTCAAAATTATGACAACTTTTACAGCATTCCCAAAAGGAAAAATGTTTGTCCATGATTGTTCTCTTTTTCCCAACAAATGATATTTTCTTTCGTTTTTTTCTAGGCAACAATGACAGAGATGTTATTACTTGGCTTTAAATTGGATAACATATCTTTAAGTAGATGTTTTGCCTTGTTTATGTCTCTTTACAACATGTAGATTGTTGCTGTCTCTTTATGATTTGTACAATCATCTGAATATAGACCAATGCGCTGTTTCAACTATATGAACTTTTAACTATAGTCTTGGATAATATTAAGGGAAAAATGTAAACTACATACCTGTACTTTATATCATTTGGAATCGAGACCGATGCTTTAAAATTTTGATTTTAGGACTCGTAGTCCCTCTTTCTGTGAATTCAAGACCCCACTTGATTTACTGTTTATTTTGGACAGAAAATTCATATGTGGCACATGTCAGATGCATACGTGGCACATTTAAACAAAAAATAGTTTACACGTGGATAAAAATAAATACAAAATATAAAACTTATAAAAAAACAAAAATTAAAAGTTAAAAAAAAATATATAATTAATGAAAAAATTAAAAAACTTAAAAAAAGAAATTTGGGAGGGGGAAATTCCCCCTCCACCAATCTGCCCCCTATAACTTTGGTGGGGGACCTCCCTCATGGGGATTCCAGCTCCAGCACGCAAGGAGGCCGCTCCCGATGTAGTGGGAGATCTCCCCCTCCACACGCGGGAGAGAAACCTCCCCCCAGCGTGATGGAGGTGGGGGATCTCCCCTACCGTGCCGGAGGGGGACAGGCCTGCTCTGAAGAGCGCACGGTGGGGGAGGGGGAAACCCCCTCCAGCATAAGGAGGCTGCTCCGCCTCCTTGCGCACCGGAGGTGGGCTCCCCACTGCCCCTTGGTGGTGGAGGGAGATCTCCCTGATTTCCGTTTTTTTTTTTTTTTTTTTTTTTTTTTTTTGAATTTTTGTTAATTATAATTGTTTTAAAATTTAAATTTATAATTGTATATTATTTTATGTTTATTTTTATCCAGGTCTAAAATGCCCAAACTGTTTTAAAAGAAAAAAACATGCCACATATGCATCTGAGGTGTCCTAAAAAATGCCACGTTTGAATTTTCCAGTCACAAATAGATGGCAAAGTGAGTGGGGCCTTGAATTTACAAATAGAGGAACCACAGATCCTAAAATTAAAAATTTTAAAGCACGAGTCTCGATTCCAAAATAGCATAAAGCACATTTATGTAGTCATTTTTTTTTCTGTAAATCTGAGAGTTGGAAGTATATAATCTTCTGTGTCATAGTCCTCAAATTTGTGTATCCTTTGGGATAGGATGATTCTGAAATATCTGGTACCTGTGAAGCTTTCCATGGGGATCTTACCTAAAGATTGGCTGCTTGAGAAGTATAACCTGGTTGAGGTATGGCATACCCGCTGATTTTTTTATTTTTTAATTTTTGAACTTTGGGTTCATTTTATACATTGGTTGCTTCTTGTTCTCTCATAGATACTTTGCTGTTGTGATGTATATGAGTCAGTGATGTAGCAGTGACTAGATCTTTTCCAGAGAACAAATTAAAATAAAAGAACCCAGCTGTGCATGTGCTTATTTGCATTTGACTTTGGGACAACAGACTTTTAACTTCTTACATTGTTGTTACTTTGATAGTACAAGGATGTTGTGCAAGCTCTAAAAAGGGGAGATCTCAGACTTCTTCGCCGAGCTCTCCAGGAGCATGAAGACCAGTATGTTTGCTCTTATTTTTTCAACTTTGCAGAAGTGGTGTGCCCAAAATTTTATTTAGAATCATGTATTTTACAGGTTCTTAAGATCGGGAGTATATCTTGTCCTAGAAAAGCTAGAGCTCCAAGTTTACCAAAGACTGGTAAAGAAAATGTAAGTTCCCATTTCAAGTGCATATATTCCTGAATCAATTCAAGCTATTAGAATACAAGTTTTATTCATGGTTACCACATGCTTGTTCTGTAGTTACATCATCCAAAAGCAGAAGGACCCAACGAAAGCTCACCAGGTAAAGTTGGAAGTAATTGTTAAAGCCTTGAAGTGGCTTGAGATGGACATGGATGTAGACGAGGTACTCGTTTCTGGGTTTTTTCTTGTTTTTGTTTACTGGCAACTCACTGGATTCTGTCTAGCTTAGCTTCTTGTTTTTCTAGATACAGAATTTTCTCAGAAATCTGTTACAATTTGTAGGTGGAGTGTATAATGGCCATACTGATATACAAGAATCTTATGAAAGGATACTTCGCTCACAAGAGCAAAGTCGTGGTTCTAAGCAAGCAAGATCCTTTCCCTAAGTTAAATGGAAGGCCTATCGATTCATAGTTTCACAGGGAAGTTTATTTATAGTTAGAAATATTCCATCATGATAGCAATTAAGCCTTAAAATCTTCTATCCTGAACGCAAAAGGCGTTGTAGTTCCATTTGTTTAGCTTCTCTTGTATTTGATGTACAATAGTTGGCGAACTTTGACTGGGCGAGTAAAGGAGATTCAATGTTGCATTGAGCTGATTACTGTGTTTTGTTCTTCCAGTGGGCACAGAGACCTAGGAAAATTCACTTACATTTCAACTTTTCTTTTAAAATTTTAAACGCTCACATGCCTATTGATTGTATAACCGGACTTTTATTTTGTTTTCTTGGAAAGTAAATTTTTCCGTGACTTAATACTTGGAGTTTGTTTTGTTTTCAATTGTTAATTTAATTTCCAAAAAATGCTGCAGTAACTTATGCAAGAACAGATTCGCGTCCCACAAACTTCAATCCTCCTGTATAATGTGGAATCTATTACCGTTGGGGGAGTATCCTAATTAGGATCATGATGCCACAGACAAAGTTTATCAGTACCATATCGGGATGGAAATTTCCACGAAACTTGGCAAAAGTGAGACGACATTGCGTATTCAAATAGCAGTAATTTCCCCCTCGCGAAACAAGTTAAAAAGCGTTGACCAATAATTGTTGCCAAATCTTTTGCTCGGCTACTATGAGCATGCAAGTCCACGTATTGTGGACGCTGCATAAAATTAAATTATTGATCTTTCCCTACACTTCTTGGGGCAACTGTAATCTTGCTACAAGTGTGGGGCCAAGAAGAAACGGGAAAATTAAAGGTACCCAAAAGAGAGAAGGGGCAAAAACGAAAAGAAAAGGCAATATTACACATGATTCTGAACTAATTCAAGATGTATGCATCAGATGAGCAGGTGATGCCTCCCACCAGATCCATGCCACTTTGGAACATAGAGCTGATACAAGCAATCCCATCACTTTTGAACGACCATATACCAGTTTCAAGCACCGTCTGAGGGAAGTGTACTTTGTACGTTTGAAGGCATCAGGATGTTAAAACCATCTGCTGCAGTGGATACGATCATTCCAGGAATCTGAGCATGCCAATGAATTTCTTTCAAGTCCTTCTGACCCTGTATAAAGACAAAGAACCCTTACCCTTAAAATGATGGTACTACAGAAGAAATTACAGTTCATCTGACATTGCTAACAGTTTGGAAAAGAGAAGAAAAAAGGGATTAGGAGAGGGGGGGATTTGCCTGATGAACAAACAGCAGTTGTGGCGGTAGATCTTCGGGGGCATTCACTTGTTCTTTCGTTTTAGCTCTAAACTCTGCCTCCTCTTCCTCATCTTTTTCTAATGAAAGGTCCCATATTCTAGTACAGGAAGCCAAATGAGAGCAGAAAATAATAGCATTCGATTTGAAAACTAGAAATCAAAGAAAAGCTTCGCCACAGAAATGTATTTGTATGATCAATTTTAATCAATTTTTGCTCCCCACACTTGCATTATCAAGTGTACTACTTACGTGAGCTGATTGTCCGATGATGAAACAGCCAAAGTAGAGGCTTCGTGCGGACTCCATTCAATCGATGTGATAGGATGCTTATGGTATTCGAAATGTGCTACTACAGAATCTCCTTCCTGTCCAAGAAAAATCACATTCGACATCAGCATTATCGACATGAAAAACTCATTTCATCAACTATGGTCCTCCTTTGGAAGAATGCAACCTTGTAGTCAAATTGCAAAACCATAGAAATGCACAACCACATACAAAGTCTGCTCCACTGGAAGAAGATTTAAACAAATAATTCTCTCTCCCTAGTTCCAAAAAAGCAAGTACGTTCGAAAGTACATAAATAAAGGGACCATCAAGAAAGAGAACAGCAAATATGTAGATTTGCTGTACACATATGAGAGGATATAGAACACAAAAATGTAGAAAGATATAGCATTAACTTCAGTTCCAGCTGAAGATTATTGTACACCCAAAGCAAGCTAGAGAAAAGTAAACAAAACAAAAGGCACTAATGCATGCAGGGTAAGAGAATAAAAAACAAAGTGACAGGAACAACTTCGCCAGCATTATCAAGACTTAACACTGACAATAAGGAATTGCTTTGCGACCACGCAGAATTTTTTTTTGTACGTGCAGTAAGACAAAGATCTCATTCTTCTCTCAAAGAAATATGATACATTATCCTAGACGATACCTTAAGCAATCTGAGATCACGAATAGAAAATGTCCCATCATCACTTCCAGATGCCAACATACAGCTCGCCAGCCTAATCAGAATCAAGGAAGTGCCAACAGAGGTCAGTGCATTAAATATGAGACACTTAGGATTTTCAAATAGAAGAAAAACCAGAAATAAAAGACACCTGTTCCATGAAATGACATTCACATCTGCATTATGCGCCTTGAATGATGCTGCCGCTGACTTCCCTAAACGGGTATCCCATATTGCAATAGTCCCATCCACAGAACAAGAGGCAAACACATCAGGTTCTGTAGGGCTCCACTGCCCAGACAAGAGTTGGAACAAGAATGGTTAGAGGTTCACATAGACAAAGGAAAATGTTTCACTTAATGGTAGATCTGTTGGGTTGTTTGATGCTTGAAATGTATGTTTCACATTGAAACATACATTTCAAGCATCAAACACCCCAATAGATCAACTATTAATTCACTGGTTAAAGCTTTACTTGTAGATCTTCAACACTTGCAGCATGACCAATAAATGGAGTAGAATCAACATTCCATGTTGCACCAGATGTCGGCTCCCACAGATAAATACAACTCTTACAGTCACCTTCAGACATGAAGAACACCATCAAAGCCTTAGACCATGTTACGTATGTTAAGCAACAAGCAATTAAGGTTCCTTTTAAGGGAGAAACACAAAATAAACAAGAGGATACAAATTAACAATAAAAGTAAGTACTATCTAACAGCACCAGATACAAGCCTTCCTGGGCGAAGAGGATTCCAGTCTATGGCATAGCCTTCATCATTGTGCTTAAACTTTACTAATGGAGCCTGATTAAAAACTGAAGAAGCTCCCTGGGCGCCTTGTGTTTCTGTTTCTGCTAAAGCACTCAGGTGAGAGCTGAAGTCCCATACCTGCAGAAGCTCACACATTCGGCTTTCAGGTTCACATAATACCTGCCTTAATCATGCCCGAATTTCAAACACTAGCACAACTATCGCTTAACTGTTTCCCTTACCCTAAATGCTCTCCCCATACCTAAATAGATGTTTTAGTTTCAGATGTCAATTAGAATAAGATGAACAATATAGTGGTCTGCCTATAATTTTAATATTTGGTGTTCACTGTTTTAATAGTATGGTTTAGTTTCTTGAAAAAGTTGATAGATTACCAACAATCAGGGTAACAACTTAAAAAGTAGACTTAATTTAGGAAGTCCTAAAACAAAAATTATACATTTATATTGGTAGGGAGGGAGTATCTGTCTGGGTCACAGACACAAAAACTGCTATTCCCCGCTTTCTGAGGCAACAATGTCACTAATAAAGGTATATCAATAAAGATGGATCCTCTTTTAATTCCCCAGACACTATTTTGTCAATAAAATCCAAAGGACCTATTCCCATGAATGGGCATAACTGCTTATCATTCGCAGAAGTTTATTGGCAAGTATCTAGTTTATCAGACACCTTATTCAATCAGTAGCTTTCTTGGGAGAAAGGAGAGAAAGGAAGAAGGGGTTAGATTTATAGTTTTCAATCTTAACAACCTAGTAAATACCCAATGTAAACCACAAACATGCTTTTTCCATTGATAGCAAGACAGGAAACTAATCAAATACAGGTCCACAAATCATGAAGAAACCCATAGTATATGTACAGGGATTCTGACCTGCACATGACCACTATCTGCCCAAGATGCACATATATGAGGATTTTGTTCCATAGCCCGTATACGATTAACACATCCTTCATGGCCTACCTTGCGCAACTGTAAAGGAAAACAAGATAAGCAAAAAATGAAAACATATGGCAAGAACTTGCAGTCCAGATAGAGACTTGTGTGAAATAAACAAAATGTCCAAAGAAGTTGCCTGCAAAGTGGGGCTCCCAGATCCACCAAGATCCTCATCTTCACTATCTTCGTCACTATCACTACTCTCACCCTCCATATCAGAGTTATCAGCAGGTTTTGAAGGCACTAGATCACGTCTTTTCCCAGTGATGTTTGATATTTTAAATATTCCAATAGAGTTCCACAAAGCCTTCTCTGCCTGCAGAACAAAACCACAGCATCAACATAGAATGGGTGAAATGTGGTAAGAAAAGGTCATAGGAATATAAAAGAAGGTCAAAACAATAAAATATGCCCGACTCAAATACAGATTTGTATTTTTATTTTTTTCCTTCTACAAATAAAAGGTTGCCCACATATCTGTTATACCTAGTAACCCCAGTTTGATCCTCCGGCATCCTAGGGAAATCTGTATTACACAATTAGTAAGATAATCCTCATGTTTTTCAGGTAAACAATGGTGCCTCCCATAAATCAACAACAACATTCCATGTGGAGATGATGATGCTCAATAAATATGTTCACTCAATTACCTCACATCAAGCAGTTAGAAATAGCGTTCACCTGAGTCCCTGCTACGAAATACATGGTGTGTGGGAACTCCTTCCGAGCCAACCCCAGTGTATCACGTACAATATCAAAGCTGTCAATATTTTTGTATTACAACAGTAAGTGGATCTTCAATAAAGAATGAATATACTAGAGAAGGGGGAGGATGCAATAGAAAGAGGGAAGAAGAAGGGAAGGGGCACCGCTTAGACCTCCTGTCTACCCAACAAGCGTAAGCCAGAAACCTTTATCAGCCGCATCAGAGAGGAAATTTTAATTGATCCAAGAAACGGAAATATCAATACCTTAAAAAAAACCCATATTGTTTCCACGCTTATAAAAAAGAACTCCATATTGTTTCCTCTTTCTATAATCTGTAAGCAATCATATGAAAACCTATGAGGTCTGAAAACAACGTCTGTATCAATCCCAGCAAATCAAACTAAGCTCTCGGACCGAATTCAAATCCCCTAGTGAATAATCCGCCACTCTACTTTCTGCTTGTCTCATTCCTAGGTCCACCGAGAAACCAGCAATACGAGCACGTTTGTTCATTTAAACTTCAGCTCCCATTGACACTTTCTGGGCGTCGTAATCAATCAAAAAACCCACTACTCAAAATTCTAAACTTTATAGTTTTCCCTTTATTTTACTGGTAACATAACGTCAAGGGAATTCACAATACCTCAGACAGGGCCACCCAAGATGAAAGGCGTGGAGGGAATTGTAGGCCGAGGGATCACACTGAAGCTCCTCGCCTTCCTCCAATTTGTCCACACCTGGTTGCCACACCTTCGTCGGCATCGACGGTATCGAAGAGGACGACGAAGAGCCATCCCCTTTCTTCGAGCTCTGCACAAAATCAGATGATGTGGAAAAATTTAAAAAACAAAACAAAAAAGAAAATCAGATTCTCAGAAAAGAACTTGGACCCCGTTCTTTCTCTTTGCTTTCTTTGCGCTTTTGATGCTGCGAACCATTTCTTGCCCTTAGATGTTGGTGCAGAGTGACACAGGGGAAAGAGGGTTTTTGTTGAGCTAGGGTTTAAGATTTACAGTCTTGTTAAAGAAATACCTCACCTTTTTTGGGGTTTTGTAGGTGTTTCCGAAGTCCTTTCGATAACCAAAAAAAAAAAAAAAAACCTCACGCTAGTACACCTATGTTTGGCAAGCACAACAAAATTTTAAAATAATCTATAGCAAGCACAACAATCGTTTTTTTGAAAAAAAATTAGGAACATTTTTTCATAAATCATAACAATTTTTCAGAAAAAAAAAATCCAATAAATCATCTACTCCGTAATTTTTCACAAGACCTCAATGAAATCTACACTATCTTGAATAAAAATTTTGAGGCATCTAAACATTTGGTTAAACTCAATTACTCTGTAGTGGTTAAATGCTTTTAGAACTCTGCAACGTCAAAATATACGATATGAGCAAATCTAGTTCAACTCTTCCAGGGCCCGTTCGACATCGTTCCAACGAAATTTCAGCATCTTCTTTTGGGACTTTTGGCGCTCGTTTAATATCATTCCGATGAACTTGACATCTTTTCTTTGACCTTTTAGCGCACCATTTGACCATTTTCAACGAACTTTTTGTCTATTCTTTGCCTTTTTTCGGTCGTTGTTCACTTCCACCTATCGCCGCCTGGTCCACTTTCTAATCATCGTCCTCCACTTATGGCTGCCACCATTCGATGCCTTTCCAGCCATCTAGCGACCGTGTAGAACCCTTAATTCTTAATATATTAATTTTATATAATATTAAAGAATAATTTCGAGATTTTTTAATTAAATTAGAGTATTTTAATGCAAAATAATTATACAAATTTTTTGTTGATAACTTCTCTTGTTTAATTAATTAACTTGTATATGTGATTCTTTGATTGGTAAATAAGATTAGAAGAGTATTAAAGATTATGGTTAAGACTTCTTAGAGATGAGATTAGATTATATTTTCCTAAGTCCTTGAATTCATAAATTAGTAAGATTAAGTCCCTTAATTTTTAATTACTCTTACCTTTTTTATTTTAGTCTTGATTAGTGGATGTAATAAGTTTAGGGCTTGATTAATTAAGGATATTAGTGAGATAATTTTTATTGAGTGAATTAGGGCTTTCATCTGAGAGTAAATGGGTTTTTCTTTTTTTCTAAGCTAGTGTAAATGGGTTTAAAGGGCTTTGTAGAGGCTTGATCAAGGGCTGGACATGTAACCTTGGAGTGGATTGGATGATGAGATTGTTTGGACTTAGAAATGAGCTTGAAAAGCCAGCTCATTGTCACTAAAGACAATCGACTGATTGGGGGATTTTGATGGAGATTTTGAAAACTTTTAGAAGCTTGTAATTATTGCCTTGATTAGAGACATTTGGACACTTGGCATGGACTACCCACAAGCCACCCAAATTGGTCACTCACTAACTTTGCTTCTAATGGTTAACTTTAACTTAATTATGAGCTCTACCTAGTCTAACTATCTAATTTAGACTTAACCTAAAATTTAACCTTATTAAGGTTGCCTATTTAAGTAAGAGTGAGCTAAAGGAGTCCATTTGGTTTCTTTCACCATGCAAAGAGAGAGAGGAAAATAGAAAGAGAGAATTCGGGTGAGAGAGAAGGCAACCGAGAAGAAGAAGAAAAGAAGAAAGAAGAGAAAGAGAAGAAGAAAAAGGTAAAAGAATGAGTAGTATTTCCTTTTCTCTCTTTTTTCCTTAAGCTTGGATCAAGTTTTGAACATTCTTCTCTCAAAATCTCTAGGTGCAACCAAAATCCATCAAAGGTCAAAAAGAGTGCTTATCAAAGAGGTAAGGGTAGTAGAGATCATTTTATGTGTTGGATAAGGGTTTGCATGTATGCTGATGAGTTATTGGTGGATAGAATTTGATAAGTAGGGTTGTATGTCACGGGTTGAAGGGTTTTGTCTATTTGAGGAGCATTTGTTTGAGAATCTTCATTTTCATGTTCTATAAGTCTATAAAAGAGCAAAGAAAATCACTTGATATTTGTTGTTGGCTTATTAGGTGAATGTTGATAGTCTAAGGTTAGATCTTGTAGAAGTATGGCTTAGGGATAGATAGTACTTCATTGCATGTGAGAAACCTTGACTTGGAAGCGAGAGACTTAAGGGATATTCGGTTTGTAAAATATTGTAAGATTTTTAAGATTTTGATACAATTGTGAATGCTTATGTAGATTGGAGTTTTATAGGTTTTTGTGTAAAAGTTGGTGAAAAGTTTTAAAGATATTTAATTTTTTGTTGGAGTTTGTAAAAAGATGCAGAAAGAAATAGTTTAATGTAATTGTTTAATAAAAAAATATTGGAGTTAGGTGAAAAAGTATGGAGAGATAATATTGTTATATAATTTTTTTTGAAAAGGTATTAGAGTTTGTATGAAAAGTTGTTGGAGAATGTATAAAAGGTATTGGTGTTTGTATAGAAATTTTTGAGATTTTGGACGTTTGTTTTATAAATTTTGTTGAATCCTATTATATTCTATAATATTTTGCAAACGAACATGCTCTTAGTTTTTAGGATGCTTGAAGCTCACAGGTTGTTGATGATGTACTCTGTGCTTGTATTCTTTGATTTATTTGAACTCTTATGCCTAGAAGGAATGTCTATAGCACCGATCCTACATTCTTTAGCATCTTTTTGATAAATATGCTTAAATGAGTGTATGCATGGATACTTTAATCCACTAAAGCTTGTTGCATGTCACTTTTGAACAATTGTCTTGTCAAATGAAGCATGGATATTGATATTGTTTGAGAAAAGATGGCTATGTTTGGCTCAAAAAAATTTCCACAATCACTTTTTCATTAATTCCAATACTTTTTTCAAACCCAATAACTTTTTACAAACTTTAACAACTTTTAACAAATTTTCACCAATCCTAAGAAAATTTACACCACCTCTAACAAAAATATTTTCAAAAAAACCAAACCAAACCAAACTAAACATATCCGATAGATCTATAGCATGGTGATGAAATACAAGTTGCATGTCATATTTATAGAAGCAAAATGGCCAAAAGTGGCCAAAGAGGCCATGGGCACAAGGTAATTGATGCCGAAATATTGCTTTTATGCCTTCTTTGTAAACTTTGAGTGTTAAATGGCTTGAAATAGATGTTACTAAGGGTTTGTCACATATGATCTGAAAATTTATATATGGCAACTGGACTTGGGAATTATTTGATGAAAAATGGGAACTATTAAGTGAAAAACTTAGACATATACTTAATTAGGAAGATAGGGCTGAAACTGGTCTACACTGAGGCCTATAACTTAATTAAACTCTCTTTTAGTTCAAATAAAATAAATGAGACATTGATTAAGCAAGAAAGGTTTTAATAAAGATAAAAGAGAATATTATAATAAATAGAATTTCAGAAGAAGTTTTCAATGGACTTTGGTGGGCCTTGGGGGCCCAATAACCCTAATGGGCCTTAAGAGCCCATTTGAGGATCCTATAAGGGCCCAATATGATTTGTAATGAATCTGGACCTTTAATCTTAAAATTATTAAACCTTAATAAACTCAAAGAGGTGACTAAAGAGTGGACTAAAGATGGTTTAAAGGGGCTTTAGGCCAATAGACCCAAAACCTAATTGGAGTAGGAATTGAGCCGAAGGGCCCAAACTCTAGAGGAAATGGAGCTAGATAGCTATAAGCGAGGAAATAGATTAGGCCATAAGGCCCAAATCCAATGGTAAAAAAGGGATTTGGGGCGTGATGCCCAATTCAAGGGAAAGAATGATTAAATGGGCCATAAGCCCCAATTTAAAAGAAAAGGGGAATACAAAAATAAAATTATAAGTCACTAAGAGAAAAGAAAATAAATATCAAAATGAAAAGGCTATTTGGGCCTTTAGGCTTGTAGAAGCCCAATATGGATAAAACTTAAGTAAATAAAGATGTATATAAATGGGTAATCTTCTAAAAAAGAATTAAAGGAAATAAGGACAATAAATAAAGAACGCGTTGGTATTGAATATATTTTTTTTCCTTGAATTAATGTATTGATGCAACGATATTTGCATATTATGTTCATCATAACATCATGAGCATTACAGATTTAGAGATTGAATCATCGAGAACAATGATTAATATTGAATGATATGAATAATATAATTTTCATAAGTATAAGAATTGTTGAAACTCATATATGAGATTAATGTCTAATGGACAAGCGAAGTGTCCGCGGTACCAATTACTGGGGATGTACAACCATTGCCTTGATGGAGTCAAGGGGTGGCCTCCTAGTATCATGGAGTTGTTCTCATGTATTGTTTTGTTCTGAGAAAGACGAAAATCATGGAACAGTCCTGAACAAAGGGGAGAAGGCTGTGCAACTCGGGCTCTGAGGGTAAACAAATGGTGGAGTTGGATGGACACTATGATAACGAACCATCACTTAGTAATGATAATAGGATCAGTACTCAATTGCATACTATTCATGATTCATAATCTTTCATTGCTATTGTGTTTATACTTCACTGATAAATGTCTGCATTCCCTTTAATTTGCTTTCTTGCTTTTAAATGCCATGTATCCCCCTTTCCTAATCTTACTGAGTTCTTAATACTCTCCCTTTTCATTTCTTGGTATGTACATGTGTAAATTTGTCAGCAAATCACGAAGGTTCATGAGATCCTCCATACGTATGACTTTATTACACATACGCTGACGATGCAAGTCCAAGTTTGGGTCTCGGATTCCTTCAAAGTGCTCATAGAGCATTATCATTATTGAATGTTGAATGATCCACATCTGACTTTCCTGCTAGCACCATGGTTGATCAACATACAGGTGGAGCCAGTGAACTTGGATTCTGTTGTATCGAATGACAACATAGTGGATCTCACGGCATTGATGAAGGCTCGTAGTTATTTTAAATTGGGGTAAAATCATAGTTAGCTCCATAAGTATGAGCAAGAATCAAATTGGTACCCCTAATTATCAATTCGGCAATTTGAGACCCATAACTTTTGAAAATCATCAATTCTAGCCCCCCCCCCGATCTAAATTAGGCATTAAATCCGACGGAAAATCATGCAAAATGACCAAAATGCCCCTCCAAGACTAAATTTTAAAAAATAAATAAAATAATAAAAATATAAGATATAAATTAAAAATAATATATTATTGAATAGAGTTTCATGAATTTTTAGTAATTTTATTTTGGAGGGGCATTTTGGTCATTTTGCATGATTTTCAAAAGTTATGGGTCTCAAATAGCCGAATTGATAATTAGGGTACCAATTTAATTTTTGCTCATACTTATAGAGCTAACTATGATTTTACCCCAATTTAGACGGGGGGCTAGAATTGATGATTTTCAAAAATTATGGGTCTCAAATAGCCGAATTGATAATTAGGGGTACCGATTTAATTTTTGCTCATACTTATGGGATTAATTATGACTTTATCCCTTTTAAATTTGATTTAGCTATTTCTGTTTCGTGAACAAGTTTAATTAGCTGTTTAAAGTTTAAGGTTTATTTTGTAAGTTTTTGGAAATATCTTGCCAAAGTTAGAAAAGCTAGTTTATAACTCACATTTTTGTAAAAATACTAGCATCTTTTTGTAGAAATCCTCTTGTAAAGGATTCAAAATCTATTTCCAAATGTTTTTTCCATATCTTTTATCCTACTAAAATTGGAACAACTTATCATCTTTAATTTGGAAGTAATTTACCGTTTCGCGGGCAATGGAGAGATTCTAAACTATTAATTTCTCTAATCATAATGGGTTATATTTTTCATCTCTTGAAGTTTTCTAAATCCTTCGAGGGCTAAATTGGTTTTTCTTCAAGAATTCTGCTTTAGTCGAGTAAGGGCATTTTAATCATTTCAGCATCTGGGAAAACATACATGTCGTAATCTCGCTTAATTAGCATTTTATTACTATAAAGAGAGCTTATAGGTAAATACGATCACGGGTCGCAACAAATCGTGCACCAGTCTCCAGTGCCATTTTTTTTTTCTTATGAGGGGATTTTTTTGTAAGTCCAAAATCAACATGGGTACACCTTTGAGTTTGTAGGGGAGTATTAAAGTCCCACATAACTAAAACAATGTGAGCTTTTGTAATCGTGAGCTTATAGATAAAGCCTTCCTTGTAATCTCATTCTTGTATCAGTGATTATACAAGTGTGACCAATAAGCTGGACATTTTCACAAGGTTTGTAGATCTATGATCGATCCACTTAAATCTCGTATTTCTTTATCTCGTTTCTCTCCAAGTCTAAATGATTTTCTCTTATATTTTTAATTTTCACACTATCCAAAAACTGCTTGACAAAACCAATAAAAATCTAAAACAACATTTGAATTGTAATTGATTATTAACAGAGATATAAGTGAAAAACAGATGTTCACATAGGAATTATAAGCCAAGAGTTACTGTTGTTCATTACGCTGTGAGGAGATACAAATGTTCTTATTTTTTGTCATCAGCATAAAATCCAAACTTGCATCTCACTTGCTTTGATATTCAACATTTTAGCTCATCCACTTCGTTCATTGCGGGTTTCTTTGACATATTTAACATCGTATTAGAAAAGTGTGGCGATCTAAATATCTCTTGCACTCCCTAATGTTCAATCACCTTCAAAGAAAGTCCACATTCAGTAATTTATTACAATCGGCTTTTGGCTGAATCAATACGTAACAAACCTGAATTTAAAAAGTGTTTGGACTCCAAGAAAATGAAAAGAAAATACAATGGCCAAATTCGAGGTGGCTAGCCTAAAAAAAAAAGCTAAATGCTAGACAATTCTTCCGTTCTTATGTTTCATATTAGAATTACACAATATTTAAAGGCACGTGGGCTTCTAATCAACTCCTTACTTTGCAGGCCTTGTCCAACCATTTCAATAACTAGCCCAACAGACTTAGCTCAACCCAAGCCCACAACAGCTGGTCATCAACTAAGGGTAGCTACTAGTCCAGCCCCTCAGCTAAACTAACGCTGACGCTTTCCACAATAACCAGTTGGGCATGGTTCTCCATATTTACTTCCGCATGAAAATAAATTTGCCAAAAGAATTGCAAGAAAATTGTGGGATTCGAAGAAGTTCCTTCCTCTTGATGGCGTAAGAGTCATCAACTTCACCTACTATCTGCAGTTCCAGAATCAAGCAACCCCGTGTTAGCATGACCAACATTCCAGTAATAAACATGTGAACCTGATCCAATATGTCAATTTTGAGGGATTCATGGCATGAAGTAGATGATTTAACATATGTGGCACAAGTAGAATTTGAATAAAGAGGAAATTACCTGCTGTCTCTTTGTCTATTGAGGAGAACAAGCAGTCCAAATCCTATCATGATTGCAACTTTTATTGCCTGAGAAAGGAAGAGCGAAATCTCATTATATACAAACTTGGGACAGAGAGGAAGTTTCCAAAGTGCAACTCAAACAAAGATGAAAATACCTCTCCCACCGGTCCTTCAGAATTTTCAATAGCCTCCAATCTCTCATGTTTTGATTTTCTTATCTCGTGGCAAGAATTCTGATCTTTATTCACATCTGTTGCTGTTCCAGCATCCATGCTATGCTGAAGATGATGCAAACAAATCAGTCAGATTATCTGATAATTTCCAGTTTAAAATAGAAGGAACCATCTCCACCATGTCTCAGTTCTAAGGTTCCAATTTGATGGAAATGCTCGATCAATTACAAAATATCTAACTCTGCATTATATAGACAGTTTAGATCAACAGCAAAGTTAGATATCTGTGGTTATGTTTGATATCTATCTTCTTCTTTTCTGAAGTATAGACATATGCATGGTAAAAGATTGATCAAATTTAAAATTCAAAAAAGAATTCACCAAAATGTAATGAAACCTAAAGGCGTGTAGGAAAATTCAGATACCTCTTCCATATTGTCTCTCACAGAGAGATCCAAGTTTCCTTGATGGACCTCTGACTTCATACCACCACTTCCTATTAGCTCCATGAGTTTTCTACCACCAGTTGTTATACACAAGCGTCTTCCTTCATCTGGAAATATCCAGGCACCAGAGCTTTCAAACAAGAAAGGCATATCTTCATTGTACTCAGCGGATTCCAATTTATGGCTTGAACTTGAAGCTCCTTGAGAATGGCTACCAGAATGCTCATCTAGCATCCTCCCTGATACTGTAGGTGTCTCAGACATAGACATTCTCCTCAAATCTTGATGAGATTTCACTCTCTCTCTCTCTACTTTTTTATGCACTACCTTGAATTTGTTCTCACCACTTGAAATTGTTCCTTTACCCTGAAATTTCTTTTTGTCCAAGTCCTCCAACTGCCTAGTGTCCTGCGATGATTTTTTCCCATCCAATACTCCACACTTACCCGAGTTAGAGTCTGTTGGTGGTGGTTTGATGGGAGATCTCATATCCTGCTTGATTGCAAGCATTATGTATAAGAAGATAATAATCGAGAACAACATGTAGAGAATTTGAAGTTGCATGCTAAATACCTGAGCTAGACCACTTTCAAAGGCACTAATCATCTTCCTAACATTGCTAGGAGTTTTCCCAAGCAGAGTCTGCGTCTGAGAGTTATCAGCCCTAGTTTCCTCCAGATTGTGTGGTAACGAATTGCTTGTGGCAGCAAAAGCTAATCCTGAATCTCCCAAACGTTATGAAGTTTCGAAGGAACAACTGGCTCTTATAGGAGATTCAGCAGGCAGTGACTTACTCTTGCTCTCTAAAAAAAATGTAAAATCGAAAACTGAATAACAATGGCAACAAGCATTCCACATAGAAAAACAGCAATGCCAATCTTGGAGAACACTGAAATTAGGTCATAACTAAATTAGTTAAAAATGAAATTAGAAAACAGAAATAGTACCAGCATACGAACTCGGTTCTGCTCTTCTTCACTGAGGACAAACTGCAACTTCATGTGCACTTGGCCACCTCCTTGGAGAGGAAACAGATCATCCCAAAGAGCTTTCTCCACTATAGACTTGGTCTCAATTCCTGCCGAAAATGCATTGGTCATCATCAGCCTCCTATTCAAGGACAATTAAATGAACTCAAATGGGAAATGTTTATATTAACCTGCATGTGATATTTCCTGCCCATCAGCATCCAAGAGAGCAACAATCAAGTTGTCACTGAGTGTTGTTAATGGGCTGTGAAAATCAGCACAAGTTACAACATTATCATGGCAAAAAATACCAAAAAATACTAGAGTTTAAAATTGAATGAAAGCTGTAATCATTACAAAGAGAAATCTCCCTTGTCCCAAGTTTTGTACTCTATTTTCCCCATGGAAACTGCATTTACAGCATCAACTTTTGTCAAATTTTCTTTCTTCAGACCAAAAAACAGAAGAAGATTAGTATAGGTTAAAAAGAAGTGATGCAAGAAAAAAAAAAAGGTTAAAAAGAAGTGATGAGAGCCAACCTTTTATGGATATTGACGAAGAAGGTGACGATGATGGAGGCCCGAAGAATTCCAAAACTGCAGTTAATTGAGAATGCGAATTAGATATCGAACTTAAAACAGAAGTAATAGCCATGTTTGCGTTGCGGTTGATATCAGAGACAGTTGTTGACACCTGAAACTTTGATGTTTCCTGGCATTTTACGGGAAAACAAGTTTATAATGAACCCTGAACAACGTCCAGAGAATAAGAGAGCCAACGAGGAAGTTCAAATTTTTGAATGATCGGTTTCTGGAATTGCGAAGGCTTGTACCCTGCAGAATAGGGGTTTCCTGAGAGAGAGTGTGGAAGTAGGATTGGATTGGAAAGTGTGGACGTCGTTGGATTTCAGGGAAGTAATCACGGTGGGGTCCTTCATTCCTTGCGAAACTTTCTAAAAACGTATTCCCCACCTCAAAACGCTGGGAACCCGAAATCTCTATCTTTGTCTTACTCGTGGCTCATGAGTCATGACTCATGAGGCCTCAGTTCTGTCAAACTGGTCAATCCTCTCTTTCTCTCTCTCGCTTCCGATATTCGGTAATTCAGTCATTTGCTTGGACCAAGATTCTGTAGGCGAGCAATCCATCTCCCCCGACAATCTCACATCATATAGTTGGAAGTACTTCAGTTGGAGCATTTAACCAAAACAAAAGTTGGACCAAAAAGGAAATGTTACTTGGATCCAAGGATATTGACGTCTAATATCTAACTCGCGAAGCTTTTTGACAGATTCATAAAATTAAAGAGTAAAAGAAACAAAATGCTGCCTCATTTTGTTGGTCAACACAATCCTTGCATGGTTTGTGGTGAGATTGACGTTTTGCAAGTCAGGACCATCACTCCAACAATGCTATGTCCACTGCCACTGACCTTCATTAATACGATCGAGTCCAACTCATGATTTGATTACTTCAGAAAAAAAAAAAGACCAATTTCAAGTGGATACCAGTTTGACCGAGCATTCATAGCTCAAGTGCTGATTTATACGAAGCTTGTTCCTTCACAGGAGGTCTTCAAAACTATTTTAAGTTATCTGCTGCTCTTCTCTGATTTCTCTGATCTCTCTGTGTTTTTTGTTTTCTGAGTCTATGGCTCGCCTCCTTGCTCGATGGCAAGCCATTTTAAGTATTTTTTATTTTGTCATTGACTACATCAAAGGAAGTCAAAACAGCATCCCTGATTTCCTTACCCGTGAATTTTTGCAGGATTCCCATGGCTCTGTGTTCTTGTCTTTTCTAGGTCTATTGAAGAACATTGGAAACATCTCCATAAGTTTCTTCACATAGCAGCTTTCGTGTGACCTTCACGATACTGAGTTCTATTGACTTCATTGGCTTCAGACATAAACTCATCTTCGAGAGTTTTCATGTCAGGGCTAAAGACTTTACTTATGGTCATGAGCTGTGGATCAACTGATTCGAAATCAGTCTGAGTTGGTGACTCTTGACCATCAACTTCTACATCTTCAACTACATTCAAAACCTCCTATGAAGGAACAAGCTTCGTATAAACCAGCACTTGAGCTATGAATGCTCGGTCAAACTGGTATCCACTTGAAATTGGTCTTAAAAGAAAATAGTTTACTTAACAGAAAATAACTAAACCAGCCATGAAGGCGGTAATGTATGAGAACAGAAATATAAAACCATCCAATATGGCGGTATGCATGGATGCATGAAGCAGAAACTTAAAACCGTCCAATCTGGCGGTATGCATGCTTACAGATAAAAGAAGTACACAAAGAGATACTTGAAAACTAGATTTACTTCAAAGACAGGTTACTAGACTTACACGAGTTTACTACAAGAACTATCAAGTCGGATGACATGGTTACTAGACTTAGATAGACTGGAGAGACTCGGTTATTTGGGAGGCGAAGATGGGATAGAGAGAAGAGGGAGCAAAATCGAAACGGAGTTCGAGTTTTGATTACAAATGACTTTAGCTTTTGTTTTCAAAGACAGAAAAATGACTATAGGAACACGCGGATACTGTGCAATCACGCGTGCTGCATGAACAGTGACTTGTCGGCTGCTTTTACTGTTGACTTTTCCTATAGAGGAACAGTGACTTGCCGGCTGTCGGTTGCGGTTACTGTTTTACTTTCGGCTGACTTTGTCCTTACTTGTCGGCAGATGGCATATGAGTTTCACATGTTGTCTTCAAGGTTGACAGAGTAAGGGTCTTGACTATCTTAGTACAGAGGATCCAAGTAATTAGGCTTGGATTGACTTGCAGTAGACGAGTGGGATGAGGTAGGGGAATGCTCATCAGGATCTTGTCCACTGATATGGCTGACTTCGAGCTGCAGTTGATGACATAACTCTTGGAGCTCTTATTTGGTTTGAGCTTGACTCATGGCAAAAGCTAGAGCTGTCTGGAGGCTAGCTTTTTCTACCAAGAATTGTGACGTTTCTTGTGGAGCAGGAAATTCCTTTGTTACTTGTTCAATAATCCTGTGGATGTTGAACTTGACCCACCATTTGACATGGAAATGACGAGCACAAATGGTTTGGCTTACTTGATAATCCCACTTGAGGATCCATGGGATTTTGCATTTACTTACAAACAAGTAGAGAGTTGGAAACTGACTGTCTTGAATGGTTACTTGTGCCAAATTGGCAAAACGGGCCATAGCTTCTTTCAGTTGGAGAGGAAGGATGTCGATCACAGGACCATACATGTGCCACCAACGAAGAAACCATATGAGGAGTTGACTTTTGAACTTGTTATCGAAGTTCATGAACCAAGAATGAGAGAAAGTCTCATTTTGGTAGAGGAGTACTTTGGACCATGCTTTAATATATTCATAATAATTGAAGCCGATGGGTTGACCTAGGTTCTTTCAAGATAGAGGGATGGGAACCCCATTCTTGACAAGAGAGGATTTTTACTATGAATAACTTGTGGAAAGCAATCTTCTTCTGAGTGGGATCAAACCGATCAAGGATAGGTTCAATTTTAATGGACTCAGTATGAAGGAGGATGACTTTGTAGAAACCGATTGACTTGTTGGGATGCTCTAGGACAAAATGCCATTTGGGAGGCAAATAGGCACGAAGCATGTGAGTGCAAATACAACCCAAGAGGGGGGTGAATTGGGTTTTATAAAAACTTTTCCTCTTTTTACGAAAAATCCAAATATGCACAAATCACTTTCTAAAAGAACAAGAGAGTAGATCTATATAATCAATGAGTCTAATGAAGAATAAAAAAAATAGATAATGATGCACAACAAATAGATAACGACAATAAATAGAGATAAGGATAGAGAGATGACACCATGATTTTTAGGTGGTTCGGTCAACACTTGCCTACGTCCACCCCCAAGGCTATTGACTTCCTTGGGCTTTCTTCACTATCTTCCAAATAGTAAATATACCTTAGCTTCCCGGGTGCTAAGGAACCTTTACAAAGTATTTTTCGAGCTTACACTTTAACTCACTCTCACAAATCCTCACAACCTAGAGGATTTCTTCTACCCAACTAGTAGGACAAGTGTTTTTCCAACACTCACGTGTTTTTCAAGAATGGATACAAAAGGAATCTTAGTAAAGGCTCTTTAAGCGTATTAATGAATATTTGCAACAAAAGGACTGGACAAGGCAGCACAGATTTGCATTGTCTTCTTCTTTTAGTGGAGCTTCTTTCTTCTTCAAAGCTTTTTCTCTCTCTAGAATTAGGACAAGATTTAATAGCGCACACTTCTTAGTTTTCTCTCTCCATCTTCTTCTATTTAAAGCTCCTAGGGCACAAAGGGTCTTCTTATAAAGTTTGAGTGCCGTTGGAAGTCATTTTAGACCATTTGGAGACTTTTTGGATGAGTTGGTGTTGCTTCCAGGATATTTGCAAAATTGCGCAATGTGTTGACACATTGATGGTATGTGCTGACATATTAAAACTTGGCTTGAAAACATGCTCTCGGGTGTTAGTTCAATGTGTCAACACTTATGCTCAATATGTCGACACTTTAGAATGGCCTGGAATCATACTCTCGTGTGTTAGTGCAATGTGTCAACACTTCCAACACTTAGTCTGAAAAATTTGTTCTTTGACAGCAACTACTCCAATTCAACATATCTAAAAAACACCTACAATATAAAATTGGCCAATTAACTTGTGTAAGGTGTTCAAGTATGCTTAGAAATATTTTAGAATAGAGAAACCTTGATGCTTTAAAAATATATCATTTTCTTAAAAGCGATTTTCAATGTAAAATCTAAAAGTCTTAAATGAGTTTGAAAACTTTGTTATCATCAAAATCAAAATAGATTGTTTGTAAAAACAACCTTGGGCTAACAGAGCAGTTTACCATGTTGAACCTTGAGGAGAGCCTTTTGGTCCTTTTGACTTAAAGACAACTTTAGAACTGAGCAATGGCGATGGCAATGCTCAATGTGAAAAACATTATGAAGGTTTGACTTGACAAAGAATTCAGAGGTATTCTTTGGAATGTAAGGGATTTTACTTTGTAGTCTTTTATCCGGAGACTGGGCCGTATTTTGTAGTCTTAACGGAGACTGGGTTGGAGACATAGTCTCAATGATCGCATAAGGATCAGGGGGTTGACTTGGTGGCAAGGAGGCCAAGCTGAATATGTGGGTTTACCATACTGACTTGTGAGTGTGAGGGCAGACGAGGAAGGCCGTAACTGAAGGTGACTCTTTGGGTTGACTAGGATTACCTAAAACCTAGAAACAGTTACTTGATGAGGTTTGACCTGGAGAACGAAGTGTTACTAACAAAAAAATGGTCCGGGAGTAACTTAGGGACATCTAGTGACTTGGTTGACTTGGCAAGGTACTTACCGTGGGGTTTAGGAGCCATGGGAATCCTGCAAAAATTCACAGGTAAGGAAATCAGGATACTATTTTGACTTCCTTTGATGTATCAATGTCAAAATAAAAAATACTTAAAATGGCTTGCCATCGAGCAAAAATCTGTTTGGATGCAATATTTTGAACATCTTTTTCTAAAACAAATTTTGCACTTTTGCAATCAACTCTGATTAAAAATTTTTTATTTAACAAATCAGCTTGAAATTTACTTATGCATAGTACTATAGACAAAATTTCTTTTTTGATAGTACTACAATTCTGTTGAGCTGAATTCCAGTTTCCAGAATGGAAACGGACAATTTGTTCAAGAGAATTGGAAGTGACTTGCTATTTGAGAATGCCACCGTAACCAATTTCGGAGGCATCTGTTTTGACGATTTTGAAAGAATCCAGGGAAGGAATGCCAAGACAAGGGAGTGTCCTTAACATGTGACTTGATGAGCTGGACAATAGCAGTGTGTTCTTTTGTCCAGGGAGGAGGATTCTTCTGGAGTCAATCAAACAGAGGTTTACATTGATGTTGGAGATTTGATAAAATTCAGCAATATAATTTAAGGATCCTAAGAACCTTTGAAGCTGGGTTTTATCTGTGATGACATCAGGAAACTTGTCAGCAAATTGAATAGCTCTATCAATTGGCTGGATTTGACTTTGGTAAATGTTAAAACCTAAAAATCTGACTTTGGTTTGAAATAACTTGATCTTAGGGGCGGAGACCACTAAGCCGTTTGACTTGACTATGTGAAGAAACTTATGGAGATGTTTCCAATGTTCTTCAATAGACCTAGAAAAGACAAGAACATCGTCAATGTAAACGATGGTGAAATGATTGTATGGGTTGAAAATATCATTCATGATATTTTGGAATTCACTTGGAGCATTCTTCAGACCAAAGGGCATTACATTCCATTTGTAATGACCAAAAGGTGTGGTGAATGCAGTTTTGTACCTGTCTGACTCATGAAGTTGAATTTGATAGAATCCACTTTTCATATCAAATTTACTAAACACAGTGGCGTCAGAGAGGCGGCTAATGAGATCCCGTTTGTCAGGATCGGGTACCTAATCCATTGAAGTACCTTGTTCAATGGTTTGTAATTGATGACCATACGAGGAGTTCCTCGTTTAATTTCAGCATTTTTATTGACATAAAAAGCTGCACAAGACCATGGGGATTTACTTGGACGAATCAAACCTTTACTTAAGAGTCATGGATTTCTTTTTGCAGAATTCCATGACTTTGGATTCATCTGAATGGGACGAGCTTTTGTGGGAATATTTTTCTCACTAAACTCAAGGGATGTATGGTAGTTTACTATGTGTTGCTTTCGATGCCAGAAAGCATTGGTAATCCGAACAGACTTGTTGTTCAACTTATCCTGAATGACTTAATCTGAGTTGGAGATGTTGACTTAAGAGTTGTCCTCAACTCTTTTGAACTTGATTTCTTCCTTAAGAAAATCAAGATGTGGTTTTACTATAATGAAATTGAGAGTTTTACTTATGGATGCTTCCTGTAACATAGTAAGTAAGTTCCCTAGGCTGAGAGGACTAACGAACTCAAAGGTGACTCTTGACCAAAGATGTTGGTTGTAGACCTTCGCTACTTGTGGTGAAAGGATACAACAAACAAATGAAAGGAGTACCTAAAATGACTTTTTGATCAGGCATGTTTTTTACTAAAACAAAGGTGACTTAAAGCAGACATTATTTTGCAAATGTGTGCTTTGGTTAACTTGTAATTAATACCCATCGAACTACCATTGGCTGAGAGGAGTGTTCCTTTGACTTCTCAAGTATTTGGTGGGGATTAATCCTTCCTGAATACAGTTAAGATCAGCACCTGAATCTATAAGGGCAATAACCTCAAAAGAGTATTCAGAGTTGACTATAATGGTACTTTAGAATGCCATTTCTAGAAATGCATTCTATTGATGATACTTAAGAACTGGTTACTACTTTCCAATTCATCGTACGGGATAACAGGAAATGGATCTTCAGGTTCGGGTTCAAGTGGTTAGACTCTGCTTGTTGACTATGCTTCTTAAAACTTTGGTTAATTTTAAGAAGGAGAATTTCTTGTTCAAGAGTTTTATTTTGTTCTTTTAACTCTCGAATTTCTTTTTTACTTGTTGGACTTCAGTCTGTAAATCTTGAAGGGTGACAGGTTTAGACGTTTCTTAAACTTGTCTAAGATTTTATTAAGACTAATTGGGTTTAGAGAATTTTAATTTATTTTCTTGCATTGCAAGGTGTGTTTTAACTTGGTAAGATACTGAGCCTTGAGCTCAGGATCTTCAACTTTGTCGATTAAATCAATTAACAATTCTTCTGTTTACTTATGACATTAAGAGTTTTACCTGGGTTACAACAGCTATCTTGACAACCTAATTTTTGGTTAGGGGTGTCAGACTCTGTATCGGTACTAGGGGAACTAGAGCTTGAGGACGGATGTCGTCAAATTCTGTATCACTACCACTAGAATCTCTTAATTCTAAAATGGCAAAAAGCTTTGATTTTTCATTTTCTAGGATGTCTAAGGAATTAATTTTTTCCTTAACTCGACATTCAGAACTGTAATGACCAAATTTTTTACATTTATAACACTGAATTTTACTTTTGTTTTTAGAACACTTCGGTTTAGACCGTTTCCTAAAACTTGGCCTACTAAATTTGGGTTTACTATCTTCAGGAGGTGGAAGGGATTTCCTAGAAGATTTTTGTGGTATCTATGTGACTTTTTGAAGGAGGACCTTTCCTTCTGGTGTTTTCTACGGGATGGTGCTATGGGAGGCAGACCATACTGTTCGCAGAAATTACCCATTTCATACTTAGCTTTCTTGCTATCTTTGCTAAGTTGGTTACTAATCTTTATGTTAATACACATCTTAAGACCTTCTTTGTTGATGGTACTAACAAGATCACCATATGTCAGGTTTCATAATCTATGATACCTGAGGGTTGACTTAAGATTTCTCTAATCTTATGGGCAAAAAGATTAGGAAGACCATTAATGAACTTTTCTTTCCAAAAAGGATTCTTACAATCATCCCTAAGCATGACACAAGAGATGAAGACATCCTTATACCAAAGAAAATCACTAAGGGTTGGACACTTAAGGTTACTTAATTGGTCGTGAATCCTAGAAGTAATGTTACTAGGAGTACCAATGAAATGTTTAATAATGGTATATACAAAGTATTGATACCATCATTAACACCTTAACTTGATTGTTCATCGAAAATTGGTAATCCATCCTCATCATGCTGGACAGTAGAAAGGATAAAGACTACGATCATCTTCAATGAGATACTTTTCCCACCATTGACGAAGGGAACCTGTGAAACCGGAGATAAGGAGTTCTACAATTTCAGGATGACTTAATGAATGGTTTACTAAGTAGCTATTTGCTACCATAGTCATATGCTGGAGTGTATTGAGAATTTCCTGTTCAGAAAATCCATCAATATTCCATTCATATAACTTATCAGCAGAGACAGAGAATTGACTATGGAAATTCCTTTCTTCGAATTGAAGATCAGGAGGAGTGGGTTTCCTGTACCAATTCTTTGTTAGAGATATTGGATTGAGACGACGAGACTGGATCCTATTGACCTCTAACTGCTGAAACTGACTTTTGATCTCTTTTACTTGAGAATTTGAATCAGATGCCATATCAGACTTAGTGATAACATGTTGAAGAGCACTTACTTGATGTCAGGAGGAAAGTTTCTTGCCTTATGTTTTACTTGGTGTTAATTTAGTTAACATCTAGGTGACCTTACTGAGAGCTGACTGGTCCATAGTTTTCAAACCTATAGGTTTACTAGGCAGCTGGATAAAGGTTCTCTATGACTGGGGATTGACAGTCTAACTTAAGCTCAATCTTATCTAACTAATTACCTATGGTCTGGAGATACTGGTTGGTGTAATTGTTTTGTTCAACCAGTGGTTTTTGGCTATCCAAGGCTGGAACCTTAAAGGGTGAAGCTTTAACTTCGGAACCTTTATGGGCGACAACTATGGTTTCTGGTGGAGGATGACTTGAACTGATGGACTTCTTATCTGAAGTAGTCCATTTGACTTTGGTGAGAACCTGGACATTCATGGAATGGTATTTTTCTAGGTACTCAAAGAAATCTATGTTTTGTCCTAATTGACGCATGAATTCCTGTCATGCATCATAGATGACTTTCTTCTCAATTTTCGTGTGACTTTCACGATACTGAGTTCTTTTGACTTCATTGGCTGAGACATAAACTCATCTTCTAGAGTTTTCATGTCTGGAGTAAAAGGCTTACGTACGGTCATGAGCTGGGGATCAATTGATTCGAAATCAGTTTGAGTAGGAGACTCTTGACCATCATCTTCTTCTACATCTTCGACTACAGGTCTGGATGTAGAGGGTTGGGTTGGTAGTTTTGACTTGGTTGAGTACAAAGGTGTACTCACGCTAGAGTTTACTTGAACTCCCCGGAGTTGTCTCTGGACTTGTACTATGGATTCAGGAAGACTAGAAGTAGACCAACGAGAGGATTGACTACCTGGTTCTTGAATCCTAAGGGGTGTGAGACTACCTCTGGGTGTATCAAAACTAATCCTAACTGTACCGTCTAAATACTATTGGATCATATCTAACTTGTTTATGTTTTGGGAAACATTCGTAATTGGGTTTTCATTTTCTAAAAACCAATCACTGGGTAAAGTTACTTCATTCAAGGTGTTTGTCACTTAAACTTAAGGTAAAATCAGGGAAGCAATCAAAATGGATTGGACCATTGTGAAGGCTGGACTCGATGATACCTAAAATACTGATGCTGTAATCTATGAACCTAGCATCTCTAAGACACAGAAGAACAGATGCATCAACGCCTCGTCTCGTGAGGGGTTTGACATCAACTTGAACTAATTCGATGTGGATATAGTTGAATCCTTGTTCCTTGTGTTTTTTAATGACAGAAGGAGACAGAAGCTGTGACGCCGGAACAAGATAATTATCCTGTAGGCTAGGGCAATCGGTATGTTGCAAGGAAAGACACCGAATTCTTCCCAAAATCTCAAAGAGAATTCTCCAAATTCAAATTATTCAAATTGTGTCCAAAACAAACCCACAAGCCGGGCTAAAATAGCTAAGAATCGCATCCCTAATGGATGTTACCAAAAATAAATAGGCGGCAAAAATCTGGTCCAAATCGAATTCAAAAATAATTCCCAAAACGGAAAAGGAAAGAAAACCAACCAAAAATAGATTTTTAAGAGGGAAAACAGCATTTTTAGGGCTCAAAACGAGGCGCACTAAAGCAGAGCTAGGTGACCACAACGTGTGCGCCGAAAAGAGCTTTCCGAATTGGGGTCATGGGCGCGAATCGGATATTCGTAGCCAAAGTTATGACCAAAAAACCGACACGTGCTCGAAGACTGCCCCAATTAGGTTAGATTCCAATTTTCTTGCCATCCTTGTGCTGATCTACCCGCTCAAGGTAATTCAACGCCATCAATGTGGAATCTGACAGCTCAACATCGTCTGACTCAGCTCCCCCTGCATCAAGCTGACACTTCTCATGTGTTTTACTAAGAGCGTAAACTTGCTCTACTGTTTTGACATTGAAATTCCCTTTAAAGGACAAAGGGTTAAAACTTGACTTGGAGTAGATTTCACTACTCGGGACCTTGGGGATATTACAATCTTGAAGGTTGGTGGTGACCTCATTGATTTCGAACTCTTCTTCGTTTACTATTCCTGGTATGGGTGGAATGGAACCAGAAGACCTAGAACTTACTGAAGAAGTGGATCTAAACAAACGACTCATGATTAAGTGTTTGGATATGAGACCTCTTTGAGACAAACAACTTACTAAATCAAACAATAAACTTACCTAAGCTTCAACTTTCCGACTTAACAAACATATATATATATATATATTGTCTTTGGTATCATGTACACAAAATAAATACAATTTGATCTAGTAGATCCATATAAATAATTCATAGCAGATTACAGTACCTCCATTGAAGTCTTCTTGTGGTAATAGAGGAAATGGATTGACAAAGTTTTATCGCATATGGGTATACGTGTCCTTTATTCATTGAAAGCACATAGAAACGGAGGATAGCAATTCTCTCCTTGTGGCAGCACATATGCAAAGTTACTAGTTAATCTTGACAGAAATTCCAACATATGTTATAAGCTTAGGCACAAATTAAATACCATTCAACATAGTTTTTCTTTTCTTGGCAAAGTGTAGGAGGTTGCATTTCAAAACAACATAAAGTCTAATAGATAGTGAACTAGGGCAAAGGTAATACTAACTGGCTGTAGATAAACAAAAATAGTACAAACATAACAGAGACGAAAGCGAAACTACTAGTCATCACTTCTATGGAGCTGATCATCTGCCAGTGTGGGCTGCTCCAATGTTTCCAAATATCAACATAGCTTGATCTCCCCATGTCCTGGGAAGGGTTTGTTTGAATCTGAAATGACACCATGCTGTAAGTGTGAAAGGCATCTAAAAAAACTAAGGCTCCGTTTGTTTTATTGTCATCTCATTTGTAGAAAGTATTTTCCTCACTTTCAGATGTTTGGAGACTTTTGATGATCAACCGATTGAAGTTTGTTCTACTTGAATATACAAGCTATTAAAGCAGCTTCCCCTAAAAAAAAGCTGTAATCTTGTTTCAAAAATCATCCAACACTCCCCGACGTATTTGTTTAAACTTAACTTTCTCTACTAAGGCTTCTCTCACTTTGGACTTTTCTCATTTTTTTTTTTTTAAAAAAAAAAAAAAAATCAATCTAAAAAACACACTATTTTATGTAGTTCATTTATTGAAATACTATTTTACTTTACAAAAATATATTATTTAGTTGTTACATATGTTATTTTTAATTCATAATTTCAAATGATATTAAAAATCAAGTTTACTAATCATATGAGATCACAGAATGATGTATTAAATATTGAAAAATGTTTTTCAAAAATCAGTTAAAGGAGAAACAGATTTTTTGCCGTCGGAAGATGTGCAGAAAAAAGTCGAGTCTATATCACAGGCAATATCCTCAGACATTTTATCAACGATATTTTGTGAGAGAACTGAATAAAGTGAAAGTTGAAAATTAGAATTAGTTTGAAATTTATATAGATAAAGATATATCAGTTCCAAATGCATATGCATATGTTTTTCATCCATGTATATTTGTTTTAATGGAGAGAGAGTGAGAGTAAGAGAGAGAAAGAGAGTATATAGGTCAGAACTATTTACCACATTTGAAGCAGAAGCTCATGGATTCTGCTGCTTATAAATGATATCTGAGTCCTTCTTGAAATGATCTTCATAATATTTCAGTATACATGCTACATAATCGTGATTATTTAAATTGTGCTCTTTGCTGCAAAAAACGATCTGCTTTGCCATTTCATGAAGCTCTGGGTCATTCAAAAATCTGACCCGAGTCGTGCACTGGAAAGCTACCACAAGAATACATTTGTCAAAGTTGCAGTCAATTAAAACACAATGCCACTTGGCCCAGTACTTCCCCTTTTACAGATCTTTTTTTGTTCTTCCTCTCTTTCTCTCTTGCAATCTCCAAATCCATCTGCAAGGCAAGAACTAAATGTTACGTGATTTTCATCAAGCTCAAAGAAATGATCAGAAAGCGAGCTGGTTGGAGCGGAAGGAGGGCTGAAAGAAGATGTAGGAGCAAGTTGGTAACCATGATTATGATTCTGGGATTAACTGGGGAAAGCGCGGGACACCTTGGAATCACCTCGGAACACCTCAGGATGGTTGGAATGAGAGAAATGGACACCTCGGAACACCTCGAAAATAGTAATGGGGACCTCGGGAAGTGATAACCAAGGATAGATAGATACCTTGGAATAGTAATGAGGACCTCGGGATAATATATAGGTATCTCGGGATGTTTGTGGGAACGTCGGGAAACACTCTGGAAACATACTAACTCACACACTCTGATAGATAAGCTCACCACCCAAGTAGAACACAAAGGGATACATAAATCACCACCAAATGTAATCCAACACGGGATACAAAGCAAGAAACTCACCACCTATCGGAATTCACCGAAAGATAAGAGTTGTTAGAAGAAATCCTTCTTCAAAAGTAGTCTAAGGCTCAAGGTGTATAAACACTCAAAAATCTCTGTTCTTCTTTTCCATTACAAGAGAAGGGTTTAAATAGCAAAGCTTGGAACAACCCTCCAAGCATGAGTAAATGAAAATTAAATCTTCCAAAATATTAATTGAGACATAAAAGAATCTTAGGGAAATGAAAAGACATGTTGAAAATCCAAAGGAACAAGCTAAAAATAGCAAACTCGTCCAAACTTCGCTGGACCTCGGAATTAGCTGCCAGCCTGACCTCCTTGGAGTAATTCAACCATAACTTCGTCTAGAAAACTCAAATTGTACGCCGTTTGATGCGTTGGAAACTAGACTCATAGAGATTTCCAACAAACATAGCTCGAACAGAAAACCTTAGTGAATCATTCCAGAATTTAATTTCAATCTCGACCTTTTGTGCTGACCACACCTGTGTCATGCTCCCTTGGTTGGAAAAGACTCAACCTCGAGGCTAGCTTTCATCTTCTTCTTCTTCTTCATGATATCGGGACAGGTCAGAAACATTAAAGGTTGCTGAAACTCCATATTCCCTAGAAGTTCAATTTTACATGCATTATCACCAATGCGTTGAAGCACTTTGAATGGACCATCGGCTCTAGGTCTAAGCTTAGCATGTCTTCCTCCCGGGAAACGTTCTTTCCTTACATAAATCCACACTAAATCACCCTCTTTGAAAATTGGTTGCTTTCGGTGCTTGTTGGCTTGCTTCTTGTACTTCTCAGTTTGCTTGAGAATCCAATCTCGAACTTGTTCATGCAACTTCTTAATGTTCTTCACTCTCTCCTCGGCATCACCACTAAATTGATGAGTAGTAGGAAGTGGAGCCAAGTCCAAAGGACTAATAGGATTCTGACCATAGACAATCTCGAATGGACTACAACCCGTAGTTTGCCTAGTGGATCGATTATAAGCAAACTCGGCTTGTGCAAGAATTAAATCCCATTGACGAATATTCTTACCAATAAAGCTCCGCAATAAATTTTCCAAGCTTCGATTGACAACTTCAGTTTGTCCATCGGTTTGAGGATGATAAGTTGAACTAAATTGCAGGTTAGTTCCAAGCTTCCTTCACAGAGTACGCCAAAAATGACTCATGAACTTCGTATCTCAATCTGATGTGATAGTCTTTGGAATTCCATGCAGCTTAACAACTTCTCGAAAATAGAGATCCGCCACATGAGAAGCATCAAGAGTCTTGCTACAAGGAACAAAATGCGCATATTTTGAATAGCATCAACAACCACCATAACTGAATCTTTGTTCCTTTGAGTCTTTGGCAAACCCACAACAAAATCCATACTTACATCTTTCCAAGGTGAATTAGGAATTGGAAGTGGAGTGTATAACCCAGTATTTTGGCCATGACTCTTGGCAATGTGACAAATTCTACATCGCTCCACATGTCTCATAACATCTCACTCCATTTTTGGCCAATAGAATTTTTCTTTGATAAGAGAAAGATTTTATCTCTACCAAAGTGACCAGTAAGTCCACCGCCACGAGCTTCAATGATAATGGCATTTCTCAAAGTGCATTGTGGAATACACAACTGATTTCCTTTGAAAAGATAACCATTTTGTAATAAAAATGAGTGATAAGGACCCTTAGAACATTCTTCCCATACCTTGGCAAAGTAGGGATACTTCTTGTAAAGCTCTTTCACCACTTCAAAGCCCAAGACATTAACTTGCATAGTAGAAAGCAAGGAATGTCGACGACTCAAAGCATCAGCTACTTGATTTTGAACACCCGCCTTATGCTTGCTGTACACCAAGATATCATCAAAGTAGACAACAATAAAATGCCCGATAAAAGATTTAAAGACATGATTCATAAGACACATGAAGGTACTAGGAGCATTAGAAAGCCCAAAAGGCATAACCATCCACTCATAAAGACCATCTCAGTTTTGAAAGCTGGTCTTCCATTCATCCCCTGGCCTCATTGAATTTGATGATAACCACTTCGAAGATCTATCTTCGAAAAGATAGAAGCACCGCAAAGTTGGTCTAGAAGATCATCAAGGAAAGGAATAGGAAAACGATTTTTAATGGTAATTTTGTTCACCGCTCTACTATCAAACACACATCCGCCATGTTCCATCCTTCTTTGGTACAAGAAGTGCGGGGACAACACAAGGACTCATGCTTTCTTTCACCAAACCTTTAGCCAAAAGCTCCCCAACTTGCCTTTGCAATTCTTTATTCTCCTTAGGACTCATCCTATAGGCTGCTTTGTTTGGAATGATGGAACCTAGTACAAGATCAATGCAATGTTGAATGTCTCTCATAGGAGGGAGACCATATGGAATTTCTTCGGGAATGACATCAAGGAACTCTTTAAGAAGAGAGTGCATAATAAGAGGTGGTTCATTCACTTCTTCATTTTCTTCCATCACCACAAGAGCACAAACTCGTTAGAACACACTAATTCCTTCTCAACATCACATATAGAGAGTAAATTATTTCCCTCTCCTTTATAAGGTTTGGGAGATCTCTCCAAACGCAAAGGACCCAAAATGATCCTTACTCCATCTTTGACAAACTCATAATTATTCTTGAAACCGTCATGAATAGATTTCCTATCATATTGCCATGGTCTACCGAGAAGTAAATGGCAAGCATCCATAGGCACAACATCACATAATATTTCATCTTTGTAATTCTTGCCAAGAGAAAATTGAACAAGACTGCGTTGGTTTACCTTCACCTCATTTCCTTTTCGAAACCACGTAAGCTTGTAAGGTTGAGGATGAGGTTGTGTCTTAAGTTTCAGCTTCTTCACCATGTCTTCAGCCACCACATTCTCACAACTTCCACCATCAATGATAATATCACAAACTTTGCCATGGGAAGTGCATCTTGTTTGAAAGATGTTTGTCCGTAGCCATTCATCACAATCTTCATAGACTGAACTCAAACTTCTTCGAACAACAAGTGATTCTCCAATGTCGGCATAAGTGACATCTTCATCTTCCTTGTCTTCTACATCTTTTCCATTGGTTCTTCTTCATCACTTCGTCCATCCATTCTTCTTCAATAAGAGTCACCACTTTTTGGTTTGGACAATCAGAGGCAATATGACCAAATCCTTGGCATTTGAAACACTTGCGAGAATTAGGATTTTGGTGAATTGAACTTGGTCCTCCTTCATTCTTCGAGAGCTGAGGAGTTGCTTTGTTTGCTGCAAACTTTGGTGTTGAAACTTTAGGAACTAAAGAGCTCCCTCAGTTGTAATGACCTTCCTTTGCTCCAAATCGTGGTCTACTTCCATGAGCCTCCTTTTGTTGTTTTTCCACCTTTATTGCTAGCTTCATAACGTCATTGTAAGTCCAATACGGTTGTAATTGGACAATATTGCCAATCTCCCCCCTTAGCCCACCAAGATAGCGAGCGATAGTTTGCTCTTCCGGTTCTGCCACATCACACTTCATTAAGAGATGATCGAACTCAGCAGTATATTCTTCCACCAAAAGATCCTTTTGCTTGAAATTATGGAACTTACGAAAAATATCTTGTCGGTAATTATCCGGCAAAAATTTTTGCTTAAGAACTTTTCTCATCTTTTCCCATGTAGCAATACGACTTCTTCCTTCTCGAGCACGTTGCTTCTTTAGATTCTCCCACCATAGAGAAGCATATTTCTTCAATCTCAATGCAACAAGCTTCACCTTTCTTTCTTCTGGCACCTCCTTATAATCAAAGATCTGCTCCACCGAATGTAACCAATCAAGAAACTCATCCGGCTGCATCCTTCCTTCAAACTCGGGGATATCAACTCTCACATCTAGTTGATCTCATTGAACTTCATTGTTTCTTTGATTACGGGGATGATGATGATGAACATATTCCACCGATGATGCTTCACTTCGTTCACGATAGAAAGGATTCTCATTCTCATGATGAGAAGATTCACCATCCGAATCATGATGAGAACCAAAAGGCTTATAATGCTCAAGACATTGCTGAAGTTGTTGTAATTGTCTTCGTAGATCTGCAACTTCAACTTCATGGAGATCTCTTTCACGAGCTGGAGAAGAGTCAACATTTGGCCCACGACGACGATGACCTGCCATGACAACCAAAAGCTTTGATACCACTTGATACCGGGATTAACCGGGGAAAGAGTAGGACACCTCAGAATTACCTCGGAACACCTCGGGATGTTGGAATGAGAGAAATGGACACCTCGGAACACCTCAGAAATAGTAATGGTGACGCTAAAACAAGATAGCGATTATCTTGTTAGCTAGGGCAACCGGTATGTTGCAAGGAAAGACACCGAATTCTTCCCAAAAATCTCAAAGAGAATGTCTCCAATTCAAATTATTCAATCATGTCCAAAAAAAACCCACAAGCCAGGCTAAAATAGCCAAGAATCGCATCCCTAAATGGATGTTACCAAAAAATAAACAGGCGGCAAAAAACTAGTCCAAATTGGATTCAAAAAGAATTCCCAAAACGAAAAAGGAAAGAAAACCAACCAAAAATAGATTTTTGAGAGGGAAAACAGAATTTTTAGGGCTTGAAACGAGGTGCATTGAAGTGTATCTGGGTGGCCATGATGTCCGCACCGAAAAGAGATTTCCGAATTGGGGTCATGGGCACAAATCGGATATTCGTAGCCAAAGTTATGGCCAAAAAACCGACACTCCCCAATTAGGTTAGATTCCGTTTTTCTTTGCCATCCTTGCGCCGATCTACCTGCTCAAGGTAATTCAATGCCATCAATGTGGAATCTGACAGCTTAGCTTCATTTGACTCAGCTCCCCCTGCATCAAATGGGGACCTCGGGAAATGATAACCAAGGATAGATAGATACCTTGGAATAGTAATGAGGCCCACGGTATAATATATGGGTATCTCGGGATGTTTGTGGAAACATCGGGAAACACTCTAGAACACACTAACTCACACACTCGGATAGATAAGCTCACCACCCAAGTAGAACACAAAGGGATACAAAATCACCACCCAATGTAATCCAACACGGGATACAGAGCAAGAACTTGCCACCTATCGGAATCCACCGAAGGATAAGAGTTGTTAAAAGAAATCCTTCTTCAAAGTAGCCTAAGGCTCAAGTGTATAAACACTCAAAAATTTATGTTCTTCTTTTCCATTACAAGAGAAGGGTTTAAATAGCAAAGCTTGGAACAACCCTCCAAGCATGAGTAAATGAAAATTACATCTTCCAAAATATTAATTGAGACATAAAAGACTCTTAGGGAAATGAAAAGACATGTTGAAAATCCAAAGGAACAAGCAAAAAATAGCAAACTCGTCCAAAATTCGCTGACCTCGGAATTAGCTGCCAGCCTGACCTCCTTGGAGTAATTCAACCATAACTTCTTCTAGAAAACTCCAAATTGTACGCCGTTTGATGCGTTGGAAACTAGACTCGTAGAGCTTTCCAACAAGCCATAGCTCGAACAGAAACCCTTCATAAATCATTCCAGAATTTAATTTCAATCTCGACCTTTTGTGCTGACCACACCTGTATCAGATTAGCTTGAACTTCAACTAGAATGAGGATAAATAGCATCATCACCATCGCCCTCGTAATTAGTCTCCTAATGTGTCTCCCAGTCATCAATTTCATCCACTTGAGAAACTTTCTTATTTTGAAGTATAAATTCAGAAAGATAATCAAGGTGTAAACCCTTCTTTCTTTTATATGCGCAACTGAATGAGCAAACATACTTTAGTCCAATGACCTTTAGCAGGCTGGGTAGATAATAACATTGAAAACCAATTTCTATGTCGACATTGGAATTTGAGGACACCTCAAGCATATACGTGTAAGAGCTAGTGATCATCATTAGTCTGAATGAAAACGGGTAGAGGGTTGATCCAATGAAAACAGTTGTTAATTTAAGCTGCTTTTGTTTAAACTATAATATTCTAGCTTGGACTTCCAAACCTCAAAAGGCTTAGAACGTATTAATCTATATAAGACAAATTAATTTTTAAATGCCATTTCGACTTGTAGGAGTCCAATTAGGACTAGTAATTCGCAGGATCATAAGCAAAGCTACCCAAACATCATAATGTGTTGAGTCATTCCTCCACCTAAAAGGTGTACAAAAAACCAAACAATTATCAAAATGATTTCAAATTGAATGGAAATTAATTAGTTACCTTTAACTTTTAGTATTTAGATTTACTGTTTAGAGTTTAATTAACTTCTTATGTACCCTAATAAAAGCCTGTAGAAGCAATACCTTCTGACCCTACTCAAAAAGCTTTGTATAAGAAGAATGACTCACAAAAAATTCAATTAGGGGTCGAATGAAACCATGTCAACTAAAGAACGTATGTCGTGGTCTAATACGCCCAAATAATATGCCTCAACAACACCAAAAATCGGCTGAAACATTTACTGTGTATATATCCAGTAACAGTACACATCTTTATTTCCACATTTCAGATAATTTATAAAGTTACATTACAAATTAATGAGCAAGAAAAGAGAAAGTGGGTTATGCCATGGATCCGCATGCTCTATGTCTGCCAAGAAATGATTTTGTGTAAAAACAAATTTTGGAAAGTTATATATGCAAAATGACGACTGTGATTTAAAGAGACAAATCCAACATTCTAAGGCTAACACATTTTGGACAGCCGTCCTTTTACATAGCTTTACATAATTTACCTTTACAAAGAATCTGTTCTTGTTTTTACCTTAACAGGACAAAGTTGGTCTCATGAATTCAACCTGTAGATAAACTCTTAGACCTTCGTTTTTGAAGGAATCTTTACGACACTTAAGCAAACAAGCTACATATGTAGAATATTCTTAGTAACCACGGCAAACTTTTCTTCTTTTGATGAAGCAAAGTTGAATACAGCGATGGTGTGAAGTAGTAGGGAAATCTCTTTTCTTCTTTTTACACCCTCTAAGTTTTGTATTGAGGCAGCAACGCAATGGGCTGCAAACGTGCTCAACCTGATCAGAAGGGTGATCAGGAAGCTGGTTAATTAGTAGAGGGGATTAGTGGACGGGAAGAGTAAAGCGCAAGGACGTCATGACCTTGCAGGACTCCAATTACAATTAGCAGAATGATTATCCCCATCCCCAAGACCATCTCAAGTCTTCCCACGGATCTTCTCACCATTTGTTACCTCACTGACACTCTAAAGCTGTAATTTCCCTCTGGGACTCAAACGGACACGATCCAACTGAAAAACTCATTAACGAGATTAGAACAACAAGGAGATACTCAGAATATCTACTCAACGGAGGATTAGAGGATTAGTTTTAATATGTTGTTATGGTAATATTTTATTCAAAGCAACAGTCATGTATTGGTAAAAGAAAGAAGCCTCGGAGGAGTACTTTTATTGCGCAGCGGAATTTTGTGAAAAAAGTTTTCCATGTTTTATTTACTTATATATATATATATATATATATGAAGCTTATGTTTTCCTTAGACCTAAGAGAGTTATGCAGATTTGCTTGTTTTGTGCTTGTGCTTTGACTGAGTCATTTGGTGATGTTCTTCATATCAAATATTCCAAATAATGTTGGGCATTGTGCATAGTAAGTGAATTTGTATAATTGCTCAATATGGAATCCACTAGTCTCTTGTTCAGACAATATATTCATTATGTTTGTATATTGTTTGACTCAAATAAAAATGTTGCGCAGTGAAATTTTGTGAAAAAAGTTTTCCATGTTTTATTTACTTTATATATATATATATATATTTATTTGAGAAAATTATTTTTGAAACTTTTTGGGATCCGTCCAACTGGGTATAGACTGAGAATTAAGAATTGTATGAGCTAGTGACTTAATCAGTGATATTATTTCGGTCCTATTAGCTCATGTGGAATATAGCATGGTGGGAGGATAAATAAGCGTATAATTGTTAACAAAAGGGATTTCACATAAATAATCTCATTATCTCAGTGGTCAATTATGATATGTAAATATGTTAATGACATGATCACAATTTGTAGAAGCCCATAAATTAAGAAAACAAAATATAAGGAAGTCAATGAAAAAGTGTTGCTAGCCCAAGGTTGCTCCTTGAGCTATCTAACTCAATTTTGATAATAACAAATGACAAAATAGTTTTGAGTATTTTTAGAATACGTGGTTGTTAATCCACTATTCAATCGAGAGTACTTAATTTTATTTAAATCTCTCTAAACTTTATTATGTCCTATATTCGATTTAAACACCATGACATGCACCTAAACTATTGTATTTTTCATTGTAGGAGTTTTTTGTGTTGAAATGGAAAGGATTGCATATCAAAAAGTACTGAAAAACTATTTCTGCCAAGATGGTGTCAACACATAGCACAGTTGCCAAAATGTCATTTTGATGGTGTCGACACATGGGAAGCAAAGTGTAGACACATGAGAAGATGGTGTCGACACATGGTGAATGAAGTTTCAACACATGTCACAGGCACCTACAAATCAGTTCCAAACTTGATGAAGGTGTCTTCACATAAGCATATATGTGTCGACACATGTTGTGGGAGCCCTATTTTCAAAACGATGACTCAGTACGCAAAACGAGACGTTGTGGCACTTAGGGCACCTCTCCAACATTCCAAAAAGGCCATTGGGACAAAGCTATCTCAAGACTGAAGACCTTTAAAGACAATATTATGGAGAGAGAAAAGGCATCTTTTGCATCTTCAATCTTTGACCTTGCCTCCAAAAGAGAAGAAAAGGGCAAAAGAACAAAGTTTACGTTTTCCCAAGAGATCTGCTACTTTCTTGCTACTATCATTATCAGATCTTGTCTTATAGCCATTTATTGAGCATTGTTTTGCTGATCTAGCTTTTAGAGCTATTGTTTATCAGTCCTATCTTTAAACCTGTGAAAAATTTTTAAGTGTGGGATACATTTGGGCCTACCCGTGAGGATAGAAGAAATCTCATAGGCTTTGAGATTTGTGTACGAGTTGAAGAGTGAGCTCGGAAAACTCTTGTAACGGTTACTTAGCACCCAGAAGCTAAGTTGTGACACTTTTGGATTATAGTAGAGAAGCCCAAGGAAGGCAATAGCCTTGAGGGAGGACATAGGCAAGTCTTGGCTGAACCACCTAAAAATTGCAGTGTTATCTATCTTCCTTATCTCTCTTACTTTATTGCTATCATTTATTGTTCTTCATTTTATATAGCATTAAGTCTTTTTCAGATCTGCGTTTTTGTCGGACAAGTCTAATATTTTGATAAACCCAATTCACCCCTCTCTCTTGGGTTGTTATTTTGATTGACAATTGGTATGAGCTGAGGTTTAATATCTTTACTAATGACTACTCTTGTTAGCTCTTCATTGTCTGAAGGTCAATCCACTAACCGTCCTCTTTTATTCAATGGAATTTGCTACAACTATTGGAAAGCAAGATGAAGATCTATGTTCAAGCCGTGCACTATGAGCTATGGAAAATCATCACTCGCAGCCCAAGACTTCCTAAAGATGATGCTAGCTTCCATAAAGAGGAAGGATTGGGATGAGGCTAATCATAAGCTTATTCTTTAAATGCTAAAGTTATGAATGTTTTATATTGTGCCCTTGATGATGCTAATGAATTTAATTGTGTTTCTGGTTGTGAAATTGCTAAGAAAATATGAGAAAAATTGTTAGTTACTCATGAAGGTATTAATCAAATTAAAGAAACAAGATTACTATACTTTTGTATAGCTATGAATTGTTTAAGATGAAATCTGGTGAATCTATTGACTCACTCTAAAATGAGCAGCGCAAAGTCTATACCAAGTATAGGAGTTCTGTCTTGTAATAATTAGCCTAAAAAACCAAATCGTCTCCTCATGGAAAATATATTAATTTGAAACAAGTGAAAAAATAAAAAGAATATAAAAGCATTTACTGAACATAGTTCAGAGTCATTTTTTTATTTTTATTTTGGAGAGTTCTGAATGAAATTAAAGAATATAACATGCATTAAATTAAATGACAGAAACTAAATAACATGCAGTAAGTGACGGAAAGTAAAAAACACTAAGTAAATGACTAAAATTAAATGACAGAATTTAAATGACAATAATTAAATGACAAGGAATAAAAAAGAGAGCACAAGATTCTTGGATTAAATAATATCGTCTTATTAAAACTCAAGATTCAAGTTTAAAGAAAAAATAAGAACATAATCCAAAATTGAAATAGGAAATACATAAATTTAAAGAGCAAGAAACTTAAATCTAAATCCTATGAATTGAAATACAAAACATTGAAATAATAAAGCATAAAAGAAACTAATCTAAAAGCTGAAAATAATGAAGAGAGAGAGTAGAGATACGGCCAAAGAGAAAACATAAGAGAAGAGAGAGAAGAGAGAGAAGAGAGATTAGTGATGGGAGGCTAAGAGAGAAAATTGAGGGAGAAGAGAGAGAAGAAAGAAAAGGTGACAAGGGAGATAGGAAGAGAGTGGCGCATAGAATAAAAAGGAGAGAAAGAGTAGGGTTTTTGCAAAGAGAAAATAATGGAGGAAATAGAAAAGAGAGAGAGTTGCAGCTGAAAAATAAAATAGGTGAGAAAGTTTAGGGTTTGTTCGGCTAAGAGGTGAGAGAAAAAAAAAAGAGAAAAGATAGAGAAGACAAGGTGCGTCTAGGTTAATATAAAGGACACAAAAGAGAGAGAAAATAGGAAGAGAAAGTGTTGCTAGAAAAATAAAAGGGAGAGATAAATCACAAGGAATAAAAAAGAGAGCATAAGATTCTTGGATTAAATAATGTCAGTTTATTACAACCCAAGATTCAAGTTAAAAGAAAAAAAAAACAAGAACATAATCCAAAATTGAAATAGAAATTACAGAAATTTAAAGAGCAAGAAACTTAAATCTAAATCCTAGGAATTGAAATACAAGACGTTGGAATAATAAAGCATAAAAGAAACTAATCTAAAAACTGAAAATAATGAAGAGAGAGAGTAGAGATACGGCCAAAGAGAAAACATAGGAGAAGAGAGAGTAGTGATGGGAGGCTAAGAGAGAAAATTGAGGGAGAAGAGAGAGAAGAAAGAAAAGGTGACAAGGGATATAGAGAAGAGAAAGGCGCATAAAATAAAAATAAGAGAAAGAGTAGGGTTTCTGCAAAGAGAAAATAATGGAGGAAAGAGAAAAGAGAGAGAGTTGCGGCTGAAAAATAAAATAAGTGAGAAAGGGTTTGTTCGGCTAAGAGGTGAGAGAAAAAAAAGATAGAGAAGACAAGGTACGGCTAGGTTAAAATAAAGGACAGAAAAGAGAGAGAGAAAATAGGAAGAGAAAAGTGTTGCTAGAAAAATAAAAGAGAGATAGAAATAGTGTTTTTGCAAAAAGAAAAAAGAGAGAGAATAAATAGGGGTACAGTCAGCCAGAAAAGAAAAGAAAAGGGAGAGAGAGAAAATAGAGAAAATGAGGCTAGGTTAGAAAAAGTAGGGAGGAGGAGAATAAGATGCTAGGTTAAAAGAAGGGAGAGTGAAAAGAGAGATGGAGGCTAGATTTAAGTGTCTCTTATTTCTTCATTGAATTACAACACTGTCCATTAATGAATCCCTCTTGCTTTGTCATGTGTCCCATAGACTGCTCTTGTTGTCTGCAAGTCCAGAAAGCAATTAATTTTATCACCATGCACAAAAATACTTAATTAGTTCATGCATCATATGACGAAATTAAATTCATAAAATAATTATAATGCCAATAATTATAGTGCAAATGATAAAATAATGATTTTATAATGTATTTGGACCTGGTATGACTTAATCATAGGCAAGCTAAAGATGGAGAAAATTGCATGTGCAATAAATTAAATCTAAAGTCATATAAATTCAACAATTAAATGCACAACTTAGATTTATGCCTCTTAACTATTTTTCCATCTAAAACCAATATTTATAAAATTAAATAAATTAATATTATATTAGTTTTAAATGTACTAAACATGCATTATTCTAGCTCAATCATCTATCTTTGCCATGTTTACTCGCTTACTTATATTATCAATGAATTGAAAATGGTGAGAAAAATTCTCAGGTGTCTTCCTAAGGCTTAGGAACCTAAAGTTATAGCTATTCAGGAAGCCAAGGATTTAATGAAATTGTCTCTCGATAAACTTATGGGATCTCTCATGACCCACGAGATGAACCAAGTAAAAGGAGACGAGATTGAAGGAAAAAGTAAAAGAGGAATTCCCTTAAAAGCTTCATACTCTAGTAGTGAAGAATCTTCTGATGATGAAGAGATGACCTTGTTTGCAAAGAAGTTGAAGAAATTCTTTAGAAAGAAACAAAGAGACAAGAGGTACCTGAAGAAGAACAACTTCAAGAGTGATAACAACAAAAAGAATGAGATTATTTGCTTTGGAAGTAAAAATCCTAGTCATATCAAATCTGAATGCCCTAACATTGAACCACACAAGAAGTCAAGGGACTTCAAGGATAAGAAGAAAGCCTTCTTAGCCGCATGGGGAGAATCAGACGAGAGTGAAAGCGAAAGTGGAGAAGAGAAAGTTGCAAACCTTTGTTTGATGGCAAAGGATAGCGAGGATGAGGTACAATCTTCATAAAGTCAATGCTTTTCATTTGATGAATTACAAGATGCATTTGATGATCAATATCTTGAACTAAAAAGATTTTTTTCAAAATATAGTTCTCTCAAAAAGAATTTTGAAAACGTTACTAAAGAGAATGATACTTTGAAGAGTCAAGTGTTTCTCTTAGAGATGATCTTGCAAGGATCACAAAAGCAAATGAAATACCTTTGCAAAGTAAGAAAGTTTTTTTATTGCTGAAAGTGATACTTTAAAAATGAAAGTTGACACTCTTACGAATGATCTTGCAAGGTTTACTCAAGGAAAGAAAAACTTTGACATTCTTCTTGTTTCTCAAAAGTGTTGCTTCAACAAAAGTGGCATTGGATATGATTCTTTCAATGATAAAAAAAATCTTATTCTTATATGATCAGAAAATCATTTCCATCATTTAGATTGTGCAACTTTTGTGGTAAATATGGACATATTTCACACACTTGTCCAACTAGAAAGAAAGCTTCTAGTGGTATTAAATTTGTTTGGATTCCTAAGGATAAGGTGAAGGAAACTGTTTCTAACACCAAAGGACCAAAAATGATTTAGGTACCAAAAATCAAGAAATTATTCTTTTTTTTTGTAAGAGTGCTTAAAGACAATCAAAGTCAAAGAACATTGGGTTCTTGATAATGGATGCTCCAAGCACATGACAAAGGATAAGAGTTGGTTCAAATCTCTTAGCCCAAAGAAAAAGGATCGGTTACTTTTGGTGATAACGTAAAGGAAGATTCTTGGTATTGAAAATGTCGGTATACTCATAATCCTACTATTGAACACGTTCTATTTGTTGATGATTTGAAGGATAACTTATTGAGCATCAGTCAATTATGAAATAAGAAAAATCAAGTTTTATTTGAATCATCAATATGCATTGTTGAAACATTGAGGACAAGTCTTGTTTGTCAAACATCGTTAAAGAAATGTGTATATTGTCCACTTAGAAAATATCTCTTCTGAAAATGTGAAATGTCTTTTCTCTCTAAGTGACAAGGATAGTTGGCTGTAGCATAGAAGATTTGCTTATGCACGCATGAATCTTTTTTCAAAATTAGCCAAAAAGACCTTGTTTTGGGTTTGCCTAACTTGTTTATGAAAAATACAAGATTTGTGCTGCATGTTAAGAAGGGCAAACAAACTAGAACATCTTTTAAACCCAAAAACATTGTGTCCACTTCTTGGCCACTTCAACTTCCACACATGGACTTGTTTGGTATAACCCGAACGTCAACCGTTGGGGTTAAATGATATGGCTTTGTTGTGGTTGATGATTACAGTAGATTTACATGGGTTATTTTCTTAGCTCATAAGATGAGGCCTTTGATGCATTTGAAAAACTAAGCAAGAGGATTCAAGAAGAAAAATATTTTGCTATTTCTAGCATAAGGAGTGGCCACAGAAAAGAATTTGAGAACTCCTCATTTGCAAAATTTTGTGGTAATTTTGGTATAAACCATAACTTCTCAGCTCCTAGGACTCCTTAACAAAACGGGGTTGTTGAGAGAAAAAATATGACTCTTGAAGAAATGGCGAGGACCATGCTTTGTGAAAATAACTTGCCAGATTATTTTTGGCAGAAGCTATTAACACTAGCTGCTATGTCATGAACCGATGTATGATAAGGCAGTTTTAAGAAAACTCCATATGAGCTATGGAAAAATAGAAAACCCAACATTGGCTATTTTTATGTGTTTGGTTGTAAATGTTTTCTCAACAACAACAAAGACAACTTGGGTAAGTTTGATGCGAAAGCTGATGAAGGTATATTTCTTGGTTATTTTTATTTCCAGTAAGACTTATTGCATGTTTAATAAGAGAACTTTGGTTGTTAAAGAGTTCTATTCATTGTATTTGATAAATCTAACGTTTCTATTGAAAAGAGATGATGAGGATGTTGTAGATCTTGAAAAAAAGAAAAGTAAGAAACCAGCTACAAAGTGAAGTGAAAAAGTTTCTCATCCACAAGAGCAAACATGTACAAGATCTTGAAGAAGAAACTCCTCAAAGCAACAATGATCTACCAAAGGCTTGGAAGTTTGTCAGAATCATCCTATTGATCAAGTCATTCGTAATGTAGAGAAAGGTGTAAGAACTCGCTCTTCTTATAATCAAGCTAATAATTTTACCTTACTTTCTCAAATTGAGTCAAAAAATATTTTTGAGACAAAGATGATAAAAGTTGGATCCATGCCATGGAAGGATGAACTAAAACAATTTGAGAAAAAATCAGGTATGACATCTAGTTCCTAGACCCAAGGATTATCCAGTTATTGGTACTAAATAATTTTTCGAAACAAAATGGATGAATCTGGGGTTGTGGTAAGGAATTGGTAGCCCAAGGTTATAATCAAGAAGAGGAATTGATTTTGATGAGACCTTCGCACCTGTTGCTCGTTTAGAATCTATTCGCATGTTGCTTGCCTTTGCATGTTTTAAAGATTTCAAATTATTTCAGATGGATGTGAAACGTGCATTTCTTTATGGTTATCTTTTTGAGGAAATGTATGTAGAATAACCTCCTAGATTTGAAGACGAAAAGCTACCACAACATGTGTTCAAACTCAAAAAGCGTTATATGGCTTGAAGCAAGCACCTCGAGCATGGTATGAATGATTGAGTTCCTTCCTTATTGAAAATGAATTTTCATTAGGTATTATCGATATTACTCTTTTTACTAAGGAAAAGGATAATGAATTGCTTATCGTTCAAATATATGTTGATGATATCATATTTGGTTCTACTAATGAGTCTCTTTGTGAAGAATTTTCAAAAGTAATGAAAGGTGAATTCGAGATGAACCTAATGGGAGAGTTGAATTACTTTCTTGGACTTCAGATTAAGCAAAATCATGATGGCATCTTTAGAAACCAAGCAAAATACAAAAGAGCTTACTAAAAAGATTTGGGATGGACAACTCAAAGCCAATGGGTACACGAATGAGTCCATCAATCAAAATGGAAAATGATGAAAAAGATAAAATGTTGACTAAATGAGGTATCGAGGTATGATTGGCTCTTTATTTTACCTTACTGCGAGTAAACCTGATATCAAGTTTAGTGTGTGCATGTGTGTAAGATTTCAATCTTACCTTAAGGAGAGATGTCTACCTCCTTGCAGTTAAAAGGATATTTTGTTACCTTGTTGGCATACAAAATCTTGGTATGTTTTGTCTAAAGAGTGTTGAATTTAATTTGCAAGATAACTCGGACGCTAATTATGCCAGTTGCAAAATTGATAAAAAGCACTAGCGGTGCATGTCAATTTCTTGACCCATCTCTAGTGTCATGATTTTGTAAGAATAAATAATGTTGGCTTATCAACCACAGTGGCCAACTATAATTGGATGTTAATAACTGTTGGGGGCACACATATATTGGGTGGATGAAAAACAACTGAAGATTTTAATCTTATTTTTCTTCTCATCCGGATTAAGTTTTGATAACACGAGTGTACTAACCTTTCTAAAAACCCTATTAAGCACTCTAGGACTAAGCATATCGAGATCAAATATCATTTTCTATCTGATCATGCTCAAAAGGGTGACATTATACTTGAGTTTGTATCATGTGCACGCAAGATCATGTTAATCTTTCACGATCCATTGATTTTTTATGCAAATATGTTTGATTCCCTTGGTTTGGAAAGTGGTTTCTGGTACCAATGTACTATGTGATTTTAAGCTTGCATGTGAGTTTTCTTGAGAGAAAAGACAATCAGGCCTCCAATTTTTGAAATCTGCTCGTGTACTCTCCTTTTAGTCTTGTGTCTTTATGCTTGTGGAGGAACTCAACAATTGTGTTTTTAGTTGTTTCTCTTAGTGCACGCATGTGTGAAAAGGGAAGAAAGAACTTTGTTCTTGCTATTAGTTCAAAATGTGCTCGTGGGTTTTTCTTTGACGAAAGTGTTGAAAATTTGCTTGGTTTTTTTGTGAGACAAGTTGCTGGTTTTTCTTATGAGACAAGAACAATCAGGTACTGCATGTTTGACAAAAGAAGAACAAGCTTGATTTTTGACATGCATATTCGTTCTCTTGTTGAAATTTGAGATTGCGGCGGTGACTCCAAAGTGGTTTTCCCTCTTGAAGGAGTTCCTCAAAGGGTTTTCCACTCCGTAAACAATCTTATGTGCTCTTTGTGTTGAGTTGTGTTTGTTTCTATTCTTTATTGCTTCTAAATTGCTTGATTGATTGATTGATATATCTAATTTTGAGTTTGGATTTACTGTTTGTGAATCTTGGTTCAAAAGATTCGAACAAAACTATTTTGCACACCAAGTGTTTGTGGTAAAATCTAGGTGATCTTAGAATTGGTTGATTTGGTTAAATATGAGTGATTATTGTATTTGGATGGAGTTGATTGACATATTGCAGATCTGTATTAGGATTTCTGCATTAGGGTGTGTTAGGTTGTTCTGTAAAATTTTAATTTTCTATTCACCCCCCTCTAGGTAAAGTTTAGGGTCTAAACCGTGTCCTACATGGAGTAACAAAGAATTAGCAGCTTATATGCCCTTAATTAAAATCCTCATGTATTTTCACTTTACAAAAGTTTTTTGAAACTATTGAGACAATATATAAAGACTTCTATATTGTTGCAATTCTATGTCTAATTAATTAGAACTTTTAGTAGCCCATGGTCAATTGCAATATTGAATGACTCTATTTGTTTTTTTACCTCCTCGAGATTACTGGATCGAGACAAAAATTATACCGATGATATTTAGCAAGAAAATAGAATTATGTAAAAGTTGATCAAAATATTGTTTGGGAATTTATAACTAGGAAAGATTATTAATGGTTCCTATTGCATATGCATATATTTTTTTTTCGGTAAGCAAGTTTGTATTAATGAAAAAGGGCAAAACGACCTACAAAAGAAGGTGGAAAGCGCATGCAGAAAACAAGGATTAAAGGAATACAAGGAAGTAACAGCATAACAAGAGCTTAATTATGCCCTACATCACAACGTGCAGCACACTACACACACCATCATAAGAAACAAACAGCGAAAGAAATTTCAATTGACCCACAATCATCAGTAGTTACCCAACCTCAAATAATTATCAATCCTTAAGCATTAGCACAGCCTGCTCCCTTGATGAAGCTTTTAATCCTTTAAGCGATTTCATCTCATCTTTGACAACAAATTCACTATCCTTAAAGAGGAATACAGTTTTATGCTTACCACTTCCATAATCCTAGCATTTCGTTCTCTTCAAACATAGTATATTGCAGCCGCAAAAATGGATCTGTTAATTGTGTTTGATAAAGATTTTCCTTCTAAGTGCTGACTCGCCCAATTCACTAGCTCTACCCACCCCACGGTCAAACACGCATATTGCATCTGTCCAATAATAGGAACCAAATCCTTTGAATTGGGTGACAGCTAAAGAATAGGTGATTCAAGTCCTCTTTTAATATCAGAGTTAACTGGGGAAAGGCGCGCGACACCTTGTGAGAACTTTGGGATGATTGGAACGCTTCGGGAGAAATGAAACCTCTCGAATAATAGGAACCTCGGGATAGTAATGAGACTTTGGGATAATGATGAGAAAGGTCGAAAAAGTGTATGGGTAGCTTGGGATGTTTGTGGAAATGTCAGGAACACACTTCACTCACACACTTGGATAAATAAGCTACACCCAAGTAGAACACAAAGGATACAAAATCACACCCAATATAATCCAACGTGGGATACGAAGTCAGAATTGCCACCTATGAATCCACCGAAGAATAAGAGTTTGAAGAAGAAATCATTCTTGAAAGAAGCCTAAGGCTCAAGTTGTATAAACACTCAAATTGTATTTTCCATTACTAAAGAAGAGTTTAAATAGTATAGCTTGAAAACCCCCAAAGCATGAGTAAATGATAAATACATCTCCAAAATTATTTGGGTGATTAGGAATTGTAATTACTATTAGGGAATCGAAAGACATTTGAAAATTCAGAAGAGTAGCTAAAAATCAGCAATCTTGCAAAAAATTCGTAGAGTCTATAATAGGCTGCAGCCTTAAGCCATCCTTGGAAGTAATTTACTAATAATAGAACACAAACTCTTTGTAATATTCAGACATAAATTTCAAGGCAAGGAAGCTCATGGAGTTTTGGTATATCGATGGTATCTGCTCTTCCTTGAATTGCTCTTCATACTATTTTAGTAACATCTGCAATAATGCACTAAGCAAAAATGAGTTGGGACATTTTTTTTTTTTTTTTTTTTTTTTGGTGGTTAAAGGCTGAAAACATGGCTTTATGATTTAGTGACTACCAAAAAAATGTCGGACCATCGTCACTAGATCCTTGTCACGAGAAAACCTGGGGTTAGGAAAAAGCCCTTGTGTGGGCGGATGGTTCCTTCCACGGGAAATGCAAGGAATATTTGGTGGCTAAATAACTCCAAAACTTAGAAAAATGTGGAAATTCTTTCTTTCCCAAGTTTTTTCCCCCAAAGTTTTTAGCGTGGTTATAAGTAATGGTGAATTTACCGTATTACCCTTTTTCAAGTTCCCACTCTCACGACGTCCATTAACGTGGCCACAAAGTTTTAGTGACTTTTATTGTTATCTATTGTGTCGATTTGTTAAAGTGGCAATATTTTTTTTGCCACATATTTTGCCTTCATGTGACATTCCTTTGTTGTGGCTATATCTTATTTGCCACATCTTATTTCTTATGGTGACGATTTTTCTGTTGTGGCTATATATTTTGCACAACAAATTACTTTTTCTTGTGTCATTTTTTCTGTTGTGGCCATATATTTTTTGTGACAATTTATTTCTTCTTGTGTCATTTTTTTCGTTGCGACCATACAGTTTGCGCCAGATTTTATTTCTTCTTGTGTCGTTTTTTCGGTTGTGGCCATACAGTTTGTGCCAGGTTTTATTTCTTTTTGTGTCGTTTTTATAGTTGTGGCCATATATTTGAGGCGACAGTTTATGTATTATTGTGTCCTTTTTTTTTTATGTGGTCATATATTTTTTGTGACAATTTATTTCTTCTTGTGTCATTTTTTCGGTTGTGGCCATACAGTTTGCGCCAGATTTTATTTCTTCTTGTGTCGTTTTTTCGATTGTGGTCATACACTTTGTGCCAGGGTTTATTTCTTCTTGTGTCGTTTTTTTTGTTGTAGCCCTACACTTCGTGCGACAATTTATTTTTTATGGTGTCGTTTTTTTGGTTGTGGCCCTATCCTTTCCATCACATTTATTTTTTATTGTGTCAATTTTTTTGTTATGGTGATATACTTGTTGCCATGTTTTATTTTTTCATGTGTCATTTTTTTTTTGTGGCAATCAATGGTGGACATTTTCTTTATTTTTAGTGGAGTACAAAGATTGAAAACTTCATGGTAGCGGCTGAGAAAAGGACACAAACAGAGTGAATCCCTTGTCTTAACAAAATTGTGTATTCAAGAAATAATTGGAGGACCATCTAAACAAATGGTGTCCTGGATACTTGTAAAAATGGGAATATCATGGGGAAAACATCTTTAGAACGTGGTTTTCTAATGACACACAAATAATTAAAAAGGTGAGGACCATCCAAGAAGTCATTCACAGTATCGCTGGAGGACATGTTGCTTGATGTCTAAGAGAACTTCATGGAGGATCCTGACCTACAGCCTGGAAGGATAACATTCCAGAGACTAATCCTCGTGCTTTTGAAAATCTTTGATGAAGCACATTGCCTCATATCCCGGTTTGAATTACACCTTATCCTTCAATCGGCTATTATTTACAAGTCATTTGATTGGAGCGACAACTTGTGAGTGTGCTTCTTAAGGAAATTACTACCAGATGGTTACACGTTCTGAAAAACTTTTTAACCAATCAATTCTCAAGGTATTGGATTCTGTACAATCGTATGAAGCTTGTAAGAATGATTGTCTTTATTCTGAAAGGAAAATGGATTTATAAGTGTCCTACTTCAATGAACCAAGATTCAATGAACCAAGTGGTCGTTCAATGAAGTAAAATCGAAGTTCCTTACAAGGTACTAAAGTACTTCCACAAAACCTATTGTCTATTCTGTTTGAGTCAAAGCTATCGATTGAGATGGCACCATGAAAGAAGAAAGGTAATATTTTGATCCATGCTTCTGATCTTTGGTTTGGAAGTTTGCAATAGATTGGCTGGAATGTTCGACTTGGGTTATGCAGTGACGGGTTCAATCTTTGCAAAATGAATAAAGTTGGAATACTGGCCAGTGTCCTTGTTCCCTACAACTAAGTTGGAAATGTAAGGATGAACTTTATGGTGTCCATGTTATTCCAGGACCAAGAGCCCCAGGGAACGACATAGTGTCTACCTACAGCCCTGATTGAGGACTTGAATGATTTATGGTTAATGGACCCAACATATGATGCATCCAGGTAAAAAATGTTTATGTTAATGCTGCTCTAATGTGGACTATTAATGACTTCCTGCTTACGGGAATTTGTCAGGCTGGAAACTAAAGGTAAGTGGCATGCATGTTGCACATTTTACCATACTAAAGTTGACCCTCAAAATTAAACTTTACATCTCACCGAAATTTCTACCCAAATTATAAAATGTAAAATTTTTTATAAATGAAAATGGGTTAAGCACATTATTTTTAGTCTAAAAATTTGATAAAAATCAAAGTGTCAAAAATTGTAAGGTAAATATCAAAAAATGAGGTTAAGGGCAAAGTGCAAAAAATTGTGAGTAAAAATATATTTTCTCCTAAATATTACAACAATGTTTGTGGAAAATTTTAAATGATATATTTGAAACTTTTGTCCTCCCATCTATCGCATTTGTTACTCGTCCTCATTTCCGTGAGACGATATTTCCCGTGTCCTTTTTCACTGTCATGGTTCATTTGTCGCTTCATCTACCATGCGAGGTGTTGCTTGGAGGGCCTGTACATGGACGTTGGATGTATAGCGTCGAGAGATACATGGGTAGGCTTAAGAGAACAGTAAAAAACAGAGCATGTCCTGATGGTTCAATTGCACAGGCTTACCTTGCTTTTGAATGTCTGACTTATTGTTCTCGTTATCTCAAAGAGGTTGAGTCCGATGCAGAAGGTTTAGACGGCAAAAAATCAATTCATGATAATTATGGGTCCAGAAGAATATCAGTTTTTACAGACATTGTTAGGCCTTTGGGTAAAGTAGAAAGCAAGCGGTTGGACGACAAAGAATTTAGAAAAAGTCCGTTGGTACATCCTCAATAACTGCCCTGAAATAACACCGTACATGGAGTGAGATTCTTATATCTACTTTATGTTTTATAAGCCATTGCTTTGATATATGCGCACCTACTTTTCTGCTATTTGATAATTATATCAACATATATATTCTATTCACTGCATTCTATGCTTTGATTAGAACGTTGTTACTATTTTGCGGGGAACATTTGATGAAGATTAAAAATGAATCGTTGGCCAACATTGATCAAAGGCACGAAGCGGAGTTCCCTGATTGGTTCAAACGTCGAGTAATTTTTCCTTCCAACAACTTCTCTCCTTACATTTGAATATTAACTTAGAATTTATCATAAAACTTCCGTTGCTTTCACTTGTGTAATGTACGAAACAAATCTGAAATTTAAGATATTTATTTAACAATTTCTAGGTGAAACAACAAAGACGTGGACAAATTTGTAGTTCTGACCAAATATACCAAGAAATGTGTATTGAACGGTTCAAGATTTCATACCAAGAAATGTGACGCTGCAAGACGCACACAAAACAGTGGTGTTGTAAGTGAGAGTTATCATGACGGTAAGCCGACAAAGTTTTTTGGGTCAGTTGTTGATTTTTTGAAAGTACGTTTTCTTGGAGGTCGTTCTGTCTTCTCGTTCAAATGTGATTGGTGGGATACAAGTGGTAAGGGGACTAAAAAGGGGATCGTGGAGGAAGAACATTTTACATGCATCAATATGACAAAAACATGGTACAAAGATGATTCGTTCATACTCGCTTGGAAGTGATCAGGCATGACAAAAACATGAATGTGTTGACGACCTTTCTTTCGTGGAGAGTAATGCAACAGAGGATGTAGAGGTGATCAGGCATGATTTACCACCATCTCGCTTGGAAGGATTTACCGTACGTCCACGAGGAGGACCAGATGCTACCTTCGGATGACGATCCAGATTTTGTATTCGATATTGACAACTATTCGGAAGATGAAGACCACTTCTCAGGTGAAGAAACAGACATCATCAAATCACACCTCAGATGATGACTAGCTATCAGCTGTTTGGATAATTAATGTTGCAGAATTTTCCTTCTTTATTCTTATTATTATTTTATACTTTCCCTTTTGTGTGCAGCCCAAGTGTATTCCGTAGAGATGTTATTTTGTCATAAAATTTGGGTTTCAAACAGAACTGCAATTTATGTGCTTAAATTTTTTATGTATGTTATTTTTCTTTTCCACCGTCATTACCGCTGCTGGAAAACATTCATGTTCTGGTGTTTACAACATATATGTTTTAGGCTGAGATATTTTTATTCTGTTTTTCTGTAAGGCAGATGGAAAAAGATTAATTAATTTTTTTTTACTTGACTTATATATTTGTCACTATCACGCTCAAGTCATTGCCCGTTTATATGTAATATATTTTAAAAGTTTACATTGAATTTTTTTTTTAATTTGACTTATCTATCACCATCACGGTCAAGTCAATATTCTCCATTAATTTTTCATCTAAAAAAAATCAGCTGACCATTGATCCACGCAATCAAAAGTGGGGACAAGTACATAACAAGCGTAGCAAATAGTTAAGAATGAACATTGGTCCACGACGCATTGCCACAAAATATTTTTGTCCGAAAAAAACAAATAAACATGGAGCTACACCAGTAAATGCGGCAACAGCTCCATAAAAAAACGTGGTAAATGGTTCGGAATGAACCTTGGGCCACGACGCATTGTCACAAAATTTTTTCGTCGGAAAAAAACAAATAGACATTGAGCCACACCAGTAAATGCAGCAACAGCTCCATAAAAAAACGTGGCAAATGGTTCTGAATGAACCTTGGGCCACGACGCATTGCCACAAAATTTTTTCATTGGAAAAAAATAAATAAACATGGAGCCACACCAGTAAATGCGGCAACAGCTCCATAAAAAACATGGCAAATGGTTCCGAATGAACCTTGCGCCACGATGCATTGCCACAAAATTGTTTCATCGGAAAAAAAACTAATAAAAACCCACGACGGAGTAACAAACGTAGCAAAAGATGTTTAAGGCCACACTAAAAAAAATGTTGAGAGAAAAACGTGGCATTATGTGGATTTCTTGCCACGCACCCGTAAAATTATCTGGGTATGAGGGCTATGGCCATGACCAGAAAAGACGATGACGAATCTGAAATGGATATTACAATTTCCACATAAAAAAACGTAGTAAAATAGCATATAATCGTGGCTATTCTTGTTTTTTTTTGGCGACGCCAAATGACGTGGCAATTTTTACGATTTCACGTGGCAAATAGACATTTATTATCATAAGCCGACGATGTTGAGTGACGTTATGTTTTTTCCGTGGTTAGAGGCAAATAGCGACAACAATGACACAATTGTGGCAAATAACGGGTTAGCACCACGTTAAAAAAAATGTGGGCGCAAATAACGTGGCCCCAGCTCATTTTTCTTGTAGTGTGAGAAGCACAAGCCTACCTAGGCAAAGGACTCAAACTTTTGGAGCTTCAGATGCCTAAACCTATTGAGAGGTTTGGAAGGTCAAAGACCTTATGGTATCGCTAAACGGCCTCCCCTGGATGATGAATCCCGCAAAAGAATTGGCCATCAAGGAATAGTTTATATTTCAGTTCTTTTTTTTTTCTTTCACGGAGGAGACTTAAGATTTGCAATAACCCCAGAGAAGAGGGATTTATCATTTCCTACATTATTAAAAGCATCTCAGTGACAGAATTACAACACCAAAAGACAACTTTTGCAGGACCCAAGTCTAGTCATGACTTCCAATTCTGCGTTTTCCAACCGATTGAAGCCAAACATTTTCCAAAACTATGAACAAGTAGGCAAATTAGCTGGAGGTGGGAGCAAGCTCGTTTCCTCAGTCATGCCATTCCTGACAATGAGGACTGTCGCCATACCCCAACTAGCGTGCCTTTCTAAATGGCAGTGCATAAACCATACCTCTGCAAAATAGGCATTATAAACTTCAGTCTCCACTTGTTACACACACATATTAATGCCATCTGACAGATCAGGAAGATAGATTACCAGGATTATTGGCAACGAATCTAATGGCGGACCAACCATTTTTGGGAACTCCGATGGTGTTAACTGCTGGTGGATCCTGTAAGTTGTAACCATCAGGGGAGGTCGTGTTCTCAAAATTTCCAGAACCTGTCCCAACCAAGTAGAAGCTAAAACCGTGAAGGTGCATCGGATGGTTCTCCGCATTCCCAATATTCGTCCCTTGGAAGACTGTTTCTACTCTTTTACTGTAATCTATCATCAATGCCTTCGTCCCACGGCTCGGAAGTAGATATTCGTCTTCTGAAACTCCTGACGTATAGTTAAAAACAAAAGTGGGAAAGCTGGGAAAATCGTCCTCAAAAGTGCCAAACAGGCTCCTGCAAAGTTCAAAAAAGTTTTTTCATGTATATATACATATCGGATTAAATTATTTATACTTTGCAATGTTATTGTCTTGAGAGAATGGCAATACCTGTAGTATGCCTGCAAAATATCAATTGATGAGGTCACGAAACTTATGTTGTTTAAGCTCGCAGCTAGCCTCTTGCCATTTGGCCCAGCGCAAGAATCTTGCTCACAAGGTAACAGATTCACAGAAACCGTAATAAAGATTCTTCTATCAAAATCTTGTGGGATATTGACCGAGTGGTCAGCACTTGCTAAGGCTCTTATTTGACTTGTGAAAGCATTTGCAGCGTCCATATCAGTGACATTAGGAAGAGTTGGGTAGAGAGGAGAGGAAGGTGAAGTGAAAGTGCCTGTATAATTCAGAATCGCTGACATATTCGTGATATTGTATGGAACGTTAATACTAGAGTCAAAGAAAGGAGTTGCAGCTACGTAATATTCACTGGGTGTTTGGTTCGCTGTGAGCAGGGCGTCCATTGTTTGTCCAGGGGTTACCATGATGTAATTGGTGGTTATAGGCTTAATGTAGGCACCATCTTGTGCGACGACTGTGAGATTGTTTTGTGCGATTCCAAAGAACATTTCTTCATTCGCTTACTATATGGAGAAGATATGTCTTGCCATATTCTACTTGTAGACTATATGATGTCTCTGCGATGTCAAAATAGTGAACGTATGTTTAGGCGAACAATATCGACCAAGTTCTGGACGCATGAATTTTTTTTTTTAATAAAAAATTAAGTTTCATACCATTAGAGTAATTGTTCGGAAGTCCTGGTTGACCATTTATGGTGAAGACAGCTGACGGGGTTAGATCACCACCGGTAGCCGTCGCATTATCGATTAACTCCTTCGCGTCTCCCTTGAACCATTCTCCTACAGCAAGTAATTAATTATCATGTAAATATTTAGATGTGAAACAATCGGCATGCATGGATGATGGATCTGCTCGTATTTAGTATTCCATTTGTGCTTGAACACAAATATTACAGACAAAATCTTACGGCATGCCTTCTATAGTTTGTTAGTTTGTTAGGAGGTTAGATTTCATTCGATGGCTTATATATACTGTACGTAATTCATATTCTTTCACAATTGAATATACAACAGAATTCCACAATCTCTTTTCTCGCTCTGCTTCATTCGATGGCTTCAGTAGTTGGGAGCAATGCAACGACATGGTCATCTCCTGGCTTCATAACTCCATTGCAGCACCTCTCAGACCAAGCGTGGCTTTTGTAGATGATGCCTACGAAATTTGGAATGAGTTACAATACCGGTTTAAGCAGCCAAACAGACCCAAGATATCTGAGTTGAAGAAAGCACTATCCAATCTCACTCAAGGTGATGATACCGTAATTGTTTATTATGGCAAGATAAGGGCTATCTGGGATGAACTCTCAATATATGACCCATTGTCTACCTGTATTTGTGAAAACTTGAAAGCACGCTCTGATCGTTATCAACGTGATTGTGTAATACAGTTTTTAATGGGATTGAATGATTCATATTCCAATATAAGAGACCAAGTTATGTTGATGGAACCCTTACCTGCAGTGAATAAAGTTTTCTCCTATATTCAGGAACAAGAGCGGCAGAGACAGGTTCTATCTAGTGCTCATAATACTGACAATCTTGCTTTATTCAGCTGTCAAAATATGGGACCTTCAAAAAGGGCAAAGCCATCTGGTGGTTTTAAAAAGGAAAAATTGTATTGCACACATTGTAAGCTCACTGGACACTCTTTTGAGACTTGCTTTAAGGTCAGCAATGCCGAACCTCCTATATGCACCCATTGTAACATGACAGGACATAATGCTGACCGCTGCTACAAGTTGCACGGCTACCCACCTGGCTACAAATTCTCAAACAAAAACAAATTCAATGGGAAATCAGTACACTAGGCGAGTGGACAGATTTTTCGGAAGAAAATATTGAAGAGCCGGCCTCATTGACCAAGGGGACAAGTTCAAGAAACTATGGCTCTCATCAAAAGGGACTCTGTCGCAGCCTCTCCTTCGGCAAATCACATCCAAACTCTACCTCACTCTTTTAATGACTACACTGCCACAATGTCTGTTACCTCCTTTTGTTTTTCGGTTAAAGCCACAAACAGCCCAATTTCTCTTGGATAATCGACAGAGGTGCTACAGACCACATGGTGACTTAGTTTCGGTTTCTCATATAAGAGTTGTGCAATTAACCAACACAATTACATTACACAATATGTTATGTGTTCCTTCCTTCAGTTTTAACCTTTTATCTGCTCGAAAGTTATCTGAACAAATTTGTTGCTGCTTTGTTTTCTTACCTCAAACTTGTTTTATACAGGACCTTGCAACATGGGTGACGATTGGAAAGGATAGGGTCACACATGGATTCTTCTATTTGGACAAAGAACCTGTGCAATCTATAGATCTAGACAATTCTCTAGCCACTTACAACCCACGGCATCACTCCACCATTGGCTCTACAGCAGCTACAAGTAGTCCCTCTTTCGACCTATGGCACTACAGATTGTGTCATTTATCTTCCTCCAGATTGGAGCTCATTTTTGATTCACTCATACCCAACATTTCTTCTAATACTCAACCATGTTTAATTTGTCCTCTAACAAAGCAACACAAGTTACCATTTAATGACAGCATACATGTTTCCTCTTCATTATTTGAACTAGTTCATATGGATTTATGGGGACCATGTGCCACTACTGCCTACAATGACTCAAAATATTTCCTTACTATAGTAGAGGATTTATCAAGAAGTACTTGGACGTACATGCTGAAAAATAAATTCAAAGCTAAGTCTTGCATCCAATCCTTTTCAGCTCTAGTTGAAACCTAATTTGCCACAAAAATAAAAATCGTTCACAGTGACAATTGCCTTGAATTCCATCTCCCTGATTTTTATGCTCAAAAAGGTATAAGCCACCAAAGGTCTTGTGTAGAAACTCCCCAACAAAATGGGATCATCGAACGCAAACACCAACACCTTTTTCAAGTAGCTAGAGCCCTCAAATTCCAATCTAGGTTACTGCCCAAATATTGGATTGATTGTGTCATGACTGCCACCTACCTCTTCAATAGAATACCTATACCTTTACTTAAGAACCGCTCCCCTTTTGAAATTTTATTTGGCCATCCTCCTTCATACAAACATCTTCGTCTTTTTAGGTGTCTCGCTTTTGCCACCACACTAATTCATGGTCGTAGGAAGTTTGATCCACGCAGCATGGCCTCTATTTTTATTGGATATCCTTTCGGCACAAAAGGCTACAAACTTCTTGACCTCAACACCTCTACCACCTTTACCTCACGTAATGTCATTTGCGATGAAGATATTTTTCCACTTCACCTACATACTAGCCGACCTACCCCTGGTCCATCTCCTTTTATTTTTACCAATCCTCTTCTAGATGTTTTCCACCAACTTATACACCACTCACCCCAATATCACCTTCCATATCACCTATGTCATCTGTTATTCCCACATCACCCGATACTACCATTAGTCCCCTTCCTACTCACGTGTCCTTTTCTCCATCACCTACTACCTCTATTTCACCTCAACTTTCCCAAGTCCTCAACCTTTACCTAGTCCTCCTCTTCAGCAATCCACACGTGTCAAATCTACTCCACAGTTTCTTCAAGACTTCCACTATCAGTATGCCATGTGCAACCCTCCTACTCCTACTCTCCCTACTACAACGTCTACATCCTCAAGTACTCTTTTTCTTCTTTCATCTTCTTTATCTTATCATAAACTTTCTTCTTCTTTTCGGGCATTTACCACCTCTATTTCCTCTCATCATAAACCTACTTTTTACCATAATTATGTGAAAGATCCTAATTAGCGAACTGCCATGACTAATGAACTTCTTGACCTTGAGCTTAATGGGACCTAAAGCTTGATTGATTTGCCGCCTGGAAAAACACCTATTGATTGCAAGTGGGTGTTCAAATCAAGTTTAATTCTAATGGCAATATTGAGCGTCACAAGGCTCGTTTAGTGGCCAAACGATACACCCAGCAAGAGGGCATTGATTATCATGAAACTTTTTCACCTGTGGCCAAACTTTCTACAGTTCGTTGTCTTCTTGTTGTGGCTTTTGTCAAGGGTTGGTTGCTTAAACAATTTGATGTTCAAAATGCATTCCTCCATAGTTCTTTGGATGAGAAAGTTTATATGACACCTCCACCCGGTTATACTGCTGCTCTTCCACACCAAGTTTACAGACTTCACAAGAGTCTCTATGGCCTCAAATAGGCCTCTCGACAATGGTATTCCAAATTCTCTTCTACTCTCCTCTCTTATGGTTTCATTCAGTCAAAGGCTGACTAAATTCTCTTTATTTACACTCTACATCACTATTTTATGGCATTACTTGTCTATGTCGATGACATTATCATCACCAGCTCACATTTTGCTCCAATTGAGGCTCTTCAGAACTTTTTGAATCGTCAATTCAAACTTAAGTCTTTTGGTGATTTATGGTACTTTTTGGGTCTCAAGGTGGCCAAGTCTCAAAGTGGTTTACATATTTGCCAACATAAATATACGTTGGATATATTGGCTAATTCCAGGATTATTAGGTGCTCGTCCACTCTCTGTGTCCATGGAACAAAATCTCCACCTTAGTAAGAACAGTGGGGTCCCTTTGTCAGATGCATCTCCTTTCCGCAGGCTTATTGGCCGTTACTGTATTTAACTATTATAAGGCCGGATATTAGCTATTTTGTACAGACGTTGAGCCAATTCATGCAACGTCCAGCAAACCTTCACATGCAGCTGCCCACCAGTGGTTCGTTACCTCAAACAGGCTCCTGGTCAAGGTCTATTATTTCCAGCTTCATCCTCCCTTACTCTTCGAGCATTCTACGACTCTGATTGGGCTTCCTGCCCCGACTCCTGCCGCTCAGTCACCGAATTCTGTGTGTTCCTCGGTTCCTCACTCATTTCCTGGCGTTCTAAGAAGCAGAATGTTGTTTCTTGTTCTTCTAGGGAGGCTGAATACTGCTCAATGGCGACGACCAGCTGTGAACTCACATGGCTGCGTTATCTTCTTCATGACCTCCAAATCCCTCACCCACAAGTTGTTGTTCTTCATTGCAACAATCAGGCAACTCTTCACATTGCTGCCAACCTGGTCTTCCACGAACGCACAAAACAAATTGACATTGATTGTCATCTCCTTCGTGACCAGATCCAAGCTGGCTTGCTTCATACTTTCCATGTCAACACCACTTCTCAGCTTGTTGATGTCTTTACAAAGGCGTTGTCCTCTTCTGTTTTACTCTCTCATCTTCTCAAGCTAGTTGCAATTAATCTCTACACTCCAGCTTGCGAGGGGGTCTTATAGCACGATGGTGCAGCTACGGTCCAGCATGTCACTGATGAGTTAGCTCCTGCTTCAGCTGCACCTGCCATAGCTTCTTCTAGCTAGTTATATTCTTTTCTTACTTGTAGCTTCTATATTTTTCTCTCTCTACTTCCTCACCATGATCTCTAGCAACGTATTTCTCCTTGCTTTCATACCCGATTCTTTCATAAAATAAAAAGAAAATTATCGAGAATGATTACTTCTTCCGCGTCAGGCTTGGGATCAAACGGATAAGTGGTTCCTATGTCAGGTAAAATGACAATGGCACCGTGGACTGTCGCACATGTCCAGTCGCTTTGGGCATGCCACCATAATGTTCCTTCTTCATCAGAAAATATTACCTCCTGGGTGAAATTTTTTCCTGGTTGAATTGGACATTTGGTGATATTTTCAGGACCATCCGACCATGGATTTCTCGATTGCTTCACTCCATGCCTATTTATCTCGAAAAACACAAACAATATAATCAATTTCATAACCTCCACACTGTTTGGACTTATGTTTATAAGATTATGCTAAGCAGTTTAATGTGAAAGCTAGATCGAGTTTCTCCATGCTGTATGGTCTGTATCGTGTGTGTTTGTGCTGATAAGAGAGAGAGAGAGAGTTGAAGAGGTCATTACTAGTGAATAGTTACACTATAGTCTCCATCATTATGGACATTTACATAGGCCATATCGCCTTTGCGGACAGCAATTGTTGGGCCAGGGAAAATGCCGCTCACGTAAGCAGACTCTTGTTGCTCAATAGCTTTGAGAAATTTGTCACCTTCACCTGCAACAACGTTGTGTACTGTCATTTAAATGAAGAACTAGAATAGATTTCATCCATATCAATTGGCCTTCATCATTTAATTATAATTAAGCACGGTAATTAATTTAAATAGTGTACCGTCAAGACTTCTCACATGCATATATAGAGAGAAATTAAGGAACATTAGAACCTTTGATGAGATCTCTAATCAACTCATGACCTTTTATATTAGGACAATGTATTCCAATGCTTTGTTTTTACCGAGGTAATTTGATACTGTCTCTTCCCCAACTACCAACAGTTTATGTGTTCTGTTGTTGCCTTTCTATATGCGTTGTTTTCATTAATATCATGAGACTTTCTTTGGTCGAGAAAAAAATTAAAAATTTGTCATTAGAACCTGGTGTAACCAATTTTCCTCATTGGCAAATGAAAATCAAAATAAGAGAGACTTTCATAATTGTTGGCATGCACCATGCACCAAGTACATACAAGTTTATCTTTGAGAAACATACAATGAAGCTGTAGTTGTGGACATTGTACGCAATGCAAAGGGACAGCCTATCCAGAAATAAAAACCTTAAGAATCCTAGGATCAAACCCATCTTCTTCATTCCCATTTATCAGCTGCACTAATGCGTACACAGTGAAATTAATCACTCTCTCTCCATGTTGATGTCTTCTGTCACAATTGGAAGAACCCTAAGGCCAATTTATAGACTAAAAGTCTTGCCACCAAATTTATTAAAAAATTCTACCAAGGCAAAAACTCATGAAAACAAAGAACTAGATCGATTCCTGGGCCAACTTATTCATTCGAAGGCACGTCAATTTTCCCACATGCGATGCTCAGCCATTAGTCGATCTACTTACAATTTCACACGCTCATAAAGACAAAAGATGGATAGAAAAAGTAGCAGCAGTGGCGAGTATTTCCAACAAGTATTCTACACTTCCTATATTCTAATATTTCTTATAGATACAACTAGAAAGAAATCTCTTTTGGCCGAACCCCTCTCGGCGCATGATTAGAGAAAATAAATATGATCATTAAAGTAGAAAATTTTCACCAATAGGCCATGTTTTGAATGATATTGACGGAATAACTAAGTCATAATTTCTTAGTTGATGGATATATAGTAAAACCTCCTTTAAAATTTTGATCCACTCAACTCCAAAGCAATTAATTGACTTCGATTCTTGAACAATTCTATTAGAAGGGTTAAAAAGCTCAAAGGCTTGTATATTATATTCCTCACGTAATCTTTACAATAGAATGAGTGTGTTTTATATACACAGTAACGAAGAATAAAAAGGAATCTTCGGAGAATAAAAGTTGTTACAAAAGTTGTACAAAATCATAACCGAAAGAAGCTATGTCCTCCGTCTTCTCCTCAAGGGGACGTACACTGTGAGGTGTAGTGGTGGCAGAATGCTGCTGTGATAGTGCTAGATGGACAGCTGGAAGGACAGTTGTTGGTTTTTTATCATTTAGGTTAATACGCCCCTGCAAGTCCAGTGGGGTGTCAAGCACATTGAGACTCGAACGGAAGCTGGCAAAATGATCAGCCACAACCGGTGTTGTAAACACATCAGCCAACTGATCTTTACTGCTGTAGAAAAGATTTGAAGAGTTTTAGCAGCCACGCGATCGCGAACAAAATGAAAATCGATGTCCATGTGTTTAGTGCGCGAATGAAAAACTGGATTGGAAGAGAGGTAACTGGCACCAATGTTGTCACACCACAGCGTAGAGACCTGAAGTAGGACAGACCAAGCTCGCGAAGAAGTGTTTGCAGCGAGATGAGTTAGGCAGCAGTGTTTGCCAAAGACCTGTACTCAGCTTCTGTACTCGAGGGGGCCACAATTCTTTGTTTGCAAGAACTCTATGAAATGAGATATCGACCAAGAAAAATACAGAAGCCACTGGTGGAGCGGCGGTCGTCAGGGCATCCAGCCCAGTCGGCATTTGAGTAGGCCTGAGGAGAGAACCCTGATTTTGAGGCAAAAAATAAACCAAGGTTGATGGAAAACTTGAGATACCGTAGGATTCATTTCAAGGAACACACTGGCAAACTTTGTTCACAGCAAAGGAGATGTCGGGACGTGTGAGAGAGAGATACTACAACCCACCAACAATGTTGCAAAACAGGGTGGTATCTTCAAAGTTTGGGGAGTCAAACTTGGACAACTTGAGAGATGCAAACATGGGAGAGGAGATGGGGTTGGTGTGGAGCATTTTGCTACGTTGAAGAAGATCCATGGTATACTTGCATTGAGAGAGCAGAACACCTGTAGTACTGTAGTCAATCTCAGGACAATCGGCCGAAGTCAGTGACTGGAAAATCAACGCTAAGGGATTGCAACAAAGAGTCAATGGCATGGGGTTGAGAAGAGGTAATGACCATGTCGTCAACGTAGACGAGTACATAGAGATGAAGAGAACCTCTGTTGAAAATAAACAGGGAAGGATCGCCTTGAGATGCCACAAACCCATAACTGAAAAGCCATGAACTGAGTTGGAAAAATCATGCGCGATGGGCCTGTTTGAAGCCATAGAGGGCCTTGTGAAGCTTGCAAACATGATTTGGAAGAGAGGGATCAAGAAACCCTTAAGGTTGTTGCATATGGACAAGTTCAAACAAAAAACCATAGAGAAAGGCATTTTGTATGTCGAGCTGTCAAAGAGGCCAACCATAAGCAACGTAATGGACAGCACTAGGCGGATGGTTGAAAACTTGACAAAAAGACTGAAAGTCGCATTGTAATCAATGCCAGGTTGTTGATAAAAGCCTTTGGTGATAAGGCAGGCTTTCCGGCATTCGATAAAGCTGTCCACCCGGAACTTGGTGAACACCCACCTGCAACATACAATATTAGTGGAGGGGGTTGGGGGAACTAGAGACCAGGTCTTGTTCTACATCAGCACTCCATAATCTTTTGTCATGGCAATGCACCATTCGGGAAACTTAGAGGCTTGAGAATAACTGGAGGGTTCATCAGGAACGAAGGCAGTGGTGGTAAGACAAAATCAAAAGGGGTAAGGAATGGAGCCATTGGTGAAGACACAAGGACAAGAGGAATTGGTGTGGGCACGAGTGATTATAGGTGACCGAGAAGCTGCCATTAGAGGAGGGATAGGAGCCGAAGGCAGCAGGGAAGTGGGTGAAGGTGCCGAACTATTGGAAGGGGTGGAAGATGGAGAAGGTGATGAAGATAGAAGGGAGTCGATGTTAGGTGGCACGGGATTAGAAGTGGGACCAGAACCTAAAATAGAGGAAGGAAACACAAGGAGGTAGGCTGGGTCAGGAGGAGACAAAGTAACCAAGGAAAATGGAGACGTTGTGGGCTGGGCAGATTTAAAAGGGAAGGATGTTTCATTGAAGGAGACATCGAATGAAATATAGAGTCTGTTGGTTTTAATATCCAAACATTTATAGCCTTTGTGTGAGGAGCTGTACCCAATAAAAATATAGGAGGTTGACCAAAGGTTGATTTTATGGTGGTTATATGTACGCAAATTCGGCTAACATTCACACCCGAAAATTTTTAAAAGAGAATAGTCAGGGGAACGGTGATGAACCATAAAATAAGGAGATCGATTTTTAAGCACAGAGGTGGGTAAGAGATTAATAAGATAAACAGTAGTTTCAAACGCATCTGTCCAATATGTGAAGGGAAGAGAGGCATGGGCAAGAAGAGTAAGCCTGGTTTCAACGATGTGCCTATGCTTTTGCTCAATAAGTCCATTCTATTGATGGGTGTGTGGACAAGAGAAGCTATGAGTGATACCAAGTTGGGTGCATAGAAGAGTAAGAGGACGAAACTCGCCCCCACCATCAGTATGTAGCGTAACTAGTTTGGTATTGAATAAGCACTCAACAAAGGGGAGAAAAATATTGAAAACGGAGAGAACAATAGATTTGAGTTTTAAAGGAAACAACCAAGTAAATCTGGTAAAATGGTCTACAAAAGAAACATAATAACAAAACCCATTGCGGGGACAAAAGGAGCCAGACCCCACACATCTACACAGGCGAGCTGAAGAGGCCTGGAGGAAACAGCATCCCTGTGATGAAAAGAAAGTTGGTGGCTCTTGGTAAATGGGCAAACCAAGCATTGAAAAAAAGACTCAATAGAGGAAACAAAGAGGCTATTTGACTTCAAGATGCGATAGACAATTTGGAGAGATGGATGCCCAAGCCTGCGGTGCCATTGACTAGAAGATTTACATTCACCAAGGTGAGTGGAAGGTGACGGAGGCAGCAACGCAGGAGGAAAAATATAGAGACCATCGCGGGTTGGGCCTGTGAGGAGAAGTTTTCCTGACTTCTTGTCCTTAACAGAGAAGTGAGTTGAGTGAAACTCAAAGAAACAGGAATTATCAACACATAATTGTAAAACAGAGACAAGATTTTTGGTGATATTAAGAATGTGAAGGAGATTGTGAAGCAAAAAAGAAGAGAAGTGAGAGGGAAAAGAGGAATCACCAAAGTGTTGAATGGGAAGAGGGGATCCATCACCGACTCGGATATGCTCACCACCATTGTAAGGTTCAAATGACAGATTCAAGTGACTCAGGTCGTTGGTGATGTGGTGAGTAGCTACCCAATCAGAATACCAGTTTGCATCTAAGAAGGAAGATGGTGCTGGTGTAGTGTAGTTTGCCGAAAAAGACCAAGGAGCCTTATATTAATAGGAGTGGTCAAACCGATCATAACATTGAAGGGCAACATGGCCTGGCTTGTTGCACACTTGACAAACAGGTCTGTTGACATTGTAAGGCTGTTGAGAGAAGCCAAACTGATTTCTAGAAGGAGAGCGACCACCACATCCATTGTTCAAGCGACTGCGACCCCTACCATTGCTACCTCTTCCATTTCGACCGCGCTGATCACTGGAGCGGCCAATGCTGTAGCGAGCATAGGGTTTAAAAGAAGAAGGCAAGCTTCAGAAGGCATGGGACATGCGGCTCTCATGAATAAGAAGCAGTTGATAGAGTTCATGAGACGTAAGAGGCTCAGCTCGTGTTGTAACAAAAGTGACAAAGGATTCATAAGTCGGACCCAGACCAGTGAAAAGATAGGTGACAAATTCCTTGTCAAGAAGAGGGTGGCCAGTTGCAGCAATGGTGTCAACAAGAGAATGAACCTTGCTAAAATATTCGGAGATAGAGTGGTCACCACGGGAAAGATGGGTAAGCTGCAAACGAACCTGGAAATCTTTGGCTTGAGAGTGAGAAGTGAACATGGAGTCTAGGGTCACCCATAGTTCACGGGCAGTGTTGGCAAAGAGCACATGTCCAACGATGAACTCTGAAAGAGAAGAGAATAGGACGCTCAATATGAACTGGTCTGTGCGACGCCAGGTAAGGAAGGTAGGGTTGATTTGTGGAGCAGTGGTGGCTGAAGTTGCAGGAAGGTACTCAGATGACTGGGTGAGAGAGCCATCAACATAAGAAAAGAGGTCTTGTCCACGAAGGTGGGCAGTGATTTGAACTAGCCAGAGGACGTGATTTTCAGAGGTTAGTTTAATGGTGACAATGTGGGAGAAAGAGGAGGTGATGGAAGAGCTAGAGATAGAAGGCATAGAGGATGAGGTCTGCAGCTACTGAGTAGCCATGGAACCTTGGGAAGACGATTAGTCGGGTAGCTCTGATACCATGTTAGAGGGGCTGAAAAGCTCAAAGGCTTGTATATTATATTCCTCACGTAACCTTTACAATAGAATGAGTGTGTTTATATACACAGTAACGAAGAATAAAAAGGAATCTTCGGAGAATAAAAGTTGTTACAAAAGCTGTATGAAATCATAACCGAAAGAGGCTACATCCTACGTCTTCTCCTCAGAGGGATGTACACTGTAAGGTGTAGTGGTGGCAAAGTGCTGTCGAGACAGTGCTAGATGGGCAGCTGGAAGGACAGCTGTTGGTTTTTGATCATTTAAGTTAATAAATTCAAACATGAAAACAGCCCAACCAGGAACTAATTTATCTCTCGTATTATAAAAATACTTTATCATAGGTAATAAACTTTTAACCAGTTTTTTCATTCATTAATTATAGAATTTCGAAGTTTCGTTTGTCAAACAAAATATATGGAATAATTGAACGAAATCCATTGTCTCTCTCGATATCATCATGTTCTATATTTCTTACACCATGTGTAACAGAGAATAAGAAACCACACTCACTATATATTTTAAAAATTAGGCATTTTACAAATTTTACTATAATCCATCTGCGGAATCTAGCTAAATGCATGCACCATTAGTGACTGCCTTCGGAAGTTTGCCAATTGGTCGAGACTCGGGACAAAGCTTCAATCTTCAGAAATCTTTCATCCAGTTTAGTGCCAATCTATCCATGGAAATCAAAAACGGGATCGTTCTACGAGGCTTAATGACACGCCAAGCTAGGAGAAATATTTGGGTCTGCCTATGTGGATATTCCTAGAGCCAAGAAGCAAGTTTTTGCATAGGTGAAACTTTCATATATGTTTGTAGTTCAAGATGCATGTTAGAAAGAGATTAGTATAATATTTTTTGTAGGAGGTTATATAGTTTTTTTTTTTTTTTTCTAAAGGAGGTTATATAGCTGATTAGTCCATTAAATTAACTAATCAGCGAAAGTGACACCAACAACGTAAGTAGGCAGGTGACGGATTTACTTGTTTTTATCCACTGAATTGAACTGTTTGGTACGCAAAATTATTATTTTTAAGCTGTCGTCCTTTAAAAAAGTTATGAATTTTTAAAATGACAGATGCCATGGAAGAGAAGTAGAACTTTTCAATTTTTTGAAATATTACAGATAAACTAATTCTGCTCACTTTGATCAATTAATTCTGTTCTGATTACCTATACCTACGAAGTTAATGGTCTTCAAATTTAAGCTTATGAAAGAGGATCATTTTGGGACTATGCTAGTATATATGATTTTGATTTTGGATTTCGAAGTTGTGGATTTTTGAAGACAGACGTCAAAATTGTCTGCAGTTTTGGGCGTCCCACGAACATTATTTTCGAAAAGTGATTTGATTTATAACGTACCAAACCAGTTCATATTTTTATGAAATTTTGATATGTTTTGGCAGAGATGTAAGAATTGTTGTGGCACCTAATTAGTTGCATGGGTTTAATTTGTTACTCCCATGTTAAGTTTTCAATTGTGGAATGCTTTCTGGTCAGTTTAGCATTTCAATACCCTTTGGAATTAATATATAGTTTGACCCTTGTGTTAGTTGCCAAGGTTCATGGCTAGATCGATCTATGGTTTAGGATGTAAATACAGATTGAATTACGGTTCTAATTTATAGTTCAGCAAATGATTTAGTAAGTATAAGATCAAGGTTAATAAGTTTGAGTGAAAAAAAAGGGGCTTAATTACCGATAAAGTCTCTATAGTATTCACTTTTAAAGAATCAGTTCCTATGATACAACTTTAAATGAACGGGTCTTTGTGGTCCACTTTTTAGATAAATACATCATTTTATCTACCAAATACTACAACAAATTTTGGTTTTTGGGACAAAATTTTCTGTTCCAAAAGCTTTTTTGGGACGAAATCGTCCGGCACGCCAGGTGTCCTAATAAGTTCGTTACAAAAGGTTTTTTGGGACGGAAAATTTATTTCGTCCCAAAAAGTACCCTTTTGGGACGGATATATTTCAACTATTCGAACTCTATGTCCAATCGATTGAATGCTACATCTAGCGACAACTGTTTGAATGCGTTCGAACTCTACATCCAATGGTAACCATTCAAACGCTAAATTCAATCGCTCAAACACCACATCCAACAACAACTGTTCGAACGCTACTAGCCGTTCGAACGCTAAATTCAATCGTTTGAATGATACATCCAACACCAACCATTTGAACTCGTTCGAACACTGCATCAAATGTTCTAATGATGGACGAGACTTTCTAACGATAGATTGTTCGAATTTTCATCAAATTACAAAACATTATTATGTTCTAACGGTGGAGCGTTCTAATGATGGATGAACTGTTTGAACATTGAGAAACGAGAAACCGTCTTCGTTGTCTCTTTCTCCTCCTCCTCCTCCTCTTCTTTTTCTTCTTATTCTCCTTATTCTTCGTTCTCCTAATTGTTCCCTTCTTCTTCTTCTTCTTTAAGCATTGTGACAAAACGGTGCGCATCATTAATTTGAAATAATGTGTCGTTTTGGCAATGGGGCAAGGTGTTAAGTGAGGTAAACGGTGCATTTTGTTTTTGATAAAGTGATTGGGCTACTAATGTGGTTAAGTGACGTTGAGCTGGACAAAATGATGACGTGTATCTGGATTTCGTTAGATGTGCTGATGGAATATAGACAAAAGAACCATATTGTCGTACGAGTAATAACTTAGTGTCCAAAATGTAAAAATAAAATAAACCTAATGACTATTTTGTCATTAGATCACAATTTAGTGACTAAATTACTAATTTTCTTATTATTTTTATTATATTACATTTTAAAAAATTAAATATATTCTTCTCTAAAAATTTTGATGGGAAAATAATTTGTTGGCATCAAAATTACAATTTAACCCTTACAAAATCGTCATTGTAAAAAAATTATGGACAATTATCATTTTACGACTTCCGGGGATCGGTGGTCAAGATCTAATTAATTCTCTCAAGTCCTAGCAATTTTGAAGGGATATGGGATTTGTTTGGAATTTCTTATCCTTTCACAGAGAAAGAAAGTGAATTGTCTCATTTTTTCGTACAGTGTAGCTGTTGTGGGAAAATGATGGCGGAAGATCTCGCCGTCGAGGCCAAGGAGTCGGCGGTACGGGAGGTCGCAAAGCTATTGCCGCTGCCGGAGCTTCTCCAGTCTATTGCATCGATCAAGACCGATTACATTTCGCGTCAACAGGTGTCATTTCCATGCAGTTTATCTATGCATTTTTGTTGTTTTTTTGTTTCCCAGTTTCTGAGCTGTTTTGAATAAGGATTTTTAATTGGAATATTGGTGGATGGGGTTGAAACTGTTGTGTTCGGATTGCATTTAGCATAATTACTACCTTGGAAAAAAAAAGTTGAGGTTTAAATTATTTATAGGATAGGGTCGACTCCTTCTAAAGTCTGCAGGCATGATTGTCGTTGAGGAAATGCTTAGAATTTGGGGCATCTGGGGCCTTGGCTTAGGTGTTAAAAGGGTAACGATTCAGTTACGTTCTTTTGTTAAAATTTTATCGAGAAAAAGGAGAACGTGCATAAATCAGATGGCACACTGTTAGGGATGCTGCATCAGTTTGTGACATTGCTGTTGTAGGTCATGATCTTGGTGATTTTGGGTAGAAAGCCTGGACCTTCCTAGTGCGTGTTATGTCGACTATCTGGATTACTGTAATTTCTCACATTTAGAGACACCATGCTTTTCTCCATCTCTAGGGTTGCCAGTCATCCATACTAGTATAGTGGCAATCCATAGTTTTTCTACCCCTTTAGAATGAAAAAATGTAAGCTGACCTGAAAATTATCAAGGTGTTGAACTTTTTAGACAATAAAGCTACACTTGTAGGACTGCCTTATTGCATTCTAACTTGGAGTTCAGCAATTTAAATATGCATCCTAAACATTACTGCAATACAGCTCATGCAAATCAGATATGGAAATCAGATCAGCAAAAGTCAAGGAGAATCAATCATAACCAAATATGGAATCAGAGGTTGATGTTGAACTAAGGATACTTTTAAGAGACCTGCAGTGTTCTGTCATCACTTATGCAACCAACCCAAAAAACCCAGCAGGTCTTAGATCTCGACTTCTATCATCGGGACAGGAAACGCCCATGAAGCTCCTGCGGAAAGGGAAGGCCTGCCAGGCCGTATGCCCATGGGTGCAGGATTCTTCGAAAAAGAGCTGAACCTAGAAAGAAAGCACAATGGTAAACAATCTGAAAGAAGATAGTGCATAAACCTATCCCTAGGAGTCTATTTTGCAACATCTTAAGTGGGATATTAGACTACCTTTAGAGCATGTTATTTGAACTCATGGCCAAGTCTGTCTAATATACGTAACAGAAGATTTCTAGAACCAAGTTCTGAGAAGTTAAGTGGTAGACATTTGTTCTTGACAATTATGATGTCATGCAAAGTGTGGTATGTTTAGCAGAGTGCATTAGATGGTTACGGCCATGGATGGATATCTAGACACTAATTTGTGATACTTGTGTAGGTGTGAATGTAGCATAGACACATGATGGATGGTACTAGAGGGTTTAAATTGATCCTTTCTGGAGAATTAGATGGTCTACCTGAACAGGCTTTGTTTTTTGGTAGGTAACATCGATGAAGCTACTACAAAGGCTACAAACTTAACTTAGAAATGGAGAGCAAATTGAATAAATGACCTTAAATCTTTGTAGACACATTACGGATAGTTCTAAGTTTCTAGAAGTTGGGTGGAAGGTGGATAGACATGTTTACTAGGAGTGTAGTATATATTTTTTTTTTTTCCAGTGAATTGTCATGATTGTTTCTAGCCTTCTTATGAGAAAAATTAGCTACATAATATTATGACAATCTCCAACATTTAGACATTTAGATATGTTGTCTGAGAAAATTTGAAAGTCAATTAATGTTTGGGCTTTCCTAGTTTTGTGCTTGTTCAGAAAGGGAAGGTGTTGAAAACTGAGTTGACAATAAAAAGTAGATTGGTTCTTGACGAGATGAAAGACACAGGTGCTTGGGAAAATTAAGGGAGAAGAAGAGGAATTTATTTGAGGATTATCAGTCACTAGATGGTATTTGTTGAGACATACAAGGTGACCTTGACCAAGAGAACTTTAGTGTGTGACTTTGATAAACTTAGAAATTCACTTGCCTCAATTTCGCATTTCCCTATTAAAGTCCTATATGCTTGGTTAAATAAGACAAGGACATGTGGTTGCCATCAAAGAATCTTGAATTTGTCGTTAAAACCTTATGTAGGGAGAATAGGGGTGGACATGAGGAAAATCTTGAAGAAGAAAATGAGGAAATTATAAGTTAGGCTAATAAGTTAGCTGGCCTGCGAGTTGGAGGAGATCTCCTCCACCATGTTCAGCATAGAAGATCTCAACCCTACGCGGGTAAATCTCCTTCACCACAAGGGGTGGAGGACATTTTTGGAAAATATAATTTTGTGACCTACAGTACCAAAACTTTTTGAGCGCTACAGTATCCAAAGCAAAAACACATCTCTTTGCAAGTGTAGAACGTCTCTTGGCTTTAACCTTGTGTTTTGTTCTAGGTTGTGTCCTTTTTTCTCCTTTTAATCAACTTTACTTCTGAAAAGAGAAAAACAAGATAGCGTGAAATATTAGTGCAAGCCAAACAGTAAATCACTGCTGGGTGTCTAAGTCAAAACAAATCATGCAGTTTTTAACATACTATCCATTATGCTTCCTTGATGACAGTTCTTATAGAGTTCTTGTGTACATGTCTGGATAATTGGTGCTGAGGCAATTTGGCTCAGCTGGGTGCTTTGATGATGATCTAACATATTTCATTTTTCATTATATTGACTTATTTTTCAATGAGTTCCTTCAGAAAACTTTAGATTGTTAATTCTGAATGTAGCTATTCTTATTCATTGTCAGGCAAATGATGCACAGCTTAGCACAACAGTTGCAGAGCAGGTATGTGCACAAATTCCAATCCTTTTTTGCTGCTGTGTCAAGGATGTATTTAAGGAGTTGCAAAAGCTCAACAAGTCTCATATTTCAATGTGCTTACACGAGAATTATTTGGACTCTGCAGGTTGAACAGGCACAAACTGGACTGGAATCACTTTCCTCATCTCAGAACACTATAAACCATCTCCGTGACAACTTCCTTTCTATTGAAAAGTAGGTTGATGAGTTAAATTAAGGGAGTACTACAACTTTGCTTTGCGTGCTGTGTCTGAACTTCCTTTTGGAACATGGATGTATGTAGATTTGTTGTTAAACTAGTTGCCTTGTACATCAGGCTTTGTCTGGAGTGCCAAACATTAATTGAAAACCATGATCAGATAAAGCTCCTCAGCAATGCAAGGAACAACTTGAATACAACTTTGAAGGTCGGTGCGTTCAACCCCAGTGGAATTAAGCTTCTTGTCTTAACTGTTCTGTGCACGTTAATGTAACTTCATTGAGCATGCTTTTCAAACAGAGTTATAATGTTTTGTTCCCCTCTTATCTACAAGTGCTAGTGCTGATGCATCACAATAGAATGCTACATGCAATTAATGTGGGTTTCGAACAACCTGAGGAGACTTTATCTTGCAAAAAAGGGAATGGGATACAAAGGGCTATTAATGTTTATTTCTGTGGAGCATGCATTACAGTACTAAATCTAGAGGCATGAAGATTTAGGTCCCACTGTTTGCTGTTTTGCTTACTTTGCCGTGTGGTTTTTCCTCATAGGATATTGAGGGCATGATGTCCATTTCCGTTGAAGCAGCTGAAGCACGGGATTCCTTGAGTGATGATAAAGAACTTGTTAACACTTATGAGGTAATAGTACTTGTAATATTTCTTGCTTTGTATACTGTTATCTTGAAATCGACGCACAAATCCCAATGTGTTCATATTCTGATTTTGGTTTCTCATTCTTAATTGTTCATAGAGGTTAACTGCTCTTGATGGAAAGCGGAGGTTTGCATTAGCAGCAGCATCATCACACAAGGAAGAGGTTGGCAGACTAAGGTCTGTATTGTCTTGTAAAGTTCACATTCACGTGTGATATTTAAGATTCTAAGGCCCTCTCGGAGAATACTCTGGAATACACACCCCACTTTTTTATGCCTTGAACAAACCTACAATCTCTCTTGATGTTCTATTCAATTGTAACAGTTCAACCGAAGGTGACATCATTTTGTTAGTGAATATTGCTAGACTATATGTAAAGCCAATCACTTAATTCCAAAAGAAAGAAACAGCTCAAGAAATTCTCAGTCACATAAGTAAGTAAATACTGCTATCCTATGATGAGCACAGCAAACTGGGAATATGCTCAAGTATTAAAATTAGGTACATTCACAGCTGAGGAGAATCTATCTTGTCAACGTTTAGTTCGTGATACTAGAAATTTGTCGTTAAAACCTTATGTAGGGAGAATAGGGGTGGACATGAGGAAAATCTTGAAGAAGAAAATGAGGAAATTATAAGTTAGGCTAATAAGTTAGCTGGCCTGCGAGTTGGAGGAGATCTCCTCCACCATGTTCAGCATAGAAGATCTCAACCCTACGCGGGTAAATCTCCTTCACCACAAGGGGTGGAGGACATTTTTGTTTACTTATTTTTTTTGAAGCCCTATTAAAGTTATATGCTGGTTAAATAAGACAAGGACATGTGGTTGCCATCAAAGAATCTTGAATTTGTCGTTAAAACCTTATGTAGGGAGAATAGGGGTGGACATGAGGAAAATCTTGAAGAAGAAAATGAGGAAATTATAAGTTAGGCTAATAAGTTAGCTGGCCTGCGAGTTGGAGGAGATCTCCTCCACCATGTTCAGCATAGAAGATCTCAACCCTACGCGGGTAAATCTCCTTCACCACAAGGGGTGGAGGACATCTTATTTTTTTCCTATTTTTTTGAAAATATAATTTTGTGACCTACAGTACCAAAACTTTTTGAGCGCTACAGTATCCAAAGCAAAAACACATCTCTTTGCAAGTGTAACCCTAAGTGTTGTGTTTTCCACGTCTCTTGGCTTTAACCTTGTTGTAAAACTTTTGTTCTAGGTTGTGTCCTTTTTTCTCCTTTTAATCAACTTTACTTCTGAAAAGAGAAAAACAAGATAGCGTGAAATATTAGTGCAAGCCAAACAGTAAATCACTGCTGGGTGTCTAAGTCAAAACAAATCATGCAGTTTTTAACATACTATCCATTATGCCCTTCAGTGGATGCTTGATGACAGTTCTTATATATGAGTTCTTGTGTACATGTCTGGATAATTGGTGCTGAGGCAATTTGGCTCAGCTGGGTGCTTTGATGATGATCTAACATATTTCATTTTTCATTATATTGACTTATGTTTCAATGAGTTCCTTCAGAAAACTTTAGATTGTTAATTCTGAATGTAGCTATTCTTATTCATTGTCAGGCAAATGATGCACAGCTTAGCACAACAGTTGCAGAGCAGGTATGTGCACAAATTCCAATCCTTTTTTGGGGGGAAAACTGCTGTGTCAAGCGTATTCTCAACAACTTTTCTCTCTTATTCTCTGATGTATTTAAGGAGTTGCAAAAGCTCAACAAGTCTCATATTTCAATGTGCTTACACGAGAATTATTTGGACTCTGCAGGTTGAACAGGCACAAACTGGACTGGAATCACTTTCCTCATCTCAGAACACTATAAACCATCTCCGTGACAACTTCCTTTCTATTGAAAAGTAGGTTGATGAGTTAAATTAAGGGAGTACTACAACTTTGTATGGGGGATGAGAGGTTTCTTTGCGTGCTGTGTCTGAACTTCCTTTTGGAACATGGATGTATGTAGATTTGTTGTTAAACTAGTTGCCTTGTACATCAGGCTTTGTCTGGAGTGCCAAACATTAATTGAAAACCATGATCAGATAAAGCTCCTCAGCAATGCAAGGAACAACTTGAATACAACTTTGAAGGTCGGTGCGTTCAACCCCAGTGGAATTAAGCTTCTTGTCTTAACTGTTCTGTGCACGTTAATGTAACTTCATTGAGCATGCTTTTCAAACAGAGTTATAATGTTTTGTTCCCCTCTTATCTCGACAAGTGCTAGTGCTGATGCATCACAATAGAATGCTACATGCAATTAATCCCCAACCCAAGTGGGTTTCGAACAACCTGAGGAGACTTTATCTTGCAAAAAAGGGAATGGGATACAAAGGGCTATTAATGTTTATTTCTGTGGAGCATGCATTACAGTACTAAATCTAGAGGCACGAAGATTTAGGTCCCACTTATTTGCTGTTTTGCTTACTTTGCCGTGTGGTTTTTCTATAGTTGATGGGTTAATTTTCTCATAGGATATTGAGGGCATGATGTCCATTTCCGTTGAAGCAGCTGAAGCACGGGATTCCTTGAGTGATGATAAAGAACTTGTTAACACTTATGAGGTAATAGTACTTGTAATATTTCTTGCTTTGTATACTGTTATCTTGAAATCGACGCACAAATCCCAATGTGTTCATATTCTGATTTTGGTTTCTCATTCTTAATTGTTCATAGAGGTTAACTGCTCTTGATGGAAAGCGGAGGTTTGCATTAGCAGCAGCATCATCACACAAGGAAGAGGTTGGCAGACTAAGGTCTGTATTGTCTTGTAAAGTTCTCATCACATTCACGTGTGATCCTCACAGGGCCCAAGGGGATCACGGCCTCCGCTAAGATTCTAAGGCCCTCTCGTGGTTTCTTTTTGGAGAGGATACTCTTATGGATTCTCCCCCTACCCCATACACACCCCACTTTTTTATGTTTGATAAAGCCTTGAAGAACATAACCTACAATCTCTCAGTTGATGTTAAGATATGGGTTATTCTATTTGGTCAATTGTAACAGAAAAGAAAAAGATTCAACCGAAGGTGACATCATTTTGTTAGTGTTTCCTCCCTCTGTAATATTGATGAATACAAGTGTGGGAGACTATATGTAAAGCCAAAGTCACTTAATTCCAAGAAGAAAGAAACAGCTCAAGAAATTCTCAGTCACATAAGTAAGTAAATACTGCTATCCTATGATGGATTAAAGCAATGGCAGCAAACTTATAAAAGCAACAAAAAGGAAGTATGCTCAAGTATTAAGAATTAGGTACATTCACAGGTTGTCTGAGGAGAATTGCTATCTTGTGCATGGGTCACGTTTATAGTTCTTATGGTGAACCCAGTACTAGTAGCAATAACATATCAAAAAACTAAAAGGACCCCAATTCTAGTTACTAAAAAAAATTAAGAAGGCTGTCAATAGCTGCCAGTTTCCCTGCAAATCATTCTGGTGTTTTTCCAATTTTAGTTCATAACCATTTACATGATATGATTGTTCTATCGATCTCTATGTCTGAATGTTAAATGATTGCATCAACAAGCTTGATGTCACCGTTGATATAGAAAGAAAAATTATCAACGAGCTTGAAATCAATGATATAGCTGAGTGGCTAGTTTTGCTTACATGATGCATGTAATGTTGAAATGCTTGGTTCATCCAGCATTTGTTGTTTCTTAAATTGACCTGTAAAACTCAGGGACTTTGTTGTACTTGACGTTTAATTACTTTTTTAAAGGTAAAATGCGATATTCTTGCAGATGCACTCTGTCTTGCTGCAAGAATATCATTTTGTAGGTGTTGATAACATTATTGGGCTTGAATGATGACGGTTATGATTTCATTGGCATTACACCTTTGTGTTTTGCACTTTTATTTGCGTGCTTTCTTGTTTAATGGAAAATTATAGCTTGATTACTTTGCTCTCTCTCTCTCTCTCTCTAAAATTGGAATGTGGCCCAGGGAATACTTCGAAGATGTAGATCGGACTTGGGAGACATTCGAAAAGACATTATGGAGTCATATTTCCAACTTCTATAAACTTTCTAAAGAAAGGTATGTTCTTTTCTGTCTGGGACAATATTGAATTTGTGATAGTTCCCTTTTGCATATGAAATGATTTTACTCTTGCAGTCAACAGCACTTAGGTTCCCTAATGCTGCTGTCATGTGGGCCAGTATATTTTCTTGGTACTCTGGTTTGGTTCACGTGCAAGCATCAGAGTAGAAGAAATTGCTGAGAAAGTAATGTGATTGATTTGTTAAAATTTCTGGATATCATAACATGTCAAAAAGACATCTCTCATATCTTTCTCTCTCTCTTCCTTCCATCCCCCAACCACCTAAAGAAGGAAAGAAGTTTAAAAGGAGATGCATGTGAGGCCTAAGAGTTATCTTTTTCCACATGAATGTGAGATATGCTTAGTGTACGTGCAACTAGTTTTTAAGGGACGCCATCAAAAATGGTACACTGCATTATGCAACAAAATTAGGCTGTGGTTTGTGAGAGATCTGCTCAAGTAGCAGAATTCTAAAGCTTCTTTGGTTAAACCTTTAGAAAGGGCAACTTAGGGGTAATTTTTATATTTGCTAATTTTTGCTGTGTGGCTTGTTGATCATTCTATGATTCCACATATCTTTATTGGCTTGAGGAGGGTTTTTTAGAGTAGTATTTCCAAGCAGAAGAATGTGCATAGCTTAGCTGAATTGGTTGCTTGTCAAGAAGTTAGTGTTAAAAGGAAATTATACAATTTTTTTTTTTATATATACCCTGTACCATGGTTGCAGTCCCTCATCTGCAACATGCAAAAAAATGAGTCTCCATTTCCAGAAAGTTAAAACATTTCTTCATGGATTAGAAAGCAGAGTTCTGCCAGATGTAATCTCCTGTTCCCTGGGCCTTGGAAACTCCAAAGGGTTAATCTGCTATAGGTGCACGAGTTGTATCTGTTTTAGCATCCTTTTTAGACTTTTCACAAGTTTGAAGCAATTACCAATAGACAATTAATTATGACAGAAACTCTGAATGGTGGTCCAAGCAAAGTAGGCCACCTTCTTAGATTCTTGTTCTTTTTTTTATGCCCTTTCACTGAAGTTTGAAGTGTGTCACTTTGTGATGGATTTATCTTTCTTTCTGGTACACATGCTTCAATGTCATTATTTCTTAAAGTTGGTATATTTTGATGATTCTTCTGATGGTCATTTCATTGGAACATGTGCTCATTTGTTTTTGCAGCCCACAAACTTTGGTTCGTGCTTTAAGGTAAGTGTATGATGAGCATTCTTAGTCTTTATTCGATTGTTATAAAACAGGCTTGCGATTCTTTATTGTATCCAGATCGAGCTACAGAATCTCTCTCTCTCTCTCTCTCTCTCTCTCTCTTCTGTGTGTGTGTATATATATTGATAGTCTATCTATGTATCTGTCAGTCTAACTATTCACACTTGTTCTGTGGGATAAGTTTGGTGTAAATTTGTGTCCATCCAAATTAGCATGTGCCTAGTGGATGTGCAGTGATACATACATGAACTTAGGAAAATATTGAGACAATGTTGAAATTGTAGTTGCTACTCAAGACATAGGGAAATTTCAGGCAGCTGGATTGCATATAACAATCGAATTGATCAACTTCCTTGCTGAAACTCATAGAAGTGCATCTGTATTCTGTGGAATAGGTGAATGTACTCTTGAAAAAATTGTTTACGTAGAAATGAAAGGATTTGGTGTAAGTAATGAACAGAATGCTGCAGAACCAAAAGTGGCTCAAAGTCTTCGATACCCAAGGCAGAGAGAGAAAGGAATTTAAAGTGCGATTGGTAGAGCCAAAATGCAATTATAACCAGTTTTTGCTATTTGTATCTGTTGATAAGTGGAGATGTGTACTGAATGGTACTCAAGACCAGAACTCCTATAAAGAGAATAAGATCAAAGTATGTAGTGGTGAGGAAAATGACATAATGGATAGGTAGGGATGTGCACTGAATGTGTAGGTCTTCAGTAGCCAAAAGTATGAGAGCAAATACAAAAAAAAAAAAAATACAAAGTGCACCATTTTGGTTTTGAAAGTTGATTGTGAATTGATCCAACTACTATTTTTTTTTCTTTTGTATATGGAATACAAACCATTAATGAAGCAGTAACTCAAGTTTCTTAGGTTTATTACTGGAACCTTTTCCCTTTCCTGCTATAGTTCTGGTTAAGTGCAAGATTATAATGTTTTTTTATCGCAAACCTTTCTTGAGTATTTTACAAGCTTGCCAATACGTGGGTTTTGTTTCTTGAAACCATGTTTTGGAAATTTACTCTCTTCATCTTGTAGTGTGTATTCATCTTCCTTTTCTGCTTTTACTTTCCATTCCAGGGTTGTTGAAACGCAAGAAATACTTGATCAACAACTGTCCGAAGAAGCAGCTGAGGCTGAGGGGGTTGGTGCAATGGCATCAATTGCAAATCCCCTTAGAAATGCCAAGTAACTGTTTTGAATTGATTTTCAATTTTATGTGTTAACTTTCTCTTTGAAGATTGGTCTGCGCATTCAAGTTACTGATCATTGTATCACTAATTTCTCTGCCCATTGCTGAAGTGCTTTTGACCATATATGACAGCCTTGGTTTTCTGGGGCACATAGTGATCCATGTGTGTTTTTTTGTTTCTTGTATTCTGCAGGAAGTCCACTACTGTAACAGCTTCTTCAAGAAATTTAACGCAGGAAAAAGTGAAGGTTCAGGGAAAAGGCTATAAGGATAAATGCTATGAGCAAATAAGGAAGACCGTTGAGGGACGATTTAATAAACTATTGACAGAGGTATTCTTCGAGTAGTTACACTTGGTATTAGAGTGGAGGATAAATATGGTCTTCTTGTTAACTAACTCTCACTCTAACCGTGAGTTGTGCATCAGCTTGTTTTCAAGGACCTTAAAGCAGCATTGGAGGAAGCTCGAGCAGTAAGGACTACTGTTCTGTATGATATTTTAAAATTTTGTGCTCGACTTCTGGACAGTAATTGAAGCTAGTATTTTTGGATCCTTTTATTCCATAATAGGGCAAAGTCTGACAATCATTGCTTGATGGAGATTTCATTCATTATTCTGATTAATATTGACTGGAAAACTTAGCAATGAGAGGTCTTTCGATTATTCTGACAAGTACCAATGAATGGGCTGTGGCAGACTGTTATATAGTGTGTGTATATGAAATATTTGATGCTGTTGGAAGCGCAATGAAAGATAACTTCACGGCGATATTTCATCCAAGCTCTAAGCCAAAACCTAGAGTTGTCAAAGGAACTAACAAACTAGAGGCAATACATTTTCAGTAATTCTATAAATTACGGTATCAAAACGCTCTCTTTATAGAAAAAGCCTTGAAACTGTCAAGAGTTTCATAATCTTAGCTGTAAATTAAACATTAAATAGAAACCTTATACCGTTCAAGAACCTAACACCAATTATTCTGCTACAGTAGTTTGTGAATGTAACTGTTATAGTAACCTTCAACAGTGTTTGTTTTTAGCTTTTCTTTTGGTCAGATCTTGTTCTGCATTAACTCTCCCTTTGTTGGAACAAAACTCTTCCTCAAGTTTGTGTACAACTTTCCACAATCCGTCGGAATTCTATCTAATCCTTTCTATTGTTTCTTTCTTTGTCGTCTCTACTGAAGTAAGAAATACCTTCTTTATCTTGATGTGTTGATCAGATCCGATGCATAAAAGCTTGAGCTTGTGAAGTCTTGCTTCAATTTCCAACATAAAGAGTATGCAATGAATGAGAAATTGGTGTCATTATGTACCATATAACTTCGTCTACAAATTGTGTAATTTAATCCTTGCTTCTCACTAATCTTGTTGAATCATGTCCTGCTTCATATGTCTTTCCCAACTATGATCACCCGGTGCCCTTGCAAGAATAGATTGTCTCATAATTCAGCATTATGCTGATTAATGTATTATCAAAATTATATTGCATTGTGAAAGAGTACAATTTTCCAATTTTTAAACTAGTAGGGATCTCAATGAGGACAATGTTGGTGTTCCTTGTGAAAAATACACGTATAAGCATCAGACACTTGCTGTACATCCCTTTTTGAATGGTTTCGTCAATATATAGTGAAGAACCTACTTTAACCTATTATTAGCATTGTAATAAGAACCATAGATTGATGGTTGCGTTAAGTTCGTACAAGATCCTAGAAGGGTGTTTTTACTCATCAAACTGAATATCTAACATGAATGAATTTTCCCCCCTTCCGAATCATATTTGTCCAAACTATCCTCCACTGTGTCGAATAACTCATGGTCACTTTTTGAGATCTCCATGTGGGCTTCTAATTCACCAAGTTGCTTGGATATTTACTCCAGTAGGGGTTCAATCTCTTTGACCTTTTGAAGTGTTTGTGTCACAAAGCGATGGACTATATCTGCCATTGATATCAATTGATGCACAGAGGAGTGTGATAAAACATTGATGTCCTTTAATATTTAATTTGAAGCCTAATTTCTTAGATAAATGAGGAAAATATCTTTGGGGTAACAACCAAAAGGAATTTAGAGTACCCCTGCACTCTATTTCCCCCACCTCTCCCCCCAAAATCCTCTTCAAATCTTATCATCACTATGATTTTGAAAGAGTTTCACTTGCATGTGGAAAATTCTATTAGTGGCGCTTAAATATATATCTAAATATGGGATTAGCAATGGACAGAACTTACCCCTAATGGTCTACTGCAGTATTGTCCACTTGTATGGGCAAATGTATTTACTGGTCACTGGAGAGTTGAAATGGGTTTCAGAATTTTCTGTGTCTAGTGGAATGTGCCTCTGCAAAACATTGATGACCTCATGGTTACCAGTCTTGCTGTTTTCTTTGGAAAGGTTGAACATGCCAAAATTTTAAATGGTAAATGAAACTCGGAGAAGTTAGGGGAGCTGCACAAATGGGCCATATACTCGAGCAAGTACTATTATTTGATGAGAAAAGGCTGAGATCCCATTAGTGTGCGGTATGCACTTCAAAAAACTAGGTTAATTTGATCTAGCTTGTTGCTGCAGCTTTCTTGCAGAGGTCGGCTGTCCTAAATCCCTCTGGTAGCATATTAGCTGTATGGATTTCAGCTAGAAATGTTTGGTGTTACTGTAATTATCTCCCATCCAAGATGTATTTGTTGAATAAGAGTTGCTTTGACTTTTGTTCTGTTGAGCAAGAAAAATAGGTTAAGAAAGTGAGACCTCCAATGTTTTTAGCATATTCTGTTCTTCCTCATTTTTAATCTTTTATGACTGTTTGATCATTTTCTGCGAATTTCCCTCTTATGGGTAGTATGTACTTCTCTCTCAGTGTGTCATAAGTTCTTTTGCATATAATGAAGAAGTATTATGACTTGCTTTTTTCATGCTCAATTAACTATTCAAAACCTTCAATAAAAAAAAAAAAAAAAGCTACCTGATTTATATCTTATTCATAATGTTTGTAGCTTCTTTTTCAACCTGCAGATTGGAGAAGAGCTTGGAGATATTTATGACTATGTTGCCCCTTGTTTTCCTCCAAGGTGGGAAATGCCAAATCTACCTTCTTTTTCCTAAGGTTTTATGGTTTTTAGAATGGGCTTTCGGCTAATGTTTTCATTCTTTGTCTTCATTTGTGGTTTTTCATTAAGATTAGCTTGTTGGTATATTATCTTTCTACCCCTTATTGACTCCTTTAGGATGTATTGTAATTTGTGGGAAGCGTTTAGTGTTCCTACATAAATGTGCTTGTTTTATGTCTGTTGTATTTTATATGTTGTCATCTTTTACCAAATTTTCTTGGTGGTAGTATAGTCAGCTACCAAAGTATTGGCTGCCATGTTGGCTAATCTGGTAGTTGATGACTCATCCCTCCAAAGGAAGGCTTAAGAAAGACCATTTGGGTTTAGTTGAGTCTAAATCCCTCAGTTAATGATCTGAATTCCAAAAGCAAGCAAACTTAAATGTTCAATTATTTTCTGCCAGTGCATCTTAGCTAAAGCACTACACATTAAACATTTAAAAAGCCAGCAATAAGAGACTTTCTGGAAGAATATGGCAATCAATGCTTCTACAGCTTGTTCCCTCCCATGAGTTTGTTTTACGTTAGAAAAAGAAAATGCACATTAATGGCTGTAAACATAACAGACATCCTATACTACTGAGCATGAAATGGTTGAACATTGCAATTTCCCTTTAAATTGTCTTTGTAAGGGATTTTTATTTACATCTGGGCTACATAAGTTTCCAGTAATTGTGAGGTTGACGCTGGTGCTTTGTCTTGGGCCTATGGTCAAAGAGCAGCAATGCCCTTATGAGTAAGGTTATATTGATTTGAAGGCATCCTGATGGCACTCTGTTTCTATTGGGTGTGAAGATGTGTCCGTGTTACCATGTACACGTGCTGGTGCACCCAGCATTGAAGGCATGCATGGGTGGAAGGTGGTTGCCTGTGCATGCATGTATGTGTGTGTTTGCATGTGTGCATGCTTGTGTGTGAGCTCATTTGGGTGGGTGAACATCTGCACATACTTCAGTCTTCCTTTTGTGTCTGTGTAGATGCGTCCATATGTGGGCACTTAGGGGTGAATGCATGAGCACATATATTAGTACTTTAGTTGAACTTGGGAAACATGTATGTTACGAGTATATGGCCAAGTAAATATTATATTTTTTCCTGATTTAGTCCTCCATGCTGGCAGATATGAAATATTCCAACTCATGGTAAATCTGTATACTGAGAGGTTTATTCAGATGCTCAGATTGCTCAGTGACAGGGCAAATGAATTAACTAACATTGAGATTTTGAAGGTATTTTTGCTCAAATCTTAGGATTTTCAGTTTACTCTTATTTTCAGCAGATAGTCTTTGTAGAATTTAACTGACCATACATATTATTGTATATGGAACAACTTGACCATTGGCAAGTTCATTGTGCATTATTATAGTTGTTGTCAGATTTTGAAGGCATCTTTTTGGATAAATATAAATTTATTTCCATTGTACGGTTATTATCATAGAAACATAGTTATGCCAAGAAAAGCGGATTTTGTGTGCACTTCCATTGTATGTCAATTGAGCATCTAAATTCCTGACGTTGCATTTCAGCTAGAGGGTAACTTGGCCTCCCATCATGCCATAGAGTGCTTTGTAGTTCTGTAACTGAGCAGAGCAGGTTAAGAAAGACAGACAGAGAACACTTTTTCTAATTCTTACATTTTTAATCTTGGGAAACTTTTTTTACTTGTTTTTCCACTTTCTAAGATACATACTCTCAGTGTGTCTTTTTGGTTGAAATCCTTTTGCATATATTGAATGAATGTCTTAGACTTGCACTTGCTCATGCTCAATTAACTATTCAAAACCTTCAATAAAAAAAAAAAAAAAGCTACCTGATTTATATCTTATTCATAATGTTTGTAGCTTCTTTTTCAACCTGCAGATTGGAGAAGAGCTTGGAGATATTTATGACTATGTTGCCCCTTGTTTTCCTCCAAGGTGGGAAATGCCAAATCTACCTTCTTTTTCCTAAGGTTTTATGGTTTTTAGAATGGGCTTTCGGCTAATGTTTTCATTCTTTGTCTTCATATGTGGTTTTTCATTAAGATTAGCTTGTTGGTATATTATCTTTCTACCCCTTATTGACTCCTTTAGGATGTATTGTAATTTGTGGGAAGCGTTTAGTGTTCCTACATAAATGTGCTTGTTTTATGTCTGTTGTATTTTATATGTTGTCATCTTTTACCAAGTTTTCTTGGTGGTAGTACAGTCAGCTACCAAAGTATTGGCTGCCATGTTGGCTAATCTGGTAGTTGATGACTCATCCCTTCAAAGGAAGGCTTAAGAAAGACCATTTGGGTTTAGTTGAGTCTAAATCCCTCAGTTAATGATCTGAATTCCAAAAGCAAGCAAACTTAAATGTTCAATTATTTTCTACCAGTGCATCTTTGCTAAAGCACTACACATTAAACATTTAAAAAGCCAGCAATAAGAGACTTTCTGGAAGAATATGGCAATCAATGCTTCTACAGCTTGTTCCCTCCCATGAGTTTGTTTTACGTTAGAAAAAGAAAATGCACATTAATGGCCGTAAACATAACAGACATCCTATACTACTGAGCATGAAATGGTTGAACATTGCAATTTCCCTTTAAATTGTCTTTGTAAGGGATTTTTATTTACATCTGGGCTACATAAGTTTCCAGTAATTGTGAGGTTGACGCTGGTGCTTTGTCTTGGGCCTATGGTCAAAGAGCAGCAATGCCCTTATGAGTAAGGTTATATTGATTTGAAGGCATCCTGATGGCACTCTGTTTCTATTGGGTGTGAAGATGTGTCCATGTTACCATGTACACGTGCTGGTGCACCCAGCATTGAAGGCATGCATGGGTGGAAGGTGGTTGCCTGTGCATGCATGTATGTGTGTGTTTGCATGTGTGCATGCTTGTGTGTGAGCTCATTTGGGTGGGTGAACATCTGCACATACTTCAGTCTTCCTTTTGTGTCTGTGTAGATGCGTCCATATGTGGGCACTTAGGGGTGAATGCATGAGCACATATATTAGTACTTTAGTTGAACTTGGGAAACATGTATGTTACGAGTATATGGCCAAGTAAATGTTATATTTTTTCCTGATTCAGTCCTCCATGCTGGCAGATATGAAATATTCCAACTCATGGTAAATCTGTATACTGAGAGGTTTATTCAGATGCTCAGATTGCTCAGTGACAGGGCAAATGAATTAACTAACATTGAGATTTTGAAGGTATTTTTGCTCAAATCTTAGGATTTTCAGTTTACTCTTATTTTCAGCAGATAGTCTTTGTAGAATTTAACTGACCACACATATTATTGTATATGGAACAACTTGACCATTGGCAAGTTCATTGGCACCAGGATGCATTATTATAGTTGTTGTCAGATTTTGAAGGCATCTTTTTGGATAAATATAAATTTATTTCCATTGTACGGTTATTATCATAGAAACATAGTTATGCCAAGAAAAGCGGATTTTGTGTGCACTTCCATTGTATGTCAATTGAGCATCTAAATTCCTGACGTTGGATATTGAATTAAAATTATAAGCTCCACCCCGCCATTTTGATGCTGCTGCCTTGGGTAATTATTGGCCCTTGGAGGTCACCCATAGTGCACTGCATACAAGTAGTTACGTAACTAGAGAAGTGCCCTACTCCATAATTATAACATCAGAGATGGCACTTTTTCTAAAGGTGATTACAATTAAATTACAAGGGGTGGGAAATTTTTTTACAGTGTTTTGCCTTACAAAATAATGTTTTACATACTGAAGCATGTTTCAGTTTGATTTTTTTTGGTTGGAATCCCTTGTTATCGCATGAATTTCTTATTTCCTACTTTCTGGTCCTTGATTATTTTTGCAACTAGGTAACTGGTTGGGTAGTTGAATACCAAGATAGTCTGATTGGGCTTGGAGTTGATGAGTCTTTGGCCCAAGTTTGTTCTGAGAGTGGTGCCATGGATCCCCTCATGAATTCGTATGTAGAGAGAATGCAAGCTACAACAAGGGTATTTACCTTCCTACCTTGTCAATCTGCGCTGCTCATATTTTGTAAATTATGATATTGCTCAAATCACCTCTTTCTGTCTCTCTCTTGCTGGACCAGTTCATTTCTCTCATACATCTATTGCTTTTCTGCTGATTCTGTCCTCTAGAAATGGTACTTGAATATCTTAGAGGCTGATAAGGTACAGCCACCAAAGAAAACCGAAGATGGAAAGCTGTATACACCAGCTGCTGTTGATTTATTCCGGATCCTTGGAGAGCAGGTGCAAATTGTTCGGGACAATAGCACTGATGTCATGCTATACAGAATTGCTTTGGCAATCATTCAGGTGAGTTAAGCTAAACTTTCCATTTGACGCATCTGGCATACTTTATTAGCTTATTTTAAACTCCTGAAGAAACCACGGGCATAGTTGGTTTGAGCATCCCGTTTTGAAGACTATTCAGAAAAATCAAACTTAGAATAGTTGGGTGCTTTAGGAGTTTTTTTTTTATAGCTAAGTATTGGATTATCTTTCAGAGATAGTTTCTAAGATCCATCTAAGTTATCAAAAACAAAGATCCATCTAAGTTAGGACCTAGTTGTTTTGGATCCGAGTACTTCATAATGAGGTTAGTTTGAGGTGAAGAAGGGTAGTGGTTCTAGCTGGAAGTCGCTGCATTTGAATTAGCTTATGAGTTGTCCTCGTTTTCTTTTTCTGTTTGAATTTATGTGCATAAGTATGATACTTTCCGGGGGCATTATATTGGATGTTAAATGTGTATTCTGTGTTCTTTTTGGTGAATGAAAGGAATAGAAAGTGAGCTCGTATAGTTTTGTTTATCTTCTTCTTCAACCCCTCTCTCTCTCTCTCCTCTCCTCTCTCTCTCTCTCTCTCTCTATCAAATCTCTCTTGCTGATGTTATGAGCATATTCTTCTTTTGACTTCCCGGCCGCCTCAGCACTCTTATCTCATTATTTCTTGAACTTCAATTGCAATGCCTATTAGGTTGGTTCACCTTTCTTAAGTGGAGACAAAATAGGCATCCATAATATGAGCTCTATCTGGTTTTGATCCTGCACATTCTTACGAAATCAGATATTTTCCCCTTTACATATCCACTGTAACATTTTATTCCTCTTTTCTACAATTCTACCTGCTTGATTCTCACGATATTCCTGGCATGACAGCCCCTTGACCAGACAGATTCTAAAGCTGTCCTGCATCAAGTAGGACTTTGTCTGACATCACATGCCAAGTTATTATTTTCAACTGTGAATACATTTGATAGCTTTACTTGAGAGGGAGTGAACAAGTTATTTGTCTTCTCTTTCAGTTTATGATATCACTCTGATGTGCCTTTTTACCATGCTTGAGTGCTATCTTGGTATCCTAATCGTGGTTAAGAATTTGATGCGCAGTTTTGCTATGTTCCTTTATTTCTGTTTCTTTTTGGTTCCCATTTGTGGACCTCACAGTTTGCCTTCCTTCAGGTAATGATTGATTTTCAAGCCGCTGAGAGGAAGAGACTTGAAGAACCTGCTTCTGAAATTGGTCTGGAACCTTTGTGTGCAATGGTTAGTGAATCATGCTGTCATGTAGCCTAGACATTCCTTGGTGCTTGAATGGAAATAGAGTTATTGTATGTTTCTGCTGGTGCACTCCACTACAGTCAAATAATAGTCTTTTCTGTTATATTCAGGTTAACAACAATCTGCGCTGCTATGATCTTGCAATGGAGCTCAGTACTAGCACCATGGAAGCTCTTCCTCAGAACTATGCGGAACAGGTTTTATTAGTAACCATCTAATTTATTTGTTGCAGTTCTCCAAGGGGTTATTAACCGTCTAAGTTCCTGAGTTATTCATTCCAAGGTTCCTTTCATTTATAGTCATTGATTATTTCCTGAACTTTTGTTCATAATAATCATTTCCATTTCATATACTCTTTTGAAGCAAGCATGTCATGAAATTTTGTGAACTAGCGATTTTTTTCTATCTGTATTTTTTCGTAATTTACAACCCAAAATGGTGTCCCTTCTCTTATACACTTTGGAACCTTAGAACTTAGAGTTTCCCAGAATCTTAAGCCATTAGATGCTTTCCCAAATCCAACCCAAGATCTCTCAAATAGCTGCTGCCTGGGGATTCCTGCAACAAGCTTTTTCGAAGAAAAAAAAAATGGTCCTGTTGCCAGGAAACTCTAGCTGTTATTTTTGTGTTTTTACTCTGGCTCCTGTTGGAGTGATCATCACCATCCCCTTTGGTTATCCTCTTTTTTCTTTTTTTTCATTTCAGATAGACTAGTTCTTATATATGGCAAACCGATATGCCAGGCCTTTTTCCTTTCTTAAAAGTGTTTTTCCTTTTCATACAGGTTAATTTTGAAGACACTTGCAAGGGCTTCCTAGAGGTTGCAAAGGTATGTTCAGATTTGAAGTTTTTTCATGCTATATTTTTAGCATATCTTCCTTGAATTTTGCGCACATAGTGGATTGCCTACTGTATCTTTCCAATTCTATCACAACATAATCTGTCACATGCCTTAACGCTTAGTTAAAACTTATTTGATGGCTTGCTGAAAAGTTTAGAATTCGTATCATTAATTTTTCTCTAGAGTTTGGCTATCTTTATCATAACCTTGTGGATTTCCTGGAGAATTTAATTTACTTTTGTTGTCAACTTCATGCAATGGTGGGTTCTATTTCTTTGATTTGGAATAACGAGAGGCATGTAAAAAGCAGGTCCGAGGATTGATTCGGCTCAACTGCATGGATCTTTCTGTGCCATTCAGCACTATCTAGGTCCATGTTTGTATTTACCTTATTTGAAACAGTATCTGTACCTATAACATTCACTGATGTGTTTGTTGCATATGTTTGCACTTTTCCCACCTGAGTGTCGCCCAGTGACGTTCAGGAGTTAATTCCTTATCCCATCTATTTTAGTCCTATCACATACCCATTTTACAATGTCATATTTTCTACACTCATCTATTGGCATGTTATTTCTTGGTTGCCCAAGGAACCTCATCTCTCATATCTTTGATGATTTATTTCATCCAAAAAAATTGCCTGTGTAATTCTTGGCTCACCATGACGTTGTTATCTCTTGGAACATCTTAGCACACATAGTCATACTGATATAATGTGGTTGAAATAAATCATCAAATCCTTATTGCTGTTTTACATTGATGGTAGGAATCTGTGCATCAAAATGTTCGTGTAATATTTGAAGATCCAGGAGTGCAAGAGTTACTTGTAAAGCTATATAAAAAAGGTAAGGGATTTTCACTATCTTTCCAATTGCTGCTTTCATGCTAGTGTATTTGGGGGACCCAGGAATGGCAGGAGCTACTCTTAAGCTTTATCAGTAAGGTGAAGTGAGCCTTCCATTACTTGTTGGCTTTGCATTGGAGGATGGCTCTGTTAGACCCTTTCAGGTGTTATGAGCTCACTGGTGAAGAGCTAGATGAGGGCTTTCTGAGCAGTCCACAAGCGTGTCTTCATTATGAATCACTCTTCTCTAGTTTTGGATCGTGGGGGCATTCACTGGGAGGAAGGATTTTTTTAGGTTCTGAAATATGGGTCAAAGGTGGAGGTCCCCTTGGATAGTGCAGAAGTGGTGTAGAAACTGAAGGCTCTGAAGCTAGATCTGAAAAATGGAATGAGGACGTCTTCAGTGAGTTCATGATACTTAAATGTGGACTTACGGAGAAAATTCAGGTTCATGATGCTTGGGAGGAAGAACATGATTTCTCTCTCGGCATGAATGAAGGGAATAAGAGAATTGAAGTCAGAAATCATCTTGTTGTGGAAATGAAGGAGATTAGGTGGTGAAAAGATTCTCATGCTTTTCTGGTTAAGGGAGGTGGGGGAGGGTGGACAACAATACAAGTTATATCACAAGCTTGAGATCCCATAGGAATGCTACCCAACATAAAATGAAAACAAGTTCTCATAGGGAAACAAAGTTTTACTAGAATTTTTCTTGCAATGTTGCTTTTACAGTAGATGACATGAAAGAACTTTGGAAAAAATACACTTTGCACCCCCGAAGTTTTGGGATACTGATATTTTGCATCCCCATCTATTATTTTTGTGATATTAGGCCTCTCAACTTTTGATTTTCGTCGATTTGCACCCTCTGTCCAAATTTTCGATGAAAACTGACAAAAAATGAGCACGTACCTCTCACGTGCATGATGGCCACTGTCGATTTGCACCCTTCGTCTAATTTTTCATCCGTTTTGATGGCTAACTTAACAAAATTATAAACTAGGTAACTAACTAGATAAGATAAGCTTATCTATCCAATCTATACAATAGGTCACAAACCATTCAAATACATAACAAAATTACAAACTAGGGATAAGATAATATCTTAGAGCCTCTGTTACTCTAGAAAATGTATTGCTGAACCGTAGCTAGAATTTAGGGTTACTGAATCTTATTTTGATACAACTTAGACTAAGGGTGCAAATCAACGGCAATCAAAACTTCAGGGGCTCAATGTCACGAAAATAGAAGATAGGGGGTGCAAAGTGTCAATACCCTAAACTTGGGGAGTGCAAAGTGTATTTTTCCCAGGAATTGTTTTTTCAATTGTATGAACACTTATCTTACGAGCTAGTTCTGTGGAGATCTCAATTGAATGGGATACAATTTTGGTCTATTTATTCTAAGTACAGTATATGGTCGATGAAAAGTAACAGTCTCCACCAACACACCTATTTTTTGTGGGTGTTCCCTATACCAGGAGAGAAAGTTTGTGACAGAGAATTTTTTTTTTTTTTTTTTCTTGTGGGCAGCGCAAGAGATCTGGTGAAGTATCATTTCTTGATTGGGAGATGACTTTCCTACAATTCTTCCAAAAAGTTTGGGCAGTGTGGGAGAAATTTTGTGGTGGATGGAATCAACGTGTTGGGTATGCTTAAGGAAAGGAAAAAAAAAAAATCCTAAAGAAGAAAGGTCGGGTGTGTGTGGGGAGTCAATGTTTGTACCCATTTTAGGTAGTTTGTGTAATTTTTCAAATTTTATGAAGTCTATTTGTAGGGTTAACAATCGAAGCCATTTTTACACAATTAATGGTGTAGAGAAGTCAATTGAAACTCTTATTTATGGCATTCTTTAGAAACAGGAGTATTCTGAGAACTGGGAAGTGACTGTTGCAAGTCCTGTGCACTGTTGTAAGTGACATTTTCCCCGAGATTTTTAAGGGAGTTGTAAAACTAGGAGACTTGAGTCTCTTGAAAATCTCTTTGATTGCTACATGTAAGGTGGCCAGGTGGGGATGTTATTTGATGGAATACACTGGCCACTAGCGAGATTGAAGTATCTTCTTTGAGATCATGGGTTGATTGGCTGAGGACAATTGAGAGACGTTGTCCTTCATCTTTCTTTGAAATATTTTAGATCTTAGTTTCTGACTTTTAAAATAGTTCTTTACTTGCCAATCTTACACTCAACAGCTAAGTTTTAAAGTCAAGATGTCACTATGGTTTGATTGCAGTGTGCCTGATGCAACTTAGTTCATGATTTCTTCCTCAAATTTAGCATTTGTGGGTGCATGAGTTACAAGTGAAAGTGGGGATTTCCTAAGATTTATGCCGAACCATACAAAACATCGAATTAATTTTAAGGCCCATTAGAAATATATGTACAAATTTTGGGGCTGTGGCTCCATAGACCCACGCAACAACTTGATATGTGTTGCTTCAAACCTAATGAACTGTGTATTTGTTTAATCATGCACTCGTTCTATTGTCATGCAATAGTAGTTATAGCATTGGAGCCTTTTCATGCTTTTCACTAATGATCAACGAATTGGGGTAATCTGCAAAATTAGTGATCAAATTTCTTACTCTCTCTTGAAACCCCTCTTTTTGCATCTGATTTGAGTTGTCTCCTTTTGTATATTCCAGAGTGGTGTGAAGGGCAGGTTACAGAGTACCTGGTCGCAACATTTGGTGATTATTTTACAGATGTGAAGATGTGAGTGTTCTTCTTTCTTTGACCTTAGAAACTTTACATTTTTTCCACTATCCTAATGTTTTGGCACACTTTTGTTTGTTTATTCGACACAACTGTCACATGACTTTACAAAGTAGTTTTTTTTACCTCTTAAATAGAAAATAATGTATCGACGTGGACGGGATTTACAGCCTTAGAGTCAAGTTTCTAGTATCCTTGAGATTAGTGACTGTTGTATCAGTACAGTTTGTTATATTTATGAGTTTTTTTTCGCTATGGTGTTTGTCTAGAGTATCGCTTGTGTGGCAACATGGGTCCAGCAGCTCTTTGAGCTGGTCGGGGCCATCATCCAGATTAAAGAACATGCTTGATTGGATTTTCTACTTTAAGAATACCCCTTATTTTTTCAGTCTACAAAAAGAAGAAAGCATAGGATGGCTGATTAGATTGCTTGATAGGATGGAATCCAAAAATTCAGGATGACCAGTGGGACTCTGAATGGGGGTGATATGTTTCCCAATCCTGCATTTGGTACGATATGTTTAGCTTGGATCTGTCTCCACCTAATTCACCATTTGCAGGCCGTTATTCCCCTATTTTTGTATCTGCTGAATGATACCAATGGCAGTACTATTGGAAGTTATTCGGACATATTATTACAATCTATGCCCTTTTTTTTAAAATAATCGATTGTTTGTGATAAACCAAATTTTAGTGAATGTCATTCTATTTGTCTTTCAATATTGTTCTAATGGTATTAGATTATCAAATAGAGGGGCCTAGATTCTCTGTCGAGTATTCTTCCCTTTTTTCCCCCCTTAGTGAGTCTTCTCCTTGTTTCTACTATCCCTGTCTTTAATGGATAATGATGCCAATCCTTCTTCATTGTTTAGCCTCCTTGGCTCTGTTGACTACATCTCTTTCTCTCTATGCTCTGGCATCTAATAAAACCTTGATTTCTTTGAAATGCCATGGAAGCTGCAGTTTTTGACTCATCAAGACTAATGTCATCCTGGCTGAAGCCGTTGCTTTTTCATTGGCATCATTTCTCTGGTTGCGCTTTTGACTGGGGTAAATGTTAATGCCCCCAACCCCCACCCCTACCCACACCACCCCAAACCTTCTCTTGTTTCCTCTTATTTCTAAGTTTTCCTGTCTGGATTTAGGAAAACGAGTGGTGGTTCATGTTTTACCAGAGGAAATCCCTTGCGGTTGGTGGATGTTCTGATCTCCACTTCTGCCCTTTATTTTGATGGTAATTAATGTTTCAATTAAGACTCAAGAGATTCCAGAGGAACGGTTCCCTTCCTTGATCGTGCCGATAGAACTTATGATATGGTTTGTTAATTTCACAAACTTGTGTGCGAGTCTTCCTCTTATGTATTCTTATTTTTTCTGGTTTACCCCAACAGGCTTCAGTAATTTTGGTATAATGGCTTTTTGGAATTTAGTACTTACCTTTGAAATTTTTCATATTTTGGTATGCTGATTATTACCTTATGTCTTAATAAAAGTTAGAACATTATGGTTGGATTTTTATTTTTTGTATTTTAGCTACATCGAAGAGAGATCCTTTAGAAGATTTGTCGAAGCCTGCCTGGAGGAAACAGTGATTCTATATGTTGAGCATCTTCTAACTCAGGTTCTTATTTCAGATTAAAGTTGAGCATGTTTTGTTGGGAATTCAATTGGATGCATTCTCCTATAATTTGTAGTGCAATAATTTCTACGGGATGTTGGTCCTAATGGTCTTGTCACTGTAGAGGAACTACATCAAGGAAGAGACCATAGAACGGATGAGGCTAGATGAAGAGGTTCTCATGGACTTTTTTAGGGAGTATATAAGTGTTACTGTAAGTGCCCCCATGTCATCTTTTTTGTTCCAAAAATACTTTTTACGCTAGACTTATTCTTACCAGTGGAATATTTCCTGATTTATTATTGGTTCATTGCATCTATTGGTTCTCATCCTGATTTCCTAACTCGAGTTGCAGAAAGTGGAAAGCAGAGTTAGGATACTGAGTGATTTAAGAGAACTTGCTTCGGCAGAGAGTCTGGACACGAACATCAACCTGACTTAATCTTCTATTAGTGAAACTTCTGTGATATTTTCCATTGCTATCGCCTGTCTTAAACTAATCAGATAGCGGTTATTATATTCATTTAGTAAATTAAATCTTGGTGATTGTGTTTTCTACTTTCTCCTCCACATCTTTAATAAAAAAAAATGTAGGGCAAGCATAATCTTATTGTCACCACTCTACTTTGAAATTTTTCATATTTTGGTATGCTGATATTACCTTATGTCTTAATAAAAGTTAGAACATTATGGTCTAATCGAAGAGAGATCCTTTAGCAAGCCTGCCTGGAGGAAACAGTGATTCTATATGTTGAGCATCTTCTAACTCAGGTTCTTATTTCAGATTAAAGTTGAGCATAGGATGCATTCTCCTATAATTTGTAGTGCAATGGGATGTTGGTCGTCTTGTCAGTAGAGGAACTACATCAAGGAAGAGACCATAGAACGGATGAGGCTAGATGAAGAGGTTCTCATGGACTTTTTTAGGGAGTATATAAGTGTTACTGTAAGTGCCGTTTATATATTAGCCCATGTCATCTTTTTTGTTCCAAAAATACTTTTTACGCTAGACTTAATTCTTACCAGTGGAATATTTCCTGATTTATTATTGGTTCATTGCATCTATTGGTTCTCATCCTGATTTCCTAACTCGAGTTGCAGAAAGTGGAAAGCAGAGTTAGGATACTGAGTGATTTAAGAGAACTTGCTTCGGCAGAGAGTCTGGACACCTTCACTCTCATTTACACAAATATACTTGAACATCAACCTGACTGCCCGGTAATCTTCTATTAGTGAAACTTCTGTGATATTTTCCATTACAATTTTTGCTACCCAAAATTTTGAAACACATATTCTTTCAAGCCTAAAGTCTTAAACTAATCAGATTTTTAGCGGTTATTATATTCATTTAGTAAATTAAATCTTGGTGATTGTGTTTTCTACTTTCTCCTCCACTGTATCTTTAATAAAAAAAAATGTAGGGCTCGTAGCATAATCTTATTGTCACCACTCTACTTTATATCATAGTTTATCTGTCAACTGCACATAAAAGCACTACCCCAAGATAGAATTTTAGGTTGGCGTTTCAGTGCTCTGCTTCAAGTTTATGCTATATCTGCCGTGGAAAGAAAACTGTCAAAATCTGGCCCGAAAATGCCTCTGCTTCTGTTAAAAACTTTTTTCATATTGTCCTCGTACAGCCTGAGGTTGTTGAGAAGCTTGTTGCACTGCGGGAAGGCATACCAAGGAAGGATGCAAAGGAGGTATGTGCAACCTTATAATTCTTTTTTTCAGCACAAAGATTTACCGGGACGTTGAAATATGAAGGCTTGAATTTCCTTAAGAGTAGTTACATGTCACATGGGAAGTAAATTACTCGGCAGGGTTTCATATTAGTAATGTTGCAATTCACTATCCCCTGGAATGTGTAGCGGCTTTGTAAATGAACAAGGAAGAAGTTGACTTAATTATGGGGATGTAAACTAGTTTAGATTTGTTCTATCTATATCTAATGTTGAACCTAAAACTTTGGGCCACTTTACATCCTAATTAAAATTTCAGTCCTTTGCTTTCTGTTTCATTTCCCTGTGTGTGGAGGTGTTTCCTTGGGAGAAAGAAGCTGGAGTTCTGTCCTTTGCAGGTTTAATGTGTTCTATATTCTGTGTCAAACAGGTAGTACAAGAGTGCAAAGAGATTTATGAGAATTCTCTTGTTGATGGAAACGTCCCAAAGGCAGGTTTTGTTTTTCCAAAGGTGAAGTGCTTGTCAGCTTCCAAGGGATCTCTATGGCGAAAGCTGACTTAGTTGGGCAATATTTTGTTTTGATCAGAAAGACGACGCTTTCATCTGTATAGACATATAAGGTGTTTTTGACTTCGCTTGGAAAGTTCACATTTGTGTAATTCTTTTATTTGTAGTGATGGGTCTTTACGATTTCTTGTGCATGCCACTCTTCTTTCTTCTGAGAAACGTGACTTGCATTCAACGAGAGCCATACGCAAACTAGGCTTTGGGGGTTTTTTTTTTTTTTTTTCTTTTTGTTACTTCTCTTTCTGGCAAATGGATTCAACTCGAATGAAGTTCTTAAAATAACAAATTATTTTTGTCTTAGTACGGCACTCCCCTTGTTTGGAATCAGCTCTTTAACTATTGGTTTCCGTACCCAAAACGAGTTCCTTAATTTGGTTCGTGCCCCCAAAATCAGCTCCGAAACGAGTTTCAACGAATCTGTGTTTGGCAAATGAAGGTTTGCAAGCTGTTTTCGGCAGACAAACTCCAAAGGCAAACTAGTCCAAGAAGAAAAGAATTCCGAAGTGTGGGAGAAAAGAATTGCATTGCCCCTGAAGTAGGGGAAATGCGATAGATCAAGCCTCTGTGGGGCTGAAGCAGTGTTGTGGATCCACCCTCGGCCAAGGGTGACATGGTGGATCACCTCCACTGGGTGGTTTTCCATTTAAACCTTAAATAGATTTCAGGTGGTTCCTCCTCTAAATCTTTTTGAACCTCCATTTGATTTCTAAATATAAGTTTAAATGTCACAAGGTTTGAGGCATATCCAAAGTCGACTTATTGTAAAAAAAGTGTTAAAGAGTTTGAAAGTAAAAATGTTTGGAATTTGTAAAATGTTGTTAGAATGTGTAGCGAAAAAAATTTAAAATTTTTATATACATCCAAACATGGATCCCTTGGGTCTAAAGTTAGTTAACTAATATCTTTAGATTTGGGGGGCGAAGATAAACAATGAAACATGGATCTTCATTAAAAAATAAAAACATTGATCTTCATAAAAGTCTAAAACCTGGTCGTTTTCCTCTTCATGGCCACAGAAGTTACTTCAACAGAATCATGAAAGTCTAAAACCTGCAAATTTTACTTATAATAGAAATTTACTCGCTTACCCCCAAAAAAAAGAGTCTAAATCAAATTAGCTCTTCCAATTTTTATGCACGCGCGAGAGTAACATCCTTTTCTTTTCTTTTTTTACCTTTCCCTATTCGGATGTTCAAGTTAACTTACATGCATCTCGATTAATTTCGAGATTTGTACAATCTTTCTATTCCACACTGACAATTATTAAATTTGAGATCTTGAAAGTGACTCCAAAGATTTAGCAGTACTTATGAAATTTTGAACTTGAGATATTGGATGAAGCATAAATACCATTAAGGTCCAAGCCAAACTACTAGTACAACCCCATGAGTTTGCATGGGAGTAACATCTGTTCACATTGGAAGATTGCGGGAGGAGACAGATTTCAGACCGAGTAAATGAAGAAGTAGAAACAAATTGTCGCAGATTGCGACGAGTTATTATATATCATGCGTTATCAATTGCGGCATTTTCAGGTGTATGAGCTGCAAATGCACCAAGCTGTCATGGTTTCCGGTGGTTAAATGTCTTGGGACATCAAAGTTGATAAGGAATGTAGGTTCAACATATATAATTCATTATATGTTCTTATTTTGAGATTTACAACATCCGTCCTACATTTCTTACACACAGCTTCTCATCTTCAAGCTCTCGAGTTATCAGAACCATAAAGCTAAGTACAGGAGGAGAAAAGGAAATATAAACATACACTGGAGGCAACATTTCATGCTAGATTTCAGCAGGCTCTTTTACCCATAGATCTTTAACTTGAGAAGGTTTATCGCGAGCAGAAGTACTGGAGCTAATTTGTCTGACCACCACTCCCCGTGCTTATCGGTGGCCTTGGAGGTGCACGCAGAGCAAGTGTGGTCGCAGCAAGTTCCTGTATGTACATAAACACATCAAACCGAGATTCTTGCGAGAGAGAGAGCGAGTGGGGGAGAGAGAGAGAGAGCAGGCTTACAGATGTTCCTGTGCTTGCAATAGGATCAGCTTCTGGGTCTGTTGTTGCAGATGACGGATCAGACGTTTCAGTGGTTGAGGCCGGAACATCTGCAAGTACTAGTGCAGTAGTTGGAGAAGTATCTTGGGTACTTGTTTCGTCGACCTTCTCATCTTTCTGCTCAAAGCATGAAGAATCCTCCTGGGGTTTAGTCTCAACACCAAGACACTTAAGAATAGCCATAAGAGCTTCTTCAAGAAAACTGCTTCGATGACAAGCACAGTCGGCAACTGCTTCTTTTGTTACCTCCTTCGTTGCTGACTCCATTTCTCGAGTCCTTGTTCTTCCTCTGGTACTCCTACCGACCGCAATATCTCCTTAAATGAGGTGTTTGATGGTCTCCTTGGCCCATAAATGACCTGTGTTCTCCCACTTTTGCACAAAGTACAATACTATCCTTCTTTCCGTGTTCTTCTTGTACACCATGCATGGGCGGTTCACTTTGACGATGGAAAATAAAAATTCCTTGGTTTTATCTTAAGATAACGGGGAAAAGTTAGTTAACCCTCCTCCCAAACTATCAAAGAATTTCAAAACATTAACTATCACTTTCGGCACATTGAATTCTTAAACTTTTAAAATCAATCGATTTGTACTCCGAAATAAAATTCGACAGTCAAAATCATACCACATGGCTCATTTATAATACACGTCATGATTTCGAATGTTTGATTTTTTTGGGCAAATTAATAAAATTTAGTAATTTTAAAGTTCAATATGTCAAATGGTAGTTGAAACTCTTGTTTGAAATTGCTTTGATAATTTGGAGTCTCAAAATATTGATTTTTCCCTTGAGATATTTTACCAAAAATTAAAATTAAGCCAACACTTGGTGGCCGGGACTGGTGGGGGGGGGGGGGTGTAAATAAATATAGTGACCTCATGTTTTCCTTTTTGTAAAATATTCCAGTTGATTCTAAATTATATTTCATAAGTTATCATGTAAGTAACTTATATATATCTTCTTCCTAATCATATAAATATTCCTATTTTATCTCTAAGTTCATCACATCAAACATCCATCTCCTCTGCAAACTAATAACTTTGCTTTTAGTTATGACATATTATATTATTTGTATTTTTTATCCTTTTTTTATCTTTACCTTCCCCTCTGAAAGAATTACATGATATACTTGATCTACCTTATAACAGCTATATTAAATAAAATAAGCTTTCCCTTAAATTTAATATTATATTGTGGACTACAATATACATTTAATATTCCGACTTAAATTTACTGGAGATGGAATCATTCAGTTCAAGAAGATTTGAAAATCTCTTCTAATTTCTTTAGGGCAACCTTGTCCTTGTCATTTCATCGAGCAGATAAAGGGCACGTCGTTGACCAGTAGATCATTCCTTCCTTCTGCCTCAACAGAACGTAGTTTTATAACCAGTTGGGATTAAGATAAGGTAATTAACATACGTAGGTACCTGATCAATATTGAATGCTAAGGGCAGTAAAGTAATGCCAAGCGGAGATGGTAGTAAATATAATTAGAGAGCCCCATAACAGCTGTGCTACCTACTCTCAGCAGAGGATGTCAGCGGACAGGTATTAACTCATGGAAGCTCTCTCCTTGTCTTCTTACACCGAATCTCGTATATATTAAACTCTTCCATCTATACTCCCCCTTAACTTTTTTGATTGCTTTGTAACCACTGGGAATTCACGGCCTTCTCACGCGTGGTCGTCTCTCTTGGAAGTTTTGAGGTCAATATCCGGCGGAACAAAAAATTAATTAGATCCCAACATCTGACTTTCAGTCTTCGATCCAGACCACGTTATTCACACTGCTAATCAAATAATTAAGGTCTGCAGGAAAACAAACTTAATAGATTCCAATACTATATATTATGTACAGCAGATCATATAAAATATATAAACTTATGGTGCTTACTTACCCACTAGAAACGCGAGAAATGATTCGATGCAAAGACAATTTGTGGAAAGTTATACAAAGAGATAACTGTGAGTATGTAATTTATAGAAATAAATTCTAACATCGTTTAATGAGACGAAGAGACAAAATGATGTGTCTCAAGTAGCATTTAATTAATGAAGATCTTTGACTCTCTTTCTTTCCTCGATTATTTATAAGCCTTATATATATTTATAAGCGAATTATTACTGAAAGTGCTTGTAAATTTGGCATATTTTCCATAGTCAAAACAATTGTTTTATAAATGTATTTTCATTATATAGATTGTATATAGTGACTTGATTAATGTTGGAGGAGGTGGAGCTCAGTGGATCTCATTAGAAGCTGCTAGAAGGTTACTGAACTCAAGAGAATGGTCTGGGAAGCCGTGCTGAGCTGGTGGGAAGATTGTGAGGTGTTTGGGTTAGCCTAGGGTTAGCCTGGCGTAACTGATGCAGTTTAGCGAGAAAACTCTAGAAACTCGCCCAACTAAAAAGCTGACCTGTCTGACCAAAGTACCCTCACTTAAACAGTCTATATGCCTTTCCCAAAAAGAAGAACAGTACGCACTTTGGAGTTTGACGCAGAAAACAGAACACACTCTAGAATATTCCTCTCTCCAACGAAAAACCCATCTTCTCTCTCTGCTGAACCTGATCTGATCGCATCTGGTGTGAGAGTTCTTGAACTTCCCTCTGGTGGAAGATTCTGAAGATTCAAGGCTGCTGAACGTTGGGTCTGCTATTCCCATTTCGGTTGGTGTTGATAGTGAAGTTGAATCTTGAAGAAAGGTGTTCTTGGTGGCTGAGCAGTTTCTGAGAAAAGATTCAGAAGGTCGACGAGTTCGTTGACGTCCATAGTTGCTGATCGGAGTTGCTGATCGAAGACTCGGGTGCTGGGCACCGTCCTAAGAAAGGAGTTCTTGGGAAACTTTACGGAAAGATTGGGGATCGGGGAAATGAAAAGGAATTTCATGATTGATCACCATCGTGTAAAGTTGTCAAGCAATTAGTGGACTGATTGGTGTTTAAAACACCCGGAGTGTTTTTGTCACTTGGGGAAATCCACCTCAAGTGATTTTCACTTCGTTACCAAAAATTTCTGGTGTTGAGTCTATTCTTCTCTATCTTGTTCTTTATGCTACTAACCGTTTTCTTGTTGTGCATTTGCAGATCTAAAAAGAATTGGTAACGTGAAATTGGCAAGCTTTTGATTGCTGGATTTGTGACCGAATACTTGCTGGTTAACTAGTCTTAGAGTTGTTGATATTATTGCTGAATAGTTAGTCTTTGTATTGCTGGTTTTTTAGAGTTAATCTTGTCTTGAATAATTGCTGGAAAATCTCTTTACATTGAGTTTGCCTTGCTGAAATTTGCGTAGGTTATTCTTGTGATAGTCTTATTGAAGGTGCAGATATTAGCTAGCTGAAAAATCATTATTGTGTGGATTATATTCTTGCTGACTATATTTCATTGTTGCATCTTGATAGTTGATTGTTAACAAGGTTATCTTGATTTTTCTGTGAAGAGATTGCTGCTGTAATTGTTCTCTATTGGTTTGGTTATCAAAGCTGTATCAGTCTTAATTTGTTAAGCTTTGGTTGCTGTTAAGTGCTTTATTCATACTGTTAGAATAGGTTTTAATATTGAGATTGTATTGGTGCTGTTGATATTGTTTTTCTGTAGTTTCTTAAAAAGGGTGTTATTAGTTTTTAAATACCTATTCACCCCCCTCTAGGTATATTCTCGGGTCTAAACGTAGTTTCAAGTGGTATCAGAGCCTTATTATCGATCCTTGACCCTTAGTTACCTAGATGGAAAGGAGTCAATCGCTGTCAGTTCCTCCTTACTTCGATGGCAATAATTATGCCTATTGGAAAGTAAGGATGAGGGCCTTCTTGAAGTCCCTAGATGAACGAGTATGGCACTCGGTTGTAATAGGTTGGTCGACACCTATGACTGCAGCGAAAGTCACTGAAACTGTTATAATTCCTCCTGAACCTAAAGATATTAGTTTGTGGACCAGAGATGAAATGAATGAATGCACCTATAATAGTCGTGCCTTGCATGCTATTTTCATGGGCATCTCTGCTGATGAGTTTAAAAGAATCTCCATGTGTGAAATGGCTAAAGACGCCTGGGAGATCTTAGAAACCACACACGAAGGTACTAAGATTGTCAAAAATTCTAAACTTCAAATGCTTGCGACAAGATTTGAAGAACTTAGAATGAAAGAAGATGAGACCTTCGATGAGTTTTACGCTAAACTCAACGATATTGTTAACTCTACCTTTAACCTAGGAGAAAAAATTCTGAATCGAGAGTTGTAAGAAAAGTCTTACGATCTCTCACTGAAAAATTCAGAGGCAAAGTTACGGCCATAGAAGAAAGCAAAGACCTAGAAAAAATCAGAATTGAGGAGCTTGTAGGTTCATTACAGACCTATGAATTAACTCTGCCTCAAACCAAAAAGTCTAAGTCTATAGCTTTAAAGTCTTTGGCTGAAGATGAATCTGAATGTTCAGATGAGTCTATGGACGATGATGACATAGCCTTGTTTGTAAAGAAATTTAGGAAAGCTCTTAGCTTTAAAAGGAAAAGTAAGTGGAAGAAACCACCCACTTATTCTTCTTCTTCGTCTAAACAAACTGATAAGTCTAACTGGAAATCTTCTGGAAAAAGTGACAAAGTTGCTCCTAAAGTCTTTAAGAAGAAAAACTCACAAGAATTTCAGTGTCATGGCTGTAAAGGCTATGGTCACTTTAAAGCTGATTGTCCTACCTTTTTAAAATCGAAAGGTAAAGCTATGAATGCTACTTTGTCTGATTCTGATTCTGATTCGTCATCTAGTACTGATAAATCTGATAGTAATGTAAACTACATTGCTTTTACTTCTTCTATTAATTGTATTAGTGATGTTAGTTTAACTGATGATGAATTAGATGATGACATTGATACTTATGAATCTCTTCAAATTGCCTATAATAGTTTGTTCGAAGAAAGTCTTAAGGTTAAAAGAGAAAACCTTGTTTTCTCTAAAAAGCTTAAGAGTTTAGATCTTGAAAAAGATGAATTATTGGCAAAGAATAGTGAGCAATCTGTTTTAATTGACAATCTGAAAAACAGTAACATTTCTTTAGATCTTAAAATGAAGAACTTGGAAAGAGAACTAGAAAAGTCTAATTCTCAACTCCAATATTTTTCTAGTGGTACTAAAAAACTTGACAAGATGTTAAGTATTGGTACTACTTCTAGTAACAAACATGGTTTAGGCTTTATAAGATCTGATTCTGCTGCATGTACTTCTAACAAAACTGTTTTTGTTCCTGCTACTAGTAAAGAAGAAGTTTCAGTTGTTCAAAATCGTTCAATGGTGAGTATGCCCCCTGCTGCGTATGGTAAGAACAATCCTCAAACTTCTTTTGTAAATTCCAGATCAGTCCCTACTTGCTATTATTGCGGAATAAGAGGCCATGTTAGATCAAAATGTTTTAAATTGCATGCTAGTAAAAATATTTTTTCAAAACCTTTTCAAATTTCAACCTTTGATGAATTAATCTCACATGTCTCTACTTTGTCTAAACAAGTTGAGTTTATTTGTAAGAAAATAAATATGAGTGAGTTACCTTCTACGAAAAAGGTTTGGGTTAAAAAGAATTCTATTTCATGTCTCATTGCACATGTTGCTTTCAAAGCTAAAAATAACTTTGTTTGGTATCTTGACAGTGGCTGTTCTAGACACATGAGTGGTGACAAGTCATTGTTCAGCAAGCTTGAAAACTATAGAGCCGGTAAGGTTACTTTTGGAGATGGTGGTAAAGCCTCTATTGTCGGTAAGGGTACCATAGAACTACCCGGCTGTCCACCCTTTGAAGATGTTCTCTTTGTTCAAGGGTTGAAGGTAAATCTCCTTAGCATAAGTCAGATTTGTGATTCAGATCTTGAGGTAAAATTTAAGAAAGATTTATGCTATGTTTTAAATTCAGATGGTAATCCTATTATTAAAGGTGTTAGAACTGATGATAATTGCTATGGTATTAATATTGATAGCAATATAAAGTGTAATAATGCCAAACTTGATGAGACACATTTGTGGCATCAAAGACTTGGCCATTTGAATTATAGATATCTATCTAAGTTGCCTAATGTGGTTAATGGTATACCAAAACTTGGTGTTGTCAAAAATAAAGTATGTGGACCATGCCAACTTGGGAAACAAATAAGAACTAGTCACAAAAAGACCTTTGGTGTCTTGACTAAGAGATGTCTAGAGTTGTTACACATGGACTTAATGGGACCATCTAGAACTGAAACCTTGGCTGGGAAAAAGTATATTCTTGTTATTGTTGATGATTTTTCTAGATTTACATGGATTCATTTACTTAGAGATAAATCTGAAACTTTTGAATATGTAAGAAATTTGTGTAAGAAACTTCAAAATGAAAAATCAAACTCTATCGTAAGGATTAGAAGTGATCATGGTAAGGAGTTTGAGAATTCATCATTTGACAATTTTTGTGTTGAGGAAGGTATTCATCAGGAATTTTCAGCACCCATTACACCACAGCAAAACGGAGTTGTGGAAAGGAAAAATCGCGTGCTTCAAGAGATGGCTAGAGTGATGATGCAAGGTAAAAATCTCCCGCAACATTTTTGGGGAGAAGCTGTAAGTACCTCTTGTCATATTTGTAATAGAGTTTATCTTAGACCTAACACAAAAATGACTCCCTATGAGATTTGGAAAGGAAAGAAACCTACTGTTAAATATTTTAAAGTATTTGGCAGCAAGTGTTTTATACTTAGGGATAGAGAAAACTTAGCAAAGTTTGACTCTAGAAGTGATGAAGGAATATTTCTTGGATATTCAGCAACTAGTCGTACTTATAGAGTCTTTAATTTACGTACACAAACTGTTATTGAATCTATAAATGTTGTTGTAGATGATGATGTAAATGACTCTGTTAATGTTGAGACTATAGATTCTATTTTTGCTGAAACTGAAAATGAGCATGAATCTGAAAATGATATCTCTGAAAGTCAACAATCGCCTGATAAAGAAAAATCAACAGCAACATCTAGCAAAGAACCTTCTACTCGGGTTAAAGCTAATCATCCTAAAGACAATATTATTGGTAATGTTAATGAAGGGATGAGACTTAGGAAGAGAATCTTAAGTCATCTATCTTTGTCTTCATATGTTTCTATGATTGAACCCAAGAAAGTAGAGGATGCTTTGAATGATGATTTTTGGATTAATGCAATGCATGATGAGCTTAATCAATTCAAAAGAAATGATGTTTGGACTTTGGTTCCAAGACCTACTAATGTTAATGTGATTGGTACAAAGTGGATTTTTAAGAATAAATCAAATGAGGATGGAGTTGTTATACGGAATAAAGCTAGATTGGTAGCCCAAGGCTACACACAAGTAGAAGGAGTAGATTTTGACGAGACATTTGCTCCGGTTGCAAGGTTAGAATCTATCCGAATTTTACTAGCTTTTTCTTGTTATATGGGATTCAAATTATATCAAATGGATGTTAAAAGTGCCTTTTTGAATGGTATATTGAATGAAGAAGCATTTGTAGAACAGCCCAAAGGGTTTATTGATCCTAAATTCCCTAATCATGTTTTTAAATTGAAAAAGGCTCTCTATGGATTAAAGCAAGCTCCACGAGCTTGGTATGAGAGATTATCTACATATTTACTAGAGAATGGTTTCTCTAGAGGAGGTGCTGATCGCACACTCTTTATTAAGAAAATAAATGATAGCATTGTAATAGCTCAAATATATGTGGATGACATTGTTTTTGGTTCACCTACTGATGAGTTTGCTTTGAATTTTGCAGAAGCTATGCAAAAAGAATTTGAAATGAGCATGGTTGGTGAGCTGAATTATTTTCTTGGATTACAAATCAAACAATGTGAAAAAGGCTTGTTTATCTCTCAATCCAAATATGCTAAGGACCTTGTTAAAAAGTTTGGTCTTGAAAATTCTAAATTTACTAGAACTCCTATGGGTACTAGTTTAAAATTAGATATTGATATTTCTGGAAAATCTGTTGATCAAACTATGTATAGAAGCATGATAGGTAGCTTGTTATATCTTACGGCCAGCCGACCTGATTTATCATTTAGTGTTGGTGTGTGTGCTAGATATCAAGCTAATCCCAAGGAATCTCATTTAAATGCTGTAAAAAGAATTATAAGATATGTAAATGGGACTATTCCTTATGGTATCTGGTATTCAAAAGACTCAAATGTGAGTCTAGTTGGATATACGGATGCTGATTGGGCTGGAGATTCAAATGATAGGAAGAGCACATCTGGTGGCTGCTTCTACATGGGAATGAATCTTGTAGCTTGGTTGAGTAAAAAACAAAATTCCATTTCTTTGTCTACAGCAGAGGCTGAATATATTGCAATGGGTAGTTGTTGTACTCAATTACTTTGGATGAAACAAATGCTTACTGATTATAGTGTTATTCAAGATTCCATGACTATTTTTTGTGATAACACTAGTGCCATTAATATATCCAAAAATCCCGTTCAACATTCTAGAACTAAACACATAGACATACGTCATCATTATATTAGAGATCTTGTGAAAAACAAAATTGTAACAATTGAACATGTTCCTACTGAAAACCAATTAGCAGATTTATTTACCAAACCTTTAGATGGAGTAAGGTTTGAATTCTTAAGAAAATCTATTGGAATTTGTTCTATATTGTAACTGTTCCTAATTTTTCTCTCTTAGTATTCAGTTTTTTTTAATGTTCTAGTAATATTTTCATTGTTTAAGCTCTGTTTTAAACTTTCGGTATGCATTTTTTAAAAAAACCAGTTATATGACATATACATGCTTTTATCCAATGGTCGGTTGTACATATTGGGTAAGGGACATGGTTCCTTTTAAGATAAATGCTTGTAACTATTTCTTTTCCTTCCCCTTTAGCTTTTTGGTTTTTACGGCAAGTACCCCTCTCTCTCTACACTTCTGCCCGTGAAACCCATAGCCGAAACTCCTCTTCTCTCAATATTTCGAGCAACTCTTGCTCATCTCAAGAAATTTCTGCTGGGTTTTGGCTCTCAATATTCTCTCTACATTCTCGAAGGTATGGATCTAAACCTTTGTGTGATTAATGTTATCTTTTCTTATTATTTTCGAGTTTCCTTTGACACTCTCATGGTTTAGGTGAAAATCTCTTAGATCTCTCATGATTTCTTGCTTAATCTTCTATAATGTCATATGGGTTTTGGTCCGGATGTTATTTAGTAGAAGATTTCTCTAAGTTCTGTTCAGATCTACTTGAGTTCTCTTTGGGTATCCTCGGTGAACATTCCTATTTTCGGGGTTTGCATTTGTTGTTTGGAAAAACTGAAATCTTATTGTGTTTAAATGAATGGGTCCTGATTATTTTGTCATTATTTTGGCCGAATATATTGATGTTATGACTCGGCTGCCTTTTGGTTCAAACAACTTGCTGTTCTCGTATTTGTGTTACACTCGACCATCTGCCAGTTTTTCACATGGACTATTTGCTCTTTGATGGAATTTAATTTAATTTAATTATTTTACAGCTTTATATATTTGTTCTTTCCTTATAATTCAAAGCTTATTTCTATACTTTTATGTGTCACAGATGACATATAAAAGATCGGCTAAGAAAGGGAAACGATCTCGCGAAGTTGACACTAACCGGTTTGTGGATGCTGAAGCAGAGGATCTCTATAATGAAGATTTTCTACCTTGACTCCACTGGTAGAAAGGGAAGTTGCTCTAGAAGAATTTTCTCATACTTTAGTTCCTCAACTTTTTCTTTCTCGTAAATGGAACTCTCTCCTAGTTAATTTAACTGTACCATCTGCCCAACTAGTGAGAGAATTCTATTCTAATATCCATGATATCAATGATTCTCATAGTTTTTCAGTGTTCATTCGCGGTCAATACTTCCATATCACCCCTGATCTTTTGTCTGCTGTGTTGTTGTTTCCTAGGGTAGAACACCCATGTTTCCCCTATTCGGCTACAACTTGTCCTTCTTTGGACACAATGACTAGCCTTCTAGCCAAAAGACCTCTCCTTTTTATGGTAAAGGGTTCTCAGCTGTTGCATTCACAGCTGAAGTCATGTTGGTTAGCAGAATTTTAGGAACTAATATACTTCCTGCTCAAAAGCTTTCTGCTTTATCCCTTGACAGAGCCAAGTTTCTTTATGCTTTCATGCACAATGACTCTATAGACTTAGGTTCTGTTATGTGTGCTCATATCATCAAATGTTATCATTCTCGCAAGACTGGTCTGTATTTGCCCTATGCATGTGCTATTCAAAAACTTATCATCACGTTAGAAGTTCCTTATCCTTCTTCTTTTCCTAAAATGGATACTTCTGCAAAGATAGGGCTGAGTACTTTGACACAAATCATCTCACACAAGAAGAAAGCTCAATCTGCCTCTCCTTCTCCTATGCCTACTCCTGGTCCTTCATCTGTGACTGATAACAAATATCTGATGGAATGTATGAAACTTCTTCTTGAGCAATCCTCATCCATGGTGACTGACATATCACTCCTCAAAGCTGATTCTCAGCTTACCCGTACTGAAGTGTTGCAGATGCAAGGCTCTCAAGCTAAGCTTCTTCAAGCTATGGATCGGTTGATCCTTGAGAATGATCTCTTGACTGCATCCAATATTGTTCTTCAAGCTGAGTCTTCTAAGAATAGAGCTGATATCCAATGGATTCGTCAGTATCTTGGTCAGGAGGAGGCTGACGATGCTGCTGCCCCGTCATCTGCTGTTCCTTCCTCGTCACAGCCTCAGCCCTCTGCCACTGAATATTTCTCCTCTGATGAGGACAATCATGAGGGTTTGAGTGACTTGGATTGACTCCTTTGTCTATTTCATGACAAAAAGGGGGAGTAGTGGTATTATTGGTATTAGTGTGGATGCTGGTTTGGAGAGCTGCTGTTATGAACTTGAGGGGGAGTTGACGCTGCTGCTGTTATTTTTTTTAGTTGTGCTTCATGCTATGTTATGTTATATTTTGCTAACTCTGTTATTGATGTTAGGGGGAGTTTGAACTCTTATGTGCTTTGTTAAGACTTGCTTAATGTTTGTCTGGAATATCTATGTTCTTATTCATACGGTTTTAGTTTAAAATTGCAATCACCTGCTGCTAGCTAGTCTAGGTTGCTGTTTTTTTTAAGGTTCTGGTATATTCTATATTTGATATCTGATATTGCATTTTTCCTTGGTCTCTAATGAGTATCTAATCAGTTGGGAGTTGCAATATATCTTGTATATGATCATCTGTTTTCAGATTGGATTATCTTGAGTATATTGATCACGGTTGAGTTGAGTGTTTTCTTTTCAGGTACTCAAACCATTAATCAAGTTGCTTAGGGATGTTGTTAGAATTTATCTAGGCTGCTTACTAAACTGTAAATCAAGTTCTGTTTTGGTGATAGCAGATCTTGGATTAGAGTTAGGCTTAGCTTAAGGTTTTGTCATGGAAATTGCCAAAGGGGGAGATTGAAAGTGCTTGTAAATTTGGCATATTTTCCATAGTCAAAACAATTGTTTTATAAATGTATTTTCATTATATAGATTGTATATAGTGACTTGATTAATGTTGGAGGAGGTGGAGCTCAGTGGATCTCATTAGAAGCTGCTAGAAGGTTACTGAACTCAAGAGAATGGTCTGGGAAGCCGTGCTGAGCTGGTGGGAAGATTGTGAGGTGTTTGGGTTAGCCTAGGGTAACTGATGCAGTTTAGCGAGAAAACTCTAGAAACTCGCCCAACTAAAAAGCTGACCTGTCTGACCAAAGTACCCTCACTTAAACAGTCTATATGCCTTTCCCAAAAAGAAGAACAGTACGCAACTTTGGAGTTTTACGCAGAAAACAGAACACACTCTAGAATATTCCTCTCTCCAACGAAAAACCCATCTTCTCTCTCTGCTGAACCTGATCTGATCGCATCTGGTGTGAGAGTTCTTGAACTTCCCTCTGGTGGAAGATTCTGAAGATTCAAGGCTGCTGAACGTTGGGTCTGCTATTCCCATTTCGGTTGGTGTTGATAGTGAAGTTGAATCTTGAAGAAAGGTGTTCTTGGTGGCTGAGCAGTTTCTGAGAAAAGATTCAGAAGGTCGACGAGTTCGTTGACGTCCATAGTTGCTGATCGGAGTTGCTGATCGAAGACTCGGGTGCTGGGCACCGTCCTAAGAAAGGAGTTCTTGGGAAACTTTACGGAAAGATTGGGGATCGGGGAAATGAAAAGGAATTTCATGATTGATCACCATCGTGTAAAGTTGTCAAGCAATTAGTGGACTGATTGGTGTTTAAAACACCCGGAGTGTTTTTGTCACTTGGGGAAATCCACCTCAAGTGATTTTCACTTCGTTACCAAAAATTTCTGGTGTTGAGTCTATTCTTCTCTATCTTGTTCTTTATGCTACTAACCGTTTTCTTGTTGTGCATTTGCAGATCTAAAAAGAATTGGTAACGTGAAATTGGCAAGCTTTTGATTGCTGGATTTGTGACCGAATACTTGCTGGTTAACTAGTCTTAGAGTTGTTGATATTATTGCTGAATAGTTAGTCTTTGTATTGCTGGTTTTTTAGAGTTAATCTTGTCTTGAATAATTGCTGGAAAATCTCTTTACATTGAGTTTGCCTTGCTGAAATTTGCGTAGGTTATTCTTGTGATAGTCTTATTGAAGGTGCAGATATTAGCTAGCTGAAAAATCATTATTGTGTGGATTATATTCTTGCTGACTATATTTCATTGTTGCATCTTGATAGTTGATTGTTAACAAGGTTATCTTGATTTTTCTGTGAAGAGATTGCTGCTGTAATTGTTCTCTATTGGTTTGGTTATCAAAGCTGTATCAGTCTTAATTTGTTAAGCTTTGGTTGCTGTTAAGTGCTTTATTCATACTGTTAGAATAGGTTTTAATATTGAGATTGTATTGGTGCTGTTGATATTGTTTTTCTGTAGTTTCTTAAAAAGGGTGTTATTAGTTTTTAAATACCTATTCACCCCCCTCTAGGTATATTCTCGGGTCTAAACGTAGTTTCAATTACGACAACCAAATAATCAATTAACAATTAACAAAATAAAACATATATCTAGTGTAACTCTATCTAGTCTGTAACTCAAGAGATTATCTCCACCATCCACCTCGACGTCATCTTATCAAGAATAGGTGAAGCATGCAATCAATTTTGTGCACAAATGAGGCCCTCCACGGTACAAGGCGCCAAAGAAGAGTGAAAACAATCCAACACTCGACCGGAAGTGCTAAAAGCGGACTTAGATGGCACGGTAGTGATTGGGATAGCCAACATCCTTCGCAATACGAGAAAGAATCTGAAACTTCTGAGAATTCACCTTCCACCACAATAAAATATCAAAACCCGGCAGCTTGGGTTCCACATCTTCAATCAAGTATCTATCCACCTCAGACTTACTGTCTAGCAAGTTTTGAGACTGTCGATAATTACTAAGACCTCCCCATAGTCTTTGCTCAATGTTCATGTCATCCACACTTAAAGAACTTTGATTTCCACTACTATGCGCTGCTTGGGTTATGCTACCTCCACCAAGACCACCATTATACTGCTCAAATAATGTTCCTAGAGTTTTCCACACCATGGCAGTGAAATCCATGTCCTTCTCCCTTCCAAAGTTATTGATAGCCCAATACTCCAAAGTGATGAGTTTAAAGCGAGGATCTAATACCGAAGCTATAAATAAAAGTCTATTCACCTTCCTCAAATCTCCCCAATACTTATCATATTTGCTTTGCATCCGTTTAGCCATGTCACGAAGCAAAATATCAGAACATGTGGTAAAGGTCTCCAAATGCAATTTAACTTTTGCCAACTCCTCAAAAAATACATTTAAAGTTACATATTCTGACCTTGATATGCGTAGGGTGACCTCATAAAACACTTTCAAAAACTGAACAAACTGGCGAATGTGCTCTCAATCCTCAAATGTAGGTTTCCCCAATCCCTTCCTCCCATGACCATCTTCATTCAAAAACATCACTAAGTTCCCATCTCCCTCCAACATATCCTCAAAAACCCCCCGAAATTTTTCAGCCTTTTCTAACATAATATAGATAGAGTTCCAACGAGTGGGAACATCCATTTGCAAGAAATTATTTTCAGATAACATTTTGTCAGCGCAGCCTTCTTGAACCTAGCAAGCCTTTGAGGACTAGATTTGACATACTTAATAATATTCCGTATCTTTGTAACAGAATCATCCAACTTTCAATCCTTCCTGAACAATAAGATTCAAAATATGTGCAGAACACTACATATGAATAAAATCATGATTGCAAACAACTAGCACCCCTAGTCCTATATGCCTTATTTTCAATTGTTCAATTGCAGTATCGTTGGAGGTTGCATTATCAACCGTGATTGTGAGGATTTTCTCAATCCTCCAACCATTCATACATGTCTCTATCTTTTCCTAATAGTTGCCCCTTTATGATCAGTTACACGACGAAAAATAAAGAATCCTCTTTGTAAACACCAACTCCTATCAATAAAGTAGGTTGTCACGACATGTAATTCACATTTTGAACCGATGTCCACGTATCAGTGATAAAACACACTCTAGGGCTTTCCCTCACAATTGCATCTTTCAATTTATCCCTCTCCTCTACATACAATTCCATACAATCCCTCATGATCGTATATCTAGAAGGCATCTTAAAGCGGGGCTCAAGTCTAGTAATCATTTTCTTAAACCCCATCATTTGCACAGTTCTAAAAGGTATCTCATCCATGATAAAAAAAATTCAGCAATCCACCTCCTAACCTCCTTTTCACTTTAATTGTCCAACTTCAGCATTCCCGACTCATTCCATTTTGCTTTCGGTGCATCCATTGTCAACCTAGATTAAAACCTATCTAATAGGTTTTGTTACTTCAAATATGGCAAGCAACGTTTGAGATGACTTCTCATACCCGAAGTCCCATGGTGATCAGATGGCACCCAACCTTGGCCTTACAATGATGACATTTTGGCCTCAGGGTGTTCAAGTCTAACAATTGGTAAAATCTTAGTGAAGTATCCCACACAAAACTCTTGCGAATATTTCTCCTTTTTTTACTAGGTTGATCTTCTTCTAGCTGATTAGTAGGATCCTCATCTCCGGGAGAACGAGAAAAACTAACACACTCATCAATTGGGTTAGATGGACCCCCGGTACAGGGGCAAGACCCATATTTGTAGTAGGTGTAGAACTAATAGAATCCATCTACACAAAACACATTTGATTTTCAATTCATTAACTTCATTTGAGTAATTGAGTAACAAAAATTAATTGCAAAATGACTCGATCTATCTAACTCTAATAGCTATGTTCATAACCTAAATCATCTAAGCATAAACAACTAAATGAAATTAAATCTAAAGTCTAAATAGCTATGTTCACAACCTAAATCATCTAAGTATCATCCATCATGCATCAACAATGAAATATGTTAAGCATATTCAGCAAAAAACCAAATATCAAATGAAAAAAATATAATTTCCATATGAAAGGCATAGTTATTTGAAACAAATGACAAAAGAATCCTTTATAACAAACCAATGGAAATATAGCGAAATCTGGATCACCTACAACCTATACAGCATTCAACTAACAATATCAAAAAAACTTCCCTTAGATTCAAACAGAAGGAGAAAACAACACCAAAGTCCAAGAAACATGAGAAAATGATCTTTTTTCACAATTCAAAGAATTGAGGCTCCACCGGCTACACTAAACCCATTACATTTACTGTACACTTAAAGATGAGTTAATACTAACTCAAAAAATCAGAGAGACTAGAAGATTGAATTTATTAAAAACTAACTCAAATTAGCAGTTACAATAAGGCTAATACATGATCATCCAATTTTAGGCCCAAGAAAATGTGAGAGATATAATCGGCATAGTAAATCATTTCACCCTCCAGTTATTCAACATTAAGATCACGTGAAGACAGCCTATATAAAGTAACTCATAATTTCATGTCCATGGCAGATCTCCACTACCAGAGGCTAGAATTCCAAGGCAAAGTGACTAACTAATTTGTTGTTATCATGGCATCATGCATCATAAAAAGCATATCTGTTCATTGGAAATATCACCCAATCTTTAAACAGAAAACAAAAACTTAACAATATTCACAAAGGCGACATACCTTAGTAACGGTTAAAGGAGTGAATCGGCCTAAGATGCAACAACGAGTGAGAGAGGGAGAGAGAAGTTGAGTACGGGCGGCTGAGGGAGAGATGAGCAGCAGCAGGGAGGGTGGGGGGCGAAGCACGGCTGACAGCTTGCTAACACGGCAGGGAGACAAGGAGAGGGGGCTGGAAGGGTGACGCACGGTGGACAAAGGGTCAAAGGTCTTATGAAATTAGGTCTATTTCGTTCCAACTTACGTTTTATTTTCTTTTCTTTTTTTATTAATTTTTTTTAAACAGGGCTCAAAATGGTGCAGTTTTGAGCCTTGGATTTTCTTTTAAAAAATTGATATACCGAAACCGGATGTTTCGATTTAAATCGGAACAAATGTCCTCCCTTAAAATGAACCATAATGTAAAAAATGATAGAGGGAATAAATGTTCCAACTTGCAAAGAATCATTTTGATGTCCTTCTCTAACTGGTCCACAACGTCTAAACGTATTATTCTTGAGCACAAGTCTCTGAAGAATAAGCTTAACTCAGTCAACGTTGTACACACTTCGTTTCCTAACAACTCGTGTATCATTACCAGTAACAGTCGCTGCAACAAGTCGTGTGAGTCGTGACTCTTCATACCCATTATCTTCCCTTCTTTTATATTCACACATCAAGATATGTTAGAGGTGTATAAATCTGAAAACTTGACACCGTTCAGCCATTCACAACACTTCTTATGTTCATCCTTCATTAAAGTAAATGATACTTGAGGCATTACCTCCTACTGACCCCGAACCTGCAAATGCAACTCCTTTTTAATACCCATTAATGCCAAGCCCCTCCGAGCACTAGCATTGTCCTTCGTCTTACCATCGACATTTATCAAAGTTGCCAACACATTGTCACAAATATTCTTCTCTATGTGCATGACGTCCAAATTATGTCGAAGTTTCAAATTTTAACTTAAGTTATTTATTTTGAATACATAAAAACATATGTTATAACTAATCACCTATTTAATTGTACTTAACCTTTACAATCTAATTACACTAACCATTCCATTAACATAGCACTCGTACTAATCACCCATTTAATTTTACTAATCTCCGTTTAAATTGTAATAAATTTAAACTAATGAAAAACATAATTAATATAAAATATCAAACATAATCCAAATACCGAAACGAAAAACACAATCATAATATCTAGTACAAGCCGAAGATAATACTTCTAAGGATAAGTAAATAATAGCAATAAAACATAAACAGAAGATTAGTCCTAAATCACGAGCTGGCTGTCCAGATCTTGTTCGAGGGCATCACGAACATGCGCCAAATGCTCATCTATATTATCCACCAGACTGATGAGTGTCTGGAACTGCATCGAAACAATATGGACAGACTGGGACAACTTGGACACCTATTCTCTCACAGAGAACAGTTCCATCCACATAATATTCAACTCTTCCGTCAAAGTCCTATCATTAGAGCAAATTTATTCTCCAGATTAGCAAGCGGCATTAGCTTCATGCACAACGAATGCGTTGGCTTCACTATCGCCCGAATACTCCCCTTTAGCTCCACCAAAAAAGCATCCGCCTAAGTTGGTCACTGTGTTTGTGTCTCGACATTGGTAATACTTCTCCTAGAATGATCCATAGCCAACCTAGCAAAAATCGTCCGAACATAAGCACAAATTCGCACGTAATTCAAATAGCGATGTTTACATTTAGAAAGCGTCCAAATGTGGTGAAGCATGTACAAACGCTACTAAACACGTCTGGACGGTGATATACAAGCGTTCGAATAGTACTTCGATGAACACATATCAAACAACGTACTTTGATGAACCAAAGAACACAACAAAATTGAAATGCATGAAATTAGAAAGCAAACTCACGAAGATGGTTTTACCCGAAGTTGTTTGAGAGATCTCGAAATAAATCTCGAACGGGTAGCGAAAATGTTTAAGAAAAAAGTTTGAGAGAAGAAAGTGAAAGTGTGATTTTGACAGAGTCTAGCCGATTTAATGTAATAAGCAGGCGTCCGGACGGTATTCATAGGTATTCAAACGCTTCTCAACAGTCAGATTCACATGTGGCCCAATCGAATTCAACGTCATTAAATATGCCCAATTCGAAAATCTTCTAGAACTTACATCACCTGGATGGTTTGTCTAGGTTCGGACGGTTTCGACGTCACATGTGTGAAGTTTTGCAATATGGAGCCACACGATTCACAGAAGAAGCATTCATACCTATGCAGACATGTTTTCAATGTCTGGACGGTTTTTTTTTTTTTTTTTTTTTTTTGCGTTGGAAACTGATGTTGACATCCGGACGGGATTGAGTGTTCATGAGATTTTTAATTTGTCACTATGTGCTAACGATCATTATTTGTTAGGTAATGTCCGTGTGGACATTGTAAAACTAACATTCAGACGGTCTTGTAAAATTTGTGATGATTCTCATCGTTACTCGTTTACAACGATTTGGATTTTGTCACCCAGCAAAGTGTTTGAACGGTGTGTACATGGGTCCAAACAAATATTAAGTATTTGTGACGATTTTTATCGTCACTCATTCGCAACAAGGTGTTTGTTGTCACACCAGAAATCCGTCCGAACAGGTTTAGGACTTGTCTGGACAGTTTTGGCATTCCTGGATGATTTTGGGTGATGAAATTAATGTTTTGTCAGGGAAATGCTTCTTTAAGTGACAAAATTTGGTTTGAAACTCACAATTTTGTCACCTAAAACTAAGTTTCTTGTAGTGGGCTCTCTTTCTTTCCCTGATTATTTCAAGCATTAAAACCTATTCGTTATTCTAAAAATTGCTATGACTGTAGTTTGAACCCCAAAACTCACATTCTGACTTCGTCTCTGATACGATTTTATCAATATCATGTGTGTGCGAGTAGGTCATATTTCATGCTAAAATAATTATTTGAAAATTAGAACAAATTAGAATAAGGAATATTTGCGATGATTCAAAATGGGGATTCACGGCTGCAATTTTTTTCACGATATACCTACAAATGAGCCATGAAGAATATAAAAATAAGAAAAGTACTGAAACTTTTAGCGCATGAAGGTTAACTATTCTTTACATGTACATGTGCGTCCTGATATTGATTCATAAAATTTTCCAATATCAATCTCATAAGCTATATTTTTCTACAGAGGGTTTTTTTCTCTTATAAAATAAATTCCCATTTGAAAAACACGCAAGTGATTTTTTTTCCCCCCCCCCCGCGCTGCAAATGACTGTTTATGCTTTGTTATTGTTAACATGGTGATTTGGTTATTTGAACTATAAATATGGTTAATCCAAAGAAAAAAGGAATAAAGAGAAGAAATTAGTGACGTGGATCGTATATTATTTTGTTTAATTATCCAACATCAACAGAGTGAGTCAATAATATCGCTAAAAAGAAGCTGCAAATTAATAGCACATTTCTACCACATCTAACACTTACACCAAAACCCGTAAACAAATTGTCAAATTTGCTACCGGAAAATAAGATGATCAAGGGTAACAGCAGCCAACCGGTTAATTTTAGTTCAACTTTCTATAACAATAAAATTTCTAACTTAAATGATACATATGATGAGGGGTCACTACTCGTATTTGAGATTTATCGTGATGTTAAGTCCTCCCATATGCACACAGGAGGGTATTGTGGATTATTCCTCGTTATTAAAAAAAAAAAAAAAAAAGTTGTCATATTCATAGTAATAAACCTTCAATTATCAAACTGGTTAGCTGGATTTCATCTAATTCTCTTTAGAAGTCATTAATATGACTGAATGCAAATTATTTATTAAAATCTCTTAAAATCTTAAACTTAGAACCCTAATCGCCCGTGTTTAAAACACAGTTTGCACAAGAAATGTCACTTAATTTTGTTTTTTTTTTGTTTTTCAACAAAGTCCAAAACTTATATTTGCCCTGAATTTTGGGGGTTGGGGGCAAACGGCCCCGGCCCACTAGTTTCCCATGGGTTGGCCTGTGGCCTTGTTCAGTCTACTTAAAAAAAAAAAATTTTGTAAGTCAGTCTACTTAAATTCCTTCTGCAGCGCGCCCTGATCAAGATCTCTCACGACCCGTACGCATATATATTATATTTTATGACTTTGATCTATATTTGGTCACGGAGAAAAAAAAGATCTATATTTGGTCTGATATCATGAGCTGATTTGTTGGGACGAAACTCCAATCCCTCTTCTGCTTCTACTTTCTCCATTTGTTTATAAATGTTCGTTCAAATCTTGCCTTTAAAAAAACAAAAGATTCTGGTCTTCTAACTTCTCGTTGAAATCCATTGGACAAAATAAGCAGAACAAAAGAACCAGACCGGAATAAGTGGACACGTGTAAATACGTCAACCCCCATATATATATTACATGTGCAGGGGAGAGCACAATTTGTTTCTCCATTAACTAGAAAAGGCAATTGCCTTTTGAATGGGACCGCCCCACCAATGTTTGAAGAGTGCGAGTGTTTGGTTTTTCTAGTGAAGATTCCCCCCAACCCATCTGGCTTGTAGGGACGGAATACCTCCTTAAACAATGGCATTAGTGTTGACAAGAATTTTTCCATCACTCAAAAGTAACGGTCCCAAAACTATGGTGCCAAGAATATCCGACGATAGGTGGCTTTAACTTGTTCCCTCTTCTTTAAATGAAAACAACTTCTTCAAAAATACCTCATGAATTATGCAATCAAATATCTTATCATAATCTATCGAAGTCAACTTTGATTACTCTCATTTTATACGACTTCAAGCGAAATGCTCATGTTGGTGTTGTTAATATTAGATTTTAGTCGCGTTATTTTTTGTTTTTAGGATGCAGATTTGTGGGTCATGTTTGGTTTTTCATGTAGCCACACAGTATTGGTCCTTTCGGTGAGAACCTTTCGCTTCATTTCGATGAGAACAAAATGTTGTGTTGGTGTTGTTAATATTAGATTTTAATCGTGTTGTTTTTTGTTTTTGGTATGTAGATTTGTGGGTCATGTTTGGTTTTTCATACAATTAACCACAATATTCCTTGTGTCCTTTCGCTTCTTGAATCGTTGAGAACAAACTTTCCTCGCTTGTTAGAGCTAACAGATGATCGTTACTAAATTTGGACAGCATTTAATTAACCCTTAATTCAAAAGCAATTATTTGTCTCAATATTGACTAGCTAAGTAATTCAAGTAGTTTATGTCGGTACGTATATAGATTGCTGCAAATTCTCGACATATCATATCTATCTATGCGAGCGCGCAAAGTAGAGAAAAAGCGGTAGCTCATCAAAAAGTATGACAGTCTTCCACTTTTTCTCTAGCTAACGCTAGTGCACGTCAATTAATTGCAATGCCTAAACCCCACTTTGTACCTCTTCTTTGGCAATTCAAAAGAGTGAAGGACGCCCATCATTTTATTCAAGAAAATGAAGGCCCGAAAAGGACGGGTTGGACTCAAGCTGCAGCTGACAATGTTGCTGAATTTTCAACCAAAAGAGATCACTCCTCACTTTTTAGCTTTTGTGTTCACATTTGCAAGAAACAAATGGCCATATCTCAGTTGTAGATCCCCTTCTTTCAACAATAGAAATTTGGCACAATACGAATATTCTACTGTAAGTGAACGTATAGAAAGAGTTGGTTATACTGTTCACCCTTTTCTCCTTTTTGTTTAGAGGAAAAAAAAATTATGGAAGCTTGTAATTTTAGCTATATATATATATTTACCACTAGTGCTTGAAAAACCTCCCGGCAGAAAATAACATATGGTTGATAGAGTTAGCTAAAAATCATAATTATGAAAGAAAAATATATTTATTTCTATTGAGAAACGGCCCTAAAGCCTAGCATCAAGGAAGTAATTGGTCCAGCCAAATAGAACTATAGGATAATTGTTTGTGGGGCGGTGAAGGAATGCCTTTTTGAATGGGTCTTGTTTTGTGCGAGCATGCGTGTCAAAAGATTGATTATGCTGTATATGATGGAAGTCAAACAACTTCAAATTAAACGCAATCATGAAACATAATTACGTGATCGGGGGACATGCTTGATTTGATAATTATATATATAATTTAGAATTCGTTTCATCTCTTATGCGACCATAAACTTTTGGGGACATGGGTTTGGGAGTTTAAAAATTTTGGTATATAATAATGGTTGAAAAAATAAAAAGAGAGGTAATTTAAGTGAATTTTTTATATTTATTGTAATAAAAATAAATAATTTCATGAAAGAAATAGAGATTATTTTATAGTTATTTTATTAAGTCAACCAAATATTTATCAGCCAAACACCAAATCAAATTAATTTTTGAGACCCTAAGTGAAGAATTAATTCATCATCACTAGCTAGATTTATATATGCTTAACAACACTACTCCAAGTTGCAGCTTGCAAAGCCACCTGATTTGAATTAACTTAAGGCTTATGAGATAAGTAAGGTTGGGAACTTAGCTACATATAAGCATCGTGAGTACAATTTTTTTTTTTTTAATTAACATTCACACCTAACCCTCCTTTGCGTGCAATTTGATTCTGGGCGGTGCATTGAAGTTTCAAGAGAATTAAAATGTGGCAATTAATGAATTGCAAGGATGTAGGAGCCAATTAGAGCTGATGTTTATCTTCAAGTACATGTATTACGGTGATGTTTGATTATAAAAATTTTGAGGAGTTGGAGTTAATAAAAAAGTGAATAGAGATTATTTGAATAATTTTTTTTTATATTTATTTGAAGTGAAAAATAATGATCCGATAGAAAGAAGAAAAAATTTAAAGAGTTGTTTTATTAGAATAGAAATTTTGGGGCCTAAATTTTTAATGTCAAACATCTCAAATCTCTGGACTATTATAATTAGTTGTGTCGACTCTATCTTGAATTAGCCCTAGATAAATTATTAGGTATATTATCCTAATTGTTATCTAAACTAAACTTAATTATCATTTGTATTAGTCTAAATGCTTTTAGTTTAATTAACCTACTCATCATAATATTACATGTTCTATGCCTATTGGTTAGCTGTTCAACTTCATTGTGGGATGGCCGTATGACTACCTAGGTAGGGTTTTTTTTTTTTTTTCTAAGTAGGTAGGGTTTGGTTGAAAGTGACCAATTTCTAAACTGATGATCCAAAGGTTGTGCACTTGATGATATCGACGGGAGAGAACTCTATCCAAGACTGTGACTATGTTTGACAAACAAAGTTTTAACAATTTTGAATTTGTAAGATTTTTTTTTTTAGAGTATGACTATTTATCAGAGTGAGAAAAAGTTTAAGATGTTAGATTATAGAATATATTTTTTTTATTGAAGCTATGTTTGGAAAGCACAAATTTTAAGAATTCTGAATATGTAAGAGAATTTTAACTTCTAAAGTTAAAATTTTTTTTTTCTAAACATCACCAAATTTGTTAAAAAAAAAGTGAAACATTAAAATAAATACTGTCCAAATCGGACAGAAAGATATAAAAATAATAATAAGGTAAAGGACGGAACGGATAGTTCAATATTCCAAACGGACCCGTCAAAGAACCGTGCTACGCCTTACGGAAAGGAATGTGTACCGAAAACAAAAGATTTATTTGACGCATAGAGGAGAAAATTTGGACCGAATCTGACATGGCAAAATTTGTGGGACCCACAGGGGACCAAAAACCCCCACAATTTTGACTAGAAAATTTAAAAAAGGGAAACGGGGTTAGGCTCATCGGCCCCTATCCCAGACCGAGTCACGTCACTTTCGACGATATAGCGCGCGAGTAGCTTTGACTGCGTTCGGGCAGCGGTCATCACCGTTTCGGGCAGCCATCCCCCACCTTCGCACACACACTCTCTCTCTTTCTCTCTGTCTGTGCACGCTTCACTCCTAAAAATAAAAAATAACTAAGAAAAAAAAAAAGAAAGATAGATTACAATCCTATACACGCACTCAATGGTCTTACAGAAGGCGAGAGAGAGAAAGAGAAAGCAAAAAGGGAAAGTTCTTTCGAAAAGGAGAGCAGAAAATGTTTTGAAAATCTTTGATTTTTTTTTTTTGAAATGTGTTGATGTTGGTGGGTTACTGGCCTTTTGGCACTCCGTAGAGCATTCAGGGCGAGATCGGGCTTTTGATTGCGGTTTTGTCGTGGGTGTAACTCTTGAGAGAGTGACAATGTTGGACATTGTTATGTGAGATTTTGGTGCCAGGATTTTGGTGCGGCTTGTTTGTGATGGTGGGTTTGGTGGGTGGGGGATATTATTTGGATCTGAGAGAGATTTAGTTACCCAGATGGAAGTGAAGGTTATTGGGGTTTCTGTTTTGCTCTGGTTGATCTTGGTTGCTCGTCCATTATGCTTGATTTCAGCTAACGTCGAAGGTCTGCTCGGTTATACTTGATGCTCTCTTGTTCTTTTAGAGTTTCTCTTATAGTTTGATCTTTGTTTTTAAAATATTTGTTGATATTTGTAAATGGTTTTTTGCTAGTTTCGGGAAAAGACAGTTCGTTTAGGGGAAGTGGGGATGTTTAACTAAGTTTAGCTCCTTTGTTGGTAGTTCTTATTGATGATATTTCCAAATTTAGAGTTTCCCTTTTTTTTTTTTCCTACCTTTTGCGTGTGTTATTGGACTATTGAATATTCGAGTGGATAGGTGTTTATTCTGTAGTGCCAGGGTTTTGTGCTGGTCATGACTTGTAATATGATGATTTTTTTTGTATCAGTTATACGGGTACTTGAAAGAGTCTCTAATGGCAATTCTTTCTTTTCTGGATCGTTTTCTGGGTCGCCTTATCAGATGTTTCCAATGTGGTTCATGGTGGCGGTTACATTAGTGTACATTGAGTGTAATGATAGTGTGAGAGTACTGCACTGTTAGACAATTAGAGTACCTCTTATACATCTCAAGAAACCCATTAAACCAATCTATTTGATACTAAGGGATCAATGGGTCCTGTTTATGACCAACTCGCCAGTTGAGTTGAGAGAGACCTTTTGTTTGTTTTTTACTTTGAAGTTTGTATGTTAGTAACCTTTTTAAGAAGATAATCTTATGTCTCTCGAAATCTGTCAGTGTCCATGTATTGCTTTGATCAGAATTCAGCTGAGTGCTGTTTGTGGCAATTGGTGACAATTTTAGATCTCAGTATTTAATTTGGAGTTTGTAACCGTTTATTCTCAGCATGTAATTGTGTTTGCTTGCATCTTGAAATAGGTGATGCTTTGCACAGCCTGAGAATCAGCTTACAGGATCCTAACAATGTTCTGCAGAGTTGGGATCCTACCCTTGTTAACCCTTGCACATGGTTTCACGTTACCTGCAACAATGACAATAGTGTCATAAGAGTGTAAGCGCTCTGGCCTTTTTTGTCTTCGAATTACATTCATACGATGTAATTCTGGGAATTTTTTTTATTACTGTTACTCTAAAATCGTGTCATGCTTTGCACAGAAACCTTTTGAATTGCTTCTTTTAATGTGATCACAGCGATCTTGGAAATGCAGCTTTGTCTGGTCAACTTGTTCCACAGCTTGGCCAGCTCAGGAATTTGCAGTACTTGTATGTTATGCTTGTTGCTTAAAAATGATTTTTCTTTTCTGTTTTTTGAATTGGTTCTTTGATGCTGAAGTTCTTTAAAGTTTTATAGCATAGAAATTGTCTTTCTTCCCTGCTTTCTGCATGGGCATTATCTTAAAGGAAAATAGTGTGCATGCAGTTAATATTGTAAAAACAATTTTGCTAAGATGATAATCAACATGGAACAATAAGAGAGCATATGCATGGTGTAAACTCTCTTGTATTTTTGAGAAAAACCAAAAGAAGTGGACAGTGCTTAAAGATGCTATAAAAGAAACTGTTCTTGAAAAAATTTATTCTCTCAAGCCTAATGAATTAGGTTTTTCATGTTGAATATGATCATTTCCTTAGTTTGTAGTAAAAGCCAATTAAAACTGCTTATCATTAATTTGGTGTAATTTTTTGTTACGAATCATTTGTGAAATGAATGATTGAAAACCCATGTTGAGTATGGTTAGTCAATGATTCGTCTACATTAACCAAACAGAAAAATGGCTTACAGCTGACCTTGTCAAATGCTTAGAGAGGCCGTTGAGGCAGATGAAGCCTTATTGGCTGTGAAACGGTGTCAAAGTGTCAGGCCCTGATGGTTTTAGGCGATGAAGTCTTAAGAAAGAGGCTGTCCAACGCATAGAATGTTTTGTACCTGAGGAAGTTTGAATTTAGATTCTGATCATTATTTCTACTGAGTGACTGGATTGCAGGATAAAGTTTGTGTTCTGGGGTTGGTAGAATGTGGATTTGAACGGAACCCACTTTCTTCATTTGTTTTTGTTATTTTTATGGAGGTCCCAAGGAGAATGTTATCACCAGATGATGGAGGGGCCCTTTATTTACCATTGGCGCCAATGCTCTTGATCATTTAGTGATTTCTCCTTTTTTGTCGACAATATCTTAGGGTGAGCGAAAATGGTTTGGAATCCTAGGAGAAGCAACAGATTCTAGGTTAAAGGCTACTACAAAACAGGGAGCAGGGGGTGGTAACATTTTTCCTTCAAGAGTATTTTGAAGGTCACTTATAAAAAAAAGAGTAATTTGAAGGTCAAAGCTCCACTAAGAGTAGCAAAACCAGCATTGGGAAGATCCTTACCGTGGATTGAGAAAGTGGAGATAAATCATTGCGGATTGCTGCCACATGCGCAAATCAAACAGAGATAATGGATTATCTATTTCTTCAGCAGACATAACCAGGGAATTATGGACTTGTGATTTGCTTGATTGGGGTTAAGTGGGTCATGCCAACAACAGTTGTTTAAATATTGAATGGTTGGAAATGATACTTTGGTAGACATGGTAGTGGGCAAATTTGGCTTGTTATTCCTTTGTGTGTAATGTGATATATTTGGGAAGAAAGAAATACAAGCTCTTTTGAGGGATGTAAATTACTGGTAATGAAGATGAGGGTTTCTGTTCTTGAGGTCTCTGTGGGATTGGATAGCTAAAGAGCCTCTATGGGCAACTTCAAATACTGAGTTGGAAAGCGTGCTTAAATGTTTCATCAGATAGTAATCTTATGTTTTTTTTTTCATTAACATCTTATATTATATGAACCTTTTTCTTGCACAAGTCATTTATACAAATTTTATGACAGGGAGCTTTACAGTAACAACATTAGTGGACAAATTCCCAGTGACCTAGGGAATCTGACAAGCTTGGTCAGCTTGGATCTTTACTTGAACAGTTTTACTGGTCCCATCCCAGGCACATTGGGCAGACTGTCAAAACTACGGTTCCTGTGAGTATTATTTTCCTTGATATTCTTTCCCTGCTGTGTGTTTACCTGTATCATTTTTTTTGCTTATTGTGTCATTTAATGCAATTTTCATTTTGTGACTCCGCTCAACATCCGCAGAGAATTCATTTGAATGAAAATCCCAAGGGAATCTACTCCAGTGTCTGAAGCCTGAAATAAGTCTGTAGATCCAAGAACTTCAATGAGCATCTTGAGAAACAAAGATAAAAATTAATTACATTTGTATAGAAGACAATGCATGTTGGTAATTAGAAGTAAATAGGAACAGAAATGTAATCGTACAGGATTATTGTACTTAGCAGAACATGTAAACCGTTACTCTTTGTGTTAAGGACCAAAATTAGGTTTTGAGTGTTATATGGTGTATGAAATATTCTTGGGTAGTAAACTGCAAATAAGTTCTGCAAAACACAAGGAGATTTTACGATTTTGTGGCTTACTAGAAAGGTATATCTTTTATTGGATGATATTCCTAAATTACCTAAATCTCTGGGCCTTTGGCAACCAAATGGGAGAACGCAAGTTTGACATCTAAACGTATTCTACATTGCACAATTTATCAAAACGAATAGGGTACTTGTGTTGCTGGATATGGCCATTTTGATGGTAATGAATCTGTTGATTTGGCACTGATTGAGTAGCATTCCCTGACTGTTTTAAGATCTTAACGGTTTTTTTTTTGTTCTAATATTTGTGTGGGGATAGCCGGCTTAACAACAACAGCTTGACGGGTCCAATTCCTATGTCATTGACCAATATCACGTCACTGCAAGTGCTGTGAGTACCAAGATTATCTCAATATCTGATCTATCTAATGAGTGTGGGTGTGTGATGGCATTATATTTTTGCACGAATACTATGTTATCGAATTGCATTTTCTGAATACAGGGATCTGTCAAATAACCGTCTTTCCGGACCAGTTCCAGACAATGGCTCCTTTTCCTTATTCACTCCCATCAGGTTCCTTGTGATTATGTGAACTGTAAATGTCGTCCCTGACTTTTATATTGGACAGTATGTTGATATATTGTTTTTATATTTGCAGTTTTGCGAACAACCAGGGTCTATGTGGCCCAGTTACCGGGCACCCATGTCCAGGCTCTCCACCATTTTCTCCCCCTCCACCTTTTGTACCACCACCTCCGATTTCTACGCCAGGTGATCTTGTTGTTGCTCACTAGAATTTCAGAACTGGGATGATGCCTGTTGCAAATTTTTCCTTGCAGTATGTCTGCTTCGGTTGATGATTGCTATCAGTGCCCAAAATCTGATTTGGCTTCATTCTTATTTTCCATTGATCTTCCATTGTCAATGTCCATTTATAATTTATTAAGAACCAGTCTTGAGTTCATTTTGCATTTATTGTAAATCAGCTGAGCATTATTCCTTCTCGTTTCTTTCTTTTTTTGGTATTTTAGATTTTTGTTATGCTTCTGCAGTGCTAGTGCATTTCACACTCTGGAGGGTGTTCATTTTGGTACTCTGTCTACAGGTCGACCACGTTGTATACTTGCATAGGCAGATCTCTTCTTGTTTTTCTTCAATGCTATCTCAATACAATTTCTTTTAAGTGTATTAAAGTTTCTTCTTTTTTGTACCTTAGAAGTAGTTTAGTTCCAAATTTTACATGAACTCTACCTCAAAGTATGATTTGGAATGCATTGTCAATTGACCCTTCTAGTAAGTAAGCATGAAATTTTGTGGTTCATCACGTCTTTTTTCGTTTACATTCTTCTGATCATGTTTGTGTTTAGGCTGTTGCACGTACATTTTTTCCTCGATATGAATATGTCCTAATTTTTTCTTTTCCATCTGATTTCAGGTGGGAACAGTGCCACTGGGGCAATTGCTGGAGGAGTTGCTGCAGGTGCTGCTTTACTGTTTGCTGCTCCTGCAATTGCATTTGCATGGTGGCGTAGAAGGAAACCCCAAGAATTTTTCTTTGATGTACCTGGTTAGTTATTTAACTAAAGGCTGGAACTGTGAACTTGTTTGATGGGTATACTATCACTTATTTACATCTCTTTGCAGCCGAGGAGGATCCAGAAGTCCATCTGGGGCAACTTAAAAGGTTTTCATTGCGAGAATTACAAGTTGCAACTGATAGTTTTAGCAACAAAAACATCCTTGGTAGAGGTGGATTCGGCAAGGTTTATAAAGGACGCCTGGCAGATGGTTCACTGGTAGCTGTGAAAAGACTGAAAGAAGAGCGTACACCTGGGGGAGAGCTCCAGTTTCAAACAGAAGTAGAGATGATCAGCATGGCGGTGCATCGAAACCTCCTCCGGCTACGAGGATTCTGTATGACACCAACTGAGCGGTTACTTGTGTATCCCTACATGGCTAATGGAAGTGTTGCATCGTGTTTAAGAGGTATAGCTGTTAGGCTTTGTAGAATATTGTGATATTTTTGCCGGTTCCTTTTTGAATGTTTCATTTGTCTCAGTGGTCGGGGTTCTTGTGCCTGTTATCAGTTTTTTACCTTGTATTATTCAATAATCTATACATGTTACCATTTATTTATTCCTCTAGAACGCCCACCATCTCAACCACCACTTGATTGGCCAACAAGGAAGCGGATTGCATTGGGATCTGCAAGGGGTCTGTCTTATCTGCATGATCATTGTGACCCAAAGATTATTCATCGTGATGTGAAAGCTGCAAACATTTTGTTGGATGAGGAGTTTGAGGCTGTTGTTGGGGACTTTGGGTTGGCTAAACTTATGGACTACAAGGATACCCATGTTACAACTGCTGTACGGGGCACAATTGGGCATATAGCTCCAGAGTACCTCTCTACGGGGAAGTCTTCTGAGAAGACAGATGTTTTTGGGTATGGGATCATGCTCCTGGAGCTAATCACTGGACAAAGAGCTTTTGATCTTGCTCGGCTTGCAAATGATGATGATGTCATGTTGCTTGATTGGGTATGTATGTCCTCTTGTTATATAATAACTGACATTTGTTGGTTCAATTCACTGTCCTCTCTATGAGGTATGTACTTCTGTTATCTATTAACCGAGTTTAATCGATGTTTATTGGTTTGGTTTACTTTCCTATGGCATTTTATTTCATTGGTGGACACCAAATATGCAACAACTTCTCCAACTTCATATTTATTTAATTTGTATCTCCTCCGTTTCTGGATCATAGTTTCTAAATTCATTTTAGGGGTCTTAGGCGGAAGGATTAAACGGTCAGGGCATTGTAGATGTTGGAACTGCACAACCCACCAAACCAAACTTTGAGTCGGTTAATTTTTTTTTCTCGAGTGTATCTGTGGACATATCAAAAAGTCTTCTTGTGGAAACCCAAGGAAAACATTTGGCTTTTGATATTGTTCTTGCGTTTGCCATATGCTGCCAGTTACCATGGTTATTTAGTAAGCTTTGCAGAGAGTCGAGGGATTGGTGATATGGGGCAAGTTCATTGTTCACAGTTTATATTATCTTGCTGAATGTTATGTTATGTTTTATTTCTTTTCCATAATGCATCTGACTTTGAGAAGGCTTTCAAGCTCTTAGCAACCCTTCCTGTAGTGAAAAGTAGATGTCCCAGTGTTGAACCTCTTGCAATGAGAGCTTCCGGCTTTGAAAGCCTTGTTTATGCTTATTGGTTTTGGTGTTTGTTTCTTGCCTTTTTGGGGCTGCTGCACCTTGCATATACCTCTCTCTCTCTCTCTCTCTGTTATTTAGATGTATTATTCTGGAGCAGCAGTCTTTCTTTCTTATGGCTTAAGAGTGCTCTTCTGCCGTGAATGTTTCAATGTCTCATATGACGGGGTAATTTCTCAGGTGAAAGGACTGCTGAAAGAAAAGAAACTAGAAATGCTAGTTGATCCTGATCTCCAGAAAAATTACATAGAATCTGAAGTAGAGCAGCTAATACAGGTTGCGCTGCTTTGTACACAAGGCTCTCCAATGGACCGGCCCAAGATGTCAGAAGTGGTGAGAATGCTTGAAGGTGATGGCTTGGCAGAGAGATGGGATGAGTGGCAAAAGGTGGAAGTTCTGCGTCAGGAAGTGGAACTCGCGCCTCATCCCAACTCTGATTGGATTGTTGACTCCACAGAAAATCTACATGCAGTCGAGTTGTCTGGTCCAAGGTGACCTTGGCATGGTAGAAGTAAAAAAAGAAATCAATATTATAAAATTTTCTTCTTTTTTTACCCCTTCTTTTCTTAATGACCATATTCTGATAATGTCTCATGTAAGTCCACTCTGTATTGTATTCATTACATTTGTGCATATGAGTCAGCTTTGTCGAGATGCAATTTGTATCATTTGCTGCAGTTTGACGAAGCCGTGAAGTTTTTGGCTAGATGAAGCTGTGGCAATGTAATCTTTTGTCCAATGCATATTTATGCACGCAGTTCCATTCCTGTCCTAATTTGATCGGGACGGGGTAATGGTAGTGTTTGAAAAACGTAGTAATGGAACTTCCCCAGTGGCCACTGAAGCATTTACACGCAATGGATTACAGTAGTCATTGAAATCATTTTCGTTTATGTGTTGTCGGCCTCCAAAACGTGGAATTTTATTTTTATTTCTATGAAGTTTTTTGTCTTGGGGTAACGAGAAGAAAGTTAAACTCAGTAGGCCTACCAAACTGGATTTACTTTAACGGGCCGGTAAATTTCAGACCGATGCAGCGTTCCAAGCCACACAAACCAAGTAATTGCTTGTATGAAAGACTTTTAAGTGCTGTGGCATCGGCAACTTTCAAACCCACACAATTGCAAGCGCCCATCATATGGAGGAGCATGTGCTTGATGGTGGTTTGGTAGTACCAGGTTGACCAAGGAAAAGCCAAATAATTTATGCTGGCCTTTTTAACGACAGGAAGTCGTGAACTCAAGTTTCTTTAACCATGGCCAAGAGGTTCAGGTTCAGTGCTATGCAAGAAGAGTGCGGTGAATTGAAGTCCCACAAGCATGGCCAAGAAGCGTCATATTTTGTCACGTACTCAGAAGTGCTAATTTTCTGTGTTCATTTGCATCAACGCAGTTACTGTTAGAAGTTAGTGTAAAGTTTCAGATTTACCGACTAAACTTCTCTAAGCATTTTCTCGGTTCAACAACTTTGGGGTTACGATTTCATTGCGCCCACACCATACACATACAAAATCAATAAACATTTGTCAAGATGATCAAACAGAAGCAGTTGAATATTCTTTATTCTTGATACTACAGAAACGGTGCCATTTGACGCATATTACACTCTTATAACACCTACAAATGCACTCTTTACAAAAAGAAAGAAAAATGAAAACCAGGACTTCGAGGTTCCTCATAATGTAACAATCACTCAACAGAATGACCTTAAACAAAGGTGACCAAAGGCCTTACAGGTACATGATTCATCTTGGAGATCATCGGGAATTATCCACGGAATAATGAGCAGCTGATCCAAGAGTAGGACTCTGTGATGTAAACAAGTTCGGGTATGATAAGTATGGGTCATCATCCATTGAATTCAATCTCTGGGGCTGGTGAGGAGCAGGGTCATCATCCATTGAATTCAATCTTTGGGGCTGGTGAGGAGCAGGTTCATCATCCATTGAAGTCAATATCTGGGGCTGGTGAGGAGCAAGCTCATTTTCGAAACCATAATCACTGGGAAGAGCAGAATCAAAATCCACTTTGCGGGTGTCAAATGAAGGAAGAGTTGATGGTTCTGAACTCTGGTCACTTGCTTGATGGAGTTCTGGGGAATTTAAAACTACGTTGTCGGAGTTGCCAAACAAGTTTTGGTTGTCCAAATGTTGATTTTCTTCAGTAGCTGACCGGTTCGGAATATCAATATGGAAGGGATTCTCGCAGCTTGTATCAGGGAATTGATTATTCTTCTTGGTGAGCTCATTAATTCTGAGCTGCGCAAGACTAGCTGCCGAGCGAGCTGCAGCTGCTGCACGTTCAGCACTTTCTGCTGCAGCCTGAGCAGCAGTCAAGACATCCTGGAAGTCCACATTGGCCTCACTTTTTGTTCTTGAGAGAGACGTTGGCATTGGCGTTGGCGATTTACTTTGTGTCACAGAAAATGAAGCCGAAGATAGTGATGGGGAAGCGATAAATGGGATGAATTGTTTATCGTCCCCACCACCAACTGGAACACTAGGTTGTTCATCTTTGTTGGCCACTGGTCTTTCTTGCATCACTTCCTCAGGTTCCAACTGTCGCTCCTCTGGTGAGTTTTCAATAACTCCAGAACTCTTTGATGAGTCTGGATCAAGATCAGGAAGGGGAGTATCCTGTAAAGATGGGAACACAGCTTGTAAAGGTGGGGACATTGCTGGTGCCGAAGCAACATTTGCACTTGACTGTACTGCTACTTTAGGAACTTCAGGAAAATCTAATGAATCAATGCCAGAATCAGCGTCTGGCTGTTCTGTTTGGTGTTGTTCAGGGGTAGAGTACAATGTTTCATCATGCTTTTCTTTAGGAAGGGGCAATTTAGACCCACTTACAAATTGGGCTGGGCCATTCTGACAAGAAAAGAATATATGTTAGGAGGAAGAGAGATCAAAAAGGATTAGTAGATAGAGCAAGAGGCAGGGTGGTGTTTCACATACCAATAAATCTTCATGAGTCTTCAAAAGCTCAGTCTCTGTGGCAGCTGGATCCCATTCTACCTCATACTCTTCAGCTATTTCTTTCAGGAGCTTTAGTTTCTTTTCAGGTGAAGGAGCACGAATTGATAGCAGTTCTATTAGCTGCAGTATAAACCATGCTGAGGACCTCATTAATATAAAGAACTGAATATTAGTTAACCTCCCAATTAAGTCACACCAAACGACAAAAGCACATGGAACCTGGCGATTAACACCACAATCTGGCATGAGCTCCGTTGCAGCCGATACAAATTCCTTCCCATATTTGGTTGCAAACAAGAGTTGAACCTGAATCAACTCTGTTAGGTCAGAGCATCTTGGCGCTGCAAAGCACACACTGGATATTGCTTCTTTCAAATCTAGAGGACATTCCCTGGAAAATGTTCAGGGTTTACATATCGATAAGGAGAAAATAGTTGGGTCTCAACTGTGAGCAATAGAGAGCTTCAAGGACTATAAAACTTTTTGTTTAAGGTTCACAAGAAATTAAATGCTGAATCTAAAACAAGTAGCGCAGATCTTAATTATATAAGATCATTCATGCAGTTTAGCATGACCAATGCTTTTTGTGGTGTAGAAATAAACAATTTACAGCATGAACTACTGACAGCTCCTAGAAATCCAATGAATAGCATTCTTCAGTATGCAGTGTCAGGATTTCCACAATGATCAATCACTCTCCATATACTTAAAAGGTCAGTTTTATATTATACATCTATTCTTTTTTTTTTTGTTTTTTTTTTAACAATAAAATCTATTAGGCTGCATTTAATAAAAAGAGTCGGAACTGATAATTCGGACTAGCTATAAATTTCAAAAACCTTAAAGTTATAATAATTATCAAATAGAACTTAACAAAATATAGGAATAGCAAATCACCTCTAAAAACTTTAGCATTTGATGTAAACAAACGTGTAAATGGAATATAGAAATAGATCTTATTTGTCTCTAATGTTTCAATGTCTCATATGACGGGGTAATTTCTCAGGTGAAAGGACTGCTGAAAGAAAAGAAACTAGAAATGCTAGTTGATCCTGATCTCCAGAAAAATTACATAGAATCTGAAGTAGAGCAGCTAATACAGGTTGCGCTGCTTTGTACACAAGGCTCTCCAATGGACCGGCCCAAGATGTCAGAAGTGGTGAGAATGCTTGAAGGTGATGGCTTGGCAGAGAGATGGGATGAGTGGCAAAAGGTGGAAGTTCTGCGTCAGGAAGTGGAACTCGCGCCTCATCCCAACTCTGATTGGATTGTTGACTCCACAGAAAATCTACATGCAGTCGAGTTGTCTGGTCCAAGGTGACCTTGGCATGGTAGAAGTAAAAAAAGAAATCAATATTATAAAATTTTCTTCTTTTTTTACCCCTTCTTTTCTTAATGACCATATTCTGATAATGTCTCATGTAAGTCCACTCTGTATTGTATTCATTACATTTGTGCATATGAGTCAGCTTTGTCGAGATGCAATTTGTATCATTTGCTGCAGTTTGACGAAGCCGTGAAGTTTTTGGCTAGATGAAGCTGTGGCAATGTAATCTTTTGTCCAATGCATATTTATGCACGCAGTTCCATTCCTGTCCTAATTTGATCGGGACGGGGTAATGGTAGTGTTTGAAAAACGTAGTAATGGAACTTCCCCAGTGGCCACTGAAGCATTTACACGCAATGGATTACAGTAGTCATTGAAATCATTTTCGTTTATGTGTTGTCGGCCTCCAAAACGTGGAATTTTATTTTTATTTCTATGAAGTTTTTTGTCTTGGGGTAACGAGAAGAAAGTTAAACTCAGTAGGCCTACCAAACTGGATTTACTTTAACGGGCCGGTAAATTTCAGACCGATGCAGCGTTCCAAGCCACACAAACCAAGTAATTGCTTGTATGAAAGACTTTTAAGTGCTGTGGCATCGGCAACTTTCAAACCCACACAATTGCAAGCGCCCATCATATGGAGGAGCATGTGCTTGATGGTGGTTTGGTAGTACCAGGTTGACCAAGGAAAAGCCAAATAATTTATGCTGGCCTTTTTAACGACAGGAAGTCGTGAACTCAAGTTTCTTTAACCATGGCCAAGAGGTTCAGGTTCAGTGCTATGCAAGAAGAGTGCGGTGAATTGAAGTCCCACAAGCATGGCCAAGAAGCGTCATATTTTGTCACGTACTCAGAAGTGCTAATTTTCTGTGTTCATTTGCATCAACGCAGTTACTGTTAGAAGTTAGTGTAAAGTTTCAGATTTACCGACTAAACTTCTCTAAGCATTTTCTCGGTTCAACAACTTTGGGGTTACGATTTCATTGCGCCCACACCATACACATACAAAATCAATAAACATTTGTCAAGATGATCAAACAGAAGCAGTTGAATATTCTTTATTCTTGATACTACAGAAACGGTGCCATTTGACGCATATTACACTCTTATAACACCTACAAATGCACTCTTTACAAAAAGAAAGAAAAATGAAAACCAGGACTTCGAGGTTCCTCATAATGTAACAATCACTCAACAGAATGACCTTAAACAAAGGTGACCAAAGGCCTTACAGGTACATGATTCATCTTGGAGATCATCGGGAATTATCCACGGAATAATGAGCAGCTGATCCAAGAGTAGGACTCTGTGATGTAAACAAGTTCGGGTATGATAAGTATGGGTCATCATCCATTGAATTCAATCTCTGGGGCTGGTGAGGAGCAGGGTCATCATCCATTGAATTCAATCTTTGGGGCTGGTGAGGAGCAGGTTCATCATCCATTGAAGTCAATATCTGGGGCTGGTGAGGAGCAAGCTCATTTTCGAAACCATAATCACTGGGAAGAGCAGAATCAAAATCCACTTTGCGGGTGTCAAATGAAGGAAGAGTTGATGGTTCTGAACTCTGGTCACTTGCTTGATGGAGTTCTGGGGAATTTAAAACTACGTTGTCGGAGTTGCCAAACAAGTTTTGGTTGTCCAAATGTTGATTTTCTTCAGTAGCTGACCGGTTCGGAATATCAATATGGAAGGGATTCTCGCAGCTTGTATCAGGGAATTGATTATTCTTCTTGGTGAGCTCATTAATTCTGAGCTGCGCAAGACTAGCTGCCGAGCGAGCTGCAGCTGCTGCACGTTCAGCACTTTCTGCTGCAGCCTGAGCAGCAGTCAAGACATCCTGGAAGTCCACATTGGCCTCACTTTTTGTTCTTGAGAGAGACGTTGGCATTGGCGTTGGCGATTTACTTTGTGTCACAGAAAATGAAGCCGAAGATAGTGATGGGGAAGCGATAAATGGGATGAATTGTTTATCGTCCCCACCACCAACTGGAACACTAGGTTGTTCATCTTTGTTGGCCACTGGTCTTTCTTGCATCACTTCCTCAGGTTCCAACTGTCGCTCCTCTGGTGAGTTTTCAATAACTCCAGAACTCTTTGATGAGTCTGGATCAAGATCAGGAAGGGGAGTATCCTGTAAAGATGGGAACACAGCTTGTAAAGGTGGGGACATTGCTGGTGCCGAAGCAACATTTGCACTTGACTGTACCGCTACTTTAGGAACTTCAGGAAAATCTAATGAATCAATGCCAGAATCAGCGTCTGGCTGTTCTGTTTGGTGTTGTTCAGGGGTAGAGTACAATGTTTCATCATGCTTTTCTTTAGGAAGGGGCAATTTAGACCCACTTACAAATTGGGCTGGGCCATTCTGACAAGAAAAGAATATATGTTAGGAGGAAGAGAGATCAAAAAGGATTAGTAGATAGAGCAAGAGGCAGGGTGGTGTTTCACATACCAATAAATCTTCATGAGTCTTCAAAAGCTCAGTCTCTGTGGCAGCTGGATCCCAATCTACCTCATACTCTTCAGCTATTTCTTTCAGGAGCTTTAGTTTCTTTTCAGGTGAAGGAGCACGAATTGATAGCAGTTCTATTAGCTGCAGTATAAACCATGCTGAGGACCTCATTAAATATAAAGAACTGAATATTAGTTAACCTCCCAATTAAGTCACACCAAACGACAAAAGCACATGGAACCTGGCGATTAACACCACAATCTGGCATGAGCTCCGTTGCAGCCGATACAAATTCCTTCCCATATTTGGTTGCAAACAAGAGTTGAACCTGAATCAACTCTGTTAGGTCAGAGCATCTTGGCGCTGCAAAGCACACACTGGATATTGCTTCTTTCAAATCTAGAGGACATTCCCTGGAAAATGTTCAGGGTTTACATATCCAATAAGGAGAAATAGTGTGGGTCTCAACTGTGAGCAATAGAGAGCTTCCAAGGACTATAAAAACTTTTTGTCTAAGGTTCACAAGAAATTAAATGCTGAATCTAAAAACCCAAGTAGCGCACCTATACATATATAAGAGCATTCATGCAGTTAGCAGGACCAAATGCTTTTTGTGTGTAGAAATAAACACTTTACAGCATGAACTACTGACAGCTCCTAGAAATCCAATGAATAGCATTCTTCAGTATGCAGTGTCAGGATTTCCACACTGATCATCACTCTCCATATACTTAAAAGGTCAAGTTTTATATTTAACATCTATTCTTTTTTGTTTTGTTTTTTTTAACCAATAAACACCCTTTAGGCTGCCTTTACATAAAACAGGTCGGCAAACTATAATTCGGACCTAAGCTATAAATCAAAAACCTTAAAAGTTAAAACTAGATACTAAAATAGAACCCCAGTAACAAAATATAAGGAATTAGCAATCACCTCAAAAACTTTAGCATTTTGATGTAAACCAACACGTAAATGGATCAAGAACTAAGATCTTATTTGTCTCACAAATATCTAGACTTTTCTCCATTTGGGTCCCAAGAGGCACTTCATGTGAAAACAAAAGGGCTAGGTGGCAGCACTCTATTCCAAGTCACCCCGAACCCACACTTAAATAGGTACAGCACTAGGTAATGATCCTATCGAACCAGATTCACTGAACGGCCAAACATAGGGCTGAAGATTGTTAATCCCGCTCATGTGAAACTCTCAACCAATTCGCCACAGACATCTATTTTTCACTCCCGACCTCCCAAGTTGATTCTTACACATTGAATGTAGTTGAATTCAGTTTATAGTTGCTCTAAGCTTTTTGCTAATTTAACAAAGAACTACAGGCAAATATAACAAAGGATTAAGTAAACAAAAAGGAAAAACATAGTAGTAGACAAGTGTAGTAATCAGTTTTGTTAAAATTTTAACCTTTGAGCCTCAATAATCGGAAGGCGGACAGCAATAAGCTCACAGAACAGCTCAAGAATCTCCTGAGCAGCCATCATGTTCTCTTCTCTAACAACATGCTCAACCTGAAAGGAAAAGGCCAACGAGTCGTTACCACCCAGCATTGCCACAAAGAGCTTCAGTTGTCCTTTCTAGTTACGGCAAAGGTTCATCAAAAGAAGTGGCAAAAGATAGCTCATCATATCACAGTATCTAAGCACATACATACCCGAATACGAGCTGTGGCTTCTTGACCGGTCTCAAGAAGCTTGGCAATGTCTCGGCGCATCTGCTTTATCTGTATCTCCCTCCTGTTCCTCAGCAGCTTTATCCGCGGAATCGTCAATTTCAGCAAGGTTTTGCTGTGATATAAAGAAAGCTACACCACGATTACATTTCAATCTTTCAAACCCAAAAGTCCTATGAATAAAAAGAATTTCCAATTTTTTACATAAAAAAAGAATAAATAGTTCAAACAATTACTAATCGATCCGTTTGGTTGCCACTAAAGTAACATGGAAGTGGAAAAAAAAATAAAATCAAACGCAAATGTAACTGATAGAAATCAGGAAAAAAAAAAAAAAAAAAAGGTTTGATAAGAGAGGAGACCATTTGGTAGCTTTGAAGCCCTTGTTGAAGAAGGAATCAAGCATCGACATGATCCAATCCTTTCGATTACAATCAGAGCCTTATTCTGGAAATCGCAAAACAGAAAATTGAGTGCTTGATATGGAAGAAAGGGAATTGGAGGAAGAGAAGAGGAAGCGGAGGATGGGAAACGGGGAGTGGTTAACCTGCTGATATATGTATAATATACACAGTTTGCACTAACGGACGAGACGCGTTCTTACAAAAAGAGTATTGAGAGTGTTTGCTTACGAGAGAAGGAAAACAACAAGATGTGATCGCGAGGGGGGACTCTTCTCTGCTGATTGCTCTGGTTTCTCTGTTGTGGGGCCCCTTGAGGTAGCTTCTGGCGAAGCTGCATGGGCTCCAAGGATATGGGCCGGACGTATGGCCCTTCTCTCTAAATGGGCCTAATGGACCATTGGATATGATCTTGGGCCTCAATTGGGCTGTCGGTAGACCAGTTATTGACCATTGGACAACGAAAGTCAGGCCCTTTTCATCATACAAAAATAGGAGATAACGGAAAACCCTTGAAAAACCTTCCGTCCTCCCTCCTCCCGTTCTCTCTCTCTCAGACGACAGACACCAAACGGTGGAAGAAAAAAGGAAAGCGAAAATGAATGCCCCTCCCTCGCGCCACCACGACGAAGAAGATGACGAGGGCGAGGTATTTCTCGATGAAGCCGATGTTATCCAGGAACTCCCTGTCGACGAGGAAGGTCCTCTCTCCCTTTCTCGCTCTCGGTATATATGCTTTGTAAGTTTATCTGTTTTGGTCTTATGTGCGTGTTTGTGGATGCAGATCTACCTGATGCAGAGGACGAAGAAGCCGGCTCTGATCTAGAAACTTATGGTATGCCAGTCAGCTCCCAATCCTCCGTAACTAACCTATCACCTATGCATGTCTTTTTTTTCTTCTTTTCTATTTTCTAAGCACTAACCTATGCATGTCGCTTGTATATGACTCTGTTTTTATGCGTATCTTCTTACAAGTTGAGCGGCGAAAGAAAATACAGAAAGTTTGTTGTTTGCTTAATTTTTTATGAGATTACCTCAGTTGATTGTGTATTTCCCGTTTTGGTTGTTTACAGAGGAGCCTGATGATGATTCAGTCCACATATTCACCGGTCATACCGGTAAGAGTTTTCTATTTGCTTGTGCATATATGCTTTTTAGCGCATGTTGTGCTATCAAATCTTTATAGAGTGCTGTATCATTATTGAGCTTGCTTCCAACATGTGTTCTATTGCACTTGCTTTCTATTGCGATAAAAGGAAGCAGGTTTCATATAAGTTAGTTGCAATTCTTCACTGAATTCAAAGAAGATTGCAACAGTGGAAGAGATTGAAGGGCGTAAATTAGACATAAATTAGTCATTTAATTGAGATGGTTCCGCAATTGGAGATATTTAGACTACGGAATACGGAGATAGTTTTTCTGATGTTAGAATTGATGTAGAATTTTCTTTCTATATCCAGTTTATTGGTTCTACGAAAGGAGGACTCATGTGCAGCATGACAAAAAAAAATATTTGATGAGTTTTAGAATTACATTCAGAATCACTTTCTTTTGTGCTAGGGTGATAATATATCAGCAGTGGTGATTCTCTGGAAGGTTTTACTTTGTTCTCTCAATCTTAGTTAGTGTAAGTCACTCACGCAGACCCATAACATACGTGGATTCAGTGATTATTTGTCCAGTTATGGTGTGGGAAGCGATAGGGGTTTGACATTCATAGGTTGATTTGTCAAGCTAGATGTAATCTGCATGTTATTGGGAGTAATTTACTGTTATTACATCATCTGTTCTGTTCTTCACAGGTGAGCTTTACACTGTTGCCTGCAGCACAACAGATGCTTCATTAGTGGCAACCGGGGGTGGAGATGACAAAGGGTTTCTCTGGAGGATTGGTCAAGGAGATTGGGCTTTTGAGCTCCAAGGTATGTGCAAAGTACAGTAGTTCCAGAGGACTTGTATAGTGTTCTCTGTTTTTGTTTGGTGGCCTGGAATTTTACTTCAATGGGGGCAATTAACAAGCAACGTGATAGATAGATAAAATGGGGACGCATTCTCATTCTTTTAACATGAATATGATAACCATATCACATTCAAAAATTTTTAGAATAGTTTTAAAGAGTGCAAAAGAAGCTTTTAAGTATTGAATGTTTATAATGATTTTTGTAAAATTGTGGAATACACGATAACATCACAATTTTTTGTGGACTATCTAATTTTCTTTTTGGTATTTTAGATTGATCTTTACTTTTCTTTGAGTTGATTTTTATAGGCTTAAACATATTTGCAATTTTCATGTTGTACCTTCCCCTTTAGTGGGGGCAACTTTATAACCTAACAGAAGTTTTGCTTGAGGAATCCATAGTTATTCTTTAAATTTTAGTTGGGCAATGGCTTCCCATTGGATAGTGTGTAGCTCCACCCCTGTTTGTCTGTGATTGCTTGCTCCACTTGTTTCCAAGTGAACCAAAATCATTTTCATCTCCCTGGTCCTTACAAAAAAATAAAAAGTTCATAAGCAGGATCTTGTTGCCATTCATAACCTATTTGCTAATTGAACCTCATAAAATTTCTCTGTAGGTCATGGGGATTCTGTTTGTTGTTTAGCCTTTAGCACTGATGGACAGTTGCTTGCATCTGGATGCTTGGGTGGGCTTATTCAAATCTGGGACGTACAGACACAAAATCTCAAATGCTCCCTTGAAGGTCCCGGGGAGGGCATTGAGGTGAAGTCGTCATGAACCTGTAAAATCAAAGTTTTTCTGTTATTTATTTGAAGTTGACTGTAAATTTCCTCCCCAGTGGATCAGCTGGCATCCAAAAGGTCATTTAGTTTTAGCAGGTTCAGAGGACTCCATTGTTTGGATGTGGAATGCTGATAAAGGTGCCTGTCTGAATACATTTTCCGGACATGGGGGTAGTGTCACTTGTGGCGATTTTACTCCTGATGGTATCTATCCACTCTTCTTCTGTGTGCTTTCTTGGCGAAAGAATCTTTATGACTATCTATATCCTTCTGTAAATTTTTTCCTACTTAATTTTTCTGCCTTTTTCTTGTTGCTTAAGGTAAAGTAGTATGTACTGGTTCTGATGATGCAACATTGAGGATCTGGGACCCAAAAACTGGTAAAAACATTCATGTGGTGGGAGGTAAGTTTGTGAATTTCAGTTCCACATGTGCTTTTTTTTTCACATCTAAATCGACGTAGTTAAGTTTCTGCCTAAAAAAAAATACATGAGTTTCAACCTCAAAAAATGAAGTATAAAAGGAACTGTCAAACACTGAAACCAAGTGATAAGGAATTCATTTCTTGACGATCTGCAAATTTTTTGGTGGAAACCATAAATTTAGCACAGTTTTTGAAGCCACTTCGGTAGGAATGTGAAGAAACTTTGCCCTCCTGCCGTACCTAATGTTGTGGACTGTTTTGTGGGCCTAAGATTGGAAACTTAGTTGGTTAAAAGCTTAAAATTGTACAAGTGTTTGAGCACAATTTATGGTGTTGTATAGGGCTTAGCAATGATTGTATTTGAAAGGATCAAAGGGGACTGAAACAGAGAACAAAGGCAGGAGAATTCTGAGCGGTAGTAAAATTAATCCTGCTGGGGTTTGTTTCTTCAGTTAATTGCTGCCAAGGGATAGGGAACGTGTGTTAGGTATTGTGTTTTTGATAGGATTAAGTAAAGGGCCTGATTGGGGTTGTAGAAAGATGAGAGGATGCCAGATTGAATTGAATACGTCAACAGGCTGTGAAGAGTGATGTATACAGTACCCAAGCAAGAAATAAGAGGAATAAAATGCGTTGCACACATACAAGCCATCAACTCTTATGTGAGGAAAGGTATATCTATAGACTCTTGATTGCAACTTCTCATAATAGGAGTAAGAATGAATAAGCTCCTAATTGGACTAAACCAAAGCCCCTAACCTAAATAAAGGGAAAAAATGTCACTTGCGCCCTCAAACTATGGAGTCAATGTCACTTTGGGGGTCAAAACTACTAAATTCGTAACATTGAGCCCTCAATTACCAAAATTCATGTGCGCTCCAAATAAGTTTGGACTGTCATTGCCACATAGCCCTTTTATAACATATGGCATGATTTTTAGTTCAGATTTTATTTGGAGCCTATATTGATAAATTTGGTAGTTTGATTGCTCAATGTGACGAACTTAGTAGTTTTGACCCCCAAAGTGATATTGACCCCATAGTTGTGGAAAGTGAAGTTTCCCCCTAAATGAAACTCACCTCTTAAATAAACCCATGGCCCATGGCTAAGGTCCACAATAAATAATACAAAAATAGCCTTCTCTCTTGGTGGTGAGAATATTTAATTTGTTAGTTTGGGGTGAGAATTTGCCCCCCTTTTGTTAAGGATTGACTGAATATCTTGTTGTTTTACCTCTTGATGTAGGTCTGTAAAATGCGACTCTAATCACCACTGTAGTAAAATTAATCCTGCTGGGGTTTGTTTCTTCAGTTAATTGCTGCCAAGGGATAGGGAACGTGTGTGGTATTTAAGGATTAAGTAAAGGGCCTGATTGGGGTTGTAGAAAGATGAGAGGAAAGCCAGATTGAATTGAATCGTCAAGCATTGGGAAGGAGTTGATGCTTGATACCCCATATATGCACAGAAATGAGCCGATGCGTTGCATACATAAAGCCTCAACTAATTTATATGATCTTGAGGAGAAGGTATTGACTTTTATTGTAACTTCTCGATGAATAGGAGTATCATATAAAGCTCCTAATCTACCTGATGCAGAGGACGAAGAAGCCGGCTCTGATCTAGAAACTTATGGTATGCCAGTCAGCTCCCAATCCTCCGTAACTAACCTATCACCTATGCATGTCTTTTTTTTCTTCTTTTCTATTTTCTAAGCACTAACCTATGCATGTCGCTTGTATATGACTCTGTTTTTATGCGTATCTTCTTACAAGTTGAGCGGCGAAAGAAAATACAGAAAGTTTGTTGTTTGCTTAATTTTTTATGAGCCTCAGTTGATTGTGTATTTCCCGTTTTGGTTGTTTACAGAGGAGCCTGATGATGATTCAGTCCACATATTCACCGGTCATACCGGTAAGAGTTTTCTATTTGCTTGTGCATATATGCTTTTTAGCGCATGTTGTGCTATCAAATCTTTATAGAGTGCTGTATCATTATTGAGCTTGCTTCCAACATGTGTTCTATGCACTTGCTTTCTATTGCGATAAAAGGAAGCAGGTTTCATATAAGTTAGTTGCAATTCTTCACTGAATTCAAAGAAGATTGCAACAGTGGAAGAGATTGAAGGGCGTAAATTAGACATAAATTAGTCATTTAATTGAGATGGTTCCGCAATTGGAGATATTTAGACTACGGAATACAGATAGTTTTTCTGATGTTAGAATTGATGTAGAATTTTCTTTCTATATCCAGTTTATTGGTTCTACGAAATCATGTGCAGCATGACAAAAAAAAATATTTGATGAGTTTTAGAATTACATTCAGAATCACTTTCTTTTGTGCTAGGGTGATAATATATCAGCAGTATTCTCTGGAAGGTTTTACTTTGTTCTCTCAATCTTAGTTAGTGTAAGTCACTCACGCAGACCCATAACATACGTGGATTCAGTGATTATTTGTCCAGTTATGGTGTGGGAAGCGATAGGGGTTTGACATTCATAGGTTGATTTGTCAAGCTAGATGTAATCTGCATGTTATTGGGAGTAATTTACTGTTATTACATCATCTGTTCTGTTCTTCACAGGTGAGCTTTACACTGTTGCCTGCAGCACAACAGATGCTTCATTAGTGGCAACCGGGGGTGGAGATGACAAAGGGTTTCTCTGGAGGATTGGTCAAGGAGATTGGGCTTTTGAGCTCCAAGGTATGTGCAAAGTACAGTAGTTCCAGAGGACTTGTATAGTGTTCTCTGTTTTTGTTTGGTGGCCTGGAATTTTACTTCAATGGGGGCAATTAACCAACGTGATAGATAGATAAAATGGGGACGCATTCTCATTGACCCACATTCAGTTGTGGAAAAGTATTGAATGTTTCACGATGTGGACTGGTAAACTTTACACTGCAATTTTCAAAGTAAATAACCCATGCCCCTGTTGGGCCTTCCCAAGTGTCCCACAACTAAATCAATCTACAAAAAAATAGTTCATAAGCTCTTGTTGCCATTGGTGTAGGTCATGATTCTGAATGATTTAATGCTTGGGTTTAGTTCTGGAAGGTCTCGTGAACCCCCTGTGATCAGCTGTTCAAGGCATTCAGACTCCATACCCTGTCTCTTTTCCGTGGCACTTACTCCTCTATGATGGGCCTCTTGTAAGCATGACTCTACTCACCACTGTACATGATCAGCGCTGTCAATTGCCCCTGCACCAGGTTGGGCTTCAAATGACACTATCTTAACCACAATGTACTTATTTGTATAGTCACTGTCCACAGTCTGGAATGACAAGCCAGATTGAATTGAATACGTCAACAGGCTGTGAAGAGTGATGTATACAGTACCCAAGCAAGAAATAAGAGGAATAAAATGCGTTGCACACATACAAGCCATCAACTCTTATGTGAGGAAAGGTATATCTATAGACTCTTGATTGCAACTTCTCATAATAGGAGTAAGAATGAATAAGCTCCTAATTGGACTAAACCAAAGCCCCTAACCTAAATAAAGGGAAAAAATGTCACTTGCGCCCTCAAACTATGGAGTCAATGTCACTTTGGGGGTCAAAACTACTAAATTCGTAACATTGAGCCCTCAAATTACCAAAATTCATCAATGTGCGCTCCCAAATAAGTTTGGACTGTCAAAACCTTGCCACATAGCCCTTTTATAACATATGGCATGATTTTTACGTTCAGATTTTATTTGGAGCATATTGATGAAATTTGGTAGTTTGATTGCTCAATGTGACGAACTTAGTAGTTTTGACCCCCAAAGTGATATTGACCCCATAGTTGTGGAAAGTGAAGTTTCCCCCTAAATGAAACTCACCTCTTAAATAAACCCATGGCCCATGGCTAAGGTCCACAATAAATAATTACAAAAATAGCCTTCTCTCTTGGTGGTGAGAATATTTAATTTGTTAGTTTGGGGTGAGAATTTGCCCCCCTTTTGTTAAGGATTGAAATATCTTGTTGTTTTACCTCTTGATGTAGGTCTGTAAAATGCAGACTCTAATCACCACTTAAATATCAGCGCAATTGCCCAGACAGGTTGGGCTTCTTTCAATGACTTCTGCTATCTTAACCTGTAGGATTTGTTAGTACTGTCCAATCATCTGGAACTGACAAGCTGATTACTCATTGTTTTGGATGGCGTTGCCCATTTTTAAAGAATCTTGGCATGACAACTTTGTCTTTGGGCTTTTGTTTGATATTATTTACACTTCCATACTCTGAAGGTCATCCATTTCATAAGGAGGGACTTACATGCATGGCGATAAGCTCCGATTCTACCCTTGCCCTTACTGGTTCTAAGGATGGTTCTATTGCTGTTGTGAATATAACAACTGGGAAGGTAAATGTTTCTGCTGCTTCATATCCAAATGTCCTGTCTGTGTGAGTTACCTCATCTTACTTTATGAAAATCACAAGTTGCCATTGGGTGCCTCAAGCCTAACTCAAACTTGATCTTCAAGGTCTAAGCTTCGAAATCTGTCTGAATCCATGGTTAGGAATATTATTTGGTGTTTCTTTTAGTTTATTAAAGCAATGCTGCTTACATTGACTCAAAAGAAGCTATGTATAAGAGCCTTCAGTACCCCTCAGATGTCAACATTGACTGCATATCTAACTAGGTAATCTTACAATCCAATCATATTGAAGCCACATGACTTTGGAAGACACAAAGGATGTGATAGCTAATGAAAATAACCTGTTTGAGGCATAGGGAAATATTGGTCAACCCAAGCTTCAAACAACTGGGCTAATGCTTGATGGTTGGCCATTCCAAGTGGACTGGTGGGGCCTGCTTTGGTTTGGGGATGCCCCTGCAGCGTGACTGGTTGAGCCCAATAGTAAAGTTTTAGCCAACTCCACATGTTCTAAATTTCAAACCATTGTGAAGGACAAGATGCCAGAACCCAATACCCAGTCCAAGCAACATCCTTCATGGGTGAAGGGCTAGATGTTATTATTAGATGTATGTGGTTCGTGCATTTCTGGAAGGTGAGTCATGCCCTATAGATGGCTGACAAAACGAGGCTGAGGTTGAAAAGTACATCTGCACGTAGGTGGTGACAGCAACATCAGACAAAGATGTCAAATGCTGGTGATTTTCGGGGGTTGGTATTTATTGTAAGTAGACCCTGGGTCTATTCATTGGCTTTCCCTCACATGTGGGATGGAGGTTGATGCAAATAATGGCACTGAACTGCTATTTTAACGTTCATTTTTAATTGGCAGTGTTCGTATCTCTGTATTAGGAATGCATACCACCAAGAATTGGTTGAGGGCGAATTATTGTATGGTCTTGTCAAGGATGTTTCTGCTGGTGTCTGTCACTGTACATCCTTGTCCTGGTGAAAATACTGGCTACTGATGACCCCCCCCCCCCCAACCCAAAAAAAAAAGACGAAAAGCCTCTACTCTCCAGTTAGACTTGATCGAGGGTCAAGGAGTGCCTCTAATATGTTTCAATGTTAAGAGTATTTATAAATGTTTGCCACTGCGGTACTGAGGGCTCCCCACAGTTCCAAAGGATTAATCTTTTTGGCTGTTCTCGGGCCCCCAGTGTTGTATGGGATTCACTACTTGGATGGCCTCGTGTTGCCAAAGGAGCTTGCTTGTGGTATGCTTTTCATATACAGTGCTGAACTTAGTCTGGCTCATCAGGGGCACGTAGTACTCTTACGATTTACTTGTGTAGCATGTATTCATATTTCTGCTTGTTTGATTATAATCACACTAATATCTAGAGTCCATTTTGACCATGCATTAGTTTGTAGTTGAAAAATTATGTCTGCGTGTTTGTATATGTCTTTTCTTGGTTATTGCGATGAGTAGTCTGGGAATATGATTACTTCAGATCTAAATGTAGCCCTTTATGCATGTTGCTACCAACAGGTTGTTAGTAAACTCGATGCTCACTCGGATTCAATTGAATGTGTCGGTTTTGCACCAAGCTCTGGGCCAAGGTAATCAGATGTCTCTTGTCTGTCTATCACTCTTTTCCTCTCTCTCTCTCTCTCTCTCTCTGTCGGCTCTCTTCTTGTTGAGTAGGTTCTATTAGTTCCTGGGAAAAGAGTAAAAACCGGTTTGATTAAATTTGCATGAATATGTGCATCATGGAGAGATATTTTTCATAGATATAGGGCATACCTGACATCAAAGACATTCAGGAGGTTTGACTTTAAACCTGGAGCAGGATCTTTAGTTTCAGCTACAAAGATTCAAAGAGGAGGGGGGGTGTTCGACAGCTTTAAGGAGATGGTTATTGTGCTATAATAATAGAGATTCTCTGAATTTTTATTATATTTAGAGAAGGGGGGGAACTATTTAGAAACTAAAATATAGTAGATAAGAGGTAGAGAAGGGAAGAGAAAAAGGAAAATAGAAGAAACTTGGGCATTGAACCCAGAATCTTATGCAGTACACCTAATAAGGATGCTCATAGTATGCCCAGTCGGAAGACCAATAAATTACTAGGTGCATAACATTTTCCTCGTTCATTTGTTTCAGAAATCAATGTTCAGTTATACATAGGTTTCCTACTGGCCAAACATGGATGGGACTATGGATCCAAGTCAACATACTTGTACCAATACGTGAATCTAACTGACAAAACTGATCTAATCTGAAACAAAAGGTCACAAAGCAAAAGGCAGAACCTATGCGAGTAGATTCTGGAAAAACATGGGATGATCTGTGTCCTTAGAATTAGAAAATCAAGCTTTTGGCTAAGAACCTGCAGCATCTTCCTTATTCTAAACCTGTAAGACTCTGAACTAATATTATCTTGTAAGCTTCAGAGTTCAACAAGCTGCCAAGCCCTGCATCTTTATTTCGATGCCCCTTTGCATGAGAATCGGATAAAGTTGTGATCAACTTGTACTGCTTGATGTCAGCGTGAGCCTATTTTACTGCTTGCTATATAATTCCCTCGCTGAACCTTGCATAGTGGTGGTTTAAGGAGGAATGCTTTTTAGGGTGTGTTTGAGTATTAAAATTTTGAAGATGTTAAAATTTTAAGGTATTAAGTTTAGTGAAAAAGTAAAGAGATGTTTTTTTATAAGGAAAGTGATGATTTGATGGAGAGAGAGAGATTATATAGGTAATTTTTTATTGTGTTAAAATTTTAGGATGGGTAAAATTATGGATATCACTTAATCGTCAATTGGTTCTGAATGGGCTGAGGGCACACTGAGATACATGAGACTGCTTCGACCAAATAAGAAATAAAAGATGATGAAACAAAGAACTGATAAAATCATAGGATCTTGTGGATGTCTTTTTGCAGTTTCTATCCATCCGGAAGTTTGTTGAAGAACATATATGGTTGAATTTTAAATCTACATATATATACATATCTATTTCCGATTGATTATGCTCGGTAACACTTTCATGACTCAAAATGGCACATCGCAGCTCCCTTTGGGCTGCTTCAGGTGGAATGGACCAGAAGCTTATTATCTGGGATCTGCAGCATTCAATGCCTCGTAGTACGTGCAAACATGAGGTCCGTCTGTTTTATATTTTAACAAATTGGTGCTACTTATAGCTGTAATCAGTTTTGAGTAGTGCATACCCAGTGAGGTGTGTTTGGCAGACTTAACTCTGTAATTTTTAAGATTTCCATCCCTAATCTGAGGGAGTTCTACCTTCTGACAGGATGGAGTGACTTGCTTGACATGGCTTGGCGCATCTACCAACCTGGCTTCAGGTTGTGTTGATGGGAAAGTAAGAGTATGGGATGGTCGTTCTGGTGACTGTATAAGAACCTTCAGTGGCCATGCCAGTGCAATTCAGTCTCTGTCTGTATCTGCTAACCGCGATTTCCTTGTTTCAGTTTCGATTGATGAAACTGCCAGAGTTTTTGATATTGCAGAGTTTCGGTAAGCAAATAAGCCTTTCTATGCTTCGAGTTGTTGAAGTCTTTCCTGGGGTACCAAAGCTTTCTTCACTCTTGGATGTGCTTTAGTCACCATATTGGTCGCAACGCAAAACTCAGGCACTCTTTTAAGTAATGTTTCCTGTAAAGTTTCTTCCTTGATACATGGTACCCCACTGTATTGCTATTTTATATAAATCTAGAAATTTAGAATGAGGCAATCGTAGTAAATATATCGTGAAATGCTGGTTGATACTTCCAAATAGGGCCCAAAATTACATTTGCACGGTTCCAAAATGAATGGAAGTATGTTGAATTGCATTAGGGACCAATTGTTCAATAAGAAGATTGTTTAGATTTCTACTTCAGTTACAGCTAAGAATTTCATTGTCGTCAGCGTGCCACCACAGAGCAATTGCGATGACAAATCAAAGGCTCGTGGAGTGGGATGGTACCGATGGGAATAAACTGTTTTCTTTAGAAAAAAAGTTAGCAAGTAGGTAGCAATCTTCTCTTCTCTGGACATAATCATAGAGTATTTTTCGCTGTAGAATGTCCGGTTTGAGTCTGTTGTTTATTGTACCACTATCTAAGCTATTTTCTGAATGAGTTTTTTTCCACATACTATTCTGTTTTAAGAGGAAATATATTTACATTGAAAATGGCATCATCGTTTTGTTAATTTTTTTTTTTAATATATCAAAACTACTACTATCTTTATTCAATCAACATAACTCTAGGGTGGCCTCTGGAAATAATCACAAGCAGCTCAACGAGCTAAACGGTGCACTTTTACGTTATCACCTCTTTTAACAAAATTAAAAGCACAGGAATAAAAAACAGAGACCCTCGTAATGATGCCCTCAATTCTACCATAAACCCGCCGGTCCTCTCTCACCCGATACTCTCTGAAGAGCATCTATGGCAAGAAGGGAGACATAAGATCATTCGTCTAAATTGGACGGTCCATGACTGGGCTAAAACGTCCAGGTCATTGGACACAGATTTTGAACAGTCAAACATATGCACAAAGTAACAGACGTGTCCTATATGAGTTAGTGGACCCCAGACCAGGCTGGTGTGCGTGCCGGGAGTTACTTGACTCACGCCATTCATGCAGTGGCCCCAAACGAAAACGAAGTTTCGAAACTCTGCCTCTGCATATATCTTCGTCATTACAGACTCTCTGTCCTAACACAAAGCGCTAGCTGTCGAAGATGGGGAAGACCACCGCTCTCTATTTCATGTTTGTGCTTTTGGTTGTCTTCTCATCAGGTCTCTCTCTCTCTAGTCTCTAGTCTCTCTCCCCAAGAAACTTATATCGGCAAATGCTGTATGCGTGCTTCCAGTAAGTTCTATATATTCGTTTTTTCACAGGTGGGACGAGCTTCAAAGATTTCTATGGACGGCGAGGGACTTGCTCCGACAACTTTGACATGCGCACGGGACCAGAATGCGACCACCAAACATGCAAGTCGCTTTGCTTATCGAAGCACTTCGATAGGCTTTATGAAGGGAGGTGCTTGGATGGTATCACTTGTGAATGCACCCACTTTTGTCGCCCTCATCCCTGATGTACGAAATGATATGCATATCGGGGATTGTAGCCAACTAAAACTCCATGCCAGCAGCAATATATGAATGGAAATGTGATGTGATCCAGATCTCGTCTCGTAGAAATGTGAAAACTCAGAGACGCGACATTGATACCTAAGTTATGTAATAATGAAGCTGGTATGCGTTACCAATGATCTTTTTTGGTCTTTCCTCTTTTGGTTTTCCTTTACTTTCTCAGTGGGAATAAGATATCAGTGATGATAGTAGAGGGTTATGATTTGATAACGCTCTTAGCATACATCTCTCTTTGCACTGGTATCCGGGCATAGCCCTATTAAAGTTTCATGTATTCTGTCACGTTACTCTCCTTTCGAACATGGTATTGGAAGCACACCAGGCAATCTGAGAAGAACTATCACAAATCTTCTCCCTTCTAAGAAGTTTTGAACTACCTCTTTTAAATAACTGGATTGAACCTAAAGCAACATCTGCAGCCTGAGTAAATAATCAGGCTGGAAGAGGCATGCATATTGGAGCACAAGGGGAAACAGATTGTTAAAAGATCATTGTTCAGAGTTAGATGCACTGGCTGTGATGCCTGGAATAATGCAGATTGTGAAGAGAACTTTGAACTTGTAATTGAATCTCTGTTTCTGCTTTGATAGAGGCTGAGAAAAGTTGCCCGGAATTGGCAATCTGGATCTAGTATCTGATTTGCAGGCTATGATATAGCTTCGGTCCTGCTTTTTGGATCTTGCATAATCCGTTCTCCTATGTCAAATAAAATGATTGCTTCCCAGGGGAGAATGAAAAAAACATTGAAACATGAATCACAACTCATTATCTGCCGTATGCCTTGTTTATGAGCAGTAGCATCAGAAAAATGGGCATCTCAGCTCTATAGCACCCACAGTTACTGCTTGTGATATTAGTAAGCCAACTGATACCCAACCGGAGCAGGAAACCAAACTTTCCAGACATAAGTGATGGTAAACTTAAAAAAGACAAAAAAGGAAGAGACAGACAGAGTAAACAGTTGTAGATAATGGTTTCAAAATCCTTTAGATTAATCTTGTCCAATTTGACGAATGTAAAAGGAAAAATTTTGACCCCATTGGCGCAAAAAAGCATCAAAAACAGGAGGTCCAGAAGGATGCAAAGAGATGGCTAATAAAAGAGTCGCACTCAGCAGAATCACCGTTCAATAAAAACATGCAAGCATTATGACACAATCTTGACAATCATCCAAACATTCTATTCCAAGAAACCTCAAGAAAAATATGCATTTGATCAAATAATTCTACGTTCACAACATCATAGAATCCTTAGTGATTGTTGTAAAAAATAATCAAAATTTTAAACCAGGGCAATGACTTGTGGTTTAGATTGCATCAACTCCAAGAGTACTAACATATACAATAATATAAATATATCCCTATATTTCTATATATATAAATATTTTGCTGCATAAAATCTCTCAACTCTAGAACCTCCATAGCCATCATTTAGTTTTCCTTACAACTCCTAGGTTGCTACCGAGATCCCTACATTCGAAATCCCATTCAATAACAAATCCTATATATGTATCCCTACCAGCATTGTGCTGGAGTAAAATGCAGAAAAGAATTGGATAATTGAATTAATATGTCAATTAAGAGTGAGATTAGTTGAATTTCACCATATTGAGAAACTTTAGAACTAACTGTACCTATCAATGGTGAATACAGTGATGAACATGAGCAGCATAATTAAAAAATAACAGAAAAATAAATAGGTATATTAAAGCGGACCAACATTAACAATATCCACCTCCCATGAATACCAAAGTGATTTGATTAGAACCTATTCCTTTATCAAAGAGAAACAGTGCGTCTGTAAAGTACTTCATCGTCACTCTCATGTTCCTCATCTGACACAATCTCACTCCCAGGTAGCTCTAACTTCCCACCCATACAAAATGCCGGGCCTATACTCTCTGTTTCAATATAATCACCCATCAACCTTTCTTCAAATCTCTGGTCACTGCAGTTAAGGAACCAATTCAAGGAACACCGGATCCCCCTGCTCTTTAATCTCTGGTATCTGGGTTTAATCCTGGACTCCAGGCTATACGTAAAATATTCAGGGAATTCCACAAGTTCTTTTAAAGGTCTCCCCATCTCAGTCTTAAAGAAGTAATAACTGTTCTTCATTAGCTCAATCCGCAATGCAACTAACTGGGGACATTTGACAACCATCTTGGCCACATCCTCTGATGGTATCCCCCGCCCCAACAGGAACTCAACGGTTTTCATAATCACATGTTGGTGAAGACTAACTATCTGTGGCATGTTCTCTATCACTCGTGCAAACCCTTCCGGATCAATCTTGATCTTCAAATTGAAAAAGTACTGCTGCAAAGACAACTTAGCTTTCAGAGGCAGCCCAATAATTTGGGGGTATTGAGCAATAACTGAGGGAAGCGCTTCCCTCCTAATGCCGAAACTAAGCAAACATTCCACATTCTGTTTGACAGTCTCTTCCAGATCATACCCAAGTATGTAAGTCCGCTTCTCCAATATCCTAGCCAAAATCTTCTTCGGCAAACCCAGCGAAACCAAATAATCCACGAGCGGTTTAATTACAGTCCCAACTCTCATCCCCAAAAGATAAGGATATTGGGTAACCATCGGACCGATATCTCTGGGGTTAACACCAATACTAACAAGATATGCAACCGAGGTACTCATTGTCCCCTCGAGCTTAAACCCAAGAAGCTCAGGATACTTCTGCAACACATACCCAATATCCTGCTTGTCTACATCAAGCCCACGAAGGAACTTGATAACGGGTACGAGCTCGACGACCACGCTAGCGTGCAACACTTGCGGGTAATTCTTAACAAACTCTCCCATTTTCGACCTCGGAATACCAATTTTCTCCAAGTAACCCAACACCGGTATGATATTCTTGCGCACGCTACATCCCAGCATCAATGGGTACTCGTTAATATCATCAACGGTCAAGCCTAGCTTCTGTAGAAACTCAACGCGCTCCTTCATGACATCGACGGTGGAGGGGAGCTCCAGGTGTTCGAGTTCATCCGGAACTATCCCTAAACTCTTCAAATAATCGCATATAATCACCCGGGAGACGAGCTTCTCTTTCCGACCCTGTACGACACCCCAGGTGACGGAAGGCATTTCGTACTCGGGGAATTTGGAGGAGGACTGGGTCGAAAATGCGACAATCTGTAAAACCCTTGAAAGGTTTGGGGTCTGCGGCTGTGGGGCACATGTGTTTTGGTGATGTTGGGTTGGGGTTGGGCTTTGAGTGAGTTTGTGCGAGATTTGTGCTGGTTTTGGGAAGGTTTTGATGGGTTTTGTTCTTCTAAGGAGTGAGGTCATTGCAGGAAGAGATTGAAGTCTGTGAGTGAGTGCGTATTTGTGATAGTGACGATGAAATTGAATTGAGAAATGAAAGAGATTTGTGAAGTCAAAAGAAACTGGAGACCTTTGGCTTATACCTGATTTACGAGGCAGAAAGAGCGGCTGTTATGCTAATTTGTGGAAGGAAAGGTCCGAAGCAGACAAAGCCGAGAAAGAGAGTCCGAAGATGGTAACAGAGGAGCCAGACGAAGTGCTATTTATTTTTTCATTTTAAGCAATAAATAAATAAACACATTTTTATTTTTGTCCTCAACCGTTAATTCCAATTGTGTAAGTGTTGGCATTTTAATTCCGTGTCAATTTTGAGGTATAACAAACGTGGTCTTAGATGAGTTGATCAAGTGAAATTGTTTAACGAAAGAGATTTTTAAAAAGTGAAGAATTGAAGTTCAGAGTATTGTCCAAGTGGTTCAAGTTGAGTTGGGCTTGCTTGGGGCTAGCTTGAGAGATTAATTGTAATTTCGAGCCAATTTTAGAGCAAGTCAAGTCCTGATGTGGTCAAAGTTACGTAATTTTGATGCGGTGTGGAGTGGTTTTTCTCTATTAAAGGAATTATTTATAAAGTTTTGTACTTCATAAATAAATTTGTTATGTTTCTTGTGTTTGTGTAATTGGTTGCATTCTTTTACCTTTTTAAAATTTCTTGTTGGTTGATTGATTTAGTTAATTTCGAAAGTCTTGGGTGATGTTCGTTTTCATGAAATCTTTAAGATTCTGATGAAATTGTGAATATTTAGGTGATGTTAAATTGTATTGGTGTGCGTGCAAAATTGTTAAAAGGAATTGTGTATGTAAAAAAAGTAATAAAGTGTTGTATTGGAATACGTGTATTTATGATGTTTGGATTAAAAATAAAAGTAGGATACAAATCCTACAAAAAAGCTCAACACGAACATGCCCTTGGTTTGTTGGGGGTGATTCTTAGTTAAAAGGATCATAGCAAGTTCAAGTTGAACACCAACTGTTTGAGCTAAAGTCTTATTAACCTTAAAGTTTATAGAATTGATCAAATGCGTGTGATTATTGATTGAGTATTGAGCTGATTGACATATTGCAAATCTATTCATATTCAACTCATTGATTATGTGAAGATTTGTATTGGTATTTTCACATTTGGGCGTGTTAGCTTGTGCTAAAAAAATTTAAATTCCTATTCATCCCCTCTAAGTAATTATAGAGTCTAAATCGTGTCTCACATGAACAATGCTAAAGGGCCTGTAGTTACAAACATAAATAGGAACACAAAGAAATTACAACTATGAATCAACTTCAGACTACTAAAGAAGACTAGCTATACTCCTTAAAGGGGTCGGGATACAACAAATGTGCAGATAAAGGAGTAACGGGACACGATTGACAGTAGCTATCGGAACTAATAAGGAAAGCGTCCACAGGTCGGCACACTTGCCCCCTCCCCCTTTTTGCTTACCCAAAAGATTGTGGTTGCAAGTGCAGGAAGGCAAACTTGTAAAACATCTATGTTTCCAATAACATTGTGATCAAAGTTAACAGAGTTAAAGCTCAAAGGTGAAGATATGCTTTTCTAGCTTGTAGAAGCCTCCTGCCCAGTCAGAAGTTAAGCCAAGCTCAAAGGGTTCAACAGCTTGGCACCTTAAAACATATTACATAGCTAGAACAACAAATTTTCAGGAGATAGGATTGAGGATTTGACCATTTTGTGGACTTAATATTTCTTTTTCTTTTATATATATATATAGCATTATATGTAGCATTGCTGAACTGGGGGGAGTCAGCTTGGTCTAATTTCAAGTTGTGGGTAGTGCCCGTGCTGGGCCTGCTGCATACCATATGTCTCAGGCCTCACTCGGCCTGGGCCCATAACAAACATGATAATGAGACAGAGAGCCTCTATTTTACACATCAGTTGAAGCCCAAATTCTTCAGGTTAAAAAAAAAAATTGAAGCCCAAATTCAAAATCCAATTGGATGAACTCATCTGATCCAAAACTGCTTTTTGGAAGCCATGAGATAGATTTGCTCTGTAGATGGATCTACGTGGCTGGTGCTCGTATCACACGTGCAGTCGGCAAAACAGGAAACATGTGAACCAGAATATATAGAAGGTGGACCCAAAAAATGTTTCGAATACAAAAGTTCATCCAAGCTTCATTTAAGCCAAACGCCTGAGCGTCACGTTTATGGCAGAGCCCTTCTTCAATTGCCCTTCGACAGATACATCTGATATGGTAGTACCTTGCTCCATATCCACGTGATCTTCCTCATGTCTTGCCACTGTTCTTTTCCCCTTCTCCTTGGGAGGGCCGGTTCCTTGCCACCATAGATGAAAAACAGGCCGAAAATATTTAACTTCTATCTAACAAATATGACAATCGATCTTGTCGGATTTGAATAGGAAATGAGTCATCAGATGACATTGTTGACCTGCTAAATATGTTTATGATCTTGCATAAATGGAGCTGAAGTAAGAATTTCCTTGTGTGAATACTTAATTACTATATATTGTAATAAGTTACATATATTTAGTATGATCAAGTAGTTAATGTAGTGTTAATTAAGAGCTTGAAGATCTACTTGCACTGTAAACTTTCTAATTGGGGCCAACAAAAGGGTGAAGAGAGATTGAGTAATCACTCAGAGAATATGGAACGAGAGATAGTATCTGTTTAATAGATTAGTCAAGACGAATCTCTAAATACTCTTGTCAATGAAAATAATTAATAATTATTGTAGTTACAAGTTATGATGAATTTGTGTGACAATTACTTGTTGCAGAAAAGGTTACAACATTAATTGTGCTCATATCACTGAGAACTTTATTCATGTAAAGCTTTTAATGAATTTTGGTTATTTTTGGTGACTGAACAGTACATGTGAAACATTCAAAAGGTGGCCGTGGATCATGTGAAGTGCGCCAGGTGTTCCCTCCTACTACATTTAAAACCTTCTTCCTTTCAAGTTTCTGTCTTTATATATTCTTCCCCAGTTCCACATTGAATACCCCCCTCAGGCACTCTTTGGCTTCACGGTTCTTTTGTTAGATCCAATTTCCATCTGTAATGTTGCATCTCTTCTCGAATAGAATTGTCATGAAGAACTTGTCCTTCGGAGCCCACACTTCTTTCCTAGTTTTGATCTTCTTCATGGTACTACCCAGTACTATAACCCTTCGAGTGACTCATCACTGTGAGTGCTTCTTCCTCTCTTTTTTTTTTTTTAATGATGCTCCATATGACATGTTTGTGTTCCTTGTAAATTTCAAGGTTTTAAAAAAAAAAGTCTTTTTGTCAGTATGCTCAAAAGCATTATAACCATGCTTTCAAGTATATAGGAGTAGGGTACTGAAATCTGTCATTTTACTCTTAATGTTTTATCATCATATTATCTGCATGTACTGTCATGTATTCCATCGTTTTCACTTTATGCTGGATATATATTGCTGGATATGCAGTCAGCATGCGCGAAGAGGGCACCAACTCTGGAGATCGAGGCCATGCCAGCTCCCCTAAGGTCTGTTTGTGCAATGGCGGCTTTGTTTAATGTTCTCTATGTTGTTAAGCAAAACTCCCATTAGGATTGAACTCATGAATCTTTTAATGATGTGTGTTATGTAGGAAGAAGCAAGAGAAGAACTTGGGATGAAACTCTACCCAACAGGTTCAACTCTGCCGGACTGTTCCCATGCGTGTGGACCATGCTTTCCATGCAAGAGGGTGATGATCAGCTACAAATGCTCGGTGGAGTCCTGCCCAATTGTTTACAGATGCATGTGCAAAGGAAAATACTACCATGTTCCAGCTTCCAATTGATCAAACGCATGCAACTATTAGCAATGCCTTGATTGTTCATTGAACACGAGTATTTGCCAAACTAGGGTTACAGATTGTGGGTAGATCTGTCTGGCATGTTGTATTCTCCATGCCTCGCCATTAAATCATTTATGTGCCCAAAGAGGGAGTGAGCTGGTGAAATATTGTAGGAAAAAGTTTGTAAAGTTGATTGAGTTTTTGGTAGTTTGTAGGAATAGTTTTTGTTAGCTTGTGGTCAGAAAACTCATCTGTCAGCTTGTGTTTTTCCGTGAAAGTATTAATTACTCTCTCTCTCTCTCTGTGGCTATACTTGAGTGCACGTTTGGACCAGTGCCCATGTAATCGTATTAAGCACCGAAAGATTAAGGTGAAAACATGGCATTTACCCAAAATAAGTAAAATTTTCATTTGCTTAGAAAAGAAAAACCACCAAACACTTGAAACTCAACCTTGGCAACTCTTCTTGTGCTTCTTCTTCTCCTCTCTCTTTCTCTTTTTCTTTTGGTAAGGGATCATATTGCAATTGGCCAAGTCTCTTTGAGAAAATACGGTACTGGTGGGCCTTTACAGACCCAACGAAGGACAAACCAAATTGCAGTCTGCTTCGGCCATTGGAAAGTGACCAGTACAAACCCAAGGGGTTGGTATACTTGCCCTTACTTCGATGGAAAGCAAAACCTTCTCTTCCCTTTTCTCAAAAGATAATTCTGACAAAGTCATAAGCTTTTCAATAAGATGATCCAGGACCTGTCATGATCAATTGTGGCTTCCTTATCATGAGCAAATTAAATTGATGTTTTACTTGCTAGATATTGTATTTTATGAGAAAGTTGATGTATTTTATGAGCATATTGCATCAACTTCGCCTTATTTTAGATGTTACTCTTTATTTTGGTTGATCGGCCAAAAAAGTGCAAAGGGACCAACGATCACAGTAGCAATTCCTGTGAACGTGACTGTAGAGTTCTCACCCACTACAGATTGTTTCGATTTAAGCCATAATTATTGACTCTAAAAACGCATGGCTACTATTTCAAATTTACAGTCTAATCAGTACTGTTGGACTACTCCTATATATGTAACCCAGTTTGGTAATACCTACAGTTTTTCTTCCCCGTCTCCCTCATTTTCCCCAACCCCCTGGGCCTACGGACTGATCTATAGCAATTCCCTTTGTCCCCCGGTCTGAAGATTCTCATTTTCCCACTTGTTGAAAATCTGCCTATTCTCAAAGACAATTTGGTTACGCATACCGAGAAACATTCATAGTGCTATTCAAATTTAGAGCATTTACTTCAGCACTTCTGGCAAGGTAGAAAGATAGAAAGATAGAAAGATCATATATCTTGCACCGACGGATAGAATTAAAGATGATTTGAACTTTTCAAGATTTTTATAATATCTTTTTTACACTATTAAATAAATCTCCTTTATTTTTTATATGTTTTGTGGCAGTGATAATCGATCTTCTATTGGTCGCAGATCAGGTCAAGTTGCCTATAATTTAAGGTTGGAATAATATTAATTTGGAGGGTACTCCTGTATACTCTAACTCTCTCTCTCTCTCTCTCTCCTGTTTCCTTGTCTCTTTCTTTTTCTGTTCTGTTTTATGGATTACTTTTTTGTTCTTCCCAATCTTCAAAAACCTAGCTACCTAAGATGTCCTGAAAGCGACAAGGGAAAGACTGGTCGACCTAATTGGTCGAAAGGTAATAGCTTGCACAAATTTTCTTAATACAAGGGTAAATCAGTTCGTGCGTGGGGAGAATGGCAATGCCTTCAGTTTAATGGCAAGTTGGAAATTAAAAACTACTTTTTAATGGATAAGATGGTCGAGATTCAACGCGACACTAAAGTATCTGTTTTTTCTGCAGCTAGCTTGATGGTCAAGTTGGGAATTGTGGCTGAGCTCACATTCATATATATGGTACTCGATACCATTTTTTCTCCAATGGGGGCCACAGATTACATGAACCAACAAGTCACCGATGTGGGAAATTCCTCTCCTAAGTAGATCTCTCATCTCAACTCTCAAGTTATTGTAAAGTTGAAGCATTTCCGTTTCATCGGATATTAGGTCACAACCTCAGTTCATTAATGTCAAAATTAGGAAAAAAAAATGGAGTTGTCTTTGTCGTTTAGAATCTTAATTAAGCAGTTTGCGTGAGAAGGTCATCGCCAGGCAGCAGTTACAAGCTTACGAAATTTGTGCTATGGAGTTTAGCTTAATTAATTTGCTTCTAAAGAGGGTTAAATATGGTACTGTTCCCGCGGGATTCTATTTATTTTTGTAGCCTTTGCTGATCGTGCAGATGATTCAGCATTATTTCTGCCAATGTGGCTGGGTGAACTGTTGCAATTGGTGCCTTAACACTTTCTTTAAAGAACGACTTACATGATTCATGGGTCGTAGAAACTCCAAACGTGGCATGATATTCGATCAGAACTTGCTGCGTGATTCTCTCTTTTTTATTGCTTAAAAATTATGATTTTTCCAAGACCTGCATTTAAGAAGTCATGTAAAAAAATCTCCACAAATTTATCTATTTATTAAATCTCTTTGAAGGAGCCGCCTTGGCTCCTTCCATGTACTTTCGTCTCTGATCAGCCTGATATTTCTTAATCTTTTATTATACGTACGTGGTAAAATGATTCTTTCAAGTTTCAACAGTCAACTGTTTTCACGAATAGGCCGCAAGCTGTAGCCGATTAATATGCAATATAATACTATAGATGGGATATTAATATATAATTATATTAATTCGTACCGAGACTAATATCTTATGATCGAATCTAACGTACGTAGCAGCTGTGGCTTCTTTAAAGAGTGTATATACAGTATATATAGATCATATAGTTAGCCGTATCTGAAAATATATTTATATATAGAAAGAGAGAGTTAGCTGTATAGATCGTATAATATTGTTGGTCACAAGAATTGGAAAGTTTATGTATGCAATGCAGGTGGCTGAAGTACTGGACTTTTTTTCTATATTTCTAATCATTCCTCTGAGGTTGTCCAATGATCTTCAAGGAAAGTGCACCTTTTTTTTTTCCGCAGATCAGTGATTTCATACCACCAAATGAAGCACGCTTTGTTTGTGGTCATACATCCAGTACTGTGTTTGCTTTTTTTTTTCCTGAAAAAAAAAAAAAATACATGCATGCTTTTGGCAGACAACCTATTATATATATGTACGCACGTACGTATGCTTTTTGTTAATAGAATTACTTTAATTTGCTAATATATAGACATAATTTTATCGACCACATTTGTATACTAAAAGCACATGAAATGTGTAATACGTGAATTTTAGTTTCCTTTTTATTCCAACTTAATTTATATATAGAGAGAGAGAGAGATCAGGGGTTGAGTCGAAAGTTATTTTTTAATAAAGGTCTAATTTTTTTTTTCTAAAATAAAGGTCTAATTAAATTAGAGATTTTTATATATTAAAAGCGAAAGCCGCTAGGCTAGACGTGCCAGTTTTATTAAACAGCAGAGCAGAGGATCACATTTGTTTTTTAAGACAAGATTCGGATCTGTAACGAAATACTAATTTTAGGACATGCGTGACTCAAGACACAATATTGAAGGAGCATTTGTTGTTTGGTCTCACGGACAGCAACACATGATCAACCTCCCTCTGGTGATTGCTCACCAACTGAATTGATTGTGATCTATTCATGATGACGATCATCTCGAGAAGGAAGATTAATACTGGTTTGAAGGAGCTGCTAATATCTCAAGAATTTTCAGAGATACATTAGAAAATATCAATGTTAACTAAATAAAAACAAAAACAAAAAACAAGGTAAAAAAGGTGAACCGGTTGTTAACTTATCGATGAGGATTATTCCTTCGCATTGTCCGTTAAGGAAGAAGATTATCCATTACTTTTTAAGTCAAAATTTCCTCCTATAATTTGCCTACTATAATATTATCGATAAATATTATTTTTATCCCATCAAGTAAGGGAGTTTAATATATTAAACAAAAATTTATCAACTTTAATACATTGAATTTTCTAACTATTAATATTAGACACTTGAATCATATGTCAAAAAATTTCGTCAAATTATATGGTTATTAAACTTTCTTTTTCACAACTAAAATGACAATAAATTGATAACAATACACCCATTATATGAACAAATGTAAAGTGTGCATCGGATATTATTTTTATTTTTGTTTTTTTAATAAAAGTTGTATAATATATAAGATTGATAGTCTGAAGAATATATAATGTGTTAAAACTTGTAAATTCATGATTGAGATTATTCTCTTTGTCTCTGTATCTTAGGCACGAGGAAAAAGTCAGCCAGTCAACAGAGTACGGTTCGGTTTGGAAAGGCGCCGCATGATACTAAGGCCCTATAAATTCAAAGACGTTTTCAAGTGAATTAAATGAAGTAAACGAGTTTCCTCTTATGGTTGGCATTTTTTTCCCTGATCACCATTTTTTTCCTAACCGAAACTTTCTCGTTATGACTTTGAGTACATGATCCGACTTTGTTTCTGTTCATTTCCTCGTACTTTTACTTTTTCTTTTTTTTTTTTTCCACAGCAGACCGCGAATTATTTGATCTCCATTTTTCTGTTAAAATCAAATATAAGAGAAAACTCTAATACTTTCTATCCCGCTACGCTACAATTTCCTTTTAGCATCGTATTTTTGCCGAAATTAAGAAAACTCGCGGAAAAGTAGGAAAGGTTGCTACTTCTTGCTATTTAAGACTATTTTCCTGGAAGATATTTTCAATTATTTATTTATTTCATATTTTCCCATAATTACAAACAGACAAGCTAAAATAAAAACATCCAACATATATAATCTAAAACGTCCGATGACAAAGAATTTCGACCAGATCGCTGATTGCCTTTTCAGCACTCGGCTATCCACGTGGTTCAAATTAATTTCGACCCATTTCCAATTTATTTGTTGACAAATCTATTGACAAAGAGATTTAGCGGTGTGCCCACAATATCCGCTTTTGTATGTCGGCCAGTCATATTTTAACAACCATATTTGCCAAACGTGTAGAAAATTCGAGAACTGCTTGTAGCAAACGCAAGAGAATGGCCTGCAGATCTTTCTTTGGGACTTGCGTATATACTCAAAACTTGTTCCTAATTGCTAGCCTACTACCACGTAACCCCAACAGCTAGCCACTGAAAAATCCTTGTGATTCTGAACTCGACCACGAAGCTAATTAGCTATAATTCATAAACATATCATGGGGTACGTGGCATAATGGCTTCTGGGCTTCTTCTCATCATCCTATAAATGTCTAATATTATCGTATATATATGAAAGTGAAATAGGACTCGGTTTGTACGTTCTTTAAGAATCTAAGCAAGGAAATAAATATTTTCCTAATGTTTCTGATTCTTTAAGCAATAGAGACACGGATTGGTAAGAATTTAGTTAGCATGGTAATTAAAAGGATAACTCATTTAATTAGTCATAGTTTTACGAGAGGTTTAATAGTATAGGTCGGTTAATTTGGTGTAGCTTTTTAGGTGAAAATGCATGCAAGGAAGCGCTCAAAGGATCTTTGCCTCTAAATTGTTCCAAACGGTGACCTTTGGCTGTGATATTGGTTTTGTTCTGATCAGGAATTTGAATGATCCCAACTTTCGTGGGGAAGACAGAATTTATTCCTACGGGAATCAGCCCAAAGATTCTAAGCATATAAATTAAAACAAGTTAGTTTGCAATTCGAGTTATTTATGTTCCTTTACGGGTTTTCTATTAACTTTTTAGTAAAGTGAACACCCTTGCTTGCACTCAACTGTCTTGGTGGTTATAAATGTTCGTATCTTCTTGGCATGCTCTTCCCAAGTCAAACAAATAGCTAGCGGTACCATTCTAGTTCGAAAGGAAGATTATTTTGGAAGTTATCCAAATATTATTATTATATGTAAAAAAAAAAAAACTGTCAAGAATCGAACGATCTCGATCTCTCTATTGTTTCAAACCCAACAGTAGGTTTTGTTAAATCACTCTACAGTACTTTGATCTAGAACTTAAGCACATGTTTGGACAAAAAGAAAATTTAAACCTTTTTTCACAATCACTTTATTCATGTTTTGGTATGCAATACATGAGTACTTTCATTACCCAACAACTATTATAGACTTTTATTTCAGTGACAGCTCCAAAACAATCAAAAGAAAATGTTGGTCTCCAGAATTGATGGATGATCCAGGAAATTATCAACCTTGTAACGTACTCTATCCAAATACTGACCGTTACAAGTACCTTTGAAGACATTAAGGTAGACAAAGGCCGCCAATTACGAAGGAATATAAATGGGAACCCAAATAATTAGGTTACTGTACAATTCTGAAGTTCCCATGTGTTCTTCACTGATCATGGTCTTCAAAATTCCAGAGTCAAGCAAAGGTCGGAACATAGACCAAATTTGGCGTGAATCTTTCTTACGCGGTTCGCTGCTTACAGAAGTACTTTTCAACGACATCATTTGACTTAATTCCCTCTAATTAGCGTATGACTGGGTCCAGTTTCCAATATTAATGATTTGATCCCAAAACGGAGATATTTTTTGTCCTGCAGCCCCATTTTTAAGGATTGAAGCTCTTTTCCATAGACTTGAAACTTGAATTCTCTTCCCACCCGCTCACCAGTTGCTAATATATCTTGTTAGTATTTTTCTTTTTGGTGCAAGAACACATCTTCTTTGGCTGCTTCAATTATTTGACCAACATTAATTTCTAGAAATTCCTTTAATTTTTAAAATTGAACTTTTTTTGCGCTCAATCGTCAGCCCTGACAGTTTAGACCTGGTCAGAATAAGTCAAATGGATATTGATTGGAAAAATAAATAAACATGATAAGAACAAGCAGAAAATAATTAATATATTATTTGCCTTATATTAGATCATATTTAAAAAGCTTAGGGTTGGGGCTGTGATGGGACTCGCCCTTTGTTTCCCAGAAACCAAAATTGTCCCCCGTACACTTTTTAATTATGCAAAATGACTATTGAGGAGCCAATCCTATTCACCGAATTTGAATGTTTAAATTTACAATTTTAAATGAGGAAAAAAAAAAAAAAAAGAGAAACAAAATGTCTTTTCGGTCCATTAAAAAAAAATTGAATTTTTGGATTTATTTGGGAGACAAATATTTGCTTACCGTTCAAGACACGGATCCCGCTTCCATTATCTGCGGCCTCTATCCAACTGTAGCGCTCCACGTCATACAGGATAGATTTACCTTCACTTCAGGGAATAAGGGCAATTCAGTAATCTACTGTAGCTAAAATGACTGAAAAACTCTCCTCTCCCCCACGTGGCAAACATTTATAACACGAGGCTGCCCTTGTCAATTATTGAGTGCCGCAACAAATTATCGCGCTCGTGTGCCTCTCTAGCCACGACACGTGGCGCTGGAAATTCGGCTCCTCTTTGCATGAGTCAACAATTTGACGTCGGTGCTACAGTGCTCCCAACTGTAGTTGATCTTTCCACTGGAGAAAAAAGACGGTGTGCCCATTCTAGAAGTAATTGGGCGCCCAAAATAGAATTTAGTTTTTGTGTAAAGTTTTCTTGGCGCTGTAAATTGGTGTCAAATCAAGTTATGTTTAAAAAAGAGTGAAATGAAATATTGGAGCTTAATAAAGTTGAAAATATACGTCGTAAATACCCACTAAGCGAATCCTATAAAACGACAAAGCCGTCTTAGGGTCTGGATAAGGCTATCCCAAGACAAGCTCGTAACTACCACTACGTCAATCCTTTGAATTGCTGCCCCTTATGTTTCGGCGTATTTATTTTTAGGCCCACCCTATCTTGATGCTGGCTTTTTGCAAGTGGAGGAGCATTTAAACCCACCCAGTTGTTTTTTTTGGTGATGAGAATTAATCTGTGGCTCACTTTATACCGACTCAAACGGACTTCGTTCAATTTTAACGCATTGAAGATAAATATTTCGAACAAATCTTGAATATCACCTTTTACCGCACGCATCAAGTAAGTCGCACAAAAAATATTGTCATAGCTCGTGAGAATTTGAACTAGGGGCAAACCCATATGTGTTAATCTAGTGTTTTAGAAATACTCTTAACAACATAGGCATATATTTCATTTTTTCTAGGACCTTCCAAAAAGCTAAATTTTGAGCAAAATTAAGGGATAGCATTCTAAAGAAAAACGATTTTTATTTTTTTATCTTTCAAATTGGTGATTTGAGACAGTTATTATTAGGAACTTTGTTTGTTTTGTGCTATTGCATGCATTGTCGGAAAAAATGAGCATCCGGTCACGTTGACTGAATTGCTAATTGGGGGCCTTTCTAAGTGTACAAATAGAAAATATTAATGCTATTTTCGCAATTTTTATTGGATTGTGATGTTTGATTAGGAAAAATTTTCAAGTTTTTAAGGAAATTTTTTAAAAAATCAGAATTTTCACAATCAAACATCAAAATCTCAAAATTTTCACACAAAGTGCAACACTTTTTCAAGCCAACTTCTATACTTTTTCATTAAAAAAAAATTACATCAAATCTTATCTCTCCTTATTTTTTAACAAACTCCATTACTTTTTCATTAAAAAACTATATAGATCTTCTATCTTCTTATTTTTAACAAGCTCCAATAATATCATTTTATAATCAAACATTCTTAAAAATTTTCACCATCAAAATTTTCTCCAATAAATTTAAAATTCTTATAATTTTTGCTTCTCAAATATCACCACTCTTCATATCTATGTTAAACTAATACAACTCATCAAAATGAACATTGCTTTCAATTACATAATGTGATTGCACTATTTTGGACCTTGATGTCCATGTGAAGCATTTTCTTCAAGCATTACCTCTGAATTTTATAGGACAAGGCCACTCTTGATGCAAATAGGAACCTACCACAAGTCCATAACATGTCAGATAAACAAATTTATTTGGTTGAAGGACGAATTTATGATCTATTGATGTATTGCTTCTGATTCATGATATAAACAAAGTAAATTTTTTTTTTAAGAGTACGGTAATTTCTAACTTTATTGATAAACCTCACTTGTAGTGAAAGAATACCATAGTTATATCACAAAAGTCACCTTATCCATATTTAACAGTAAAATCAAGTAAATATATTTTTCAGATAGAATGCAAGAATTGTACACTTTAAAGAAAGATAAAACTTCATTTTGCATTCCTGAATCAAGAGTTCAATATCACTTTGAAGGTCCGAACTAATATGTTCGTCACATTAAACCTTTGAACTATCAAAAGCTACCAATTAACAATGTGATTAAGAAACGTATATAGTTTGTGATAACTTGTACTTACTATAAAAACAATGGACTTGATTTAAATTTTCTCATTTAAGTAACACATAAACAATATAGAGTTTGAGTTTTTAATTTCTTCAATTTATTTGTCTAGTGCACGAAAGTACTATTCACCAATATGTAGGTCAAATAAGCTTGATGGATAAACAAAGAATGATCTATCTAACGTATCTTAAATGCCTTGTCTTTTCTTTTTCTATTTGCCGTAAAATTTTATACATAATTGACTTTCATATTTTTCATGTAAATAAAAAATTATAAATGAACTTTTATGATAAAACTTAAGTTTGCATAAAACTTATTTATTTTATTTGAAATGACGTCTTTACCTCCAAACAAAACTTAATGGAAAAACTTATAAGGATAAAATTGTCAGTTTATTAATAAAAAATATTGATTTTCGCTTAAATTAACGAAATAAAGTGTAAAATATACATGATTAGTAGTTGAGTGGTATAATGTAGCTTGAATTTATTCTTTTAGTTAAATTTCTTCCTATCAAATTAGAGATCAAAGGGTAATTTCTAATCAAGTCAAATAAGATTACAAAATGCCATTTTCTTTGTCCCAAAAAAAAGGTTGTAAAATGGAATATAAAATGTACTTATAATTTCAAGTCTCTAAAATACAAAACTGTGGTAATTCCCTATTATGCAAAAGTGGCTAAGAGCACTAGATATTTGTTACAACTTAGCCTATTATCATAATAATAGAGCTCATTGAAAACTTCTATCTAAGAACTAGAAAATTTGAAGTAGACGTAGTCCACCTTTTTTTTTAATAATTCATCCATTAAGGGGAAAAAACTAGTTATATCTCTAAATAATACATGGCGGAGAAAGTCCGAATTAAATCTTGTCTAATTTATATTAAAAAAATATATTATAAAAATTATGATCTAACGTGTGCTGCATGAATTGACTTTCTTATTTTCATACGTCAAAATTTAATAATTAAGGTAACTTTTGTATAAGTTAGTTTGTAGTTGTATATGCCTTCAGCGTGTGGCTCTTGCTTTATCCTACATTATTTTCTTAATTTCCTCACAAAATTAAAATATACATTATTTAATTTTCAAGTCATTTTGGTCAAAATAAAGCCAAAAAAAAAAAAAAAGCACTAGAGAAAAACAAATTTGTATAGAAAATCCCAAAATTAAGCATTAACTAGTATGCATGGTTAGGTGAAAGGTCCAAAGGATTTAAGACATGAATTTAAAACTTAATAGGCTAGACCTAAAATCCATAGAGAAAATAAAAATGAGAGGAAATGTCATTGTTCCTCCTATAAGTATGCGTCAATTGCATTTGTGACCTTTTAACTTTCAAAACTGCAATTTACGTTTTTTAAGTATGAAACATATGTAATGTTCGTCCATAGTCAAAATTTCCGTTAAATTGACAGAAATTCGGCATTAAAATGACCGAAATGCCCTCAAAGACAATTTTAAAAAAATAATTATTGGAGAAATAAATTAAAAAAATATATAGATTACTGAAATAGAGTTTCAATAGTTTTATTTTAAAAAAATATTACCTTCTTTTGATATCATTTTTTTTTATGAATTTTTTAATATTTTTAGTAATTTTATTTTGAAAGGTTATTTTAGTCATTTTAATGTAGAATTCCGTCAATTATAACGAAAAGTTTGACTGTGGACAAACATTGTAAATATTTTATACTTATAAGACGTAAATTGTAATTTTTAAAATTAGAAAATAAAATACAATTGACGCAAACTTATGGGATGAATAATAATTTTTCCCTTAAAAATAAATATCAGCCGGTTGATTCATGACTCCGAGGTGCACGCATGGCTAACAGAAGCCTTAAATATTCCGCTGACAGAAAAAAAAAAAAAAAAACCTTCAATATTCCAAGGGCATTAGTGCAAAGTAGAAATATTAAAATAAAAATCTAGAAATATTGAAAATTACAAGGGCATTAGTGCAAAGTAGAAATATTGATTACGTCGACATCTACACTGTACTTGGACAAATAAGCAATCGGACTCAAATCCTAGCGTATAGCGAGCTGTATACAATTGTATTTATACAACGTACTTTTTCTTGTAATAAATATTTTTATTTATTGCTTCTGGAAATTCAAAAAACCTTTTCAATTTTTATTTTATTTTCAGCAGTGTGGGTCCCACTTTAAATAAACACTCCGTATGTATGAAGGTTCTAATTTATATATCCTCTCTCTTTTTCTTTCTCTCTCCGTCATTTATTCTTCTTCATATTTCTTCCTTCTTCTGTCTCCCTCCCTTTCTCAACAATTCTCTTTCCGTGACACTTTTTTTTCTAGACTCTCAGACCACCACCAACTACTAGAATTCCTTGCTTTTCTTTTAAAGGAGAAACCTTGGGATATTGGGTGTCGTAGAGATTTTTAATCTATTTGTTTTATCCAGTGTGTTTGGGATTGATTGATGTGGAGGTAAGAGCCATATCTTTGTTCTTTTGGATTGCTTTGTTAGTAAGTCATTAACTCTGTTTCTATTATTTTATCTTGTTTTTCAAAATCCTTTACTTTGCTTTGAGCTGAAAATGGAAGTTTCTCTGTGGAATCTTGGTCTGATATGTGGTTCATTTTGAACAGTTTATTTGGTTACCATTTTCAATTCTTGTTTCTTGGAGAACTCGGGTTGGTCGTTTTTTAGCTTTGTGTAGAGTTGTGGGTTTATGGGGCGTTCTCTTTATTGGCGTTTTTCCATTGCGGTCACATGAATCCTTGTTGAATTGCTGGTTAGTTAGAGGTGCTTCTCTTGCTGGAGGTGAAGATTCGAGATTTAGGTGTTTATTCTCGCTTTTTTTTTTTTTAAATGAAAAAAATTCCCCGTCTTTTTTATTAGGATTCATGAAACTGTTATTGCTGATGGTGTTCGTATTTTTTTTTTTTGGACTTCATGTCATAGGTGTATGTCCTTTTGATTTCTCTTGGCTCTTCTTGTTATAAATTTGGTTATTTTGCTTTTCTTCGAATGGGTTCTGGAGTAGAGGTCAGGATAAGTTGTTCAATTAGATGACTTCAGTGCCCAACTCTGGTGAATCTTTGCGATTTATAGTGCGGAGGGTAATCTCTTCGTAGCATAAAGTTGAGCGTTTGGAGGTCGCTGATTTTTGAAAATTCTAAATTTTTTAAGGGATTTAAGGGTATTTATATATGT
>CM025854.1:6752662-6820238 GCA_003952965.2 Morella rubra
AAAAGCGAAAAGCATTAGGCTTGACAGTTCTTGATGAAACAGTTAGCTGAGCAATTTGCTAAGGCATAAATGTTATTAAATCTACTTATGAGTTTGAATAGTTTAGAACTCATGACCGTATGCTAATAATTCATTTTAATGTGATGATTAAATAGTTTGATTTCTCATTAAACATGGATATGCCGTGTATTGACAAGGAATCAGTGGGAGTTTAGTAATATTTCTAGTTTACTCAAATACTTGAGAAGTATTAAACGCTATTTGATAGTGTTTAGAGTTGAGAATTTGCAGATCGTCCAGGGATATACAAATTCAAGTATAATTGATAGTTTATCAATTTTGGATTTAAGTATGAACATTGGGTAAAGGTTCATGAGTTGGAGAAGTTGTAAATTGGTTACAAGCGATATCTCTACCATTAAAAGGCATATTACATAGAAAATGGATACATGGGTATGAGATACATGTATGAATGTTTTTTAGTGCAAGTGGGAGATTATAAGAAATATGCCCTAAAAATTATTATTCTAAATAATTGTTATTTAGATGCCACGTGTTTATATTTATTATATTGGGTAATATGTTGTAACATAAGATGTTACACGGTTATTATTGAGTGACATTGTAGAAAAGTCATGCCAATGATTAATGAATCAAAGGCGGGGAGTATGATTTTTCGGTTCCTTGTACACTTGATGTTTTGTTCTAGACCAAGGTACATATTTATGTACAATAGGTCTACACTCGTTGTGCCTCTATTAAATAGGATGATGTACTCAGTCATCGAGGTGGTGACCTTAAGCAAACGAGTGGGTGTAATGTAAGAGTACATGCACTGAACGAATCAAATATGAATACTTTTAGAATGATCACTGATGTTGAGAAGGTATTCAGCACAATTTGTTTATGTTATCCTTAGACCTAAAGGTTTATGGATTTATTTGTTGTGTACTTGTGCTTTGACCGAGTCATTTGGTGATGATCTTTCTAGGTCAAATATTCAAGACAACGTTGGGTCTTGTACATAATAATGAGTTTGTATAAATGCTCAATAAGGAATCCACCAGTCTCTTTGTGAGATAGTATATTCAAGTATATCTGTATAGGGTTGGACTCGAGAAAAAGAAATCTCTGGCCAGATGGAATTTTATGAAAATATTTTTCAAAATTAATATATAATAAATATATTTATTTGTGAAATTGTTTTTGGAAACAATTCGAGAGTCCAACGAGTTACAGATTATAAAATTAAGAATTATATGAGCTAGGGACTTATCAATGATATAATTCCGTCCTATTAGCTCATGTGGAATATAGTATGGTGGAAGGATAAATAAACGAAAAATTGTTAGCAAAAGGGATTTCACAAATCAATCTCAAATTCTCGGGGGTGAATTGTAATATGTTGATGGACATGATTACAATTAGTAGAAGCCCAAAATTCGGAATAAAAGAATATAAGGGAGTTAATGGAAAAAAGATTTTTTTCATGTGATCCTACGGCCGAGATCTTGAGATTCCTAACGATCTCACGCACTATCACAGCTAGGGTTTTCATATATAAGGATAGCTATGAGATAGTCTACCTAATAATTGACTAATTGTTAGTTTGAGAGTTGGCCATTAAGACTTAGAAAACCCTAAAATAGTTGTGAGCGTGGAGAGGAAAGGAGGCAGAACACTTGGGCTGCTATTGTGGAATTCTCGGGATTGTGAGATCGACAAGAACCTGAAGATTATTGAAGAATTCTCAGGATCAAAAAGAGAATTGGTAAGTTAATTTTTAGTAGTCGTAACTTCCACTTCATGCATTTTGGACTAATTAAACGACTGAAAGAAATGAAAAGCTTATTTGTCTTCTTTCCATCATGTGGACATGATTTGTGCATGAGGAAGAAACCTACAGATAATAATTAAATTAAAGAGTGTCTTACAAGGTTATAACAAGGTTAAAATTACTTGTATATTAGGGACACAATGCAACGTGCTGATAAACAAATCTTCTTGATCTTCCTAGCTAGGCACGATCGCATGCATCCTCGTGTCCATGTAACGTGCCTGTTCGATCAATTAAGAGACAAAAAGGATTAAAATATGCTTACAAGGTCTTTAGGTGTTGTGAATATGAAGTAAGTGTTCTATATATATTAAAGCATATGATAATTGTGGTCTGAAAAATTAGCAAAGATCGATCCTTGGGCAAAGCGCTTAGAGGTCCAAAATGTCTGTCAAGAGAAACGATTTTTCTGTACGTATAAGAAATTGACTTTTTTTTTTTTAATACTTTCTGATCTGTCCAAATTGGCCCGCGGCGTTATCTACATTAATGATATGACTATTAACGTTGGTAACACATTGTCATACTCCGAGCTTTCAAACATCACATGCATTTGTTTATCCTCTCTTGTTTGTGATTGGTAGTAAGATTAGGGGATAATTAGTGACCAAGAGAGAGTATTTAGCACTTAAGAGACTAAGTTCAAAACCTTGGTTAGGACATAATTTAGTGAGAATTTGGAGTTCACATGCAACTAGGTTATTGTTCAAGAGATTGAGGAGTACGATTGGATCAATTTAAATTTTTAAGCTAGTCGGATCTTTTTGTCTCGAAACCTTGTTTAGGACATGATTAAATGAGAATTAGAGTTCACATGCAACTGAGTTATTGTTCAGAAATTAGGAGCACGTATTGGAGCAATAAATTTTTTAAGCACGTCGGTCATTTTTGTCTCAAAAACCGAACCACATGATTTTTATTCTTTTAATATGTTGGGAGATTATCCACGAGTTTATGGTTTAAATTTGGAGATTTTTTGATAATTGGAAGCAAGTAGGTTAGAAGTGAAAGCAAGTAGAACTTAAGCGATAATCGGCGATTATCGGAAGATTAGTGAAGCAAATTAGCATTTTAGCCTTTATTAAAGTGAATTTCGGCTGCCTTAGAGAGTGACACCTAAGATGACTAGGAAGCATGACAAATCAAAGCTATAAGCATGACAAATCGATGCAAAAAGCACGACACAAAAGGCTAGGACCTAGGAAGCTCGAGGTGTCGACCACCGGTGAACCTAGGCGGCGACTCATCCAAGCTATAGGGAGAATTTCGGCCATAGCCTTGCCATGCAGCTGCTGTAGGTTGCTAGGTGTCAAGAGGAGAGAATGTAGCCTTTTGACTCACCAAAGCTAGCCTAGCTAGGCCGGACACGTGTCGGAATGCAACCGGCTTGTTTTCCTATAAATAGGGTTGGATTTCGACCTTTGAAGAGTACACCATTCAATCTGAATTTTTGTGAGTTAATCTTGAGAGAAAGTGAAGTGAAGTGGGAGAAAGAGGAGGAAAGAAGTTTAGCAAAGATCAAGCACGCTTAGAGGTAAAGTTTAGTTGGTTATCTTTGATTTCGATTCAAGTTTTCAAGATGATTATTGTGAATCTCTTGTCTTTATTATTCTAGCATCTCTTGATGTTGATTAGCATTTTTTCTATTCTTCTATTGTTCTTGATGTTCTTCGTGTTCTTGACGAAGAACAAGCTCGTCCTTTCGAAAAAGTATCATTTTCAAAGTTCATTCGTTTTCAAGTTGTTTTTCAACTTTGATCCTTTCTTTTCAAAAGTTGTTTTTCAAAGCTTGAACATATTTCTTTCCTTTTGATTTCAATACTTTTCATGTCAAAATTAGTATTTTCTACGTGGTGATTAAGCCGGTTTTTAACCGAGAAATCAAAGTGTTGTTTTTGCCTTCACAACACTTTCCTTTGAGAACTGTTTTATAATGTTGTGATGATGGAAACGAGTTAAGGTGTTGCATATCATAAATGAGATGTATGGGCATTGATATGAGACATGCACACTTAACTTGTACGTTGGAAAGGAATATTTGATGTTCAAGTATGGTTAAGGTGTTGCATATCATGAATGATATGTATGGGCGTTGACATGAGACATGCATACTTAACATAATACTGTGAAGACGTGACAGTATGTGCACAGAGGATGTGTTCACTTGTTGTGACTGGCCTCTCCGTCGTACAAAGATCCTTTGTTAGGATAACTCACTCTGGGAGTTTGAGGCCGTATTGTACTCTGGGAGTACTGCTACAAAGATACGGAAGGTTACTTGTAACCCGTCACTCTGGCCAAGTGATTCACTCTGGAGTGAGAGTAGTGGTGATCGAAATTGAAAATGGAAAAAGGAAAAGATCATTTTTGAGAAAACTGAGTCTTTTCATTTACTTTCTATTCTGTTGAGATTTTATTGTTGAACGGTTTCTTCAATATCTTTTATTCTATCTGCTATTCTGTTGTACTAACCGCTGGCTTTACTGAGTCATTTGGACTCACCGTTGTTTGTTAAATATTTCTTTAGCAGATGTCTGAGGTTTATTTAGGTGAGTTCACCAAAGCCATTCAACATGGCTTATCACTCTGAGCTGACTTTCGAGTGTATGTCACACGTGACCTAGATGTCCTGATAGAGGGACGAGGACATAGGTGGATCACTCCGCACTCAGATAATTACATCAACATCTCAGACTTGGATAACACTGATGATGAAGATTAGAGATCTTCGTTTTATGTTTTTCTTAGTTTTTCCGCTGCAGTTTTCTTTTAGTATGTACATTATAGAAAGTGGGTCCTCTTTTGTAATACCTCGGTATTAATAAAAGGTCCTTCGTGTGTTTTGCTTAGTATCTTGTTGCTTTGTCGATCTTCCCATAGGCCGTAACCTCAGCTTTATAGCTGTGTCCATTACTATAAGACAACACTTGAGGTCTTCACGGTCCGGGCTATTACACACATGCAAAATAAATTTAAATCAACTTCAATTATAGCAGCCACTACGAGGCGTTGAAATAAAGTGAGATCCCATAGCAGTCTTGAAATTGCAAAAGAAAAGAAACGTGTCTTGTACATATATATAGTGACAGAAAGAATATCATGTGTGCTTTGGATCCATATATATATATGTCATGTCTTAAAAGCTGCATATATATAGGTCACATCTCTGGACCAAAGCTAATCTCTCGTTTTCTCCACTTTAATCATCTTCTCTCTTCTCTAAAAGGAGGAGTAGGGGATCAGATGAGAAGAGACGAGAATGGTAAGCAAGCTCATGCAGTTCGTTGAAGGATAGACGAAAGATATATATACAGTTCCGATAGCAACGTCTACGGTACTGCTCCCGGTCGGTCCAACCAAGAGGCCCGCCACTGTGTATTTTAGAATCTACGAGAGGAACTAGCTAGATATATAGAAATTGCATAAAAGAGCAATTTATTACCAGCCACTCGATTTTAGTCCCACGTGAATCATCATGTATATGTTGACCACTTTTCAGCATCGACGTCTCGTCTGCATGCATGCCCCACTGTTTTATTTCGTTCGTGACACTTTTTTTTTTTTTTTGGCATCATCTATTTGCACAGGGCGGAACCGAAGAGAATAATTACTGAAGTACGAGAGCCAAGGACTATAACCTATAGGCCTAGCAAATGAAAACAGGTTCCGCGATAATAATTTGTATGCTTAGTCTGGACCCATTTTCCTTCGTACTACTCCATGCACGTCGACCAGATGCTGGCCCGAAAAGATGTTAAATAAACGTTGCACGGAAGACAATAGCGAAGAGTATTCAGGAGGTGACAGTGAGTTCTCGACACCTTATAATTCAGAGCATCTGCACAAGAGGACTAGTCATCATAAGACTAGTAAATGGCCTTAATTGGAATTAAATACAAGAAAACCACGAAGAGAGTGTAGCAAATGATGGCTTAATTATTAGTAAATGACGGACATAGTTACCGGGAGAAGAAAATGCTGGGGCATGAGAATGCTTTGAATTGATCAGCGTGAGATGAGAGACGTCGAATCAATGAGTTTTTCAACACCCGACAAGGTGGCCGCACAAGCCTAAGAGAGAGTGTAGGGGGGGTGCTGGTTCCTTCATAAGATTGCCGTTGCTCGGGGGGACGAAACGAATAATGCCAATGCCATGGCCTTGTCATGAATTAGACCACTTCAAACATTTTATTTAGCATGCCACACCAAACAGTCATTGTCATTTTCAAAATATAGTAATCATGGAAAAGAAAGCCAACTACTAACATATCTTGTAAATACAAGCTACAAATTACGATTTCACTTTCATAAAATGGTCACGATAATAAAAATTATGGGGACAGAATTGTCATTTTGAACACAAAAAAAAATCATTTTCCGTCTAAATTAACTAAAAATTTTAACAGAGGATGCAAACTGTTTGAAAGAGGCTGCCGCACGCCAAAAGAGAAATAGAGAAGAGAAAAAGAAAAGAAAAAGAGGAGACTTTTTCAGGAGTTTTTCTTTTCTATCTTCAGGTGTGGTTTTCATATAGGAGCAAATTGGGTTATCTCTGAGAAGGTTATCTGGGTGCTTCATTAACGGGGAGTTGTGATATTCAGATTGGGGATCTCCTTACGGGGTGGGTTTCGTCAGATTCCAGGATTTGTGGTGAGATTGTATTTTTCTCAAAGAGTTGATCTTGTTGAATTCCAATTTGCTAGAACTCAAGTTTTGGGCATAAACTTGAGTGTTGTAATCTCTATTTTATTATAGTGGATTTATCTCGAAGTTGCCCCGTGGTTTTTCCCTTCACACTGAAGGGTTTTCCACATAAATCTTGCATGTTCTCTTTGTGCTTGCTTTATTTCTTTTCTGGCTTGGTTGTTGGTTTGCTTGGGTTATTATTTAATTTGCACAAGACGTAATTTGGCCCAACAAAGTGGTATTAGAGCTAAGGTTGTGTGGGATTGGTTGTCTTGTGTAAATTAAATGGAGAGTAGTTTAGGCACTATGATTAAACTCATGGCATCAAATTATTCAATTTGGAAGCCGATGATGGAGGACATCCTTTACTGTATGGATTTGCATGACCCTATTGAGGGTGATAGTGCCAAGCCAAGCACTGAAATGCCAAGGATTGGGAAAAGAAAAATAGAAAGACTATTGGTATATTAGATAGTGGATTGATCTTAGTGTGTTCCATCATGTGTCTCAAAGACAAATGCTAAAACGTTATTGAAGAAATTGGAAATTCTCTATGAGTGGAAGACAACTCAGAATAAAGTTTTGTGATCAGAAAGCTTGTGAATTTGAAGCTGAAAGAGGGAAAGTCTGTTGCTTAGCATTAAGTGATTTCCAAGACTTAGTTAACCAGTTGATAACAATGAAAATAGTACTAGACGATGAGTTGTAAGCGCTATTGCTTCTGAGTTCTTTGCCAGACAGTTGGAAGACTTTGGTAGTGTCACTTAGTAATTCTGCTCCGAATGGTGTGTTAGCACTCAATATGGTTAAAGATTGCTTGTTCAAAGAAGAGACAAGAAGAAGAGATACAGGTAAGGAAAACGCACAGGCTCTTGTTACAGAGAACAGAGGACAGAGTAAGGGCAGAGATTCTAAAGGACATGGGAAATTCAGAAGTCAGTCGAAAGGGAAAGATCAGATAAAGTGTTTCTTTTGTGATAAGAAAGGTCATATAAAGAAGCACTGTAAGGTTTGAAAAATAAATAGAAAGAGAATCAGAATACTGATCAGAATACCACGGTTAGTGTTTTAGATGAGGATGTGGCAGTAGCAGTTCTTTTTGCTGAAGAAGAGCAGTGTTGTCATGTTGCAGATCTATTTGTTGAGTGGGTGATCGACTCAACGGCTTCCTACCATGTCACTCCAAAGAGGGAGCTCTTTACTTCATACAAAGTGGGTAACTTTGGCAAAGTGCGAGGATCAGAGTCATGTCGAAATGCGATTGGTGACATAGTGCAACAGATATTGCATACAGATGTTGTAGATCTATTTGTTGCGACATGTGCTCTGACTGTGCAATGAGAGTCGCTGACATAGCTGCAGACAGATGTTGGATGCACGACATTGAAGAATGTGCTATGAAATTTGCTATCTACACATGCCTTTGATGACGCGGGATATGAAAGTTATTTTGGCAACGGAAGATGAAACTTACAAAGGGGTCAATGGTATTTGCTAGAGGAACACACTTTGGTAAAGGTGCAATGCAGAAGGTGATTCTTCACTGGATTTGTGGCACAAGCGGCTGGCTCACATGAGTGAGAAGGGATTGCAGATTTTGGCAAAGAAGTCCCTCATTCGTTTGGCCAAAGGTACGTCTTTAAATCCCTGTGATTATTGTTTACTTGGTAAACAACATAGAGTTCTTTTCAAAAATCCTCTAGTAGAAAGCCCAATGTTTTAGATTTGATTTATTCTGATGTATGTGGTCCCATTGAGGTGGAGTCCTTAGGTGGCAATAAATATTTTCTTACTTTTATTGATGATGCTTCACAAAAGGTGTGGGTGTTTTGTTTGAGATCAAAAGACCAGGTTTTTCAGACCTTCAAGAAGTTTCATGCCATGGTGGAACGGGAAACGGCAAGGTTTTGAAGTGTCTCCGGACTGACAACAAAGGGGAATATACGTCTCATCATTTGAAGATTACTGCTCAGAGCATGGCATTAGACATGAGAAGACAGTTCCTGGTACCCCACAGCACAACGGTGTGGCAGAGAGAATGAACCGCACCATTGTCGAAAAGGTCAGAAGTATGTTAAGGATGGTTGGACTTCCTAAGTCATTCTGGGGTGAAGCTGTTCGCACTGCGTGCTACCTAATCAACCGGTCTCCACCTTTTGGTTTTGAGATTCTAGAGAAAGTGTGGACAGGAAAGGATGTTTCCTATTCTCACTTGAAGTTTTTTGGGTGCAAGGTATTTGCACATGTGCCTAAGGAACAATGTTTGAAGCTTGATGACAAAGCCACTCCTTGCATTTTTGTTGGCTACGGAGATGCAAGAATTTGGCTACAGGTTATGGGATCAAAAAAGAAGAAGATTATCAGAAGTAGAGATGTGATTTTCCATGAAAATCAAAGTTTGACAGATTTTGAGAAATCTGAGAATCCAAGACGTGTTGTTGAAGGTGTTACTGACCTTACACTATCTCTTTGTCTCCAGACAGTGCCACTCAGGGGGGAGAGATGCACGTTGATAGGCATGCTGATGAGCCAGTAGTGGTGATGAGGATGATCCAGAGATGTTGAGCAGGGGAGCAACCTACTCCATCGGTACCTCAGGCTAGAAGGTCTACCAGAGAGCATCGTCCATCAGTCAGGTATCCTGAATCAGATTATATTTTGTTAACTGATGAAGGGGAGCCAGAAAAGCTTTCAGGAAGTGCAGTCTCATAAGGACAAGCAGAGCTGGGTGAATGCTATGCAAGATGAGATGAATTCTTTGCAGAAGAATGAAACTTATGAGTTGGTGGAGCTTCCTAAAGGCAAGAAGGCGTTGAAAAATAAATGGGTGTTCAAGCTGAAGAAAGATGGTGAAAACTAGTGAAGTATAAAGCTCAATTGGTGGTGAAAGGCTTTGGTCTGAAGAAAGGGATTGACTTCAATGAGATTATCTCTCCTGTTGTCAAGATGACTTCCATTCGAGTGGTTTTGGGTTTAGTAGCTAGTTTGGATCTCGAGCTTGAGCAGCTAGATGTGAAGACTGCCTTTCTCCATGATGATTTGGAGGAAGAAATCTACATGGATCAGCCAGAAGGATTTGAAGTGAAAGGAAAGGAACACATTGTTTGCAAGTTGAAAAAGAGTCTGTATGGGTTGAAGCAGGCTCCGAGACAATGGTATAAAAAGTTTGACTCTTTATGTGGGTCACTGCTATACACAGATAGAGGCAGATCATTTTGCATATGTCAGAGAATTCCATGGCAGGAACTTCATTATTATTTTGCTATATCTAGATGACATGTTGATAGTGGGGCAAGATATTCAGTTGGTTCGTAGTTTGAAGGCAGATTTATTCAAGTCCTTTGACATGAAGGATCTTGGTTCAACACGACAGATTTTGGGGATGCATATTCATCGTGATAGAAAAGGCTAGAAAGTTATGGCTATCACAGGAGAAATATATAGAACGGGTGCTGGCGAAGGTTTAACATGAAGAATGCTAAGCCAGTTGGGACACCACTTGGTGGTCACTTCAAACTCAGTAAGAAGACTTGTCCTTCTACAAAGGAAGATAAAGAAAACATGGCAGCTATTCCTTATTCCTCTGCAGTCGGGAGTTTGATGTATGTCATGGTTTGTACACAGGCCAGACATTGCTCATGCAGTTGGGGTGGTCAGCAGGTTTCTTGTTAATCCTGGTAAAGATCACTGGAGGCAGTGAAATGGATCTTCAGATATTTGAGAGGTAGCTCGAAGATGTGTTTGACTTTTGGGATTCAAAACCAGTTTTGGAGGGATATGCAAATGCAGATATGGCAGGTGACCTGGATGGTAGAAAATCTACTTTGGGGTTCTTGTTTACTTTTGCAGGGGGAGCTATATCATGGCAGTCAAGACTGCAGAAGTGTGTTGCCTTATCTACAACTGAGGCTGAGTATATTGCAGCAACTGAAGCAGGAAAATAAATGCTTTGGATGAAACGGTTTCTCTAAGAATTGGGTTTGAAGCAAGATAGGTATGTGGTTCATTGTGACAGTCAAAGTGCACTAGACTTGAGCAAGAATGCTATTTACCATTCACGGATGAAGCACATTGATGTGAGATACCATTGGCTATGACAAGCAGTGGCAGAATAGTTGATACAGTTGGAAAAGATTCATACCGAGAAGAATCCAGCTGACATGATGACGAAGGTCGTGACCATAGAAAAGCTTGAGCTTTGTGCCAGACTGGCCGACATGGATTCTAACTGATACGTTAGAAGATAGTCTCCTTCCTCAGTGGGCTGAAGGGGGAGATTATTATGTGGCTCCAGCCCACATAGTTTTTTAAAAGCCCATTGTGGCCATGCGTTGTTAGTAGGGCAACAATTGTAGCCGCATATATATATATATATCAAAATAAAAGGTTTCCGCACAACACAACCTGGGAGAAGAAAAAGAAAGAGGCTGCCACGTGCTGAAGAGAAATAGAGAAGAGAAAAAAGAAAAAGGAGACTTTTTTGGATTTTTCTTTCAATCTTCAGGTGTGGTTTTTACACAGGAGCAAATTGGTTATCTCTGAGAAGGTTATCTAGGTGTTTCATCAACGGGAGTTGTGATATTCAGATTGGGGATTTCGCTACAGGTGAGTTTTGTCAGATTCCAAGATTTGTGGTGAGATTGTATTTTTCTCAGAGAGTTGATCTTGTTGAATTTCCAATTTGCTAAAACTCAAGTTTTGGGCATAAACTTGAGTGTTGTAATCTCTATTTTATTATAGTGGATTTATCTCGGAGTTGCCCTGTGGTTTTTCCCTTCACACTTAAGGGTTTTCCACGTAAATCTTACATGTTCTCTTTGTGCTTGCTTTATTTCTTTTCTGGCTTGGTTGTTGGTTTGCTTGCATTATTATTTATTTTGCACAGGGATGTAATTTTTCCCAACACTACTAGAACACCAATTTAAGCAAGAGGGTGCAAGTTGACAAGATTAATGATTCCAACGAACCAGGCCGTGACGGCGTGAAAAACAAGGGAAGAAAGTTGGACTACAAGCCAGGAATTGAAATGGGATCTCACCAGGTGATTTGCACAAAAGCAGTGAGGTGCAAGAAGGTCGTCGTCCCATGGCAATAAGATAAACAAATGATACATAAAAGCATCAATCCTGGTCGGGATAGCGAAAGCCTGTGCTCTTCTGCCCAGCAAGAGGATAGTTTCTTCCATTTTATGACTGATTTTGATATTAGTGAAGTTTTGATATCAAATGTGATATGCTTTGACGGCCATCAAGGTAAACAAATCAATGAATGGGAGAGTATTGTGGTCGATGGAGAAGTTCAAACTCGGCTAGACTTTCCAGTTTCTTGAACATGGAGCCAAGCTGGATGTTTCATTGAATGAAGCAATTGGGCCAGAGGATTGGAGGGTTGGTGACCCTTTCCAAGCACATTCGTTGGATCTTTATACATTAACATATGTTTTAAATTTAGAAGAGGAATGGACAAGCTCAATGTAACTGGACTATGTGAAAGAAAACAAGTTGTGACAAATTCTTCCAACCTGTCTTTTTGCTCCAATTACATTTGCTTTTACAATAAGTAATCGAATATGGTTTTATAAATTAACAGAGATGTTTACTTCTAGGTTTTAACAAATGTCACCAATGATGCTCGGTGTCTGTCAGTGGAGCTTTTCCCTTCGCAATCTCGATTATGTGATCTACAAAGAGTTGCTGGGTCAACTTTCTTCTTTGAGAAATGCAGATGATCAATTGTGTTAGTGTTTGAGTGTTGCCTATCAAATTTAAATTCAAATTGTGTTGTATTTTTTTTAATCAAAAGTTTTGGATAAGTTTAGTCAAAGTGTGAAAGAGCTTTTTGAAAAGGTAAGGATATCTTAAAGATGATGAGCTAAAAAAAAGGAGCTGACCTATGAGTCTTTGAGAAAATTTTGAACCTTTTTAAAATTTCCTTCATTTCATTTGAAACTCAACCAACTCTATAAATACATCCAGAGGTCAACCAAGAAATTGAATTGAGGTCATTCCATATATATTTTATTCAACCCTTACTTGAGAGACAAAATTCCTTAGAGATTTCTGCTCATAAACCAATCAGATTTTCTTTAGTGTGCTGAACAAGTTTGGTAGCTAGAGCTTTCGGGGTTGAAGAATAAGGTCGTTCTTGAAGAGTTCATAAGAAGAACCTTAAAGGGCTGAGGGTTAACCGAAAGGAGCGGGTCTAATTGGATTACTTAGATTATTACATCGGGTAGTCAGAGTCAAGCAATAAGAGGTTGCCCGTGTCTTGGATCACCGTTGTAAGGATTACATCTTAGTAATTTCAGGTGGTTGCTAGCTCATAGTGATTTTTCCTTTTAATAGTATTTCAAAGGTTTTCCTTCGTCAACAAAATACTTGTTTTCTCGTGTAATTGATATTTGAATTAATTTTTACTTCTTATTTTGTTGATTGAATTTATTTGTATACAGATTTAGACTGAACACTTTTAAAACTTGTTTTAAAATTATTATTCACTTTTTAATTTGAGGAAAAATACCTGTTCACCCCTCTAAGTGTTTGTTAGGGTATAAACAGGATTTTTCAAATTGATCTATCTTTTTGGTTTGGTAGATGACAATATGTCTACTACTTCTCAGACAATAACCATTGTTGATCCTTAGGCACACATACATGCTATTAAGGATTGTCTAATAATGAATCACACCAAGCTATAAGTCAACTAAATCATATTCTATAGAACCACTACAAGAAACGTGAGCTTTCATGACTAATATTTTTATGACAAAAAAAAAATTTGTCAGGAAAGTTAGAATTTTTACTGACAAATTTTTAATTTTGTTAGTAAAGATCTGAAACAAAAATTTTGGGTGACAAAACGTATCTTCCACAAAACAAATGGTAGGATTTTTTGAGTGGGTCTGAGACTTGTGAGTCTAGGTGACAACTTAAGAAGAGGGGTGAATTGAGTTTAATAAAAACTAAAACTTTTTGTATCCAACTCAAACCAAAAAGGCGTTTCAGGTATAATAAAGCATAACACAATAAAGAACAATAATAAATAATAGAGAGTAAGGGTATAGTGGACATGTCGGAAGTAGAATTTAACAATAAAGAATCACAATAAATAATAGATAGGAGTGTATAGTGGACATGTCGGAAGCAGAATTTAACATTCTGACATTCAGTCCGCTAACTAGAGGATGTCCAAAATGGATTTCCGCTTTTGTTTCCGACTCTTGTCGGACTTAGATGATAGTGGAATTCCATAATGTTTTGGGCCATATTTTTTTTGCGCATTTAAGCCTTTTTTACAAAAAATAAAGATGTTATTCATTCATCACAATTCACAAATACAAATATTTCTATATCATATATCTAATCATTATAATTATATAATAAACTGATGTCAAAAAATTAAAATATACAACCCAAAATTCATATAAACATTTCTCAATTCATTACAAAGATCTCAATTATATAAATGAACACAACAAGTCTACAAATGAAAATTAAGAATTTACATTGCACTTGCACCACATCAACTCACCAAGACACCAAGTGATTAGAGTTGAATTTTGGAAAATGTTGGCCATCTTTTAAAGTTCAAACCAATACAACAATATCATATTATGATCATATTAGTTTTGATGGCCATTTTATTTAGCCCATAATATTTAAAAACCAACAACTCATTTTTGATCTTTTGAAACCGAAAACAATAACACCTAGCATCCTATTTTAAAAACCGAAACAACAACATAAAAACAAAATTCACAACAAATCCTAAAACATGCAATTCACAAACAAGTGTAAAAATAAATCTAAAAACATGCAATTCACAAAATCCATATTCAATAAATCTCAAAACAACAAGCAATTCACAAAATCCATAATCACAAACGTCACCTAGTAAGTAGTAACCTAGACACCATCACAATTCCTAAATAGTAAAAGAAATATTATGGGCTTAATAATAAAAGTGGTCAAGACTTGATGGAAACAATAACAAAAAAACATAGTGTATGCTGACATAACTCGAAATAGAAGAATATTACAATACGAACTTAGAAGTATCAACTCAAGTAAGAAATTAAGAACATTAACCAAACGTCAATCAATCACGATTGATGCAACATTAGAAATCATCTCTGAAAAAAAAAAAAATTATTAACAAGGAGCTTATAAAAAATTTAATTAAGTGAAAGTAGATATGTAAAATTTTGTATATACTATGTCCATCATATAACTAGCGGGATCTTCCGTCCCATCAATAACTTCAGGTTCCTTATCCTCATCATCTTGCAGAAGATATGATCTTGGATCTCAACTAATTTTGAGCACAAATGAGTCCTTCCGTTTTTTGGTGCCAACGAACTCCGAAAAGAATCTAATACCGACCCCCCGTGCTGAAGACAACTCTGAAGGCACTGTAGTAATAGGGATGGCAAGAACATCTCGAGAAATTCGTGCAAGAACGGAAATTTTGGTGCATTCACTCTCCACCAATTGAGGATATCAAAATTAGGATCTCTTAGGTTCAATATCCTCCATTAAATATCTCTCCACTTTAGACTTGCTATCCAGCAAATGACCCAATCATTTCAAGCTGACCTTGACTTGCAGATACACTCCCACTACTAGATGACCCATCCACATTACTATACTCTGTAAACAACTTGATCCAAGGTCCCTCTCACTAGACTAGTCATCTCTACACCTAACTCCATCCCCAAAGCCTTCTTGAACCAAAAGTCCAAGTATATAACCTTGTATTGTGGATCAAGTACCGCTGCAACAAACAACAATCTGTTAACCTTAGTCAAATCACCCAGTATTTATTATACTTCATTTGCATTCTTTTTGCCATGTCTGCCAAGAACAAATCCCCACTTGCTGCATATTTCCCAAAATGCATATGAATTTTGGCAAGTTCCGCAAAAAATAAGTTTGTCGTCATAGTATTCGAAGCAGATATTCGAACCATCACCTCATAGAAGAGTTGCAAAAACTTGATAAAATGTCTCACACGCTCCCAATCCTCAAATTTAGGGGGCCCAATCCCTTCCTCCCATGCCCCTCCTCACGCAGAAAGCTTATCAAAATCCATCTTCCGCCAACATATCCTCAAAACTCTCTGATATTTCTCAGCTGCATCCAACATAATATACGTTGAATTCCAACGAGTAGGAACATCAAGCTGCAAAAATCCCTCAATGGGAAACTTCCTCTTCGCTACACATTTCTTAAACCCATCCATTCGACCGGGAGATGACTTAACATACTTGACCAAGTTCCTTACCTGGCCACAGAATCATCCAACTCCTTCAACCCATCTTGCACAATTAAATTCAAGATATGTGCACAACATCTCATATGCAAAAATCATGGTTACAAACTATTTTTCCAGGCCGAAACCCCAAATGCAATTGTCTACTCTTCACATGTCAATGGTGTATCATTAGAGGATGCATTATCGACAGTGATTGTAAGGATTTTATCAATCCCCCATTCCGACATGCAATCCTCCAATCCATCCCAATTGTCGAACCCTTATGATCTGACACCTTACAGAAGGCAAGTATCTTTTTGTGCAATTGCCAAGTACTATCAATGAAGTGTGCAGTGACAGACATATAATTCATGTTTTGGACTGAATGTCCATGTGTCAGTGGTCAAGCAAACTTGTGGTCTATTAAGTATGATACTAGCCTTCAGTCTACACTTCTCTTCCAAGTAAAGTTTCATACAATCTTCATTACTGTGATTCGAGATGGTACTTTAAATCGAGGCTCGAGGGTATGAATCATGTCCTTGAACCCATCCTTTGCTTACTATTCTAAAGGAAGCTCATCCACAATTATAAACTTGGCAATAGAAACTCTAATAGCCTTGGGATCATATGAGTCTATCTTCATCACCCCACTGATCCACTACTTGCCCCTTGATATCAAAAGTCAATTTCTGTTGAGAGCCATCCAATTTACTTTGCGTTCTCTTATACATTACACAACCTTCAAGTGGGACCTCATAGTCGAGGTCCCTTTGATCTTTGTGGTGAACCCCAACTTTATGACCACAATGGTTGCACTTGGCCAATGGTTTGTTTGGGCCAACTATTGGTAGTATCCTAGTGAAATGTTCCCACATCGGGGATGGATTGGAAACCTTCCTTCTTTTGGGGGCAGGGTTATTGTCTCAGTTTGTTGTGCCTCTACACCTATAATTGGTATCTCACCAATTGTAGGTGTAGTTAAATTAGGGGTTGTTGATTGTGAAGATACAATTGGAGTTTGATGATCCATCTGAAAGAAAGACACCTATTTATAGTCAACTGAAACAACAATTCAAGCAACTACTAGACCAATTGAATAATTTGGCAATCTGATGTTTGACATAAATGCATTCCACAGAATACAGACAAACAAGATTGAATTATACTAACCTCCACCACAGAAGTCTCAAATGCTATCGAAGAATAAGTAAAATTCTTCAGTGAAATGGTATAGACTTTGAAAATTTGATCCTTTTGACCTCAGGATTCTATCCACCACAAAACGGCATAAGGAGAAACTTTGATCAGTTGTTATCTACAAGCAGTACGAATGGCATGTACGAGACCTTTAGTAACATTTAAGTACTTAAGGGTGAGTACCAGAATGGATGGAACCGGAAAGGGCCATTCCGGTTCTGGTACCCACCGGAATCCAAAATTTTATTCAGGTAAACACTGGGACGGAATTGGAACGGAACTAGCATTTTCAGAATTGGAAACCGAAAATTCCAATTCAGTATCTAGATTTTTTGGCCATATTTTTTTCAACAATAAAACTAACCAAACAACATAAAATTTGAATACCCGAATTAGTGAGCAATCGAACTTATTCAGTTATATTTTGTCACCAACAACAGAAAAGAAAATGCAGGTATCTTGGATATAAAATGCACCACCTATTCATTTTTAATACCCAATTTTGAATACCCGAATCCAATATGCATGAACAATCAAATCTCCTAAATCTGAACCAATCCCTAAATCTAGACCAATCAAAATATCAAACCAACCAACTTATGCAATCAGACCAATGAAAATTCAAAAATCCCTAAATCCCCAATCTGAACCAATCAAATCCCTAGATCCTGAAATCATTAAACAAGTAATCAAAAACCTTGAAACATATAGTTTAAAGAGAAATTAGAGATGCTTAGTAGAGATATTTGGCACCCATAGAGAGATCCCAAAGAGTTAGAGAGAGAGACTTCGACGAAAGAGTAAGAGAGAGAGATGAGAGGTGTGAATGAGCTATTGGCGACTGCGGCTGGAAGCTTGAGTGGAATGGGATAAACTAGAGGGGGGAGGGGAGACTCACGGCATAAAGGGTTCTTAAGTGAACTTGACCTGGTCAAAGACTCAAATACATATTCTGTTAAAATTAGGACCCTATCTAAAACGGGATAAAAAAAAAAAAAAAGAGTAGCCAAAACCGGAAAATTCCAGCAATTTCGTCGGAATTTTCGGTTCCGATTTCGATTATGGAAAATGTCAAAAAAGGCTTCCGGTTCCAGTTTCGATTTTCACCAGAATTTTTTCTCACCCTTATAAGCACTGGATTTTTTAAGAGGATTAAAATAAAAAGAGATAAAATCTGCACTATACCCAAAGAACAAAGCTAAATATTTTAATTGCTGAAATTAAGTTGCTTCATAGGTAAAACTAATGTTAGGAGCAATGTTTTCCTTCCAATTTGAATAGACCAAGGATTTGCTACAAAATCCCATAAAAAGAAACCGAACCAACCATTAAACTTGCATAGCATCATTAAAAACAGGTCTAGGTAGGCCAATCATTCAAAACCCTTCACTAAGTTGAAACTACCCCCGATTCACAACATATTCACAATAGAGAGAGAGAGAGAGAAGATATTCATGGGGCTTTTATATTTTGAATATTTCTAAACATATTTAGCACATTTCCATCGGATTGCCTCTATTTTATAATGAAATCTTTTTTTTTTTTTTGAAAATTCATCCTTATGGGTTGAACACTGTGAAAAGACTCTGTTATGTGAAAACTTACTATGAAATATGTTTAGTTACTTGAAATATTCTTATATATTCTGTTTTTTGGGTATTCTAGAATGTTTAAGTCAAATAAAAGTTCATTTTTTTTTTTTTTTTTTGTATTTCTAACATAAAGCACACACTTTTTTTTTTTTTTTTGTACTTAAATCTGTTTTCCACTTTTATATTTTTAAATCTGTTTTCCTTCCCCCATTTCATATATAGTTGATTTCATTCACTACATTTATGGTTAATTAGAACTGGGCACCAAGCTAGTTGAATTTTTTGTTGCAAATGCGGAGAAAGCTGTTGAATTCAGGATAAGAGTAAACCATTTAGGGGGAGAGTTGGTTAATTGAGCTGACGAAGATTTATTGGCTGAATCAAATGTAGGAATGGACGAGTGATCCCTTTGGTCAATTGTGACAAATAGGGGGAGAACAGTGAGGGGGAGTAGTTGTCTAGTTGTTGTTGGTGATATAGATGTGATAGATGATGATGCTTTTGTTGTTTTGCTTATATTGAAGTTACACATTTCTGTTTGTTGTTTGATATAAAAATCCGAGGATAATTTTTCTGACTTTTTTGGATTTTCATGACATGTCTACTTTGTTACACTTATTGGATTATGTTGAGATTTGTACTGTTATAATCATTTTTGTATCAAGTGTAATTGCAGGTACCAAAAGACCCAAGACAGGTTTCATTGAGTCCTATTGTTTTAGAATAGGTTGTGTACATTTTAAACTAAATTTTTTTTGGTGATTGATAGAATTTAGTAGGAATTGGTTGTATTTAGTTTTGTCATGGAATTACCAAAGGAGGAGTTTGTTAGTTCCAAATGTATAGTGTTGGCTTAGTTTCATGACGAATGTCATATAAAGAAACATTGTCTTGGATGAGGTTGATCAAGAGAAGATGCTTAAGTTGAAAGGAATAAAGAAGTGAAGAAATTTGGAAGTCACAGAGCCGTTAATGTGGTTAAGTGTTGTTTGGGCTAGCTTAAGGCAAGCTTGAAGCAATCGCGTTGTATTTTGGAGAAAGCCTAAGGCTTAAGCCCAAACATGGTAAAATATTAAGTGACTTACAGTTGTCATTTACCTAGATATATAAAAGGGATTTTTAAGTGGCTGGATGTACAGACTTTGACATATAGAGAAAAAAAAAAAGATTCTAGAAACTGTTCAAAGGCTTTTTGTATAGAGATTTGTGAAGATTTGAGAAGATGATATTCTTGAAGATTTGAAGAATCAAGATTTTTCGTGGTCTTCCTCTTGTGCTGAAAAAGATAATCAATCACTACAACAAAAACTCCCCTGTGGCAATGGGTAAACAACGGAGTTCCGGTGCTTGAAGGATTGGAGTTTCAATCATCCAGAAGCAAGTTTACTTTGTTCAAGATTCATTCAAGTGAGAGAGAGATTTAGAGGTTCTGATTCTACCGCTTGGTGCGGGTTCGAGTGTGTCATCTGAATGGCTTCCTTCAAGGCTTGTAAGTGATTCTCTCATTTAGTGGATTGGTTAACTGGCAGTGAGCCCAGAGTGGTTTTTCCCTATCGAATGAGTTCCTTATAGGGTTTTCGACTTCAAAAACAATCTCTTGTGTTTGTGTGATTGTTTGCAATCCTTTTTCTCTCATATTTGCTTGTTCATTGATTAGCTTTAGATAATTTTGAATCTTGGTTGGTTGCATGTGAATCTTGGTTTAAAAATTGGAAGAATACTATTTTGCTCACCAAGTGCTTGTTGTAAAGTCTAAGAGTTCTTAGAATTTTTTAATTTGATTAAACTGACTAATTTTTGTCTCTATTTAGAATTGATTGATATCTTGTAGATCTGTACAGGTTCTATTAATCCATTGTGCTTAGTTTTGAATTTAGTTTTCCACATGCATTAGCTTTTGCTGTTATTTTTTAACTTACTCTTCACCCCCACTAGGTAAATTTAGGGTCTAAACTGTGTCCAACAAGTGGTATCAGAGCCATACATCGCTCCTTGACCCTTTTAACTCCTAGATGAATAAGTGTCAATCTTTTGGTACCTCCATATTTTGATAGAAGCAACCATGCGTATTGGAAGGTTCAAATGAGACCCTTTTTGAAGTCAATGGATGAGCAAGAGTGTAGAATTTCATGTAAGAAGGGTGGACAAGAACCCACCGATTCCTCTCCGTGGTATGTAGCTCTGGGGTGGTTGGGGGACCTCCCCCCATCCCACAACACAGTGTTGTTGGATGGAGGGAGGTCCCCCAACCAACCCCTACCTCCACCCTTTGGCCGCTGGCAATGGGTTTGTGAAATGGTGGGTGGCGGGTGGAGTCCCACCCAATACATCGATTCATTTTTTTTTTCGATTTATGATGTCTTTAATTTTAAATAATTTAAATTTAACTATTAAATTATACGCTTTTATTTATTTTAGATTTTAATTTTTAATTTTTTTAAATATTTATATTTTTAATTTATTTTAATTACACGTGTCACATTGCGATTGAATGGGAAATTTTTTTTTATTAAATGCTTCTAATGGCGTTGGGTCTGGTGAGTTTTAGTATCAAAATGACAAACTCAGTGAGCTTTTTTTATTTTTTTTAAAACCTAGTTGAGTTTTTTTAAAAAGGCACTAAAACCTAGTGAGTGATTTGTCATTTTCCATATTTTAAAACTCAAAGTGGTATGAAAAGTTCGTTCTACATTCTCATTTTGGTTCGAGATGAGGTGTTTGTGGACAAAAATAAGTTATTGTTGCTTGACATGATCCTTTATTTTAACAAAAAGTACCTTAAAACAAGCTGTGTGTTTCAATTGTGAAGGGCATTGTCATTGAACGATGTAATGCTGGCTTAACTACTACATTTAGACTAAGGAGGCTAGTTGCTGGAGTTGAATCTCTATTCCCACTAAAAGTAAACTAGAGTTGCTTTTTTCTTTTCTTATTTCCTCTCTCTCTCTTTCATTCTTTACAAACTAATTTGCCCTTCAATACGCATTGGCCTTGTAGATAACTGGAAAAGAAGTTTCCTCTTTCTCATGGCTACCTGAAAATTGGTTCATGGTATTTTCTTGCATATATCTTTTATTTTTCTCTAACCTTGATGATGTTTTGTTGTGTAACATTTTTTTAACACTTATATGTTCTTAATTTTAATTTCAAGATAATAATATGTGATTCGGAAATAGCCTGGACCATGAAGAGCTCAAGCGTTGTCTTATAGTATTGGACATAGCTATAAAGCTAAGGTTACGGCCTATGGAAAGATCGACAAAGCAACAAGATACTAAGCAAAACACACGAAGGACCTTTTATTAATACTGAGGTATTACAAAAGAGGACCCACTTTCTATAATGTACATACTAAAAAAAAACTGCAGGAAAACTAAGAAAACATAAAACGAAGATCTCTAATCTTCATCATCAGTGTTATCCAAGTCTGAGATGTTGATGTAATTATCAGAGTGCGGAGTGATCCACCTATGTCCTCGTCCCTCTATCAGGACATCTAGGTCACGTGTGACATACACTCGGAAAGTCAGCTCCAGAGTGATAAGCCATGTTGAATGGCTTTGGTGAACTCACCTAAATAAACCTCAGACATCTACTAAAGAAATATTTAACAAACAACGGTGAGTCCAAATGACTCAGTAAAGCCAGCGGTTAGTACAACAGAATAGCAGATAGAATAAAAGATATTGAAGAAACCGTTCAACAATAAAATCTCAACAGAATAAGAAAGTAAATGAAAAGACTCATTTTTCTCAAAAATGATATTTTTTTTCCATTTTCAATTTCGATCACCACTACTCTCACTCCCAGAGTGAATCACTTGGCCAGAGTGACGGGTTACAAGTAACCTTCCGTATCTTTGTAGCAGTACTCCCAGAGCACAATACAGCCTCATCTTGTGCATAGTACTATCACATCTTCACAATATTATGTTAAGTATGCATGTCTCATGTCAACGCCCATACATATCATTCATGATATGCAACACCTTAACCATACTTGAACATCACAATATTCCTTTCCAACGTACAAGTTAAGTGTGCATGTCTCATATCAATGCCCATACATCTCATTTATGATATGCAACACCTTAACTCGTTTCCATCATCACAACATTATAAAACATTTCTCAAAGGAAAGTGTTGTGAAGGAAAAAAAACACTTTGATTTCTCGGTTAAAAACCGGCTTAATCACCACGTAGAAAATACTAATTTTGACATGAAAAGTATTGAAATCAAAAGGAAAGAAATATGTTCAAGCTTTGAAAAACAACTTTTGGAAGAAATTTTGAAAAGAAATGGATCAAAGTTGAAAAACAACTTGAAAACGAATTGAACTTTGAAAATGATACTTTTTCGAAAGGACGAGCTTGTTCTTCGTCAAGAACATGAAGAACAATAGGAAGAATGAAAAACACTAATAACATCAAGAGATTCACAATAATCATCTTGAAAACTTGAATCGAAATCAAAGATAACCAACTAAACTTTACCTCTAAGCGAGCTTGATCTTCGCTAAACTTCTCTTAATCGATTTCTTCCTTCTTCTTCTACTTCACTTCACTACTAATCTCAAGTTTAACTCACAATTCAATGAGTGGTGTAAGTTTAAATGGTTGGACCCCCTATTTATAGGCAAGTTGATTCGTCACATTGCGACATGTGTCTAGGCTAGCTTTGGTGACTCAAAAGGCTACATTCACCTCTCGACACCCAACACCCACAGCAGCTGCTGGCATGCCTATGGCCGAAATTCACCCTATAGCTCCTGAGTCGCCGCCTAGGTCCACCGGTGGTCGACACCTCGAGCTTCCTAGGTCCTAGCCTTTTTGTCGTGCTTTTTGCATTGATTCGTCATGCTTCTAGCTTTGATTTGTCATGCTATCTAGCCCTCACATGTGTCACTCTCTAGGCAGCCGAATTTTCCTTTCTTAATGGCTAAGTCTTGCTAATCATTTCACTAATATAATCGCAAATCAACCTAATTGCTAAAAATCGACCTACTTGCTTCCAAAAAATAAAAAGTCTCCAAATTTAAACCATAAACTCATGGATGAACTCCCAACATATTAAAAGAATAAAAATCATGTGGTTCGGTTTTTGAGACAAAAACGTCCTACTTGCTTAAAAAATTAAATTGATCCAATACGTGCTCCTCAATTCTGAACAACAACCTAGTTGCACGCGAACTCCAAATCTCACTTAATCATGTCCTAAAAGGTTTCGAGACAAAAAGATCCTATTAGCTTAAAAATTTAAATTGATCCAATGTGTACTCCTCAATCTCTTGAAAATAGCTCAGTTGCATGTAAACTTTAATTCTCACTACCAATCGCAAACAAGAGAGCATAAACAATATGCTGTGATGTTTGAAAGCTCGGGTATGACATACTTCCCCACTTAGAAATAATTTCGTCCTCGGAATTGAAACATAACACAAGAAACATACCAGTCAGTCAAACAAGTGAGGATACTTGTCACATGTGTCCTCTAACTCCCATGAAGCTTAGTGATATCATGACTTTGCCAAAACACTTTCACTAAAGGAATCTTCTTGTTACGCAGCTCTTGATCCTTTCTGTCTAATGTCTCCACAGGTTGCTCCTGATAGGTTAAGTTCTTTGCTATTGTAAAGGCATATAATCTATCACATGGGAAGGATCTGGAACGTATTTTCTCAACATAGATATATGAAAAGTATCATGTACTCCTTCCAATTCTGGCAGTAAGGCTAACTAATAAGTTGTTACTCCTACCTTACGTAGTATCTTAAAAGGTCCAACATATCTGGGACTCAATTTTCCTTATTTCCCAAATCTCTTAACTCCTTTCATAGGAATCACCTTCAGGAATACTTTATCACCTTCCTTCAAAATCTAACGGTCGTCTACGATTATCAACATTACTTTTTTGTCTACTCTGTGCCACTTTCAACCTGTCCTTGATTAGTTCTACCTTTTCACATGTCCTTTGGATTAGGTCAGATCCAATCATTTGCCTTTCTCCTACTTCATCCCAAAACAAAGGTGTTCTACATTTTTGTCCATAAAGAGCTTCGTATGGTGCCATCTAAATACTGGTTGATATGTATTGTTATAAGCAAATTCCACCAGTGGTAAATATTGAATCCAAGATCCCTTGAATTTAAAATACAAGCTCTCAACATATCCTCTAAGATCTGTTTTTCTGATTGACCATCAGTTTGAGGATGAAATGCAGTACTAAACTTCAACTGTGAACTTAATGCTTTTTGGAATCCATTCCAAATTCTAGAGGTAAATCGCGTATCTTGATCAAATACTATAGAACTGGGTATACCATGAAGTCATACAATTTCCTTAATGTATAACTCTGCCAATTTCTCAAAAGTATAACTAACCTTAATAGGAATGAAATGAGCTGATTTTGTCAAATGATCTATGACAACCCATATAGCATCTTGTCCATTCAATGCTCTTGGTAACCCAACTACAAAATCCATAGCAATCTCATCCCATTTCCACACTGGGATTTGTAAGGGTTGTAACAATCCTGCAGGTTTCTGATGTTCAGCTTTCACTTGTTGGCAAATCAAACATTTACTAACAAACTTTGCTATCTCCTTTTTCATCCCAGGCCACCAAAACTTAGCTTTCAAATCTTGGTACATCCTTGTGGAACCTGGATGCATGGAATACTTTGACCTATAAGCTTCTTGCAGTATTAGTTCCTTAATCTCCTTATTGTCTGGAACCACTATCCTATCTTTAAAGTATGCTAGTCCATCAGTCCTAATCATTACCTCTGATTTTGAATCCACAAGTTCTTTAACTATTGGGTCTTGAGTCTGTCCATCCTTAATCCAATCCTGTAATGAAGATTGAATTATCAATGCATTCAATTTTTTCACTTCCTCATCCAAAAGTAATTCAATCTCATTCCTTTCCATATCCTTTTCCAATTCAGGAGACAACTTCTAACTCCTTTCTTTTCCTTCCTAAACTTCCTACTCAAGGCATCTGCCACAACATTTGCCTTTCCAGGATGATAATTGATGGTACAATCATAGTCCTTGATTAACTCCAACCATCTTCTTTGTCTCATATTCAACTCCTTCTGAGTAAAGAAATATTTCAAACTCTTATGATCTGTATAGATTTCACACTTAACTCCATACAGATAATGTCTCCAAAGTTTCAGTGCAAACACTACAGTTGCCAATTCTAAATCATGAGTGGGGTAATTCTTCTCATGTGTCTTAAGCTGTCGTGATGCATATGCAATAACTTTTCCTTCCTGCATCAATACTCTCCTAAACCTGTCCTTGAGGCATCATTATATAATAACATATACTTCTGATTCCTTAGGTAAAGCTAAAATAGGTGCATTAATCAGTCTACTTTTCAACTCCTGAAAACTTTGCTCACATTCCTCCGTCCATATAAACTTAGCATTCTTCTTTGTTAATGTTGTCAGAGGTGATGCCAATTTCAAAAATCCTTCTACAAATCTATGATAATATCCAGAAAATTCAAGAAAACTTCTAATGTCATGAATTGTAGTAGGTCTTGGCCAAGCATGAACTGCCTAGGTCCACCTGGTGGTCGACACCTCGAGCTACCTAGGTCCTAGCCTTTTTTGTCGTGCTTTTTGCATCGATTTGTCGTGCTTCTAGCTTTGATTCATCATGCTATCTAGCCCTCACATGTGTCACTCTCTAGGGCAGCGAATTTTCCTTTCTTAATGGCTAAGTCTTGCTAATCATTTCACTAATCTTCCGATAATCGCAAATCAACCTAATTGCTCCCAAGAAATTGACCTACTTGCCTCCGAAAAATAAAAAGTCTCCAAATTTGAACCATAAACTCGTGGATGAACTCCTAACATATTAAAAGAATAAAAATCATGTGGTTCGGTTTTCGAGACAAAAACGTCCTACTTGCTTAAAAAATTAAATTGATCCAATACGAGCTCCTCAACATTCTTGAACAACAACCTAGTTGCACGTGAACTCCAAATCTCACTTAATCATGTCCTAATCAAGGTTTCGAGATAAAAATGACCTACTAGCTTACAAAATTAAATTGATCCAATGCATACTCCTCAATGTCTCGAACAATAACTCAATTGCATGTGAACTCCAATTCTCACTGCCAATCACAAACAAGAGAGCATAAATAATATGCATGTGATGTTTAAAGCTCGGGGTATGACAGATTCAAAAATAATGGAGCATATGATACAAATTATGGAGTAATAGAAAATGACCCAATCTCACCCGTTGAAGGGATCTAGATCAAGAACAATTTACTTTTGATTTTTAATTCAAGAATAGGCATAGTTATGTTTTGTTTCCTTGTATTTTGAATAATCTCCATTCAATATAGTTCATTTCCTTTTGTTAATCTTGCAATCTTTATTTTCTTGTTGAACTTGGGGCATATTATGTAAAATAAAATTAAAACATACCTATGAACTTCGGGGGCGTTTGTTTACCGAAATTTTGGGAATATTCCTAAAATTTTGGGAATCTTTTGAATGTTGAAGTTTATTGGGGTTTGTGAAAAGTGTGAAGTGTATGTGTAAAAGTGTGAAGTTTATTGGGGTTTGTGAAATGTGTTCAGTGTGGTGGAAATTTTGGGCCCCCAAAAATTTGGGCAAACAAACGTCCCCTTCATATAAGCAATTTGAAATGGATAAAAATAATTCTTCAAAGGATCTGAAAAAAAAAACTGTGGCAAAAAGTTACACATTAGAGACGAATTTCAAAATTTTTCACTAGAGCTGTGTAACAGTGATGTAGTACCGGTTTGGGTAAAATCAATACTGGCACCATTAATCCCAGTGGCCTAGATTTGACATCGGCAACGGCTGGACAATTAACCGTTGCCTATTTACTGGTGATGGTTACACGGTAACCCGTCACCAAAAAAGTTCACGAAACCAAAATGAAAAAAAAAAAACCCATCACAGATTCAACGACACAAGCGGAAATGAAAACCAAATAAATCATCACAAAGCAATCAAAAACCATCACACATTCACAAACCAAAATGAAAAAAAAAAAAAAAACCATCACATATTCAACAAGAAAAAAAACCACCACATATTAAAAAACAAGAGGCTCAAAGCTTGGCGATGGTGGCAGAGACGGAGGAGAGGGGCTCGACGACGGAGGAGACTGAGTGAATGGAGAGAGGGCAAGAGGCTAGAGGAGGCGTGGAAGAGAGAGAGGTTGAGCAATCGGGAATTTTGCTTGGCTAGGGTTAGGATTATTAAAGAACATCGCCATTTTTGTTTTTTTAAAAAGGTAGTGGTTAACCACCATCGCCAAAAGTCCAGCGGTTAATTGCCATCGCTACGAAAACAACTGGTACCAATTTTCCATTGCTACTGGTGCTAGCATTTGTAAATGTAGGTTGGGCAGTTATCGGTGTCGGTTCCAGAGTCGGAGTTGGTAAAATCGACACCGGCGTTGTAATACATTGCCCTATTTGTCACAAACAATAGCCCTTTAGTTACAGAAGACGCAATTCACCACAAAAAGTTGCCCTTTGGTAATGACAAATAAAATGTGTCACAAAAAGTGGTCTTTAGTGAAAAAATAAAATTCATCACAAAAAATTGACCTTTAGTGACGAATTTCAAATTTCGTCACCAAAGGTCTGAAAGCATATCCATTCGAACTCCATATATAAGTTTGAATTTTTTTTTTTTGTTGGTGAAAAAAATTTGAAATTTCATCATCAAATGTTTGAAAAACAAAGAATATCTGTTTAGACAGATTATTTGGTGCTGGAATGGTTTTATGTGACGAATCCAAATTTCGTCACCCAAAGTTTTTTGTGACGTGGTTATAGTGATGAATTGGGTGACAGAATTTTCAACCCAATTTTTGGTAAGTTTGGCAAATCTTATGGTGCAAACAAAAAAACAAGGGGAGACTATTTTTCAACCCAATGTTTGGTAGTTACTGTAGTCATTAGACTTCTTTCATTTCCTTTATTGGCTATATTTGGTTGTTTGTCTATTTTTCTTAAAGACAGGACTTGGTGTCACTATTCATGTTGTTTTGCCTGGTTCACTTTTCAATGGTTGTGTGCATTGTTCAAGGCCCAATGACTTTTAGGTTTTGTTTTTCAAACACAAGATTTTAGATATTCTTCATTTTGTTTTGAGAGACATAATGATATATAATATCATAATCAATCTATAAAATTTGATATGATATTATCATGATATCGAAGATTTAGTTTTAATGTGAGATATTATCAAGATCTCAAATATTCAAGTTTAAAAATGTAGTGTTAAGTACCCATTTTGTCCCTAGGTTTTGATCTCTTTTAACAAATCGTCCTTTGTTAAAGAAGTCCTTCTCTTAAAATTTTATCCTTAATAGTTCACACATTTGCTTCAATTTTAAATTTGACACATGTCATCCAAAACTAAAATCATGTTACTTATATATTTTTAAGATTTTTTCTTAATTTTTTTTTTTTTAAAATAATTTAATAATTTTGTTTGTTTTATTTAAAAACAAAACAAAAAATTTGTAAGAAAAACTTTAAAAAAATTGTAAGTCACATCATTTTAGTTTTAGGTGACACATGTGAACTTATGATTGAAATTGACCTGTGAATCATTAGCCTTATGGATATAAGTTAAACGAAAATGACTTGCTTGATAAAAATTACAAACTCAAGGACCAACTTTATGATTAATTTAAAAATCGAAAGACGATTTGTTGAAAAGGATCAAACCTAGGGACTATATGAGTACATAACCTTTAAATATAAGAATAACATTCCTATTTTGTTGTATTTTCTAAGACCTTTGACTTGTAATTTGTATAGACTCATAATACAAAATACAATCTCAAAGAGCTTTTACAATGGATGTATAACTTATAGACCAAATCACTTATATATTTGCTTCTTTTTACTCTTTCTCCTCTCCACTCCATGTTATCTTCCATTGCGTTTATCTTTTTTTGTCAGATACTTGAGTGGCAGGTAAAGTCATGATTCTTTGAATGCTAGATATGAAAAATAGATATGCATGGCAGCAACCTTAACGATGCTTATTCCTTTTTTTTTTTTTTGATCACTCGACGGTGCTTATTCGAATGATCATGTAATCAAATCAATTATAGTACTCTTGTATATCTTTTAGCATAAATCCCACGTGAATCATACAATATTGGGTCATGACCACCGTCGACCTAACTTCACGCAGTATTTTCATGTCGTTTCTTAGGTTTGGCTTCTGTTGTTGCAAGGGAATTATATATAAAAACATATAAACGTTTTAACGTGAATGTCAGATTCAGTGAATTTCGAAAACTTATTCGGTCTGAATCAGTAAGGCATTCTTGACACGATATGGTACATTTTATTACTATTATTTACAAATAAGAACTTTATTAAAATAGAAAATGAAAAGGATACGACAGATCTAATTTTGAAATTCTAAAACTTCTCTAACAAAAATGAGAGAAAATCAACACTCACAAACACTAAACAAGCGGAATTTATCAAATGCCTTGTGTAATATTCTTCTTTGAGACACGATTGTTTCTTATCCTTTCCGTTTTCTCACAAATTCTGAAGGACTAGGCCGCGCGGCTGCCTGAGGTCATTATCTGCACTACAACAATTTTCGTGACGTCGCTGACAATTTCGTCGTTGCAAATTGAAAGGAAAATTAACTTTCCGAGCAGAGTTTTCGTCTTTAAAACAATGATTTTCAGTTTAGTTCGTCACAAACAACTGTTCGAACGATAAAACGCTGTCAAACAAGAGTTTGTGGCAACGAAAGCGTTTCATAACTGATAGATCAATCCATTCGAACAGATACTGTTGTTCGAACGGCATATTGATCGAACAGGTTTTACTTGGTTCGAACTTGGTTTTGTGTTGTTCATTTCTTAAATTAGCCACGATATTGTTTCATCGCGGAAAGTAATTTTCATTCAAACGTGTTGTCTTTTACAGTAGCTCCCAAAAACACTTGATATTCTCAAATTGCATCAAATATTGGAGTAATTCTCAACCAACATAGTCTTGTAATATTTATATCTGGAATGATTCTCAAATTACAAATTCCTACACACACAAATGTAAGATTAAATAAAAAAATACGAAAGTTATACAAGTTATGGTATTGGGAAAACAAGTGTATATAGTTAACATAAATTCAAATCTAATAAACTGTTCCACCATTCCAAAACTTAATCCAAAAATATGAACAACACCATGATATTGCACAAACAAGTGTATCTAGTTAGAATAAGTTAAAATCTAATAAATTGTTCCAACATTCAAAAACTCAATCCAAAACTTTGAACGATCCAAAAACAATTTCAAAACCCTCAAAACCTTATAATTTGCCAATGAAATCCTACCTACGAATCTCGTTGCGCAAATTGTGCCTTAAGTAGTTGAAGTTGTTCTTGAATTTGCCTCTGTGCCTCCTGCATTTCTACTTGTTGGTTTTTAGGTTATCATACTCGCTCTGCCTTGACTTCAGCTCTTCTATTGTAGCTTTAGCTGCCTCTAACTCACGAACAAGCTCGGGATCCCTTTGTATACACAGTAGAGGATGAGGCAGCAATAGGCTTCACAGAGCGACCCAAACCTCTCACATAGCCAGATTTTTTCCCAAGGACTTGAGTAAAAACTCAACGTCTTTTGGTGCTCCTGACTCTATAGTTGATTGGGATTGGATATCCACCATCTTCTCCTACAATCATAAAATTAAATTATGATTGTATTAACATAAATAGACTAATCTGGCAAAATAATATGAAAACTTTACTTACATAATTTTCTCTAGCAACATCAGACACCCACCCTTCGCCATTTTTTTTATGATGCGTCTTACTGTATAAATCTGCAGCTGTTGGTGTTCCACCTCGGGGTCTTGCTGCACAATTCATAGGTTAAAAGAAAGAAAATTTAGCATATATGAAATTAAAATGTGGTAATAATATTAATATACTTACCAAATTCTTTCTATGCCAAACAAATGGTCTACAACCACCAGTGTGGTGTACCTTCAATTTCGATCTATTATTGGTGTTAATTCGACTACGCTCCTGCAAATGCAATAACCTCCATAATATGCTTATCATTAAAAAAAATGTCGTTGCTTTTCATAAACAATTACCTGATAAGAAGGTTGGAGAATAGTTCACAGCATGCAATCCAGTTTTCTACAGACGTGTCGCCATAAGGATGTTGCAATGCTTCATCCTTACTCCCAAACTTCTTAAAATGTTTGTGTAATTTCGCCTTGTGATTTTTGAAAGCCGCATTCATTATAGAATTCACAGTTTCTCTATCTTCTGTCGAGAATAATTGAGCTCGAAGTCATCCTGTAAAAAGAACATAAAAATAAATTAGTAACATATATGAGGGTGATGTAATTAAACAATTAGATACATACCAATACACGCTCCCTGATATATTCTTTTATAGAATTTGGAACCTTTGCCCAGGTTGGCATACCAAATGGAGCATGGATTCGAACAAGTGTTCCAATCAATGTTGCAAGACGACTAGATTCATCACCGTCTGTGCCTCGGTGTCCATCGGGGATATTGACTGCAATCTTACCGCTTGCCCGCACTTTGGCAAAAGTAACTCTCGACTTTCCATGCCCTTTTCTGGTAGGCGTAGTTGCTACAGATATAATACAAGTGAGTTAGAAGATTCAAACCTACGTGAATGCATAGTCAAAATTAATGTACCCAAAAGTAATATGGAGTTTAAAGAACTTACAGGCCACACTACTTTGTGCCAGAGGAGGACTGTTTAAAGGTGTTTCACTCGACACCCTCGGCATTGTAGCTGGGGTAGATTATGTAGGTTGAGAAGTCTCTGCATGGTTTGTTGAGAGGGTAGGAGCGGAACGTTGACGTTTTTCACCTATTGTCATGGTGCTAACCTGACAAATTAATAAATTGTCAATTCGTATCATCAGCGAACGTGCCATCATCAGTAGAATTCGACACACTTTCTTCCTCATCGGAGATGACTTCTTCCTCCTCACTTTCATCATCTATAAAGTCGTCTTCTTCAATCATTTCATCTACTTCAATCGAAGCATCTACAGTTTCTGGCTCACCATCATTTTTATGCAATGGGATCAAATCATAATCCTCTACCCTGTGCTTGGCTTCATCTTATATGCTCTCATTCTCTCCTTTCCATCTCTCTCACCACTATCTACCTTGTAATGATACAGTTTCATGAACCACCCGCTACACTCACCTTCAAAAGTGACCACCACCCGCCAGTGACCATTCAGTGTCAGGTAATAAAACACTTGATTAGCTTGAGTAGAAGTACAAATGGATCATTTTGGTACCATTTGCGAGATGTGTTCACACTTGTAAAATATGAATATGTGCGTATACCTACATTATGTTTTTACACATCCCACCAATCACATTTGAATAAGTACACGACATTCGCTCGTAAATAGCGTAACGCAAAGATATCCAATATCACACCGTAAAAATCAATATCTTTCCCATCGTGATCTCTCGGAACAACCACCCCACTATTTTGAGTTTTACGACATTGTTCTCTGTCAGTAGTGTGATACCTAACCCCTCCTACGATACATCCAGAGTATCATTTAGCACGTTCATCAGGACCACATGCTAATGCGTATAAATCATCATACACATTTGAGGGATTTTCGTCACGCAAGTTGCTAATCTATAAACATGAAAAGTAACGAATTATTATCATAAGTACATGGCAAACAAATCGTACAAAATAATACACCCGTATGTAAATGGAAAAAAATGTATTATTAATTAAGAAGTCATATGCGTTGCTTGAACCACTCTGGAAATTCTTCTTCATGTTGACTCCTGATATCTCCCGAACTTTGTCTCTTTAGAATGTCAATATGCTCAATAATTATATTATTAATAAAAATTGTCATAAAGAAATTCAGAATGAAAATTCAAATATAAAATATAATTGAGAACTTCAAGTATGCATCAATCTCAGAGCAATTGTTCAACACGTACCATCTTGCTTTTCTAAACTCTGCTCCCAACAAATCATACCCTGCTTCAGCTCCTAATGGCCTAACATCTTGTGAAAAAATACTGAACTTATCACATGTCAGATGCTCATTTCCTCCAACAATATTTCTATCCCCTCTATTAAAACGTGTCTCAACAACACCAAGATACATAGAACAGAACGTCAGACACTCGTAATCCACATATGCCTCAGCGATTGGCCCCTCTGCACGTGCTTTATTGCGTGCAAACCGTTTAAGTCTCCCCAAAAACCGCTCCATCGGATACATCCACCTACATTGTACTGGGCCAGCGAGGATAGCTTCACGAGAAGGTGGACAGCCAAATGAACCATTACATCAAAGAATGAAGGTGGAAATATTCTCTCCAACTTACATAGGATCATGCCAATATCTTCGTCTAAATGCCTCAAGACATTCAAATTCAATGTATGTGAACATAAATCCCTGAAAAAAAGGCTCAACTCTGTTATTGCAACACGAACATCTTTGCTTAAATAACCACAAATTGCAACCGGAAGTAGACACTGTGGAAATACGTGACAATCATGACTTTTCATTCAAGTGATTTTACCTTCCTTCTCTTTTACACAACAAGAGATATTAGAAGCATACCCGTATGGGAAACTTTACATTTTTCACCCAATTACAAAATTCAACCCTCTCTTTCTTTGTTAAGGTATAACATGCATGCAGCATAACATAGGATTGACCATGAGGTTGTAGATGTAAATCTCTCTTCACCTTCATCTTAGCTAAATCTTTTCGAGAGTTCACTGTATCTTTCGTCTTACCCTCGATATTCAACAATGTCCCAGAATATTATCACATATATTTTTCTCAATATGCATAACATCCAAATTGTGGCGCACTTTCAAAGTTGACCAGTATGGCAACTCAAAAAATATACACTTCTTTGTCCAATTCAACTCCTCCTCAGTACGTTTTCTCTTCTTCAAAGCTTTACTAAATTGTACTTGTCTTACGTTCGTCAACTGCATTAATATATCCTCACCTGACAATTCACTTGGTGGTAGCCCGTACTCTTCTTCACCATCAAACATTATTCGATTCTTCCTCCAACTGTGATCTATTGGTAAATAACGACGATGGCCCATGTAGCACATCTTCCTACAGTGTGATAGATATTTCGAAGCAATCGATTGGTTACATGCCAGACATGCCAATTTTCCCTTCGTACTCCACCTAGATAAATTACCATACACCGAAAAATCATTGATAGTCCACATCACTGCTGCATGCATTTGAAAATAGCTAGATGTTGACACATCAAATGTACGAACACCTTCGAGCCATAACATTTTCAACTCTTCCACCAAAGCCTATAGGTAAACATCAATATCATTTCCTGGAGATCTTGGTCCGGGAATAAGTAACGTCATCATAAAGAATGGATCCTTCATGCACTTCCAAGGTGGCAAATTGTATGGCATAAGCACCACTGGCCACATGCTATAACTTGTACTCATATTGCCAAATGGATTAAATCCATCAGTGGCTAATCCAAGACGAACATTACGAGCTTCTCGTCCAAACCATACATGCTCCTTGTCGAACTCTTTCCATGCTAACAAGTCTGCTGGATGTCTCATATTATCTTCATCTAGGATCTGTTTTTCTCTATGCCATCTCATGTCCTCAGCGGTCTTCTTTGAAATAAACAACTTTTGCAATCGTGGTATTAATGGGAAATGACACAGAACTTTCTTAGGAATTTTTTTGCGCTTTGTTGCACTATTGACCCATCTAGATTCACCACATACCGGGCACACTTCTAACTTCTCTGTATCTTTCCAAAATAAAATACAATCATTGATGCATGCATGTATGGGTATATAATCAAGACCCAGACCCCGATTTAATGTTCTTGCCTCCTATATGACTTAGGCAGAGTTTCTCCTTCTGGAAGAGCTTCTTTAATCAACTCTAACACCATATTAAATGCTACAATACTCATATTATTTAGGGCCTTTATGTGCATCAATCGTAGTGTGAATGCTAACTTTGAAAAATGCTCACAACCTAGATAAAGAGGACGTGTTGCATCTTCCAATAGGCGATCAAAGTTCTTTGCTCCATATTCCCCTCCAGTTGGTCCATCATTATTATGTCCATCTCCAGACGTTGTACCCATAAATATTCCCGCAACGATATCCTCTAATATTTCATCTATTTCCTCGATCGGTTCGTCAGCATCATTCACTTCATCCTCACCTTCATCATCTACAGTATCATCAGCATGCCTCAACTCACCATATGGTTCACCGTGTAACACCCATTTAGTAAAACTTTTATCAATCCCATTCACAATCAAATGGTCCTCAACTTTCCCCACTTCCTGAAAGTATGCATTCATACACCGCCGACAAGGGCACCTAATCTCATTCTTGTCATCCACACATCCACGTGCCATAATCATGAACTGTTTTACCCCTTCTAAATACTTCATCCCGAATCGATTTGTTTCATTTGTCCAACTCTTATCCATCTTCCTCACCCTTTAAAAAAAACAAACAAACAACAAAGCTTACAAAGACATGCAATATGACTTTCATCTATTTGTGAAAAGGTAGTTGGTCCTATCCCATTTAAGATTATATGCTCTGTATTGCATTGCAAATGACTAATGTTATCCTTCACCTCATTAGAAATTTCGACAGCATCTCCTTATAGTTCTCCAAGTATACGCATTGTACTAAATCGTTGTGAATTATTGATTATCATCTAGATTCACAACGAGTTCGTACCGATATACCCAGAGAACAAAAAGGAGATCCTACCGAAATTTCTAAATCACGAGACAAAAGATAACATCAGTCCATTGCATGCAATACAAAGCATATAATCTCAAACTATCCAAACTTGGACAATTCAAGAATTAATGTACGACATTCTTGGTGCATGTCGTACAGTAATTCCCAAACGGGTCTAAGGCTAATATGTATACATGCATAGCGTACATCAAGTTATACAAAATCATATCAAACAGAAAGCCTTTCTCTTATGCATGCATACATCATTATGAATATCTACAAAAGTGTCACAATAACAACTCCACAACCCAACTCAACAAAAGTTTCACATCAATAACAGTCACCCTAGTAGCTGTAGATTAAACTCACAAAAAATTCCTTAAACTCACATCAATACCTTCACACAACATAAATCCCAACTTCCTTCACAACATAAATCCCAACCAACAACAAACCAAATATCATTCTCAAAAACCAAAATCTACCTTATAGTTGCTTTCCCCTTTGTTTGCCCGAACTCAAACCAACAAACACAACTTAGAAAAATGGGTATAGGCGTTTAAAGATGATATTTTTAATTTAATGAGAAGAAAATGTAAAGAAATGAAGGAATGGACTGAAATAACTTACCAGATGCAAGCAAAAATGAGTATGACAGTAGAAATGAAAACACCCAGCTGATGCTCTCTGATTTCCTCTGCTCACCGTCGTCTTCTTTGTTGTAGGTGAAGTGGATCGCAGGAATGTTCTAATTCCCATGAGGCAAAGTTCTTTTTTTTTTATTGGCGGCAATCTCGTTTGAACGGTTAGTATACACCGTTCGAACGTTGTTTCCCTTAAGTAAAACTGTGCGTCAAGAAACGTTCGCTCCAACATAAATATTCGTTTGAACGTGCATGAAGATGTTCGACCACACTATCTCGTTCGCACGGAATTGAAAAAGATATGTTCGAACGGATGTATCATGTTCGAACGACTATTGTAACCATATAAAATGACAGCATTAATTTACTTATCTTAAACTAATTATAATAAACTAATAAATTCTAATAAATTTATTTTAAGTTGCGTATCTTAAACTAGGTTAATGTATCAAAATATATATAGTAAATGTATCAAAATATCTTTACAATCTAATTCATCACAATAATATAATAGGCATCAATACATAATATCCCAAAATGTGATCATAATATTCCAAAGTCTCAACACATAGTCATAATAAAAACATTAAAAAAAACCACAAAATACTTAAAACATAATAGACTGATCAAGTGTCACTGTGTCTCACAAAATATAAATATAGTAGATGATCAAGTGTCTCGCTCATTCCTTAGTTCACGGATCTCCTCCTTAATCTTGTCAAATCGCTCATCCATCCGCACCGTAATCTCCTCCAACAGCATGTTCATCCATGGAGGACGCTCGACCTGGCTCGAAGAGCTCTGACCAACCTCATAAGTGGATGATCTACCTCGTCGTGTGGGAAGGCTACGAGGAGGCGGTCCGCCATCCATGGCGTCCTCATCTGCATCGACATCCCCAGCAACATGTGCTCCACCCTGAGCAAGATGAGTTGCACTGCGGCTGAACGTACTACGACATATTGGCCCAATTGGAGTTCGTATCTTCTCATCAGGCAAAATAGGAACACCAGCAGCTACCAACATGCGCGAGATCAGCAAGCCATGTGGGAGACCATCTCGCTCGGATGTATATCGTGCATCTCGAAGAATCTGCTGAACAATAAGTGCTGGGAGATCAATCGGAATCCGACGCGCAACCATAACGAGAAGCAATCCGCACTCGAAACTGAGCTCGGACCGGACATGTTTCTGCGCCACGTCCCAAACGATAATAAGATGAAGCATTCGAAGAATCCTATCATATCACGATGGCATATCATTGTAGATGGCACAATCATATCTGCACCCGTCACTTCCTTCCACACTTCTTCCGATGTCATGTCAAAAGAGGGCCAATAGTCGGGTATGCCGGCACTGGGGTCTCAGTATTCCAATAAACTGAGCAATGATATTAGCGGATAGTGTGAAAAAGACTCCTTTCACTTGGATAGTCAGCTCCTCGACATTAGCATCCATAGTGAGAACTTGTGCATAGAAGTCACGCACAAGATCAACGTATACATCACCGTAGATTCGAGAACTGAGCCCATCCCCTCTCTTCAAAGTTAGACTGTATACCTTCATACCCTCAAGCGAACAACACGCTCAATAACAACCGGTCTCTTGTAAATTAACGCTTGATGCTGAGCTAGAGACAATGACACTCTAGTTTGAGTCCCTTGCGAAGATGAGGATGCACGTCTTCTTGGTGCCATTTTCAAAGCTGCAAAAGAATTCAAGCTAAAGTTAATTCTTATATATTCAAAACTAAGTAATTAAAATTATAATGATACCTTCTATCTTACAATATCTTACTAATCATTAAGAACAATATATGAAATAAATATGAAACAACGTAAACTATTTGTACCTATATATTCAATGATTTGTACTTATGGAAATTCTTTTATCTATTGAATTTTCAACAACTTGAGCCAGAATACAAAAGTATATATCAAACATATAAAGCAAATATACTATTAACAAAATCAGCCTAAAAATCAACCAAGATCAATATGGAAAAGCAATTAGAGAAATATGAAAAATAATAGTATTCCAAAAGACTACCAGATTAGCCTAAAAATCAACCAAGATCAACCTCCACACATTGTTAACATCAATCCAAGCAGCACTTATTTTCAACTATTATTTCATTATTATGTTATTCCTGATTAACATAGAACATAATAGTATTCCGGCATTCCTTCATCAATATATCTTCTATCTTACAATACACAAACAACGAATAAGACTAAATAAGAGGGAAGAAAGACTAACGAATAGAGATTTCCTTTAAAGTAACATCTTCAAATGAATGTTCATGAGAAACAAAGACTACCGAACAAAACAAAACAATGAACCAAGTAGCAAAACAATGAATGAAGGAATAAAACTAACAAACTAACAATAAAATCAATGACGTGCAAAGTAGGTGCAGTTTTTAAAAACCAGTTTGCTGGACGAAATGGAGTTTAACTGCCTTTGTATCGACTATATTGTGCTATTCTTCTCTGTTCGAACAAAGAGGTGCAGTTTTTAAAAACCAGAATGGTTCGGGAGGTAGACGACGGTTGACGTTCGTTCGAACGACATAGGTCCGTTCGAACAGCTGTTGGACAGGTGCCACAAATCAGTGGGTCCACTCTTAACACTTGGCTAAATCCAACGAACCATGTTTGAACGAAAGTATAGCCTTCGAACAATGTCAGGCGCTGCAGGCAACGTCCTCACACACCACTGAATTAAAAGCAGCCAAGTGTCAACAATTGTTCAGCCATTTCGTTCGAACGCTTGCAGATTACAGGCTTCGATGAGACGTTGCCTGCGATGCCTCACTCACCACCCAATCAAAGTCTGGCATGTAGCAACATCCATTTGAACGGCGAGGTACGTTCGAACGGTTATGGGCGTTACAGGCTTCAACGAGATGTTGCCTGCGATGCCTCACTCAGCTCCCAATTGAAGTGTGGCATGTGGCAAACGCCGTTCGAACGGATGTTACCGTTCGAACAGCTGCAGGCGTTACAGGCATCGAAAAGACGTTGCCTGCGACGCCTCACTCAACAACCAATTAAACTCACGCGTCAGTCAGACCTTGTTCGAACATAATGTGGTGTTCGAACACTGTAACAGAAACAACGCTACCAACCAATTATAACTAGACATCTGCCACCTGTCGTTCGAACAGTCACTACCGTTCGACTGGGTTACGTTCGCACACTCTACGCTTGCTCGAACGAACGTGTACCAAGTTTTTGCGATGACGACATGTCGTCGCAGATCTTTATATTCAGCGACGATGTAAAGATGTCGTTGCTAAGAAACCCCGTTCGATCGAAAGTACGTGTCCGATCAAAATTTTTAATTTTGCGACGACACTTTTTCGTCACGGAAAAACTCTAACCAATTAACAACTAAATTATTTGCAACGGATTTGGGTAATCGTCGCTGAAATTACGTTCGAACGGTTTTGTATTGTTCGAACAGGTTTCGTACAATTTTTTATTATTTGAATGGCTGTTGCAGCCGTGCGAACTAGATACGCCTTTCGAACGGTGTTTTTGGCGACGACATTTTCTCTTCGTTGCGGAAAATAACTCGTGTTCCTAGTTAGCGACGAAAACTCAATTTGGTCGCTGAAAAGTTATTTTCAGTGACAAACAGTGTTTCGCCACTGATACTTTCGTCACTGAAAGTAAAATCTGTTGTAGTGCTGAGGGTATGACCTCGAGCGTTATATATACATAGAGCATCATGAAATTTTCTTCATAATCAACTAATTAAAAGAAAATGATTAAATATTAAGAGCCTTATATGTGAGACATGAACTTTGTTTCTTTTTGAATATCCTAGTCCATTCTTTCGTTGTTGTACCATGTTAACATCATACCGTGTGAGCAGCGGTGAAATCAGTATTAAAATCAAAGGGTGGCAAATTTTAAAGGCGAAATGACAAAAAGGTAATAATTTATGACAACAGATATTGTAAACTTGTTCGTCTTCCATTATATATATATCATACTGCATGCCGACATATTTGGCCGGGCGCAGATCTGGAATACTAAACGTGCGTTATGAGTTTTAAATTCATTCATGCTATACTTGCGTGGATCTCCAACAAATTTAGCGGCACATGTATGATATTGGTGTAAGCAACCAGCGTGTACTATATGTTGTATTCTAATATTAATTAAATACAGTACTGCAATGACTTCTCTGTATGTTGTAGCGATTAGGAGAGCAACTTATATAAACTAAACGAATTATTAATCTACCATTTAACCCCTTTCTTCTCATGATCTGGCTATGTTCAAATGTTACATAACATGCATTACAATTATCAAGATGCAAAATGTACAAATATTAGTAGTTGAAAGTTGAAATGTAACGAAATTAATAGTTTGACGGTAAAAAGTGTCAAAGCTCTAATAGTTATGCAAAAATGTGTATTTATATATATATATATATATATATATATGTATGTATGTATGTGTGTGTCATTTTGAGTCAATTGTACCACCATGACATATATTGGACATTGATGCTTACCATATATCCATGACTTATACAACAAGCATATATAAGATCTCGTCGGGATATGTGTTTTAAATATTTCCGTAATCTTGGAGACTATGATCTCCACCAGAACCTTGAAAAATGTAAAAGTCTTTCCCGAGTTATTCGGAAAACAACTGAAGTGATCAGAGATCAATGACATGATTTGCATTAAATTTATGCTTCTCGATCTAGCTAGTAAATAAATAAATTATATAAATTAATATTAAGGCAACATGTTGTTTGGTAGTTACTGTACTCATTAGACTTCTTTCATTTCCTTTATTGACTATATTTGGTTGTTTGTCTATTTTTCTTAAAGACAGGACCTGGTGTGTCTATTCATATTGTTTTGTCCGGTTCACTTTTCAATGGTCGTGTGCATTGTTCAAGGTCCGATGACTTTCAAATTCTGTTTTTCAAACACAAGATTTTAGATATTCTTCATCTTGTGTTTGAGAGAAGTAATGATATATAATATCATAATCAATCTATAAAATTTGATATGATATTATCATGACATTGAAGATTTAGTTTTATTGTGAGATATTATCAAGATCTCAAAGGTTCAAGTTTTAAAAATGTAGTGTTATGTATCCATTTTGTCCCTAGGTTTTGATCCCTTTTAACAAAAAATTGAGAGAAAATCAACCCTCGAAAACACTAAACAAGCGAGATTAATTGTCAAATGCCCTGTGTAATCTTCTTTGAGACACGATATGTTTCTTATCCTTTCCGTTTCCACACAAATTCTGAAGGACTAGGCCCCGCGGCTGCCTGAGGTCATTATCTGAGGGGAGGCATGACCTCGAGCGTTATATATTCACAGAGCATCATGTGAAATTTTCTTCATCATCAACGTCTAATTAAAGAAAATGGTTAAATATTAAGAGCCTTGTGATGTGAGACATTAACTTTGTTTCTTTTTGAATATCCTATTCCATTGTTTCGTTGTTGTACCATGTTAACCTCGTACCATGCATGTTAGACAAATAGTTTTTGTCCCTAGAAGCATACAGAAAAAGTAATAACAGATATTGTAAACTTGTACGTCTTCTATTATATATATCATACTGCATGCCGACATATATGGCCGGGCGCAGATCTGAATACTAAACGTGCGTTATGAGTTTTAAATTCATTCATGCTACACTTGCGTGGATCTCCAACAAATTTAGCGGCACATGATGTTGTTGTATTCTAATATTAATGAACTACAGTACTGCAATGGCCTCTGATCAGTATGTGGCAGCGATTAGGAGAGCAACTTAATTATATAAACTAAACGAATTATTAATCTAGCATTTAACCCCTTTCTTTCTCATGATCTGGCTATGCTCAAATATTACATAACATGCATTACAATTATCACGACGCAAAATTAATACTGGAGGCTTATAACACTACTAGAATTTTGGGATTTTGTGACGAAACTTTTAGTGACAAACTGCATTTCGTCACTAAAAGGCCTCTATTAGTGACAAAATGCTATTTTCGTCACTAAAAATGGACTTTTCATGATGAAAATATTTTTCATCAGCAAAGCTCTTATGTAAAATTTCGTCACTAAAAGTCAATTTTTTTTTATGAAAATTTTTGTCACAAAGTGATCGATCGGTAGGGCTGTGCAAAAATACTTTTCATACTCGAGCTTTTGTTTAACATAACATGCATTTTTTTTGTGAAATCGAGTTTGGGTTTAGTAGTACATTCGGGGGTAATTAGTGACTACGTGAGATTAATTAGTACTTGATGTATTAAATTCAAAACCTTGATTAGGACATGATTAAGTGAGATTTGGAGTTCGTATGTAACTGAGTTTTTGTTCAGGATGTTGAGGAGCACGTATTGGATCAATTTAATTTTTTAAGCTAGTAGGACGGGTTTTTCTCAAAACCGAACCACATGATTTTTATTCTACTAATATGTCGGGAGTTCATCCACGAGTTTTTGGTTCAATTTTGGAGACTTTTTATTTTTTGGAAGCTAGTAGGTCGATTTATGGAATTATGGATAGAGACGAATTGTGAATAGAGATAAATTATGGATAGGGATGACTTGTGGATAGAGGTGAATTGTGGATAGAGATGACTTGTGGATAGAGATGACACATAAGAAGCACGACGAATCAAGCCCAGAAGCATGACGAATCAAGGCTAGAAAGCATGACCAAAAAGGCTAAACCTAGAGAAGCACGAAGTGTCGAACTGTAGGAGTTTCGGCGGTGACTCGCCATAGCTACCTTGCCTTGTGCTGCTGTAGATTGCTAGTGTCGACATGAGGTGAATTTAGCCTTTTGAGTCACCACGTCTAGTTGGACACATGTCGCAATGTGACGAACTAAACTTGCCTATAAATAGGGGATCCAACCATTTACACTTACACCAACTCTTTTGATATTTGTGAGTTAAACTTGAGATTAGAAGTGAAGTGAAGTAGAAGGAAGAAGGAAGAAATCGCTTAGAGAAGTTTAGCGAAGATCAAGCTCGATTAGAGGTAAAGTTTAGTTGGTTATCTTTGATTTCGATTCAAAAGTTTTCAAGATGATTTTGTGTGAATCTCTTGTATTTCTTATTCTAGCATCTCTTGATGTTATTAGCGCTTTTCATATTCATAGTGTTCTTCATGTTCTTGATGAAGAACAAGCTTGTCATTTCGAAAAAGTATCATTTTCAAAGTTCAATTCGTTTTCAAGTTGTTTTTCAACTTTGATCCATTTCTTTTCAAAATTTCTTCCAAAAGTTGTTTTTCAAAGCTTGAACATATTTCTTTCCTTTTGATTTCAATACTTTTTATGTCAAAATTGGTATTTTCTACATGTGATTAAGCCGGTTTTAACCGAGAAATAAAAGTGTTGTTTTTTCCTTCACAACACTTTCCTTTGAGAAATGTTTTATAATGTCCTGATGATAGAAATGAGTTAAGGTGTTGCATATCATAAATGAGATGTATGGGTGTTGTTCTGTGACTATTGTTTTACTCCCTTGTCTTCTATTCTAATTTATGTTAATTGTTCTGTGACTATTGCTTTATATGTTAATTGTTTAGTTTCTTTTTACACTTAGGCTACGAAAAAGGACAGCTTCACAAGTTTGCAGTGGAACTCAATAACCTCACTGCCCTCAAGTAAATTTTTAATGTTGTTTTGTTCATTATTAATTTATTATTAGATTATAAAATACTGTGTTGCTTGCTGTTGTTAATTTATTAAGCTATTGTAGATATTGTGTGAACTATGACGACTGACGTGTGTTGCTGTTGGAGTGTTGGTTGTTGCCTTGCTTGTTCATCTTTGCTCAGGCCAGTGTATATTGTAGTCTTTTATAAATTATTAAAGACTAATTATATGGAGATTGGAGGTCAGGCTTCCTGAATTGGTTTATTGGGTTTTGTTGTGTTGGAGATTGGAGATTGATTTGATTTGGCTATGTAAACTCTATAGAGAAGAGCTGAAAAATATATGCTTGCTTACTTTGCCTGCTATCTTTGCTTGCTTGTCGTTGCATGACTTTGCTCGCTGTGTCATTCTTGAAATATTCACTTCAAGGTCTTTGGATGAGATATTTCAGTATATGTGCTGAGAACATACTCTATAAAGCAATATGAACTACCTGAATGTATTTGTGCTTTAGGAAAATACAATGCAATTTGTTACAAAGTTTTGCTGATTTATTGAATTATAACTTAATGATTCCAGTCTTTAGGTGATTTCTTTACAATAAGTGTTGAATTAGTTGCTGAAAAATATGTTTATATTTACTAATTTGTTGCTGATTAATGATTTGGTTTGAATTAATTGTTTATCAAATTTGATAAATTGGGTTGTATAATTTAACAAATGGAACAAATAAACTTTGATAATTTGGGCATCCCTACTAGTGGTACTCCTAAAATAATGGTATCCTTGAAATAGGTAGTACCCCTACTTTGGGTGCTGGATCTTTCCATAATCAGGATACTCCTATGTCTCCTGTTATTGAGATTGATGCAGAGGGAAGGGGCCTTCTGCTACTCAACCAACTCGTGGTGGGCGACCACCATTGCCTAGAAGGCAGTCTAATAGATCTAAGGCATGGGATCATTTCACAAGAGAACCGATTGGTGGTGGTAAAATCCTGAAGTGTACATGTAACTATTATGGGCAGAGTTTAATTGTCACTCCAAATTACAAGGCACTTCATCTTTGCTCAATCATCTAGATAGTTGTTCTAAGTATCTTTATATCAGGGAAAGATAGACAAGAGGCAATCTCATTTAAGCTTTGAGTGTAAGAATAGTGAGGAGAGTAAATATATTACATTGGCCAAGTGTAGTGAGAAAAAAATTAGGGCAGCCCTTGCTAGGATGGTTGCAGTAGATGAATTGCCCTTCTTGATTGTAGAAGGTCTTGGGTTTAAGGAATTTGTGAAGACTCTTGAGCCTAGGTTTCCCATCCCCTCTCGCTATGCTGTGATGAGGGATGTTACGAAGCTCCTCTTAAGGGAGAAAGAGGAGTTGAAGATTATGTTTTTGACTTCAGGGTAGAGGATTTGTTTAACCACTGATACGTTGACTTCGATCCAAAATATCAACTACATGTGAGTTACTGGACATTTCATTGATAGTAGTTGGAAGATGTACAAAAGAATCCTATCATTTCGTAAGATTCAAGATCACAAAGGGGCAACGATTCGGAGGGAATTAGAGGAGTGTATGCTTGAATGGGAAATCTCTAATTTTTTTACTATCACTATTGACAATGCTACTGCCAATGATAGTGCCATTGATTGGTTGAAGAAAAGAACCTTGACCAGTGATCAAACTATTTGTGGCCATGATTTCATTCATATGAGGTGTAGTGCACACATCTTAAATCTAATTGTCAATGAGGGGTTGAAAGAACTTAAAGAGTCTGTCATTAAAGTTCGGAACCTAATAAAGTATATGATGCCTTTTCCTGCTAGGTTAGGAAAATTTAAAACTTGTGTGGAGAAGAAAAGAATCCAGTGTGGTTTATCTCCGTGCCTTGATGTTCCAACTAGATGGAACTCCACTTACTTCATTTTGAATGTTGCTGAAAAATATCAAAAAGCCTTTGAGCTGTTACAGGAGGATGATGGGCATATATATAATTATTTGAATGAGAATGGACCAAGGTAGGAGAGGATTGGGAGCTCCTGATGATGATGATTGGGAAAGAATTAGAACTTTTGTGAGATTTTTCTAAATTTTCTATGATATTACGATGAGCCTCTCTAGTTCAATGTATGCCACTTCTAATTTACATTTTCAACAAGTCTCTTACATTCATACTCACTTGATGACATATTGTGATAGTCATGATGATTTGTTGAGTGCCATGGCTTTTAGAATGAAGGTGAAGTATGAAAAATATTGAAGGGGGGGTGTTGTAAAGATCAATAGGCTCTTGTTTGTGGCTGCTATCCTTGATCCACGTTACAAGATTGTCACCCTAGAATTTTTGTTCAAGAAGGTTATAGGTGTTGAGGAAGGGGAAAAATTTATTGGGATCTTGAAAGTGGATGTTGAGCGGTTGTAAAGGCACTTCAATGATGGGTTATCTTCATTGGCCGTAGGACGGGTAGTGAAACTAGTGATGACTATGACTATGACTCTCAAAGTAGTGGCAGCACAATGGGGAGCCAAAGGGGGAGTTCGAATCCATTGTGTATCTTGCAAGAATTCCATCAACTTGGTGTAAAGGCACTTCAGGAATTTGTTAGATTGCAAGAGAGAGTTGGAACGTTATTACTTGGAGGATGTGGAGTCTCCTAGCTCAGTGTTTGATATTTTAACTTGGTGGAAGGTTAACTCCACCAAATTTCCAGTTATTGCTCGAATTGCACGAGATGTGATAGTTATTCTCATCACTACCGTTGCTTTTGAGTCAGCATTCAACAATGGAGGGTGCATTCTGGATTCCTATCGGAGCTCATTGGCTCCAAAAACAGTTGAGGCTCTCATATGTGCTCAGAATTAGCTAAGGTAAACACCCATTAGTCCTACTCAACGTGTCTTGGATGCGGTTGAGGACTTTGAGAGCTTTAGACTGGACTCATGTAATAATGTTCTCTGAAATTTAATTCATTTATTATTTTGGTTCTTCTTTTGTGTATTTAACATTGTTTTTATTTATTTTTATATAGAAATGGAAGCTGATCCTGTGTGTATCTTATTGGATGAATCTTGAATGATTTGGATTTTGGACATTACCACATGGTGTGGTACTGACATCATGTGAGTAATATCTTACTTCTAATATTGCACTTATTTGTTTCTCTTTCTATCTTACTTCTAGCCTCTAGGTTCTAACAGTAATTCATTGTCTACGGGATGCAAACTGGAAAGCATTGCTTTTTTTATTAGTTGGAAACTTGGAATGATATTTTGTTTAATATAACTTTTATTGTCTATTTGGCATTTTGTTCCGTTTTCTATTTTTGAGCATTGTTGTTTGTTTGCTAGTGAGTCTATATATATAGATATATAGATATATAGTTGATTTGTTGAAAATGATTTTTACAGGACATTTTTGTAAAGAAAAACATTATGTCTCAAACTCAATAAATGCAAATTATGCAATCGGGCCTAGCTACCAATTTCTATTCTTTTAAGGTCATTTTTACCAGATATGAAATGGGCCCAAGCTAAATAATAAGGTTGCAATAATAGCTTCAAAAAAAAATGTCCATAAAACAGCTTATGTTAGGCCCAAATTTGCTTGGCCCAAATCAAGCTCAACTCCAAATCCAATCCGATATCCGAATCTAGTGACCCAGCCGGATATAACCCACTTGGATTTTGATTTAGATTCAGTTTTTGGCCCACTGAATCCGATAAAATCAGTGCACACCCCTATCGATTGGTAATGTACCGATCAATCACACATTTTGTGATGAAACGCATCGGCATGGAATGCAAAGTGCTTTGGTGACGAAATTACATCGTCACCACTACCGATCGATCGATGAGTTACCAATGGACACGTGTCAGACGCCGATCACATAACGAATGGCATGTTGGCACGTGGTTTTCTAAAACGATCGATCATAATACACAACTAATCGATTGGTAAACGTAACCGTCAATAAAAAGAAGCGTCAATCGATCGAGATATACTACCGATCGATCAGTTGTTCAACAAATGGAAGTGTACCCCGAGTTAGCCACGTGATACAAAAGAACGATCAATCCTGACCTAGCACCAATCCATTGTAAGTGTAACCGTCTCTTTTTTGAATCGTAGTTCGATCATTGAATTAGCTATCAATCAGCGTGTCAACAAATGCTAAGTGCCACATGTTGAAAAAACAAGCAATCGATCAGCAAACAAAGACCGATCGATCAGCGCAAGGGATTATATGAAACCGCTAAAGGCATTTTTACCATTTATCTCTCTACAATATTCTCACAAAATCCTCTTAACCCTTAACGAGCCATTTTGTGCTGCATTGTCCTCCCAAGTGTGTGAAAATTTCCCCCATTATCATGTACAAGAAAGGTACGTAGTCTTGTTATGTTTTAAGCGATTTTAAATTGGTTTCTAGTTCAGTTTTTTTAAGTTGTTATATAATCCATTTAGGTCCGTAAACTATATTTATTTAGTGTTAATGTATGTTTTAGGAGTTTAGGATTGTTTAGGGATGAATTTGGGGTGATTTTGAGCGTGTTTTGGGATATTATAGGAACTGTGTATTCTTCCCCCGTCGTTTATGCGCCAATCGATCGCCTGTTCTGATCGATCGCCTGAACAGGCGATCGATCAGTAGATAGTTACTGAGAAATAGGATCGAACGGTTTAGTTAGCTGATCAATCATAGTGGTATTTTTGGGACTGATATATCGGTCCTAAAAATGTGTTTCAACTATTTCACCGATCAATTGTTATATTGTGTGATGAATCGTACGTGTCACCGATTGATCAGTGTTTTTCTAAATGCACAATTTTGATTTCGCAATCGATCGGTTATTTAAATGAGCGATCGTTATATTTTGTGATCGATCGCAAGAATTGGCGATGGATCGCCATTTTGTTGCAGCTTCTTTAATATTTTAATTATGTTATTGTGATTTTTTATTAACACATATTTATATACAATTATTGTTGCATACCTAAAATGACAGTAGCTAAGAATGCGCACACTACGAGGACCGGGGTGAGATCGTCGTCCAGGGAGCAGGAGGTTGATCTGAACTTTACCGTGGAGAGGCGAATGAAGTACTTGAGGATGCGGCCGATAGCCAGTGAGACTCTCTAATTTTGATGACCTGATGTACAAAGACCACACTATTTTTCCAGCTCTTTGAGTACTAGAGATTATTACATCATCTCTCTTGGACGGAGAGTTTCTATGTCGACAGCCTGATTTGGGATTTCTATTGTGTCGTTGTCTCGGCAAGGAGAGGAGCTGAGCTACAGCTGACAGTGCGAGGCGTGCAGTTCACATTCTCGGCTAACGTTATTACCACTTTTTTGTGCTGTCCTAAGTCTGACACCCCATGCTTCCCGGCAGTACCCCTGATGGATGAGGAAACAACATCAGAGTAGGACCTGTGGACGATTACAACGAGGCAGACGTCTGTAGTTGTTGGAAACAAATTAAACAAAGTGAACTCACTTTGTTTTAGCGGATGATGCACCTCATCTGGACGGATGGCAGATCCCATTCCTCGGTGTGCCCATTTACTAGAGCTTAGTGCATCCTCTTGCTTGGTCAGCAAACGCAATAGATCTCTCGCTCTACATGTACGAGCTGATACTGGAGGAGGCTTGGTCGATTCATAGTTATAGCCTCCCATACGGCGTGTTGCTAACTCAGTTTCTCATTGATCGGTGTATCGTGATTGGTGACCGGGAGACTCGTAAGTTTGTCATGAGCACACTGAATAAGGCCACTGTGTCAAGAAGCAAGTAGTAGGAGGGGGCTTTGACTCGATGGTTCGCTCGTAGAGCAGCAGCAACCCCAGATACGACAGCACGGCCATCGACCGACGCTGGAGAGTCTCGATTAGAGGCACCTTTCAAGACGGGAGCACCTGCAATGCCTCCTCCTCGGGTGGCCCAGCTCTTTGGGGACCTCGAAAATTGTGTTAGTGCGGCTATCATGATCACTCTAAGGCCTCTTGAAGAGCATGCAGAGAATTTGGAGCAGGAGATTAAGGTGCTCCAGGAAGAGTTTGAGTCTTTCTATGTATTTGGGACAAATATTTTTATTTTTGGATATGTAGTGATTTTGATTACAGATTATGAGTTTTTTCATTTTTATTTTTTTTCCCAACATATAGATACGTAAATTTATCAAAATACCCTTTTGATGGCAAAATTAATAAAAATTGCAAAGTTAAACAGCTAAATAAAATACATATTTAAATAAAATTTAAGTACATACATATATACATAAGAAATTAATAGCGATCAATCAAATAAGTAATATAAGAATCTAAATAAAATTTGTGTACAAATTTAATATATATATATATATATATATATATATATATATTTATAAGTACAAATATATTTTAAATAAAATGAAATAAAAATCGAGATATCTATAGGTATAAATATGTTTAAATACAAATATGTATTAAGATGGCATCATAAATAAAAAAATATTTCATAATTAAGTCATTTTTCTAGTTAAAAATCATTTTTTTAATATTTTGGATAATCGATCTATCGATGCATGACCAATCAGTTGTTATAGCACAGTGTCGTTTAGATCTAACCAACCGATCGATCGTCTAAAATGGCCAATTGATCGTCAAAGACGCCGTCATTTTGTTTGTCTCAACTGATCGATCGGTAAATAATTGCAAACCGATCAATCATTTAAATGCGTCGTCTTTTTTGCAATACGATACGATCGATCAGCTAGCACGGTGTCATTTTAATTGGAAATGACGATCTATCGGTGGCTTCGACAGATCGATCGGTAGAAAAATTATGTGTTTAAGAATCAATGATTGAATATTGTGTGTTTAAATCTTTGCACACACAAAATATATAAAAACAATGTTAGGATGTATTTAGATTACATAAAAACATATCAGGTACACATCATTAATCTTTAGGAAAGCATGTTTAAGTTGTACATGTTGCATCATAGAAACATATTGTAACAGTTAGTATGAGGCATGTATTAAGATTGGATAAACTAGTGATATAATCTTTATTTAGCACATGATTATAAGTTATTAGTATGAGGCTTGTATTAAGATGGCATCATAAGTAATTTTTTTTCATAATTAAGTCATTTTTCTGGTTAAAAATTGTCTTTTTTCTTTTAAATTAGGATCATCGATCGATCGGTCGGTGTAGGATGGTGTTGCTTAGATATATTGAACTATTCGAATGTCTAGAAATGTCGATCGATGGCTTGCATCCATCGTCGTTTTGTTGTTTTTAACCAATTGATCGTCTCTATGTACCGATCGATCACCAAGTACGACGATGTTTTAAATTCAATTTCCGATCAGGTGTGAATTTTGTTACGATCAATCAGTCGAAAAACATAGCGGGAATTTAAAAGTTGACAAGGCGATATGTCATGCCCCATGCCAGTACTTACCCCTTATGCTCACCTATAGTGATGGTATGCATGCAAGCGGGGATTAAGTAGGTGAATTAGAGAGGGGCATTACACAATCTATCGGTTGAAAGGTCAATCGATCGGTGTTTATCGAGCTTCAAATGCCCAAATGCTCTAAGGCTGTGGGTGAGGTGCAAAAATGCACCCACAGCAAGGAGGAGATGGCATACCCAGGAGAAGGAGTTATTTTTCCCCAAACTTAGCTCAAACATTGTCTTTTTGGTTGGCAGAGTGTTTAGAATAGCTTAAGAGTATGCCCAAGCTCAAATTCATTGGTTTTTTAACTAGGGTGAATATTGAAAAATTTGGACGAAATTTGTGAGATTTTGGTGTGGATTTAGTTCGTTTTGGTGTACATTTCATGCAAGAGGTAATTTACTCGACCTACACTACGATTTAGGAATGATTTGGTTGGTTATTTTGTGATTTTTTTGATTTGGGTATTTGTGGGTATTATGATATGATTTGTGATGATTAGAGCTAATTAGGGTGTTTCTAATATGTACATTGGAATTGGTATTGCATGAGGATGATTTGGGAGTGGATTTGAGTGTGTGGGGAGGCTTGGCATGTTTTTTTCGATCTGGGTTAAATACAATCAATCACCACTTTGGCCAATTGATCGTCTATTAGACTGAAGACATACGATCGATCGTGTTCGTTTTAGGCAATCGATCGTCTTTACTAACCGACCGATCGTCAATAATACCGATTGATCGGTGTTTAAGGCAGAAGTTGATTTTTGATCATGTGTAGCATTTATACTTTTTACACATTTGATTATTGAAGTGCTTGAGTTTTGAAAATGAATCATGAAGTTTAAGAAGACTGGAGGATGATTATAGGAGTGTTTTTTTATTATTGATGTGTAGTATTTGAACTATTTACATGTTTGATTATTGAAGTGCTTGAGTTCCAAAAATGAATTATGAAGTTTGAGAAGATGGAGGATGATTATAGGAGTGTTTTTACTTGTTCAGTTTGGGTTTATTTTTGGCATATAATGTGTGTAACCTTAGCCCATTCAAGGGTTACGACGCGATGAATATGCATTTATCGTGTAATAACCCTTGAATTGTCCAAAATATGGACAGTTTGAGATTGTGTATTTGGGTTTGGACGAGTCCGTTACTTGTGTTTTGTCCAGTCTTGGAGAAAGTTCGGTATCATCTACCTTTTGTCTTCTAGGTATACTACTAGCATTGGTGTATGATGTCATATAACTATCGTTGATGACGTTTGCCCCCAACGCTAGTGCTTGTACTTGGGGACAGGGGGAGATGCTGTTAAATTTTTTTCTAGGTATGGATGGACACAAATCGAACTGACGTTTAACTCCAAATGCACAATCTTGAGTGGGATAGGACCTATCAGCTGGGCACAAAGTCAAGTTCCAATGAATAGGAGTTTATGAGCTTACTTAATGTTGTGCATTGTTTTATATTAGTGGCAACATATAAGAGTTGGGTTTAAGAGAAAAATTGGTTTGGTGAAAAGTATGTAGAGGGGTCCGTGGGTTTGTCAGTATGGCTGCTTGTTGTGTAGACTCTTAGGGTCAGATCAGATGTCCGTGTCGAAAGTGCAGAAATTTAGTGTTTCAAGTGTTGGATAAAATGGAAGATCATATATACATTAATGAGTTTGATGTAAGTTATAAGTAATGGGTGTTTCACGGAGAAGGTATTCAACTTTATAAAAATCTGAGTCAAGAGTCCGGTGCAGCTTACCACATAGTGATAAGTATTTAGAGGGAGATACCTTTGATGGGATGAAGGAAATGTTAACTGATGTTCATGCGGGTTAGAAGGTGGGGTGGGAGAGATTGAAACGGAGAATCTTGATATTAGTGGAACCCCCACTTCTGGACCGAAGGTTTCGACACCATTTGATAAGTTATGGGAAGAGGTAGAACGTGAACTGTATCCTGGATGTAGCAAGTTTAGTAAGTTGTCATTTTGTCCGGCTGTTGCATGTGAAGTCAGAGAATAAGTTGTCGGTTAAGGCATTTGATATGGTGTTACAGTTGATTAAAGGAGGAATTACCAGTGGGGGAGACGTTACCGAGATCATATTGCAAGGCAAAACAATTGCGAAAGGGTCTTGGGTTTAGTTATGATAAGATCCATGCATGTCAGAATGATTGTGTGTTGTTTTGGAAGGAAAACAATGAGTTAGACAATGTCTGATATGTGGGGTGTCTCGGTGGAAATTCGCAGATGACTTGTGCAAGCTAATTCCCAAAAAAGTGTTGCTTCATTTCCCTTTAATCCCTAGACTTAAACGTTTGTTTACACAAAAGATATAGCTCATGACATGAGATGACATAAAGAGAAATGGGTCGACGATAGGGAAAGTATGAGGCATCCTGGAGATTCATTAGCTTGGAAAAATTTTGATAAGGACCATGTTGGTTTGCTCAAGATGCCCGCAACATCCGCCCGGGTCTTACTTCGACCGGTTTAAACCGTTTGGAAACATGAGCAACGCGTACAATATTTGGCCAATCGTTGTATTTCCTTATAATTTGCCCCCATGGAGGTATATGAATTTCTCATTTTCATTGATGACTCTTTTGATCTCGGGTCGCCTGTCACTGGGAATTGATATAGATGTATATCTTCAACCTTTAGTGGACGAGTTGAAACAACTATGGGAAGGTGGAGTTGAGACATATGATGCTTTAGATGAGACGACATTTAAGATGCAAGCAGCTTTGATGTGGATCATTAATATTTCCCAACATATGCCAATTTATATGAATGGAGTATCAAAGGGAAGTTGACATATCCAATGTGTAATTTAAACATTGACTATAAGTGGTTGAAGCACGGAGAAGAATGTGTTATATGGGTCATAGGAGATACTTGACACCGGAGCATGCATGGAGATATGATGTGGATACGTTTGATGGGAAAGAAGAACATAGACTTCTGCTTGGGGAGTTAATTGGTGAGGATATATTGGAACAATTGACGCATGTCGGGAGACTATCTTTGGTAAAGTGTCAGCAAAAGAATAGGGGAAAGAAGAAACAGTCATCGAACATTTGAATTGGACGAAGAAGAGCATTTTTTCCAACTGCGTATTGGAGTATGTCAGGGTTATGGCATAACTTGGACGTATGCACATCGAAAAGAACATATGTAACAATGTGATCGGGACGTGATGAATATCAAGTTCAAGACCAGGGATTCAGCGGGTGCACGTAGAAATTTAGCTGAAATGAGGGTTAAAAAGATTTGCACTTGGTTCATGATGGTTGGGTCAAATTGATGTCTCAAGCGACGTATACTTTTAACTTAGGAAGAGCGAAGGAGGGCCTGTGAGTGCTTAAAAGACGTGAGGTTTCCGATGGTTATGCTACTGAGATTTCACATTATGTGAATCTAGATGAGTTGAAAGTGTATGAAATGAAAAGTCATGATTGTCATGTGTTCTTGCAGAGGGTTCTTCCAGTGATAATCCGAGGGTTGTTGAAGGAAGATGTGGGTGGCGCAGTAATCGAATTATGTTTATTTTGTCAAGAGTTGTGCTCACGGACGTTGAAGATTTCTATATTGCAGAGGATGTCGGAAGATAACGAATTAATTTTATGCGAGTTAGAAATTATTTTTCCGCCAGCTTTTTTGACGGTAATGATGCATTTGGTGGTCCACTTACCGCGCCATGCAATGCTTGCTAGATCGGTGCAGTATAGATAGATGTATCCATTTGAATGGTTAATGGGTATCTCAAAACGATCTGTGAAAAATAAGTCGCATCACGAAGAGTCGATTGTAGAAGCGAATATTAAGAACGAGTGTTCAACAATTTATTCCATGTACCTCCGAGGGGTCGAAACAGTGTTTAGTAGCAGAGATCGAAACTAAGATTCTGATGGTGAGATGGAGGTACCAGAAAGGTTATTGGATTTGTGCACTCAGAGAATTAGATTGATAGGGGTTGCAAAGGGACAGGACATAGACCAAACAGAGTTCAAGAAAAGCTCGGTGGTATATGCTGAACAATTGCAAAGGCATCAGTAACTACTTAGAGTAAATAAAATAAAATTTCAAGTTCTACTGTAATATATATTTTGGTTCTAAGTGCGGCCGTGGTAGGACACGTGGGGTCGCTTTGGAGAAGGACTGATTTCGATTACCGTTAACAAGTGGGCTGATGTTCTAGCAGAAGCGAAGGAGTACATTATGGATTGGGTGCTGGTATGATTAAACTCATAAACATAGTATTCTTAGTTAAGCATTTCGTTTATCATTGTAATATTGTATCTTTTGGTACTTATGAAGACTACTTCGTCCTTGACTACACCCGTCAGGAGGATGTGAGGACGGTGCTTGAGACTATAATGATGGCACGTCGAACGCATCACAACTAGATGCATGCATATTTCAAGAAGTTCTTGAGTAAAGAGGCGGTGTTGCTGAAGCCCCACCCTGATATCACGGAAGAACAGTGGAAGACGTTTTGTGATCTGTTCACCAGGGAAGCATTTATGGTTCGTGAATTTACAAAAACCTGTTGCTTAAATATTACATTCCTTTTATATCTAATTACTTAAAATATCACAGAAAAGAAATGAGCAAAATAAGATAAATAGATCATAGTTGACTGTGAACCATGCTGTTGGTTCACACTCGTTCCAGCGCACATGAGCTTGCATGGTAAGTTAAGTACTAAATTATGATTTTTATTGATATATTCAAATTCTTTGAAATTGTTTGTCAATAACTTTATGCTATTTCCATGTGGAAATATCTCAATAGTGTCAAAATAAATCTAGCAGAGCTATATAAGAAGAATTATAGAAACAAAGATGGTGTTTGGACCTCAAAAGGAGAAAGAGAAATTTATGTAAGTCATTTTCATTTTAATCTAGTTGAAAGATGTCTGTATAGTTTATCTATTTTAATGTTTCTGGTAAGTATTATCATTTTTCAGGAATAGATGGATGTCTTCCAGCGCTAGTGTGATTTAGAATGGAAGACTTACACTAAAATTTAAGTATATTTTGACATATTAGGCGAGAAGTCGAGATATGTTCAGGGATTCGGAAGCGCGGTTAGCCTGCGCCTTCATCAACTTTGAACTACACAGTCTTCTGATCTACAACACCAACTAGCGAAGGCAAGGGATGAGATAGAAGTGATGAGAGCTGCTAGTGAAAAAGACTTGCAAGAATTTACGAAGAAGCAAGCTGAGATGGAGGCCACGCTGCGGAGCACTGTGAGGAGCAGAAGCGCATTGGGTTGGAGCGCCTGAAAAAGGAGCAAAAGTACATGTGAAAAGAGCAATAGCACTTATAGGTAGAAATATGAAAGGAGCTGGAGCAGCATGTCCTCTGTAATGGAGAAGAAAATGCACAACATGTTAAAGTGACTATTCAACCAGTTTGGGGGCTCACACAGGTAGAGGCATGTATGTTGTAATAGCTTTGTAATTATGTATTATTACGATATTATTTTTAGTTTAATAACGGATCATTATGTATTATTATCGATGTTTATTAATGTGAGTATTTATTATTATTGTAACAACACGTGTTATATAATATTTTCTATTATTATTGTTTTTTTTTAAATTGATTATGTTATGGTCGTTCGATCGACAATTCCAGTGATCAAACGATTATTGTGAATACAATCGATCGCAAATACACCGTTTAATCTCCAATATTAGCACGCCTATAATATTAATCGATTAGTAACAAAACCGATTGATCACCCCTACGCAAGCAATAGACCATTGAGCAAAAAGTGATACACACTACAAGAAATATAGCTTTAGGTGACAAAAATCTGGTGTCAAACAAAATTTTGTCACCTAAAGTGGCCTTTCCCTGACAAAATATTAATTTCGTCACCCAAAATCATCCAGGAAAAAAAACCATCCAGACAGATCAAAAATACGTTCTAACGTATTTCTAGAGTGACGACATACACGCATCGCCAATGAGTGACGGTAAAAATAGTCACAAATATAAAAACCGTCCGGACTCTCGACAACACCGTTCGGACTCTATGTTGGGTGACAAATTGCAAATCGTCGTAACTGAGTGACAATTAGAATCGTCACAATTTTTCCAAATCCGTCCGGACAATTTTTATAAAACCGTCCGAATGGAATTACATAACGAATAATAATCGTCAGCATATATAGTGACAAATTTAAAATCATCATGAACACTCAATACCGTTTGGACTACACAAAATGCATTCAACGGGAAAAAAATCCGTCCGGACTGTTAAAAAAAGTCCGCATAGGTATGACGCTTCTTCCGCGAATTGTGTGGTTCCACGTTGCAAAACTTCAGACACGTTAAAAATCTCACCGTCCGGACCCATAAATACAGTCCGAACGGTTAAAGTTCTAGATCCATTTCGAATCAATCGGCATATTTAATGACGATTAAATTTGATTGGGCCACGTGTGAAAATGATGCAGAGAACCGTCCGAACTCATATAAATATGTTCGGACACTTTTAGGAGATGTTAAACCTGCCAGACTTTGTGAAAATCACAAACTCCCTCTCCTTCTCTCAAACTTTTCTCCTAAACGGTTTCACTCCCATTCGAGATCTCTCAAATAACTTCAGGTAAAACTTTCATGAGTTTGCTTCTTAATTTCATGCATTTCAATTCAATTTTGTCCGTTATTTAGTTTGTTGGGTTGTTTTGGTTATCAAATTATGCTACTTTGATTTGGTTCATCGAAACACCGTTCGGACGTTATTTTATAACGTTCGGACTCGATATCGGACATCCAATTTATTAGACGTGCGGACATACAATTTAAACGATGTAGTTTGATTTCGTGCGAACGGTTTTTCCTAATGTTCGGACGGTTTTTGCTAGGTTGACCATGGAACACTTGGGGAGAAGTATCACCAATGTCGGGGGACAGACAGAGTGACCAGCTTGGGGACGCCTTTTTAGTGGAGTTAAAGAGAGTATTCGGGCGATAGTGAGGCCGACGCATTCGTTGTGCATGGAGCTCCAATGCCGCTTGACCGGTCTAGAGACCAAACTTGCTCTAACGAATAGGGCTCTAACGGAAGAGTTGAATATTATGCGGATGGAACTGTTCTCTGTGAGAGAACAATTGTCTGAGTTGTCCCAGTCTGTCCATACAGTTTCGATACAGCTGCAGACACTCGTCAGACGGGTGGATAATATGGAGGAGCATTTGGCGCATGTTCGTGACGCCCTCGACAAGATCTGGACGAGCCAACTCGTGATTTGGACTAGTTTCTTGTTTATGCTTTATCACTATTATTTATTTACCGTTTGAAAGACCATCTCCGGCTTGTACTAGACATTATGATTGTGTTTTTCGTATATTAGGATTATTTTTGATATTTTATATTAGTTTATGTTTTTCATTGATTTAAATTTATTATAATTTAAACGGATAATTAGTACGAATTAACGGGTGATTATACGAGTGCTATGTTAACGGAACGATTAGTGTAATTAGCTTGTAATTACAATTAAATAGGTGATTAGTAAGTTAATTTAAGTGAAGGAAGTTAAATTTAGTGAATTTAACAACAAAACAAAAGAAATTTTAAATAAATCTGCTATGGGTTCGGACGCCATGCATAACGTTCGGACGTGACTACAAAGGTAGGTGTTCGAACATAGAGGGGTAGAGTCCGACTCGAATGACAAAATAAAGCAGTTGGAACGGTTAATTAATACGTCCGGACACTATTGTAGCAGTCGCATGGCTTACACGTGTTTACGTTATACGATATCGAAAACAGTTGTATCCGTTCGGACCGTATTACACAGTCCGGACGCTACTGTAACGTTGCATGGTTTACACGTGTTTATGTTACCCGCCAGTTGAAAACAGTTGTTTCCGTCCGAACGGTATCATTTTCAAGTTTGGACGTCCTATCAGCCAATCGTACGTTGCCACATCGCGCGATATCAGCGGAATGTCGTTCGCACGTCTAAAAACATGTTCGTACGGACTTATTGCGGGGAACGGTTTTAAACGGTTTAAATTTTGGCATTTAATACTAAGTACGTTGATTGGCCACGTGTGCAACATACTGTCCGGACGCCATGTTAAAAGTCTGGATGCTATCGACGATTTCTGAATAGTCGAACAGTTCGACATTTTCAAAACTACCACGTCATTTCTCATCAAAACTCTCTAAATCTCTATTCTTTTCTTCTAAAATCTTGGCGTAATATCTCATACCGAGTTTAACCGTCCACCTCGAAATAGTAATTCGTCTCGGGATAATGTATGGGTATCTCACAAACACTCAGGATAGATAAGCTCACCACCCAAGTAGAACACAAAGGGATACAGAAATCACCACCCAATGTAATCCAACATGGGATACAGAGCAAGAACTCGCCACCTATCGGAATCCACCAAGGATAAGAGTTTGTAGAAGAAATCCTTCTTCAAAGTAGCCTAAGGCTCAAGTTGTATAAACACTCAAAATCTCTTTTTCCACTACAAGAGAAGGGTTTAAATAGCAAAACTTGGAACAACCCTCCAAGCATGAGTAAATGAAAATTACATCTTCCAAAATATTAATTGAGACATAAAGACTCTTAGGGAAATGAAAAGACATGTTGAAAATCCAAAAGAACAAGCTAAAAATAGCAAACTCGTCCAAAATTCGCTGGACCTCGGAATTAGCTGCCAGCCTGACCTCCTTGGAGTAATTCAACCATAACTTCGTCTAGAAAAATCCAAATTGTACGCCATTTGATGTGTTGGAAACTAGATTCGTAAAGCTTTCCAACAAGCCATACCTAGAACAGAAAACCTTCGTGAATCATTCCAGACTTTAATTTTAATCTTGACCTTCTGTGCTGACCACACTTGTGTCAATATCACTCTATCGAGGATCTAATCACGTTTAGGTATGTTTTGCTTGCTTTTAACACGATTTTAACTATAAAATTTTGATTTTTTTATAGTTTTACGTATAGAATTTCAATTCCATTTTTTGCATAGTACATTGTGTTTTTTGATTGATTTTTACGTTGAAATTGATTATGTTAAGTGTTAGGATTGTTTTAAGTATTAGTTTGTGTTTTGGTGTGTTTTTGGGCGTGTGTGGAGGTGGAGGGACGCTGCCATGGCTGAGTTAACTCGGCAGTCCTCCCTCAGTGTCCGGACGCTTTTTGACGTCGGACATTAATTTGTCCGACAATTGTAATGCCGTTCAGAGGCATACGTTGTCGTTTTGATTTTGTCCGACACTTTTTAATTTAGTCCGGACGTTTTAATGTTGAAATTAAATATTTTTTTATTTGTTTAACGTTCGGACGGATATTATTTATGGGTCCAGACAGCTTTGTGTTCGGGCACTTTAACTTAGCGTCCGGACGTCTTCAACTCTTCTTTTGGACGCTATTTTCGTGTTCGGACGTATTTTCTAATCGTGCGAACGCTTGTTATGCAGATTGAAAAAAAAATGAGCAAGCGTGCACGTACGAGCAGCCAGGCTGATATCGAGCAACCTTCCGGTTCTACTTTGAAGTTGGAGCAGCATACAACAATTGTTATGTCCCGCTCGATTGTTGTCGAGCGGGACATAAAGTTGGCGGATTTCTACGACCTAACTTTTGAGGGTCGGACGCTTCCGGAGGTGGTGGAGGAGATAGGTTGGCTTCCGTTGATCATAGGACCGGGTATGCATCGAAAAACCTAGTGCGGGAGTTCTATTGTGCTATTTTACGGCGACGGACATCGAGGAGCCTAGTATGGAGCTCACAGTCCGTAATGTTCCGATCATATTCTCGCCGACGAGTTGGCGAATTCTTGGGGTACGAGAGAGATTTGACAGCGTTCCCAAACCTGCCAATGAGCGAGGAGGGCCGGCCTACTAAGGCCGAGGTATTCCGGGCCATGCTGGGCGATGATACATTGATTTTGGATGGAGCTTATATGGTACACGGGCAGTTGCGTCCTTTTTGGCGGATCATGCACCTGATCCTATGCTCCGCCATCGACCCGAGGAAGCACACTACGGAGTTGTCTTATAGTCGGGCGGAGTTCTTGTACCTGGTAGTTGTACGGGGGCTACCTGTTGATATGGCATCATACATCTACAGTCCGTTCGTGCGGAGGCCTGAAGACGGATGCTTAATTTCATTGCGCACGGGATTCTACTGACCCAGTTCCTGCACTCCCTGCTGGTACCCGAGGGTGCTGACGAGCCGAGGGCCATTCCAGTTGGGTCTATCAACAAGACAACGCTCTCCAAATCGCTTGCCCAGACACGCGGAGCACTAAATACCGCTCGGCTGCTAGAGTTAGATGACAGGAGCAGCCTGAGGAGGCTGGGGAGCAGGATCCTGGGCAGAGCTCGACCCAGGGATTTGGGGCACAGCGACCGGTTGGATGGACGACATGATGACGAGCTGACTGAGCGGATGGAATCGGTCTTGCGGCCACCCATGAGATGGTCAGTGATATCAGTTGTCGGCTGACAACTTTGGAGCAAAAGGTCATGGACATGGACTTGGGTGGAAGAAGGAGATCGCTACGGTTCAGGAGGCCATGAGGAAAGTGGCAACCAGTGCTAGCTTATTTGCATTGACTCAGCGGGTCGTGCATATAGAGAAGCACCTTAGTCAAATCCGTGACGTTCTAAAAATCACGGATGATGACGATGATGACTTGTAGCTTTATTATGATGTTTATTTTATTTTTATTATGTTTTGAGGACATTTACTTTTCTATTATGTTTTGTGGACATTGATTTGTATTTATTTGATGTTTTTGTTTATATTATGTTTTGACGATATTTGATATATTTATGTTATCTCAGTTATGTTATAATTGTATTAGAACTTAATACAATATGAATTATTTTTAGAAAAAATAATAAAAGTTCCTCAAAACCCGTTCGAATGACTTTGAAACCGTCCGAACGGTTTATTATATGGTCGGGACGATTTCGTTTACGATCCTTTATTTAGACGCTGTCATTTGGGGATTTCCAAACGACGTCGTGCAATGTAAGATACCATTTGGACGATTTTGTGAGTCCGGACGTTTATGTTTGACCAAACGCTGTCATTTGAGGAATACTAAACGGAGACCAAAGATAGCGTTCGGACTGTTTGAAGCGGTTCGGACGGTTAGGAATTTTAGGCGGCAACAATTCCCTCGAAAACTAATACACATAAGTGTCCGAACTTAATTTTACTCGTCCGAACGGTATTCAATCGTTTCAAAGTTGTAGAATCGCAGACAGGGGAGAAAAACAGGAAACACATAAACTCTCTGATTTGAGCAAGAGGAGAAGACGGAGAGCTGATTTTAAGTGTCCAACCTCATTGAATCTGGGTGGAAGAGCAACTCATTCAGAATTTCCATTTTTGGATTGCATTTGAGGTTAGTGGGTTCTAAATTGAATTGTTTTAGGATGAAAAGCATGATTTTAGGATATAAAAGCATGTGTTTTTCGAAATTTTTAGGTCTAAAATGATAGCAATTGAGTTTGGCTTGGTTGTGATGTGTTTATATTGAAGTGTTTGTGATTTGGGTTGATTTTGGCAAGAATTTGTAGTGAAAATGGAGTCTGTGCGTCGAAGAACTGTCTTGTTCGACAATCGCAGTCCGATGGATTATGTCCGTCGGACTCTTTTTTTGGTTCGGACGCAAACGCTTATGGTTTGTGTGGACGGTTTAGATTACGTCTGAACGGTTATTAGCTTTTATGTTGTTGCATTCATTAGTAGCCTTAGCCCCCCGTTTAAGAATTACACGGAGTTCGGATAACGAACTCGGTTTAATTCTTGAATTGTCCACGTTATGGACAGTTTGAGTTTACAATATGCGTAATGTGCGTAATTATTTCTGCTATTGTGACTATTGTATTTAGAAATATTGATGAAAATCTCTTTTTGTCCTTCGGATACACATTCAGCATTGAGCTTATACACTTGCCTTAAAATGGTGGGTGTTTATGCTCAATATTGTAGGCGTGTATCTGGGGACTGAGGGAAATGCTGTCGAAATTTCTAAAGCATCAGTCACAATAGTCGGGTCAATTACGTGCAGTACGTGATATTGTAAACTTGAATGGGATAGGACCTATCACCCGAAGAAATTGAGTTGAGTATGAATGTCATCATCATTGTTTGCATTATTGTTTGTATTTTCATCTTTGAAGGAACAATATGGATAAGAGCTGGATTTATGAGGCTGATAGACTCAAAAGTGCGAAGTATAGTGATGGTGTTCGGGATTTTATGAGTGTTGCCCGTAGTTATGCAGATAGTCGTGGACTAATAAGATGTCCATGTAAGAAATGTAAGAATGTGTTGTTCAATGTGTGGACGAGATGGAGGATCATTTATTCATAATTGGGTTTGACCAGAGTTACACTCATTGGGTATTTCACGGAGAGTCAATTTCAGAAGTTTCTAACAGGGTAGTGACTTTAGAACCTGAACTTGTAGTGAAGACTCTGAGGGAAACATAAATGATGATATGAGAGACATGTTAGAAGATTTTGAGGCAGGAGGAGGGGTTGATGAGAACGCTGGTGAAAATATTCAGTCCTGAAACAGTCGAGTCTGGGATTTTTTGAGTATACCAAGTTATGGGCAGATGCTGAGCGAGAGTTGTATCCCGGTGTAAGAAGTACTCGAAGTTGTCTTTCGTTGTTAGGTTACTTCATGTGAAGTCGGAGAATAATTTGACTGTAAAGGCATTTGAAGATGTGTTGGGTTGATAAAAGATGCGCTGCCGGAGGGGGAGACACTTCCTAAATCTTATTATGAGGCGAAAAAGTTAAGAAAGAATTTAGGATTTAGCTACGATAACATACATGCGTGCTTAAATGACTGTGTATTGTTTTGGAAGGAGCACAGTGAGTTACAAGAGTGTCCGGTGTGTGGGGCATCGAGGTGGAAGTACAGTCAGAATAGCAAATCAAAGGTTCCTCAAAAAGTGTTGCGGCATTTTCCCTTGAAACCGAGGTTGCAGAGATTGTTTCTATCAAGGCAAACGGCAACGGATATGCGATGGCACCAAGAGAAGCGTGTGATTGAAGATGGGTGATGAGGCATCTTGCAGACTCTGAGGTCAGGAATCTCAGAACGTCTGACTGGGTTTGGCATCTGATGGGTTCAATCCATTTGGTAACATGAGCTTATCGTATAGTATATGGCCAGTGGTACTAATTCCATACAATTTTCCGCCATGGAAATGTATGAAGGATTCAAGTTTTATGTTGTCGTTGCTTATTCCTGGTCCAAGAAGTCCTGGGAATGATATCGACGTCTACTTGCACCATTGATAGATGAGTTGAAGGAGTTGTGGAAAATGGAGTGCAGATGTACGACGCGCCGTGTCAAGTTCATTCAAGTTACATGCTGCTTTGCTTTGGACAATAAATGATTTTCCACTTATGGTAATCTCTCGGGTTGGAGTACGAAAGGACGGTTAGCATGCCCTAATTGCAATGCGAACACAATATCATTTTGGTTGAAACATGGGGGCAAACATTGTTTTTTGGGACATCGCCGGTATTTGCCCGCGACGCATGGGTGGAGGCATGATGTCGACATATTTGACAGGAAAAAAGAGTTTAGAGCAGCGCCTGAAGAAGTCACTGGAGAGGAGATACTTCAACAACTTGAATCGGTACCGTTATGTTCGTTTGGGAAGACTCAGAAGAAGAGAAAATGGGCTGAGAATGAGTTAAGTTGGACGAAGCGCAGCATATTCTTTGAGTTGCTACTGGTCAGATTTGAAACTTCGACATAATTTGGACGTCATGCACATAGAGAAGAATATTTGTGACAATGTGTTGGGAACTTTGATGAACGTCGATGGTAAGACGAAGGACAATTCTAGTGCTCGGAGGACTTGGCATTAATGGGCATTAAAAAGACTTGCATTTGCAAGTTCGGGGTCAGCAGAGGTGATGCCTCAAGCATTATTTACTTTAACAAATGATGAACATAAGAAGTGTTGTGAATGGCTGAATGGAAGATAATGGGTATGAAGATCACGACTCACGCGTCTTGTTGCAGCGACTGTTACCAATGATACACGGGTTGTTAGGAAACGAAGTATGTATTTGACTGAGTTGAGCTTATTCTTTAGAGACTTGTGCTCAAGAACAATAAGAACAGTAGAGAAGGACATCAGAATGATTCTTCGCAAGTTGGAAGGCATCCATCTTTTTTTACTATTATGGTTCATTTAGCAGTTCATTTACCTCGGGAGGTGAAACTTGGGGGTCCCAATTTCGGTGGATGTATCCAATGGAGATATATGGGGAAGATGAAGCGTTTCGTTAAGAACATGTGAGGGCTCCATAGCAGAGAATTATATGTTAAATGAATGTCTAACATTTTTGCTCAATGTATCTTGGTACGGTTGAGACGAGATTTAATAGAAAAGACCGGAATTATGCCGACATGGATGATCGAAGTTGTCGTTTTTCTTGTTTACTCAAAGTGTTCGACCGCTGGGAGCTGGTAGAGGTCAAGATTTGAATAGAAAGGAATTTACAAAAGCGCAGTGGTATGTACTCAACAACTGTTCAGAAATCAGCCAACATATAGAGTAAGCACAAATAAGAATATTTGCTCACTTAAACACTTATCAGTTCATTATATTTTAATTTATTATAAAATATCTTATTTATTTATAGCGAGCATTTGAAGAGATGAGAAGGAATCACCAATAAATGTTGATAGGAGGCACGAAGAAGGATTTCCGTTATGGTTTAGAAATCGGGTATTTATTTAATTTTTCTCTATTATATGTTTAATTTTAATTGATTATTTTTTTTAGTCAAAGTTAACACGTGTTTACTATTTTAGGTTCAAACTATGCGCATTGAAAATCCAGGTTCGGTGTCGGATGATTTGTATGCATTAGCATCCGGTCCGGATCAATGGGCACTTTCTTACTCTGGGTGTATAGTGAATGGAGTTAGGTTTCACACGGTCTTTCGTGAACAGTTTCGTAACACTCAGAATAGTGGTGTGGTTGTTCCGGGGGACCACGATGGGGAAGATGTTGATTTTTACGGTCAGGTCGTGGATATTTACGCGTTGCGTTATTTGCGGGGGAATTTAGTTTATTTACTAAATGTGACTGGTTTGACTTGAGTACTCAAAACTTAGGTCTTGATAAAAGTGGTCGGTTTGTTAGTATTAACACATCCGAAAGTGGTACAAAGACGACCCGTTCGTGTAGCTTCTCAGGGTAATCAAGTTTTTATATCGATGATATCAAGTTGGGCGGTCACTGGAAGATTGTTCAAAAGATTACCCCGAGAAACACGTATGATATTCCACATATTGAGGAGGAAGTTAGTGAAGATGGAGAAGGACCGTCGAACCGTGAAGCATACTAAGGAGAATGAGTCTATTGAGCTTTTTGTGGACTTTAGCTCCTTTGACATGATCCCATTGACTA
>CM025854.1:6830061-6859396 GCA_003952965.2 Morella rubra
GAAGTTATTTGTTGAGGTTTTCCAGCCTGGAGCTTTGTGAGTTTATTTTGATCGTGACTGTTGTAAGAGTTTAAGATGATCACGCACTTAGCATGGTTGATTGGTTTCCATGTTTGCTTTTGTAACGGTGAGTGATGCTACCCCTGCAATCACACTCTTAAGAGGCAACACAGCGGCTTGTCTGGGACGAATGTGGTTCGGACATGACCCAGCTAGTTATGAGGGAGACATTGCGATTCGAATAAAAAACCAGTAAAGGGGGAGGGTTTGGTGGACGGCCGCTTGGGAAGGGGGGCATTTTCAAGGGAGTGTAAGAACTGTGTCCTTGACACACGGTGTGGAGCCTAAAGTGGGCTGCGCGTGGCAAAGTCAACAATTTGTTATTAGTTTCGGAATCAAATCACTTTCTTTGATACCGTTGGGTATTCTGTTCATAAAGTTGTCAGCTGATCACTGGCTGGATTTGCTCTTCTTTTATAGGTCTGAGGAGAAAATTCAAACCACTGACAACCTGCCTGAATTTCTTCCCAGCTGTTGGCCAGAATTTAATTTAATAGGATAAATAAAGTAGGACCTTTTATGTTTATATGGCTGGGATGAAACATAAGTGTCGGAGATTTAGTTGTTTTTGGTGTCAAAAAAATTAATTAATTAATTAATTAATTATAAGCTCAATTAGTGCTACTAATTAATGTCGATTGACTTTTAATAAATATGTCCATAGGGTACAACTTTAAAATAAACGATTTTTGTGGTTTAATTTTTCATACATATAGACATTTTTATCTATCAAAATTAGTCGACTAACAAAAGATCTACATGGGTTAAGAGTTGAGATATTTATTTTCGAGTTGGATAGCTTATCGACAACTTGTTTCTGTTATTGGATTAATTTTTGATGGACGAAAAGACATATATGTTTAAAAAACGGACTACAGGATCTTACCATTCGAAGTTGTATCTTAAAAATTGATTTGTTAAAAATTAATAATACATAGGCTATTAATAATTAAGTCTCTTTATAAATTAATTTCTCTCTTACTCAAATCATCTCTAGATAATAGATATAAAAAATAATTTTTTTCACTTTTTTTTTTTTTGGCAAAAATTTTAAGATCTGAAGTTTTAGTTTTACAATACTGGAAACAAACGCATTAAAGGAGCCAAAGTAGCAAAATAGTAGTAGTTGGACAAGGTCGATTTCGCTTATCTGCCGCCAACTTAGATTATATTTTAGTTCATATTTTGGTTGGATCTCCTTGTAATCACGTGGCCTTCCAACATAATAAGAACATGGTTGGGTGGGCAACTCAATGGCAGAGCAATCTTAGTTACATAAAGAAGATCACTTTAGAATGATACCCATCTTTAGTGGGTCTCACGAGTAAAACAAAATGACGTGCTTCCTCGCCTCATATACTCGTCTGCTTTGCCTTGACATTTCATAGCTTTCAAGGAATCTTTCTCGTCCTGCGAGAGAGAACTCGTTACATCTTCTCGTAACCCCTTTCACTGCTCCCAATTTTCTTCCTGTTTTGGAGGAGCCATTTATGTGGCGACCAAATGGGTTATACGAACTACAAGAGGATAAGTGGTCAGAGAAGGCGTCCATGGAGAGGTTTCCGGCTACAAAAAAAGCGGTTTTCAGTACTGCGTGTGAGGTTCCTTTACTTCCTCGGGTTCTATCGTAGGTGGAAGTTTTCATGCGGGGAAGCTTTAAGATCATTGCTGAAGAAAGGTATAAGACGCAAGAGGAACATTATTAACAGCAAAATTAACCAAAATTGTTCGCAAGAGGGAATGGAATCTTGCAGCTGGAGGGCATATAATCCATCGAGTTCATTTTACTCGGAAGCGATTTCAGATTGCTTAGAGTTCATCAAACTGTCTGCAGTTGCAGTGGATGGCAACTCTGTCGCAGATAGAAATTAAGGTTCTGTAGGGCTTTATGTTTTTCGGTTCCCGTCTCAGATTCTCTTATTTTGCTTGGCTATCTTCGTGTACGTTTCTTTTCATTTCATTGTCCTCTGGTGTGTGTTTAAATGGATGTTTGTAAAGATAACGACTGCAAGACTGCAACTGCAATGCATGCAGAAACGTTTCTGCTGGAGGATTTCAAACTTTTTGTTTGGAAGTAATTGCCAACCTTTCTTGATGACCATGGCTCCGACACCACCTAGCAAGGCACACTCGAACATGCATACATTACATGGTTTTGTCTACCCTTAATGTGATCTTTCGAATTCGAGAGGTTGGGTTTGTTGCAGAGACTGTCGCTTTCACGTCTTGCAGTTGTTTTTTTGGTAGAAAACCAAAACAAATCGCAAAGAATATTCTTAAGTTGACTACAACACATATATGGAGGTCTGAATTACTAATTTAGTCAAATTGAACCACTCAACTATCAAAATTCATAAATTTACGCGTTCAACTAAGATTCGACTGGTAAAATTGCGTCACGAGATCAATTTATAACGCGTGGCCCGACCAGCAGCAACTGTTATATTTTGTTTGCCATTGTGAAGTTTGAAACTTGATCCGATTGGATGAACAAATAGTGATTTTTTTTTTTTATTACTATTAGCATGAACAAAAAGTAGTTTTAATTAGTTCGCAATAATGTGCAATTGTCTAAGTCTTGTACCATAATTGGTCCGGTCTTGTGCATCAATCAGTTTCTTTCTTTACCATCGTGTAATCATGTCATCATCAAATGTTGGAATTTTGGTTCTTCTATCCCAATTGATGATGCCAAAATTAATCGGCCTATCACAAAATTCACTGGATAAAAGGCCCAAGAGAACTGGGCTAGCGATCCAGTACTTGGGATAGGCTGAAAGATTGAGCATCACCTTCCTTTCTCCTACAAGCAAAGAAAACAATCAGGATAGAGGGAGATCTCCTATGCCTTTGTTAGTTGCCATGTTTCTATATCATTCATTCTTAGAGATTTTCTAGAGAAGAAGAGCTTACCTCCTTTAGAATCTCTTTTCTTCATATATTCCTCCTTCTCCATTGTGGGCTTGGGCCTCTTTGGGTCCTATCTCGACCCAACCATTTCACATTTAGACCCTATCAATCCCATCTGCCTTTCTGTCGTAATAGTCCTGTAAAGCTGTCTCCCTCGATTATATCAACTCTCCTTACTTTTTATCTCTTTATCTAATTTTCTAGGCTGCCAACTAGAGGATGAAATCATTATTACTTGCGTGCACTTCATACCTTATAAAAAGCTTCTTCGGCAAGCTTTATGGGAATATCATAGCCCGTTTGGTCTAGCATACTCCTAATATTCATTGTGAGGGAAACATTCACTACACCTGTATGGCAGACAGAGGCAGAACCAGCAAGTCACCCTGATTGGCCTTTGCAAATGGTTCAAAATTTTTTTTGTATGAATTATTATTTGTGTTGAAGCTTGGGCAGCAAGAATATGTACCATTATGAATCTTTAAATTTGACTAATCACATTCTTGTAAAATCAAAGTTCATTAGTCTTTAATTTACTTGCTTATAGGATGACTGTTGATGAGATAAATACAAGAGTGTCTCTTAATGAGCTCCTAATATAGTATATAGGACATTACTCAACTTCAGAGAATCGTAGGCATTATAATGTTTGACACAACAGAGAAGAGATCTTACCAGCCTTTACCGAACTTGGAGGTTGGTTGTTGTTGTTTTTTTTTTTTTCAAAGGAACTTGAAGGGGGGTTTACAATTTTAGTTAATTTTGTATCTTTCAGCATATTAATTTTGATGTAGAGTTCTTGAAATGGGGGGTGTTGAATTGAAATTAGATTTTAAGTTGGGAGATAAATCAATTTATGCAAAGATGCAAACCTTTGATGCCTCTCAGTCTCAGCAAATAGTACAGTACATGTATTTTAATATAATATATTTTGAATATTTTTATCCTTAATTTTTTATATTTTAATTCTAAGACACTTTTTTGCATTATGTAGTAATTTTTTTTTTTGTTATTTTCCCTTAGGAGTTTACTCCCTTCAACTTCATTTCTGGTTCCGCTACTGATAACAGACCTATGTCTAACCATATTTTGGCTTTCAATTATGGATTTCTATAAGAGGCAAACTTTTCCTCTTCCATCACCAATATTTTTTTTTTTTTTTCTTTGTACTGCCAATGTTTTTACAAATAAATCAAGAAACACTCAACAATAATGATTTTTTTTTAAAAAAATTCTACACTTTTTATTCTGAATTACAGTCGAGGATGTGGCCATGGGGGCTAAGGGCTGAGAAGAACGTAGATTCTTTCATGTTTTCTTCGTTTTTAGCGGGTAAGGATAGAATGTAGATTCACCTCAATGTGATTCTTCCTTTATATATGCTTTTTCCCAATTTTTCATTTTGCTTTAATTTGATCCGATTTTTTTTTAGGTGGGCATATAATGCACTTATTTGTATAGACAAAAGGAAAGCAAATTAAACGGACAAAAAGGAAAAGTAACAATTTAGTCATTGAATTTTAGTACTGCTTATAATGATCACTTAAATTTATTTTTTTTTACTTTTTGATCACTGAGAATATATAGTTATGACTTTTCACTCCATCCGTCAACTCTCCGTCCAATTTCTAACAGAACAAAAGTTCACGTCAGCACTTCTTCCACGTCAACTAGTCCCAGTCAAGAGGCTTCATATGAAACGACCCAATTTTGACATCTTCATTTGAAATGCAACAAAACCACTAGCAGCAAAACAACTAACTTAAAACAAATAAAAAAGAAAAAAAAGATTAAACAGAACGAAATGGCATAGACGTCGGTTTTGTAATGCATAAACAAAATGACCTGCAGTCTTCTTCTCATAACCACAAGTTTTGTGCTTAATCTTCATAATCAATGCCGCACCCCGTTTTGCCTTCCTTCAAATGAGACGCTGAGCCACCGTCGACATGGAGAAATTTTCCCTCTTTTCGTAAACCCTAGACCTTCGACGATCGCACCTTCATCAAAAAATCAAGAGCAGCCGCCACCATGTCTGAAGGAAGGTCAGTTTTCTTTATTTTCGATTTCATTTTCTCTTTTTGTACCGTAAGTGGACTTGTGAAAATTGTTTGTGAAAGGATATGGAAATGTGAAAAATGTCTCCCTTTGCAAATCGTTTGTGCTTCGCGTCTCAATAATCAGTTCAGATAAATGCTTTTGGTGCTATTGGAGTGGGTTTATGGGAATTATCTGGAGACCTACCGAGTTGCACACCTTTTTTTCTCAATTTTGATTAGTTAATGTAGTCCGAGATAGATTAATTTACTTGATCTTTTAATAAAAGGGGAGAATTACCATGCTTCTGTTATCTAAATGTGCCTGACCATCAGACTGTAGGTATATGCTTCCCGAGTTTACTGCTTTATCTTGAAGGGCTATTAAATATGAAAGTTGTCGACCTGTAATCAGATGGTTAATATGGCTCTAGTCATGGATGCATATTGGTTAAACAATTTTATCACCTGTCAATTCCGTTGCCCGCCTTCTTTCCTGTATGAGAGTATACATGATTCTAAAAGAAGGCATTAGCCATTAGCAATGTGAAATGAGTAGAGTGGGACATCCACTCCATCAACCATTAGTATACAGTCTCTGTCTCTCCAATCCATGGTTCCTGTGGGGTTCGGATGCAAGACTGGATCTTATGGTAGATGTTTTATCTTTGTGCTTGATGTGAAAGATTATGTTGCTATCAGAATCTTATTGGTTTAATTGCAATTGATTGCCAAGGTCTTCCTTCAGGTCTTTCTAAAACTAATCTTATCTGAAAAGGCAACTTATGTCCGTGTTATTGAAAAAACTCCCTTATAGACACTGCTTTTATACACTTATAGATATACTGGCATCCAATTTAGAACCTACTTAGTGCTCTCCTTTATGTTTGTTCAATTATTGGTTAGCAATATACTTCAAGATTCATATTTTCTTGAACAAAAACTCTCATCCTTGCTTTCTCAGGAGTAAGGTTGGGCAATATAAACTGTGACCCTTTAATGACATCTGCTGGCCATAAAATTACTTCCAGCGTGAGTGTGCTTGACTTAAGTCTCAGAATAGATTTCTCAATCTAGAAACAAAATAGGATAAAAGAATAAAGATGCAAAAATGTAAAGGAACAACATGTTTTAACCAATACCATGCAAGATTTACCACAAAAATCATTTCAGTAGTACTCTTGAGTAAGAAAATCAGCTTTAGCTCATATGTACTCATTGTCTCTACAAGCCATTTTAAACAGAAGATGAACTGCATTATTACCAGAATTCTACTCCATAGAAGAAACTGCTCGTATGTTTTTCCTTCTGCAATGCAAATTGGAATGTTGTTTTGTCCTCTGAACTTATTTTGAGCCACATTCATGATGTAAAGGGAGGCAGATTCAAAATAAGTTGGCCTATTTCCTATTTATTGACCATTTATATTTGTAATTACAGCACGATCTCATCACCATCGCTCAAGATGAGCGGACCATCCGATGCAAAAGTTTGTAGCTATGGTCTGAAAGCACCGCTCAAAGTGTCATGGACGGATTTGAATCCAGGAAGGCGTTTCTATGGCTGTGCAAAGTAAGATGGAAATTCAGTAAGTGTCAAACTAATCTCGTGACTTATTAAATTTACATAATAACATTTGATTGACATTTGGACTATAATTTGACAGAAGAATGGGCATTGCGGGTACTTCGCTTGGTTTGATCCTCCCACGTGGGATGGAGTTCGCATCTTATTTGATAAAGAAGGTGAAGGCATTGGAGAATGAGAATGATTCGCTGAAGCGTACTAGAAGGTCTTTAAAGATTCTCCTAGGCGTGTCATGGATTGCCCTTGCTTCCTTTGGGGTTGCATTGCTGAGATGCTCGATGGCGTAGTTAGGGACTATGTAGTGATTAGTGGAAGTGCCAACAAGCTGTGTCCCTTGTGTAGTTTTTTGTTAGTTTGTGTACTGATGTAGTGCAGTGACTGTTTGTGAATTGTTTTAGTGAAGTGACAGTTTCAGCATTGTGTAGTCTTTATCCTCATTTGTGTACTGATGTAGTGAAGTGAAGCTTCTATTGTGTAATTTTTGTGGCAGCTTGGGTACTGTGATGTCAGTTGTGTACTGATTAAACTGTGTTGAAGTGACAGTTTTAGCATTGTGTAGTTTTTATCCTCATTTGTGTACTGATGCAGTGAAGTGAAGCTTCTATTGTGTAATTTTTGTGGCAGCTTGGGTACTGTGATGTCAGTTGCACTTTTCAATTAAATGAAGAAGTTTTAGTTTCATCTTTTGGTCTACAATTATTGAATATGGAACTGTTGTGAAATTACAATTTTTGTGGCAGCTTGAGTATCACCATTATTGGTGTGAAATTACAGGGCCATCTTACAACATTACAAGTGCATGACAAATTCCAAACTTAACTTTACAAAAACCATCCATACATTTAAGAGTACCTAACTTCACTAAATTCATCTATAAAAAAATTATGATCCATACAAAAGCATCCTAACCAACCAAATTCTGTCATCCTTCTGCGAAGTACATCCTACACTCTTTAAGAGCTCCAATACGAAAGCCAATTCCAGCCATACATGAATCATATACCTCTAATTTCAAGAAATCTGCATGAATAACATATATTTGCAGAAAATTACATTGTCATCCATACAAAGTCTCAATTTCACAAAATATAGCATAAGTAAGCACAATGTTTACAAAACAAGAGTGCTGAAATTACATGAGTACTCTAATTACATGATCACAAAAAGAACTTCAGCACTCTGATAGATAACACACCTAACTACATCATTCCTCCATCATATGCATCGACTTTGCCTCCATCAACTGCAGCACCCTCAGGGTTGGGAATTGCTCTCCCCCTTCCTCTCCCTCGGCCCCTTTCTCGGGCTCTTCCACTGACCTGTACAAAAAGAAAGCAATAAGTCATTACAACAATAATATGATTCAACATTTACGTAACCCAAATTAATAGTCAAACACTTATTCAGCAACAAAAATAAAGCAAAAGTTGCTAAAAAAAATCTCTCACCATAGGCACTCCCAAATGGCCACATTCTGCCTCCCTACTTGGTTTTTGCTTCTTTGTTTTTTTTTGCCACACCTTTTTGTTAGGATTTTCAGGTTGAGGCCAAGATTGAGCATTATGACCTTCACCGGAGCAGTTTTCACATTGCACCACGTACCCTCGTTGACTAACTTTGTAGGGGTGATCCGGCTCATCGGGTTCTCTCCTCCTAGCTTTCTTTGGCCTTCTAGGTTGGATCCTCACGAAGAAGGGCAATATTATGTCACTCGACCCCTCAAGCCATTCTTCAGGCCCTGGCATAGTGTCACGCCCCGTGCCAGTACTTACCTACCGCCCTAAGCTCTCCTATGTAATGGAATGCACACGAGGGGGATTACGGTACGAATTAATCTAATAAACTGGCTTTAAAAACAAGTTTAGCGGAAACATTGTCTTGAAATGTATAAGTATATTAAGGAAGAAAAATAATAGTTTTCAGGGATTAACAAACAAGTCACACTGAATTAAATAGGAAAAATAAAATGGATTAATTAAGGAGATGTCAAAATTACAGTTAAAAAAATTGAAAGTAAGTTGTGGCGTAAGGAGGGACAGAATAAAAGGAATTACACATACATATTGATTTTTTTTTTTATACTGGTAGCACTTTACAAAGAATAAAAACCCTTTACGAAGATTCAAAAGTAACGAGATAATAAATACAAAAGCGGAAGTTGTCTACAACTTTCTGTCCTACCACATCCATGAAACCGGCTAACAGTAACAAAACCTAAAACAAAAAAATGACTACCACTGATGTCTAGTCAATCTCCGACTCAGTGTCGGAGTTAGGTCGATAATCTCATTATCCCCGTTGCCCTCCACTGGTGGCGCCGGTGGAGGAGGGACAACGTGCAGAAGAGCAGATCAACATCGACCAAACCGAAATCCTCAATTCGAGGAACTGGAGATGCAGGTGGATCCTTGAGGTACCATTGGGGCTTGTACCCCACGAATACCTCAAACGATTCGGTGACATAAGTCCATAATTTAACCACTACTATGTAGGGATCAACATCCAAAGTCTGCTCGCTCATAAATATCAGCATCTGATATATCCGATGTCCACGACATTACATACAAGAGATTAAACCATAAAAGGGGTGAGTCCTATTGACTCAGTAAAAGGGGAAAAAAAGAATATGTCACACAAAACAGATAAGCATGAATAATCAAAATAATCTGTAAGCATCAATAACACTAAACAGGAAAATGATGCAATGCAGGAATGATGCATCTGTTTCCTGGTCACTTACTTTCTTTCTTTCTTTCCTCTTTCTATTGTCGAGGTGTCCTTTCATCGCTCTGTTTAACCCCCAGAGTCAGGGTTGTGTGTCCCTCCTCTCCTCTGGGACTGTCCCGTGCCCCTGCACCAGGATCTGTCAAGCGTATATTGTTTCACGCCAGGGATACCAACCATTATCCTTTCAGTGGCGGCTTGCACTATCCCACTGTGATCGGTACCGTCACCCTGTCATCGGACCATCTCTGGGTATGGGTTTCATTTTCATTTATATCATTTCATTATTAGATTTCCACACACCTATGACAGGATGATGCAACATGTATCATATGCTTTATTAAAAATCTTAACTCAAAATGAGCAATGGATTTCATGGACCAATTATGCATATAAAATAAAGCAATCTAAATTCACAGTAACTTTTCTTAATCCATAAGTGACCAGGTCTAAGCTTCCATGAAAGGCCTAAGTGTTCATTTCATGATATTCATGCATTAGACTTGGTCAACCTAACACGTACCACATGCTATTAATAGGCAAGTCCAACAACTTATACAATTAAGTTATTTTTATTTATTGCTAAACCCAATAAGGACTGGCTGTATTTAAAAGAAAGGATTTTAGGGCTCTTGACTAGTTTCAAAAGAAAATCCTCCCGGGCATTTTCATTTAAAAACTTCCCAGACATCATAAAAAAGAGGCTTCTCGAGCATGCTTATTAAAACTTCCTAGTTGATAGCAAAAAGGCTCCCCGGTACATTTTATAAAAGGCTCCCACGTTTTATAAAAAGCATGCTTAATAAAACTTCCTTCCCGGGTACGTTTTATTAAAGGCTCCCTGAGCATGCTTAATAAAACTTCCCGGGTAGACAGCAAAAAGGCTCCTCTGGTACGTTTTATTAAACTCTTCTCGGTATTAAAACAAAGGTCTTTTCTGAGCATGCAAAACAAATTTCTTGGTATATAAGAACAACAAGTCCTTCCCAGTAGGGCTGTTCAACCCTGGTGTAGGTGCCGGTTTTGGCCAAAACCGGCACCTACACCTTAAATAAAACTTAGCGGTTACGGTTTCCGGTTAACCTACATTCATATTAGGCCATTTTTTAGCATATTATGCACTTTGCCCAATGTATTTTTTTCTTTTTCTTTTGGTCCATTAATCACAAATTAATAAAATCTAAAATAATGAAATCCAAAATCAATAAAATTAAAGAAAGATCATCTTAAAAGATCTTTGATTAATATAATATGAATCATATAAGTAATGGGTAATTGAATAATATGGAGAAAACAATATTTTATTCGGCCTTCACAAATCAAATTCAAATGATAATAATTCTTTGAACAACTATTCCCGCCTGCAAAAACCTAATTCAATTGTTAATAATTCTGGAGCAATGCAGTAGTATTGGACGCCACTTGATTAGGAGAGCATTTACTATGCATAGTGGACAACTAAACTATATGGCTAATGTATAAATGATCCAAACTGCAACCCAATTCGTGGATTGACTTCCTTTCAATTCTATTTCCTCTTGGCCATTAGTAGAGAGTTCTATGCTAGAATCATTGAGACTCTTTGTTTTAGACCACAATTAGTAAAAAAGAGAAAAAAACACAGAAAGAAGAGATCAAGCCGATTCCATACCAGTTAAGTTTCGGGGCGTATGCATCTCAAGTTGGGTAACAGTTTTCAATAGAACAACAAATTTTATTAAGCATAAAATTTTCAGGGATATGCAGTAGTTTTCATGGGTATGCATCTCAAGTAGTATTAGACACGTTGAGCATAAACCCTAAAAACAACAAACAAATTAACAAGGGGGAAAAGTTAAGCAACATTTTCAATAGAACAACTTAAAATCAACAAACCCATTGATTTTTTAACAACATACCTAAATGAATCTTAACTTGAGAGAGATTTGGCAGAGGAGATGAGAGATTGACGCGTGAAGGAGGGGAGAAAATGAGAGGTTATGGTCGGCGACGGGAGGCGCAGCAGCTGGCAGGCATGGTGGTCGGCGAAAGGTTGTGCCACTGCCACCGGAGAGGGAGGGGAGGGAGAGAGAAAGGCACGGGGTGGATGGGCAAGAAGCTTCGGGAGGGGGGATCTGTCGTTTGGAATCTGAAGAAACACGAAGAAATGGGGAACAAAGGGAGGAGAGGAGAGGGGACAAAACGGTTAGTTTTGTTTAAAAAAAAATCCGGTTTCCCGTACCCGGGAAACCGGTGCTGGGTAACCCGGGAATACCACCGGGTTTTTTGCAAAAGACTAAACCGGCACCGGCACGGTGAAGCCGGGTACAATCTGGTGCCGGTGCCACCCGATTTTTCCGGTGGCACTGAACAGCCCTACTTCCCAGGCATGTAAAAACAAGGCCTTCAAAAATATCTCCCCCGGCCATGCAACACAAAGGCTTTCAAAAACATCTTCCCCGACCATGCAAAAACAAAGGTTTTCCCTGAGCATGTATAAAAAAGTTTTCTAAATCCACTAAGGACTGGCGTTCAAGGATCCTAGGGCCCGGGTAGGTCAGCATATTCAACTTATGTATTTATTTTTCCACTTTCCTCATTATTGCTCCTACATGCATATGACTATTCCCAAAAGAAAGAGCAAAACTCCCCGGGCTCATTAGTCTATATAAGTCGTGACCCTTAAAAGCATTTCTCCCCTTACTACTAATCCCCTGTAATGTAACTTGGCTCACCTTTACCTCAGTTGAGTTTATACTGCCTTTCCTTGAATAAAAACACCTAAAAACAGTAAGACACTACGTTAGAAAAAGAAGAGATAAAATCTAATGGGAAGGAAAAGGTGCAGACCGAGACTACCTCGGTCTCTTTTTCCTTTGGTTTCTCCTTCCTCCTTCCTCTTTTCCTTCGGTCAGCTGGTCTCTCTCACGTCACTCTCCCTTCCTTTCTCTCTATCAGTTTGGTGAAAGTTCTCTGTTTCTTTATGCTCGAGTACCAGGTCCACTCCACGTTCTCTCTTTTATTCTTCTAGTTGAAAACTTAAGTAGAAAACAACGAATTCACGGTGAACTCCCCCCTTGACCAGTCTATAGTTATAGACCCAATCATTAGAGAGAGATAGCGAGATTGTACACATCTGCTACCACCAGAATATTCATCTCGTACATATATTTTGCAAGCAACACGTCAAAAAGAAAGAGCCAATGGCCAAACTTCATGTAGGCGGTCAGATAAGAAGGAAAAAAGTAAAAACGTAAAATGGGATAAGAGTGCATTTAATGCACAACATAAGGTTAGGACACGTAAAAAGTAGCATGCAAAAGGAAGCTTAAACCAACATAGAATTTGGCAATATCAAAAGCTCAAACAGCCCGGGGTTCAGGGCTTAAATAGGCCGAGGTCCAGGGTTTAAACCGCCCGAGGTCCAGGGCTTAAACAGCCCGGGGTCGAGAGCTCAAACTGCTCGGGGTCAAGAACTAAACTACTCAGGGTCGAAAACTCAAACTGCTCTTCTAATCATCCCGGCGTGCAGCACTCAGACCTGTCTTACCAGGATTTTATAGGCTTGCCCCGATCATCCCAATTACCTTCTTGAATATAAACACAAATAAAAAATTTCACATGAGCACTATATACTATAGCTCTATAAAGGAAGGGGCGTTACATCAATGATATAAAAACAAATATATCACCTAGGTGTAAATGGAGGAGAATTAAAGATGCACGAAGAATAATTGAAGTAAGAAAATTCAACAACATACTATTTATATTATCTCACATATATACCAAATAGGTGCAAAAGAGCTAGGTGTTACACATAGCATGAATCCCGGCTTCATATGACTTCAAATACTTGGAAAGCTTGTACCACTCAGATACGTACTCCTCGAGCTTTTGCTTGTTTTGTAAATCGCGGCACAAGCGTGGATACAAGGGATTCCAAAAAGCTGCCACTTACCGCATGAGCATGTGTGTTCATTCAGATTCACAACCCTCCTTGGACCATCCAACTGATCTACTTCGAACTCCATACCATTCTGCCATTGACAAACACATATCCTTGAATCACTTTTGATCTTCTCTAACTTTTTAAAGATCTTTGGGCAGAGGGCTTGGGAGATTGCTAAAGTGCAGCCTCAGCAACCAATCCTTTTCTTATGGAATCGCACTTGCAATTGACGACGAATTTACTCAAGCATCGTTATAATTGGCTTGTCATGAGCATCTCTAATCCAAGCGTTGAATGTTTCGGCGAGACTGTTCAAAAGCATATCGCTCTTGCACCGTACGCCGAAAGCATGTCGCGACCAACGTGAGGTCTCAAGCTCCAATAGTTTACTATACGCACCAGCATAGGAAACCTCGATCCGGATCATGGTGAATTTGAAGACATTCATGTTTGTTGCACATGCTGCTGCCTATAATGCATCTTTGAAGGCTTTCCCCTTCAATCCTTCACCCTTTAAATTACCGTACAGATGGCGTAGACAACATCTATGCTCCACATCCATAAACTCATGGTCAAATGTGAGGCCCAAACCCTGAAAATAACACATCAAGAAATTACATTCTAACAAAACCTCAAAGGGGAAATGAAAGGGGGACACAAGCGTACCTTTTGTCTATCACTCATAAAAACCCAGCCATGCTCCTGAACTAGCCCAATATCGTCTAGCAAAAGGTACATAAACCAGCTCCATGAATCCCGGGTCTCCGCCTCCACCATGACATATGCAATTGGGAACATGTCATCATTCTCGTCTTCGCCGATCGCACATAGTAATTGCCCTCCAAATTTGCCCTTCAAATGACACCCGTCAACTGATATGATCTGTCTACAGTGCTTCAAACCTTTTTTGCATGGAAATAGGCATACATATAGCCTTTTAAAGCGGTCACCAGACTTGCAAAGGACCGCAGTGCTCCCAGGATTCCATTTTTTAGAGCGAGACATATTGTCCCGTGTACTTGAATTGCTCAGCTTGGTCTCCATGAACCCTAGCTAGAGCCATTCTCTTGGCTCGATAGCAGGGATGTATAGGCACCTCAATGCCATAGTCAAGACAAATCTGGCTCTGTAATGCAGCTGCAAGCCAATTAGGGTGGTCCCTAAAATTTGCCATGTACTCCCCAGCCAAAAACTTAACGTCGCACTTCTTAGTCTTGTAGTGTGCACTGCATGTGTACTCTGCAACAAAATGTTGAACCATAAACGAGCTGGATTCCTCCTCCTCAAGGTTAAAATATAGAACATGCATTCCTCAGTGCAATGAGTTTGCACTCTAAGCTTATCATTATGAATATATTCAAAATCAAACTTTTTCTGCACTGCATACCGTCTCAACGCCTTCCTGAACACCCCTGCATTGGGGAAAACCAAACCCTTCTCCAACACCACCTCGCCAAGCATATCATTTTCTTCGTTGAACTCTGAAAATTCCTACTTGGCGGAGCCTCATCACAATCAGATCCCTTCTTAGTTCTCATATCATCATCATCTTCGAAGTCTGATGGAATATCATCTACCTCAGGTTCAGTTGTTCTTTGGAATGCCCCAAACCAGTCCATAAAACTGCTAGCTTCTGCTCATCTCTCCTTTGAATCTCAACATCACTATATAAATCAGATTCATCTACGTCAGTCCCATTGAAATCACTTAATTCAAGCACATCACCCGACCCCTCATCAATCACATAGTCTAGATCGGACTCACTACCATCAACCGATCCAGATGGCTGACCTCGTCCTGTACTCGTAGTACCCTTATCCATATCATCTTCACATGCCTCAGGTTCGGGGTTCCCCCGTATCCGGTTCGGTTCCCCCACATGTACACCAAATCATATTCGAGTTCCCCAGCCACCTCTCCACCCAAAACAGGTTCTTCTTGAGCATCCTGTGATGGAAAATAAGTAAGTGAAAGCAATGGGTCCTCAGTCTCGATGACCTCAGCCTCCTCAACTACATGATTGACATATACATTAAGAATAGATCTTTTCTCGTTCAACACTCTATTGATCAAGTTAATCACGTCCTTATCCTTCTTCAGTGGCCTAACAGCAAGCATCCTTCATCATCGAATGTGTACCATAAGTCCCCCGGCTGTAAATAACCAAGACCCATTACGCATGTCCAATTTCGATCGAGGATATGAAATCCACGTCCATCCGCCCCACTTCATCAACCTTCCCTCCTACATATAATTGGCCTCAAGGAATTGACCACCGTGGTAGATAATGATCTGTAGCGGTCCTACAAAAACACATAGATAAATAAGAACCAATAAACATATGCTGATACCAACCAAACAATATTGATAAAAATACATCTTAACATATGCATGCAAGCCAAGAGAGACAGAGAGAGAGAGAGAGAGAGAGGTTCAATGTAAATGCATGGTTTACGAAGATTAAAGATGTAGTTTCATTTTATAGAAAGCAGAAAATACATCTTAGGCCAGAAAAGCACGAAGCCTCAAATTTAATTTTTGTCCTTTTTGCAAACAAACCACCACTTCGTGTTAAGGATCAACATGTGAAGTGAATATGTCTTATCAAAACCAGATCACATTACATCACTTTATGATTAATTAACTATAAACCTTCCCCAATAACATCATCTTGTATAACTAAGTGATAATGACGATGTTACTCAACTTGAAAACAAAAGCTCTAATTATTACATTTTAGTTTCTTTTATGCATGAACAAATAAGTGATACGATTAAATTATTGAAAAATAGCAGATTGCCATTTGCATAGTCCACTTTCTAGAACACACTATTCATAAGAATATTAAAGTTCTAAAAAAATCTGTGCTATGAAATTGCAAACTTAAGCACTAGTCAAACCTAAGGACCTAAATATAATAGTCAAACCAAACCTAAGGACCTGAATGCATCAACTACCAGTCAATCCAAATATAAGGACCAGATAGAGTTATCATATGGGACAATAAAACAGTCAAACAAAAGTCATGTGCATTCACAGCATATCTGCACTAAAAGACACTGAAAGTGCAGGACCACCATTTGTGTTTTGTAATACCAACACCCAATATCCCGACAGTATAATCAATTTAATAGAACTTCGTGGTCCTACCTCCCGACATATTCGCAAGGGTTCCCACTTCCAAGAGGATGGGTCTTTTTCAAACATTATAAAGAGAATGTCCACCTCCAGCCACTGAACTGCACAAAATAGATATAAACAAATAGCTGAGCTTCAAAGTCAACCAATAACATCAAAATATATCCATAGGCATTGACGTGGGTGAACTAGAAAAACTTATTACCTTCGCACCGTATACTTTCGACGAGCAACTCAACTAGTAAAGCAACTAAGAACGACACCGTTTTGACTATCTTCTTGCATGATTTGCACACACTGAAAAGCTAAGGCAAAGGGTCGTCAACACTTAGCGAAATTTTGAGGAGGTATCGACTGAACTAAAAGCTTTTCTTTTAACAGTAAGTCAAAATGGTGCACTTTATATCCCATGCGCAAGTTTATGCCCATTTTGTTTCTGTCTTTCTTCTTTCTTTTTTGGCTTTTTTTGTTAGTTAAACACAAGTTTATGCCCATTTTCATTTCTGTTAATTTTTTTTTCAAGTTAGTTAAACGCATGTTTATGCCCATTTTGTTTCTATTCGCCTTTTTTTTTTTTTTTTAAGTTAGTTGTTTTGCTGCTAGTGGTTTTGTTGCATTTCAAATGAAGATGTCAAAATTGGGTCGTTTCATATGAAGCCTCTTGACTGGGACTAGTTGACGTGGAAGAAGTGCTGACGTGAACTTTTGTTCTGTTAGAAATTGGACGGAGAGTTGACGGATGGAGTGAAAAGTCACAACTATATATTCTCAGTGACCAAAAAGTAAAAAAAAAAAAGTTTAGTGATCATTTTGTCAGTGGTACTAAAACCTAGTAACTAAATTGCTAATTTTCCAAAAAAAAATCTTAAAAAGAGAGCCTTGGGCTTAAGCCTTAAGGTACGGTTTAAGGCATGGTTTTCATGGCTTACAGCTACTCAAGAACGGAAAAATAAACAAGATCCTATTTTCTGGGCCCCAAGCCCCAGCAACGGAATCGGATAAGAAGCCCAACTGTACTGAAAATTGGACACACCCTTAAATTAAGCTCCTTGATGCTACGAGTATTTCAGTTGCTCAGAAGAATAATTCAATTGTTTTATTAGATAACAAATGGTCACTGTACTGGAAAATTGACCCACATTTTAAAATTTCAATTTTTGTTTTTGTTTTTTGTTTTAAAAATAATTTGCTTGAATTAAAAGTCTCATCCTCAGAATCCTATGCAGTTTGAACACCACTCCAATTATATCCACTTCCATTTTATTATTATTATTATTACATATATATCCTCCATGAACATGCACTCTTCTTTTTATCAATTTTTCCAAATTTTTTAAATCTCAAACATTCCTTTTTCTGAACATATACTTTTCTTTTTATCAATTTTTCCTTATTTTTCTATTCTGAACGCCTTATTCTTCCTTCTTTATAACTAAAGAGATTTTGAGACTTATTTTTTTCTTTTGTTAAGTTAAAATATTAAACATAAATTAGGGGTATTATAAAATAAAAAGTCAGAGGCCTTCCTATTTTGGGGACCTTAGGCAATCGCCTAAAGCTGCATATGCTCAAATCACTACAAGAAATTTGAATTTTTGGGACGGAGGAAAAGCGTCCCAAAAGCTCCAAAAACCGTCCCAAAAGAGCTTTTGGGACAGTTTATGGCGTCCCAAAGCGCTGTCCCAACAGCTGCGTCCCAGAAGGTTTTTAGGGACACTAAACCCGCAAATGTCCCAAATTCTGATAGTCCGAACTACAAATATCCTAGTTCGGACTGAAGGTCCGAATTCGTCCCAAAAGACCCACATCCAGAGATCCGCGTCCGAACTACAAACTAGTTCGAACTACTATCAAACAAGTAAACAGTTTGGACGTGGAACTAACAGTCCTAACTGGTCATAGTTTGAACAAACACAAATGTAGTCCGAACTTCAAACAGTCCGAACACAAATTAAAGAGTCCAAACTTATATAAGTCCGAACCTCAAACAATAAGTCTGAACCTACATTCAGTTCGAACCGTATAAATACGTTCGAACTTAATTAAGTGCCAACAGTAAAACCAAAGTCCGAACTCAAAATGGTTCGAACCCGTAAAACTTAGTCCGAACTATATTGCAGTGCGAACATGAATATCATTAGTCCCAACACACATGTAGTTCGAACTTGTAAAAATTAGTCCAAACTATCATGAAGTTTCAACTACCCGTGTTTAGTGCGAACTGAAAATAACGTTGGAACGTCTCAAAGTACAATTCGAACTACTGTGTGTTTGGACTAATGTTCGAACTTAGTATACTGGTGGTAACTAATAAAATGATGTTGGAACTTGCGTGTTTGGACTTGTAGAGTTTCGGTTCAAACGTTATAGTTTTAGTCCGAATCACTTGTTATCGGACCCGATAGAAGTCCGTTCGAACTTATATTGTATAAGTCCCAACTGTGACCTGTAATTTTATACATGTTCGAACTTTGAAGACGTAGGTTCGAAATAAGACCTGTAATTTATGCAGAATCTCAAAAAATTAAAACCAAAATACCTCAATAAACCCATACATAAATGTGTTACAATAGATTACAAAGTATTATCATCCATAGAAATCTTCATAAGTTAAAGTTACAAAAATAACATCATTCTCCAAATGTTAAACATTATTTATAATGTAATGGTACTAAGAAAACATAAATCTAAAATAACATTGTCCAAAATAAGCATCAATCTAAACTAACATAAAACCAACATAAGTCCAAAACAATATAAGTCACATTGTCCAACAATGGATATGAGAATCGAGTCTACAAACCGTGGGAGGAGTTTGCCATGAAATCATTCATGCGCTCTCTCATTTCCCTCATCAATCTGTCCTCTAACTCCTTCATTTCTTGTTGTCGCTCAGCTCGCATGCGCTCCATCTCTGCATCCCGCTCTATTCTCATCTGCTCTACCTCAGCTTCCCGTTCTGCTTTCAATCTATCTATCTCCAGCTGTGCCTCTCTTAATTGTCTCGCTACATTGGTGGATGATGAACCCGAGGTTCTTGGAGGCTTCATTGCTCGCCCCAACCCCCTCACATAACCAGGCTTGGGGCCTAGGACCTGATGGAGGATATCAATGTCGGTGCAGGACCTCCCATCTGAGATAGCTTGCTCTTACAATTCCCTCATCTTTTCCTACAAAAAACATGCCATAAGATGAATCATTAATATTAATGTTACATTCATTTGATATATATATATAATATGTGTGACAAATGAAAAGGACTCTACAAGTGATAGCTGTAGCAAATCCGGCAGCATAACAACTATAGTAGGGACTATTCCTGAGTACAAAAATTCATATAGCTACCAACACAAGCAACAGAGTATTCTAATAACTTTGAGAGAACTACTAAGCAGCACAATCAAGTACCAACACAACCACCAACCAACAGATCTATTACCAAGTACAACCACCAAGGATGACAATAACTATTAATTGTTTGAAACAAAAATCATATCAAATGGGTCAATGTAAGTGTACTCACATGATTGTCCTTAGCAACATCAGACAACCAGTCACCATTTTTCCGCTTGTGGGATGCAGCATACAATTCAACAAACCCAATATCTGAAGTTACAGAGGGGGAATTTTCCTAAAGAATTATGTAACAAGTTAGTGATGAAGTAAATAAAGATAACAATATACAAGTAAGAATTATATCACTTACCAACAGTTTTCAATATCGAGCAAACGTCCTCGTACCAGCTGTGTGGAAAATCTTCAAGCCCTTTCTATTTTCAGTGTTTACTTTACACTTTTCTAGAAACAGATTCATAATAAATGGTTAAACGCGTTTGAAATTACTAATTGTACTCAAAGATATACATGTACCTTATATTTTGGATCAGCAAACATGTCGCACAATTTTGTCCAGGTATCGTCATCCATGTCTGGATGGGGGTGTTGAACAACCACTTCCTTATTTCCTCCCCCTTTCTTCTTGTAGTGCTCATGCAATCTACCCTTGAACTGACGGTAGCTCTTTCGCCATTATCATGTTCTCCGTCTGTAGATCCTCCTCTCGATTATAATCAAGATTGAAATCGTCCTGTTACATGACATAATAATATCGTTAGTTATCAAGTAATGAAATGTTATATATAAAGGTGAAATATACTTACCAATATGCGCACCTTGATGTACTCTTTGCACTCTGGAGGAACCTCATTCCATGACGAAATTGCCATGGGTATAGTACCACGAACTAGCAATCCAATCTGAGTGGAAAGCTTAGCCGAATTCTCACCAACATCAGCGGCACAGTCATCAGGAATCGACACACTCAACTTACCAAGTTGAGTGGCCCGTACCTTATTTAATGCAAGCCCACACGTCTTACCACGCCGTTGCGAATTAGATATGGCTTAAAGGATAAAAAAAAATAGATACAATTCTTATAGTAAAGGTCTATCGTATTCTTACAGGCCAAATGATTCTCCATGATTGGCCATGTTTGGAAGAGCACATTCTTGCATTTTCTACAAGGACACCTTATCAACCCACAACTATCAATATGGTTCTTTGCAATTTCCAAGAATTGTGCCAACCCTTCTCTATATTTGGTGCTCCATCGATTCTTCTCATCCATCTAACTTTTATCCATGGTGTGGACCCTAAAAAGAAATAGGTGAATAAAAATGGATGTAGCATGATTTAATGGCATCCTAGCTTCCAACTTCCTTCCGATCTAACAGGTAGGCCCTAGCCCATTCGGGAGTGAATGAATGCATATGCATGTCGACCTAATCTACTTTCTTATAGTTTGGACTAACAAATATATTCTGACAGTACAGGTTTCAACATTCAAAAAGCATATTCTGACTTCAGAGTAAATGTTTAAACATATGAGACACAAGTTCGAAACATAAACTCAGCAGTTTTCTACCATATATCTCTTGCAATAGAATTCAGTTTGAACAATAGATCAAGAGTTGACAGAGTTGCAAAACACAGTTACAACGGACAAATATTCAGTTCGAACCCATACACATACGTTTTAACATACAAATATGCCGTTCGGACCCATATAAATATGTTTTAACATAACAAAATTCAGTTCGAACTACGACGGACAGACCCAAATTCTGCAGAAGACCCAACGACTGAACAACCACAACAAGGACCCCTCAACCACGAAATAACAAGTTGGAAGCATGTAAAAGACATAGAGATTTCATCCAGACACCAAACTTGGTGGGGATTTCAGCAAATCGTACAAATTCTTGAGGTTTCCTCCTAAAATAGCTCCTACAAAATTAACCTTCGAATCAACATCATTCAAATGAAAGGAGAAATGGAAATTGAAGTAGATGTGAAATGAACATACCTCAATGGAACTTCTGACCGGAGCTTGGCTAGAAACAACCTCCCCAAATGCCCTCACACCCACGCTCACCCACAACACCTCAAACCCACAAAACCCACGAAGATATCGAGATCTTCTGAGCCACCAAAGACCCCAATCTTCCCACAAATTCGATTACAATGTTTTATTCGGCGTTCTCCTTGGTCACCACAGGCGTAGTACCTCCTCTGCCCAGCCTAAAGTTCCTTTTTTGTTCAGCAGCTTCGTGCACAAATGGGTATGCACGAAGCTACTGAGTTTTTTTGTAAGTCTGTGTTCCCCGTTCGCACTATGGTAGTAAGTTGGACGACATCGTTTGGTTCCCATTCGTACATGTTCGAATTTACATAATCTATGTTCCAACTTACAAACAAGGGAGATTATATTTGAGAATATCATTCGAAACTCAGACAAAATATTTTTTTTTTTCTTGCACTCAGATGAAATATATGTTCCTACTAGATATATATATGGTTGGAAGTATATATATATTGGTCCAAACGAATCATGGCAGCACCGTTTGTAGATGTCTAAGTTCAGACATATTCACAATATAGTTCGCACTGGCCATTACGAAGACGTAACATGTGTCTGGCCTATTTGGAACGTACTATTCGCAATTCGAACTTTAAACAGACTACAATTATTTAAGAAACACATACCAATTTACAATTCAATCACAATTGATAACACTTTCTAATGATGAAATAATGTGAACAAAACATGATAGGTACATCAATTTGAGTTAGCACTCCTTAACACCTTAGAGTGCAACACCTATTAACACACGTGCTACACTTATTCTAATGCGCCAACCCTAACATACATTTGTTTAACACGTCTTGCACATCTATACTAATGTGCTCATAATATCACCGGTTTATCAAATTGTATTAAACACATTCTAACAAAATGAGTTTATCACACATCAACTCATATGTGCTACACTCATTATCAATGTCTTTAAGTTAACATAATGATCTTCATAACTTCATTGGTGCACATATGATCACAACATGGTAGGTACATTAAATAAAGACGACATTTAACGCACACTAGTGTACATGTGAAAAAATATGGTAAGTACATCAATAACATACTGAGTTTAACGAACATTACCATAATGAGTAATCTCATATAAATATGCAGTTCCAACTAACACAGATTCGTGCGAACGCCATAATCCCCGTTCGCACTACCCAAACCCAGTTCGCACTACCCAAAACCCGTTCGCTCTTAATGGCGGAAACAAAATTTGCGCGGTCACATAAAAGTCAAATGAAACACATGTTTGAACTCGAACATACAGAAGTGTGAACTAGATACATAAGTTCGAACTTGGAATGACAGTCGTGGCCAATTAAAGTGATTAAAGGGGTCCAAACTAAGGCAGCCTCAGTTTGAACAGAGTAACGCCACGTCGTTTTGATATTTAGTTTAAACTTAAAACGTTCATTTTAATGTGGCCGGAAGACACCGGCGAAAATTAAAATTTGAAATTCGAACTGAGTACTGAATTCATGTGACCTAGTTCGCAGTTTAGGAAAGCAAGGCCCAATGAATAAAGTAGACGTTCGAACTTAAAGTACGCGTTTTGATGGTTACTTCCATATAGAAACGTGAAATTTACCTTGGCAGGAGGAATCTCGCTAGAAAAAAAATTGAATGTACGAACTACAGGAAAAATGTGCGAACTAGTAACTTCGGATGCCTTGCGAGAGACGAAGAGACTTTCTGGGACGTATGTGCCTCTGTTGTGTCTTGTGCGTCCAAACTAGGGCTGTTCAGTGCCACCGAAAAATTCCGGTGGCACCGGCACCGGGTTGCCGGTACCCGGCTTCACCGGTGCCGGTGCCAGTTTGAGGTTTTTAACAAAACCCAGTGTCCGGTACCCGTAGGGCTGTTCAGTGCTACCGAAAAATTCCGGTGGCACCGGCACCGGGTTGTCGGTACTCGGCTTCACCGGTGCCGGTGCCAGTTTGAGGTTTTTAACAAAACCCGGTGCCGGTTCCCGAGTACCGGACAGGTTTTGTTTGGTTTTTTTTTTTTTTTTTTAGCAAAACTATGCGTTTTGCTGCCCTTAATAAGTTATTGTATAACCCCCCTTCCCCCCGACCGAGCAGATCCCCCCCCCCCCCGGCCTGCGAGTCTCTCTCTCTCCCTCCCTCCTCTCCTTCTCCTCGACCACGACGCCTGCACCCTGCAAGGATTCTGCCCGAGTGCCGTGTGGTGTCTGTCAAGTGCAACTGTGCAAGGATTTGTTTAGGTATGTTAAAAATCAATAGATTTGTTAATTTCAATTTGTTCTATTGAAAATATTAGGATATATATTATTGCTGAATGTTTTTTTCCATTATTTGTTGTTTTTAGGGTTTGTAATTGAATAAATTTGGGAAGTTTAAGAAAACAAGAAAAATAAATTTGTTTTTAGGGTTTTTAGGATTTGTTAATTTTAATTTGTTCTATTGAAAATATTAGGACATATATTATTGCTGAATGTTTTTCCCATTATATGTTGTTTTTAGGGTTTGTAATTGAATAAATTTAGGAAGTTTAAGAAAACAAGTTTTTTTTAGGATTTGTTAATTTTAATTTGTTCTATTGAAAATATTAGGACATATATTATTGCTGAATGTTTTTTCCCATTATATGTTGTTTTTAGGTTTGTAATTGAATAAATTTGGGAAGTTTAAGAAAACAAGAAAAATAAATTTGTTTTTAAGGTTTTTAGGATTTGTTAATTTTAATTTGTTCTATTGATAATATTAGGACATATATGAACGTTTTACCCAATTGTTTTTATAATATTTGAATATAATGTTAAGAATGCACACTGATTGTTTGATGAAATGTAAAGAAGAGACAGTTGTTTTAGGGAACAATTTGTTAAATTATAGAAAGAGAACAAAGTGTTAAATTATAGTAGTTTGAGAATTCGATGATAAATTATACTTGAAAGTTGTATCATATTGATATATAGTCAATGTTTTGAATTTGATATATTGGAGTTGATATTGCTTTATATTGGTGATCAACGTACGATTGTATTTAATTTAGTGTCACTGCTAAACCCTCTGTTGTTAATTTGCAGATGGACACTCCACCACAATCACAGTCATCTGCAGCCGCATGTAGTAGTGCTACTGCTATGTCGCCCTCAGTATCGTGTTCGGTTGTTGGGTCCACTCCGGATTCTGAGACAATGGAGTCAATGGGTGAGGTGATGTAAGTGGACGACCACCACGCCCTGAACCCAAAAAGAGGAAAAACTCAAATCCTTCTAATGTATGGCTGCACTACACCAAGGTACCTAACTCTGATCCACCTAAAGCAAAATGTAATTATTGTAAAAAAAGATTTTATGGCTCATCACAAGAATGGGACATCGGGGTTATGGCAACATCACAATATTTGTCCATATTTCAAGAGAAAAAAGGGGGGTCAGTTAGATGTTGGGCAGATGTTTTTGACTCACGATGCTGAGAAGTCAACGGGGTCTGATGTTGGAACGATGGGGGTGACACATAAGTTTTGTGAGAAGACTATTAAAGATCTGATTGCTAGGATGATAATTATCGATGAGATGCCTTTTATTGTAGTTCAGAAACATGGATTTAGGGTTTAATTCATTATCTGGAGCCTAGATTTAAAATGCCATCTAGGATAACAATTATGAGGCTTTGCATGAAACTTTATTTGAAGGAGAAGGAGAAGTTGAAGCATCTGATTCGAACGAATGGGTATAGAGTGTCTTTTACCACAGACACTTGGACATCGATTCAAAATTTTAATTATATGTGTGTGACTGGACACTTCATCGATGCTAATTGGACCTTGCAGAAGAGAATTTTGTCTTTTAGAAGGGTGCAAGATCATAAGGGGGTTAGTATTGCTAAGGAAATAGAAGATTGTATGAATGATTGGGGGATACAAAAGATCCTTACAATAACAGTTGACAATGCCTCCTCTAATGACACTGCCATTGACCATTTAAAGAGAAGGCAATTGCAAAAAGATACTCTAGATGTAGGAGGATTGTTTGTGGCCATGAATTCCTACACTTGAGATGTTGTGCACATATTTTGAATTTGATTGTGTCTGAGGGGATGAAAGAGGTTGATAAGTCAATTGCTAAGGTTCGGAATATTAAGTATGTTAAGTCATCACCCCAAAGGTTAGACAAGTTTAAAGAATGTGTGCTACACAGATGATTACACTCTGTTTGGGCTAAGTCTGCTTCCCCCCATGTTAGACTGCCATGTTGGATGAGATTTGATGTTGGATGTGGCCGAGTTGATGTTGGATGAGGATGGGCATTTTATATTGTATTTGGGTGAAGAGGGGCATGGGAGAAGAGGATTAGCCCCCCCCCACACTCGAGGATTGGGAGCACATCCGTCACTTTGTAAAATTCTTGAAGTTATTTTACGAAGTAACAATAAGAATGTCGGGATCAAATGTGTCTACAGCTAATGTGTACTTGGAGGAGTTGGCTAAGATACATAGCCATTTGGACAAGTATTCTTCTAGTAATGATACTTTGCTTAAAGAGATGGCATCCCGCATGAAAACGAAGTATGACAAGTATTGGGTGATTTGATGATAGTGAATAGACTTTTATTTGTTGCAGCATTGCTTGATCCAAGAAACAAGATGGTTGTACTGAATTATTGGTTTAAGAAAGTAATGGGAGAAGCGGAAGGCGAAGTTATGGTATTGAATGTGAAGGGTACTTTAGAACGGTTGTTTATGAATATAACAATGGCAACTATGGTAGTGTCGTGGAGGTGGTGACAGTGATAGTGTGTGGGGGATAATGAGGAGATGAGTTTGAAATAGCCAAATTTGAATCTGAGTTTGTGAAGGGTAGAAGGCCTTCCCCCCTGCTTTTCAGCTCAGAGTCAGTTGAATCAAATTCATTTAAAATTTTGCTTTGGTGGAACGTTAACTCTCATAAGTATCCTATCCTTGCCCGCATAGCTCGGGACATGTTGGCAATTCCTATTACTACTGTACCTTCTGAGTCAGTATTTAGCACTGGAGGTCGGATATTGGATCCTTTTCGGAGTTCATTGGCCCCAAAAACTGCAGAAGGTCTCATTTGTGCTCAAAATTGGATGAGATGTGATCCTATCGTGGAGGAGGAGGACATGACTTCTGATATGACAGAAGATCCACAAACTTATACGATTGACTCGGGTAATTTTATTTCTGTTTTTGTTAGTTTATTAGTTTGAATAATATTTTTATTTTTATAAATTATAACTTAGTGTATTTAACTATATTGTGTAGAGTTACCTATCTTGGCGACGGAGATCGAGGAGTAGGGATTTGAAGGAGTTACCCATCTTTATGATGTTCTTACAATTACTTCTCTAAGATTATTGTTTTTTATTTTATTGGTTGAGTCTTTACATTCTCATCTTGTTGTGATGTTCTCTAAGTTTATTGATTTTAGATTTTATTAGTTTGAACTTTAAATTCTCATCTTATTTTTAAGATGATGTTTAATTTTATTGATTTTGGATTTCATTAGTTTAGATTTTAATGATATGTGATTAATGGACCAAAAGAAAAAAGAAAAAAAAATACATTGGACCAAGTGTGTAAAATGCTAAAAAAATGGCCCAATATGAATGTAGGATAACCGGAAACTGCCACCGCTAAGAGCCTTAACGGTGTAGGTGTAGGTGGACAATTATTTAAAAACCGGCTATCCGTTACGGTGTCGGTTTTTGGCCCAAAACCGGCATCTACACCGGGGTTAAACAGCCCTACCCACGACTAAACTATTTTGAGCTACTTACCTCCATTTTCACCCCTCCGATGCCGATGGAGAGAAGATGAAATCGCTCTGGTCGAGAATCTGAATGGCAATGGAGGATAGAATTTGGATATTCCTAGAGTGTTTTAATCATTCATGGTGGCTTTTAGCTGCTGCAGACAATTTGAAGCTCTAGAAGATTGAAACGATTTGTTCTGACAATTGAAGAACTGAAAGGCCTGAAGCTCGAGAGTAGGGAATTCGCTCTGGGAAAAAAATTGATATACTCAAATATCATCGGTCTCCAACCCACATTGCTTGAGAAACTCTATCCTAGGACGCAGTTTCCTCTCTCTGCTGGCACTAACCACACTCGGGAACACACGGAAAATCTTGAAGATCTCCGGATCAGTTAGGCCAACAAACGACCTCAAGAACTCTACATGGCCCTCCGTATGCTTCACAGTGTAATTCAAAATCGCAAGGAACTTTCGCAGCACATTCCCGGTGGCATCCTCATCTGCCCCGCTAAGCTTCACAAGAACCTTAATTCTCGGTATCAACTGACCATCCAAATCATAATTTAGAATCACTGGACGCCTTACAATCAAATCAATGCCACCATAGCGGCTCAGAAAGGCCACAGTCCTATCAATTTCTTCGACCGACCTAAGACATAAAGCTAAGACATAAAGCTTTAGTTAAATTGACATTGTTGAGCACATAAACGATCTTTTCATCACGCGGAACTCCACATTGAAGAAGCAATTCCACTTTTTGAACAAAACCCACCAAGAATCTTGGATCCGCGGTAGTCAAAACGCGCTTGAGCTGCGCAGGCTCAATCTTAGCTTCCAATTCATCGCGCACAAAGCATATAAAAGGATCAATTTCCTCAGCTGTCAATACACTGGGACATTTCTTGATTAAGTAACAAAGAGCAAGGCTATCAGACATCGCTGGAGAGAAGATGAAGCCGGCGTAGGAGGGATGAAAATGGAGGTCAGTAGCTCAAACTGGTTTAGGCGTGGGTAAGTTTATCGAGTAAGTTCCATGGGTTCAGATCTACGAAGGGCATTTTTATGCTTTTGTTTTTCTTTTAATTTTTACAAATTTTTTTATAACAGGTATTAACATGGATGTAGTGAATTTTTCTTTTTCAAATTCGTACATGTGTCGCGATATTATTAGAAATGACGTGTCTCACCGTTAGCTGACTGTGCACGAAGGGGACGAAATTAGACGGAATGATTAAATTGACAAATGAAAATAATTTAAGGACTAATTTAACAAATTTAAAATTCAATAACCATTTTGATAAAAGGAATAAAATTCAAGGACCAAAATGGCTAATAACCTTTATTTTTTTTTTTGTATCGTAAGCATTTGACTCTCAGATTTGTCTTCCAAGGACAGCAATTTTGTCGCAATCTAAAATTTTATTTAATGTAATAATTATAAAATAATCCTTTTTTTCCCGATCAAACATGTATTTCTATAATATTTTTATTAGATGTCATTTTTTTTCCGTATTAATTGATTTTTTTTTTTTTTGGTCGTAGTAATAGAAGGGGATGTCGTTTAGGAGTTTCGCTTGTCACAGAAATCCAAAATCCTGTCCTGCACCTAGGAAATGGCTAAGAAATAGTTTGCGGCTTTGCGCAAACAGCATGGCGCTCCCACCATTTTCATTGAACAATTGTGGTTCCACATCTGCTTGCGCTTACCCTTTATCCCCTTCTCTCTACCTCCTCCTCCTCCAACCCGGAACCCATTCTTTGATCATTCCCAGAACTCTCGTCAGC